>CM073591.1:29928086-30668086 GCA_037074705.1 Zhengitettix transpicula
AGGGGAATAAGTGTTTTTGTACCCGGTATTAGTCTCCATGGGCCTTCGAAATTCTTCTTAAATATACTCCTTGAGTATTGAAGGATATAATTGTACCTCAGTCTTCAGACATAACGAAAGATTAAATTGAACAAATACTTAGCTAGATTCTAAATGTAAACAAATAGTCGCCATATTGGAGTCACTAATATGGCGCGAAAATTAACTTATATTTTTCGCAAGGGTCATAAAATATTTCATATTATTTTTTAGCATCATACGGTGGAGTATTGTCGGATAAAATTATACTTTTTATTCATTGTAAATATTTTTGCTTTATTTCATTACGGAAAAAGGGAACTATTTCCCTGGTTCGTCACGTAGTAACGTCTCTCTATAGGGTGACGTCATGACGCGCAGTAATTTAACACAAAATTATCACGTTTTTCAATTATAATTATTTTCCTATTTATGCTAGGGGTTTCTCACCCTCCCCCCCCCCCCCCCCCCACCTTCCACAGTACCGCTTCTCGTGTTTTTAAGAATATCTGTACCACGGTTTGTTCCAATCTGTCCACGCGTTTAAATATGTATAGAGATTAACGTAATTACATACAAACATACAAATATACATCCTTGTTTAATATATATGTAGTTTTGGAAATTCTGTATTAAAATGACAAGAAAAACATATTTTTAGATTAATTTAAGGCATGAATTAATGCAGTGTAAAATCATTACAAGCGACGTGAGTCTTCCCCGTCAATATATTTTATCTAAGATTCAATTATGCTGAAATTACTTGGTCATTATCGTCCTATTGTGTTCTTATTTTTTTCACTTTCAACTGCCGTAAGTCAAATACAATTTTCTCTTCACATAACATATTTCTCTAAATTACGTTGAATATTCGAAAACTTTAGGTTTGGTATTATTGTTTTTCAGCCCTTACAATCTATTTTTCTACCTTCAGGTTTATGCAGTTATTAACTAAATAAATCGCTGTCTGAAAATACATTTATAATATAACATTTATTTTTGCAGACTTTAGGTCACTTACTGTCTTGTAACGGAAATGCTTTATTAATGTTTTTACTGCAATCAACTTAACGGACGTTGAGGTTTACTTCCGCCTCGGAACTTGTTTTTTTGGGGCGAATAAAAGCCGAAGTGTTCGTTGATAAGGCTGAGCCCCCTTTTTCGGTGAGATGAAATCCTCAGGATGACATCAATCTGCTCAGCCATCGACGCCACACAGGGCTGCGAGTGGACTGATATTGACAGCCTCGATGGAATGGCCACACACGCAAACAGCCACACACACACAGCGCCATAAAGCGTTTCATTGAATGAATAGCTTCCTCGTACTGCGAAGTAGGGGAGAAGAAAGTTGCAGATCTTAATAACTTCTTCACAGGGAAAATAATTTAATCACACTCATGATTTTTGTATTTTTTTTTCGGGAAATTTGTGTGAATGGTTATCAAAATGGGGGTTATTAATTTTAAACACGTATTAGAAAATATATAATTTTTGTATTCCAAGCAATTAAGATTAGAATTCTTTCTGTATCAATGCACGGCAAGTGAATAAGCATCCAATGACCTGTTTCGGAATAACATTCACTACCCACAAATCTTGTTTCTCAGAAGCCGAGAGACCGAGGTCTATTTTTAGAGATATTTTCACCAGGGTTGCAGTAGCCCAGATGCATCTAAAACTGGTAGAGGCATGGAGTCTGAAATGCTGCGCGCCCACCCCCAAATGCTCGTGAAGTCATCGGAAAGGCGTCGTACAAGTATTGAGACCCCAACCTACATGTTTGATGTTTCTTGTTGGGTTCTCTAGCATAAAATTTACGAAAATTAACGTTATGATGCTTAATCTGAACTGTAATTAGCCCTTGGCTTCATTGTTCTTCCCTCCTTTGTATGTTGTTTTAGTAAAATGGCCACAATCTGGATGACCCTCAGATAGACCAAACCTGTTTTTTTTTTTTAAAAAAATATCATTTCTAAATATTTTCACCGTTTGAATTATTAAAAGTAATTCAACTATTTCAATTATTCAAAATATTCCCACTACGCGACGTAAACTGGACTTTATCTACGACGATAAGTGCATTTTCAGAGTAAAGTATAATCGCTTAAGCATGGAGGGCAGTAGGTAGCCGTCGGTTCCTGGTATTTATGAAATGTTTTTTATGAACTAAAGGCTCATGAATGTATTTCATTGAAGGTAAAAATTGTATAGATCGTGGACGTAACCGACGATGCGTCACGATAGTTAATTTCCTACGACGGTTATTAGGGGTGATTAGATCTATGACCATCACAATTCCTGTACATGAAACCGACTCGAGTTGCCAGTGAAAAATCTGCACTGAGAATTACTGAGAAGCGGAAAGTCAATAAAACATATTCATGCTCCGATTTATTAAGCCGCGCTTATACCTGATTTGTTTTTTGTTCCGCTACGAAAACGTTCACTCAATTTTATTAATTATCATTTAGTTACGTTGAATTAAAGTTGTTTAAATAATTCCAGTGTGGAATATAAGCAAATTAATTCTATATTTTGTACAAAAAGTCTTTTAACTTCAAAATCGGCAATGTCGAATATTTTTAAGATATCAACCAATTACATTTTTCTTCTTAAATTTAATTTTGGTTCACAGCAAACATCGTAAATTATATTTTATAGAAAACAATATTTATTTCAAGCGGGAAAATACGTTTTAAAATTATTCCTGAAATGGTTATATTTTCAACTATTATTTTAAAATTAATTGTAGTATTAGCTACGTTGATCACAATATCAATTACTGGATGGTTGTCAGTGTTATTTACAATTATACGCGGTATTATCCTAGATAATTAAATCGGGGTTTCAATCGTGACGTTATAATTTGATAATCATTTCAGCTGTTATTATCGTAGATTAATGAACCACCACAATATATATTTTTTTGGTAACATCCGATGATTTACTGTTTATAGGTTCCATATAAAGAATAATAAATATAAGTTTAAATTTAATATTCAATAAAAATAATTACTAAATCACATTATAGCATCAGCATGGGATATACTGTAATCACTACACGCGCTTCAAACGTGTAATGGAGATTCGTTCAGACAGTGTTGCGTTGCAATGAGAGCGCAGCTCGCTACTGCTGTAGCCAATAAAGATTTGACCAATGCTTTGATCATTTCTAAAGTGCTTTGAGCTTTGTTCGCATCCATCACTGTCCGGTGGCTAGGGTTTTAATTCGAATTATACGAATGGTACAAAAGCAATGTCATAATAATGAAATCCACTCGTAGTGCTCCGTCTGTCTGTTACGAGTACATTCACGTGCGCGGGGGGGGGGGGGGGTTGGGAAGGGGGGGGCAACTTTTCATGCGTCCATTTCGAGGTATATAATTCACTTTCCACGAAACATTAATAAATTATCATCTTACTTGAGTGGCTAATATCGGAAATAATGGACTAATTTAACCTATTACGATTATGTGCCTCCTCTATAATTTGGTCGACGAAAAGTCCAAAGTGGACTTAAAAGCAGATGCAGACATTCCAAAATGTTGCTTTGCCTTAATAACAAAGCATATACCGATATTCCGGGAAATCCAGAGTTGGTTAAAAGGATTATATTGTTTAGTAGACAACGTGAGTAAAGGGGGTGGCGTTTCCCGGGTTGGGGAACGAGCTATAAAAAGTTTCTTCAACGGGGGGGGGGCAATGTTTTGCACATACGATAACAAAAGTTTATGTCCCATAGTTGCAACCAGAAAAACGGACTACATATTACCGGAAGAAAGGAAACTGCACCCTATCCCTGAGAGGATTCTCTCGCAGGCAGAACCTTGTAGGAGAGATATGAAGGGGCTACCTTTGGGTATGCCTTTTCCTAAGTGAGAAGGATGCGAGAGGATTTCTCGCAGGTGAACCTTCCCAGAGAGCTCTGGCGGGGGCTACCTTAGGGGATGCTCTCACATCTCTCTGGTTTTTTTGAACTAAGGTTCCCACATGCCGAGGCACCTCGGTCTGTTTTGAGAGGTGTATGTTCCGGGGTCGCAGAACTTGGGCATACGGCAAGAGTTGTCCGCTATTCCTATTGGAATAGTCGGCCAGCTGCCTCCTAAACTGGTCGAGGCACGGAGAAGGGAATGCTGCGTCCCCACAGCAAACTCCTCTCCCGCTATCGGAAGGGCGTGGGACAAGTACCCAATGCCCGACCAACCCGATGCAGGTTTTTCTAGGGTTTTCCCTGCATTTCTTTAGGCGAATGCCGGGTAGGATCCTTAAACCATAGCCCGGGGGCCCTAGTTAACCCTTGGCTACCTTCCTCTACCCTTCCGCATCCCCCCTTTCTAATCCCTTCCTATGCTATTAAAGGGGAGTTGCCCAATGTGGATCACCCTCATGTAGCCTGTTGCCCTAAAAAAAAAAAAAAAATATGCCTTTTCCTCTCCGTTTTTGAACTAAGGTTCCCACAAGCCGAGGCACCTCGGCCTGTTCTGAGAGGTGTATGTTCCGTGGTCACAGACCTTGGGCATACGGTAAGAGTTGTTCGCTATTCCCATTGGAATAGTCAGCCAGCTGCCTCCTAAACTCGTCGAGGCACGGAGAAGGCAATTCTGCGTTCCCACAGCAAGCTCCTCTCGCGCTATTGGAAGGGCGTGGGACAAGTACCCAATGCTAGACCTATCTGATGCAGGTTTTTCTAGTGCTTTCACTGAATTTCTTTAGGCGAATGCCAGGTAGGATCCTTAAAATATAGCCCGGGGGCCCTAGTTAACCCTTGGCTACCTTCCTCTACCCTTCCGCATCCCCCCTTTCAAATCCCTTCCTATGCTATTAAAGGGGAGTTGCCCAAAGTGGATTACCCTCATGTAGCCTGTTACCCCATAAAAAAGAATAGAAACTGCACCCTACTCTCCTGAAGGCGCCAACCACTCAGAAATATTTAACTGTAACATGGAAGGTTGTGCAAGCAATCCATTACATTTGTTATGAAATGGAATTCAATTGACTTTTTAGTTGTTGTAAAACTACGAATTTTTCTTAAATCAATCCCGCGATAGAGTTATTAATTAAATTTTTGAAACTGTGGTTCGCACTTTCAATAGATAAATAAAATTATATTTAAAATGAAATAAAAGATAGGCGTGATTGAAATTATTAAATAAGAAAGATAGACAAATGCGGGACTAAATAAGTGATTATATAAATACAACACAACGATTCTGCTCGTAAAAAGAGAAGATATTAAAATTTTCCTTTTTTACCTACAATTTGTAGTAGGCCGAAAAATCTTCTAAGGGACTAAGTATGTTTATAGGTAAATATATTATTCGCAACTTATAAAAGTACAATGTTACCATCCACCGTAAATTTAATTCAAAAGTACTTTTTTTAAAAAAATTTTGACTATGAATACGATGCATATATCTGTATGGGATAAGAGTAGTTAGTTGATTGGAATTTTTGGGGCATGGACAGGCTATGTATAGGGTAATCCACATAGTGGCAACTCCCCTCTTATAGCATAGGAAAGGGATTTGAAAGGGGGGATGCGGAAGGGTAGAGGAACGTAACCAAGGGTTAACTAGGGCCCCCGGACTATGGTTTAAGGATCCTTCCCGGCATTCGCCTAAAGAAATGCTGGGAAAAACTTAGAAAACCTGCATCGGGTAGGTCGGGCATTGGGGACTTGTCCCACGCCCTTCCGATAGCGGGAGAGGAGTTTTCTGTGGGGACGCAGCATTCCCTTCTCCGTGCCTCGACCAGTTTAGGAGGCAGCTGGCCGCCATTCCAATGGTGATTATGTGTAGGTGATAAAGTTTAGAAATTAAAATATAATTATGAGAAAAACATTGACTGTAATAAGCTTTAAGGCGTTGCGACAAACGTTGAAGTTTAATTTTTTTGATTCCTTCGAAACAGAAATGAAAATTAATGAATAAGAAAGATAGATAAATGCAGACGAAATTAGTGATAATATAAATACTACACAACGTTTCTGGGGATGCTTGTCCCTTTCTTCAGGTGCTAAAAAGAGCCTAGAGAGACACAACCGCACTCGTCAGTTGACAAAAAAAAAGGGCTTTTGAGTTTCGTCAACTGACGAGTGCGGTTGTCTCTCTCTAGGCTCTCCACAGCACCTGAAAAGATGGATAAGGATCCCAGAAACGTTGCGTGCTATTTATATTATCACATATTTTGTCTATATTTGGCTATGTTAGTCATTATTCTTTGAAACACTTTTTTGTCTGAATTCACTATCTTTCTTATTAAAATTATTATTTTTAAATACTTTCTATTTTAAAATGAAAATAATTAGTATATAAATAAATTCATATAATTTTATATCATTAAATACACATTTTTCTAAAAATATCACTTCATGTATGTGGTATAATTTTTTTTATTGTATTTTGTATTTCTATAAATGTGGTAATACCTTCAGTATCCTTTGATGACTTCACCATTAATGTCCTATCAGCAACCACTAAATGCACTTAATTGTATTCAAGTCTTCCGTATATAAAATAGATTTTTAATGTTAAATACCAATAAAATTTAAAGTTTTATCAATCGTCCTTCCACGTAGCGCGTAGTTATAAAACTTACCTTTGCAGGCAGCATTTCAACATCCATAATACGCTGGTTAATAACGCGAATGTCTGATAACCTTTTAAAATTTAACGACGTAAAAATCTTTTCTTCTTACTGTAATATCTCCTCCATATTCATTTGCTCAATTATTTTAATTTTGAATATCACACGATTTCATTCTTGATGGGCCGTTGTAAACCTACTTTCTGGAGGCCGCGTAAGGTTAAGAACGCTCTTATCATATTCACGTATCTGCTGCGACAGGCTTCGTGAGGAGTTCTTCCAGCGTGAGTCAATCAAGGTGACACAGCGGTTCCGAGAACAAAATCAGAATCGTAAACGAATCGCCAGAATGCATAATCACTTGTAATTCCTGATAATCTTAATGTTCAAGTTCCAGTGACGTCGCAAGGAAAACATCCGCACGTAAGCCGTAATTTGTATTGCGTAGTGTAAATAAGGTACAAATTATTATTTTTCCGTTACTAAAAAATTATTTTAACTTTAAACTAAACATGACATATATAAATTAGTGCTCTGTTATATAAAAATGTAGGTTTATTTATTTATTCAGATAAAATATTTCAAACGATTTATATATTGTAATAATCCGCACCTTGTTGCACCGATATTTAATGCTTCAAAATAACCACATAAGAGTCCTCAGTTATAAAATTCTTTATTTCGAAACCAAACGTTATTGAAATAAAAATAATACAGGCACGTGGTCGTAAGGATATGGTTTCCTAAAAATAAATAATAACTATGTCAGAATTGCCATATTATTAGGTTAACTTTAATTAAAAAAATTTAAAATCTGTATCCTTATTACTAGGATTTTTATATGGTTATTTTGAAGCTTTAAATAATTTAAATTTCAGTTCATTATTTAATGCCATTTACTTGATTTAATGAAATTTCCAGAAACACTTTTAAAATGCAAAATATTAACTCTATATCAGGGCAGAAAATTAAGAGAACATCAGTTTAAATCCACTTCATAAGAAATGTAATGTCAGTATAAATTGTGGGGTTTACCTCTGTAATTATTGTGGAATATTTTCGGTTGATTGGCGCCTTTAGGAAAATAGAAAACGGCTTCTTCAGCTTCGTTGTCCGTCCAGTCACGTTCTCAGTTTCCCTTGTTGTTGCCATGGTTTCTCCGAAAGTGCTATAGGATGTTAAAATTTGTTTCTCTACCTTGGACAATGAATTCAATGTTAATATGTAAAAATGTCCAAGAATAAGGAGCCCAGTGTTTCTTTTTCTTTCACTTTCTATACTTCGTTACCCCAAGGGGGAAAACGTCATCCCCTTTTTCCACGTGGTCTTGACAGTATAAAGTTTTCTTTTAACCCGGTTACCGAGAAATCTACAACTCTGTAGAAACCCTGTGAGACTGTTTCTTTGGTTTTTTTATACATCGTTCCCCCACCTGGTAAATCGTCAACCCCTTTTCCCACGTGGTCTTGACAATACAATGTTTTTTTTAACCCGGTTACCGAGAAATCTACAACTCTGTAGAAGCCCTGTGAGCCTGTTTCTTTCGCTTTTCATACATCGTTCCCCCACCTGGGAAAACGTCAACCCCTTTTGCCCACGTGATCGAGACAGTATAAAGTTTTTTTAACCCGGTTACCGAGAAATCTACAACTCTGTAGAAACCCTGTGAGCCTGTTTCTTTCACTCTTAATATAATACCTCCACCTGGGAAAACATCAACCCCTTCTCCCACGTAGTCTTCACAGTTTTTAACCGCTTACCGAGAAATCTACCACTCTGTAGAAACCCTGTGAGATTGTTTCTTTGGTATTTTATACATCGTTCCTCCACCTGGGAAAACGTCAACCTCTTTTCCCACGTGGTCTTGACAGTACAAAGTTTTTTTATCCCCGTTACCGAGAAATCTACAACTCTGTCGAAGCCCTGTGAGCCTGTTTCTTTCGCTTTTTATACATCGTTCCCCCACCTGGGAAAACGTCACCCCTTTGCCCACGTGGTCGAGACACTATAAAGTTTTTTTAACCCGCTTACCGAGAAATGCAGAACACTGTAGAAGTCCTTTTCCATTCACTTTTTATACATAGTTCCCCCACCTGGGAAAACGTCAACCCCTTTTTTTAACCAGCTTACCGAGAAATACAGAACTCTGTAGAAGCCCTTTTTCTTTCGCTTTTTGTACATCGTTCCCCCACCTGGGGAAACGTCAACCCCTTTTGCCCACGTGATCGAGACAGTATAAAGTGTTTTTAACCCGGTTACCGAGAAATACTGAACTCTGTAGAAGCCCTTTTTCTTTCGCTTTTTGTACATCGTTCCCCCAACTGGGAAAACGTCAACCCCTCTTGCCCACGTGATCGAGACAGTATAAAGTGTTTTTAACCCGGTTACCGAGAAATACAGAACTCTGTAGAAGCCCTTTTTCTTTCGCTTTTTGTACATCGTTCCCCCAACTGGGAAAACGTCAACCCCTTTTGCCCACGTGATCGAGACAGTATAAAGTTTTTTTAACCCGCTTACCGAGAAATACAGAACACTGTAGAAGCCCTTTTCCATTTACTTTTTATACATAGTTACCCCAAATGGGAAAACGTCAACTCCTTTGCCAACTTGGTCTAGACAGTAACGTTCCTTATAACCAGTTTGTCGAGAAATCTAAAACACTGTTTTACAGGTGGGTAGGAAAAGCATTTGATTATTAAAGCAAAGCTTTTTTTAAAATTATTAATGATACTTATTCCTCAAATTTTGGACAAGTTTTTTATTTAATTGACAGTTAAATACATGAGAAGCTTTCGGTCTCTTGGGGGCCATAATATTACATGTAACCTCTTTGTAATCAAATTTAACTATAGAATGTAACGAATTGTATAAAATTGATAATTTACAAATTAATTTTTTTTAATGTATGTCATATTTATTTTTACTAAGTCATCTCTAGTATTCAGTAAAGGAATTTGTAGAACTGTAAGAATTGAATTAGTTAATCAAATATAGTCATCGTGAACTACTAGACGTAACATCATCCTTCCAGACGCACATATAATATAAAATATTGTTGGTCCTGTGGGAATTCTGTATCTGGTGCAGCGGGAGAATAATAGAAGGCTGCGAGTAACGTGGAAAGGCTGAGTGTGACCTTGGAACGGACGCGCTTCACTCGCCGCTTTGAATGGACCGGAAACTATTGCGCGACGATCGGAATAACGTTGCACTGTTCCACTCAGAATACGCCATTGCAACGACAAACGTATCCACGGGCCATTTCGTTGCAACATTCCTCCTTTTCTGACGCTATCAGTCATACTCCAGCGAGGACCGTTTCATTCCACTTGAGGAAGAAATCGCCAGGACAACAGTTTGAACGCGGTTTACAAGAGAGTTTTCATGGACGACGAATTTGAAGAATTCTATTCCACATCAGTTGTTCTGTAAAAAATTTAAACTCGCTTCCAAATTGTCATTTAATTGATAAAAATTGTTTAAAACTACTGCTGAAATTACCCAATAATTATCACTGTACAGCCATTAAGAGAATTTTTATTATTAATTTATAGGTAAAATTGAAGTGTACAGAACCTTTCAAAGAATAGAAGTAACAAAGCTAATTTACCTTTTTTTTAATTTTAGAGTTCAAATGTTTAACAACCTAATATTTTCAGGGCCTTGAGCATTTATAATAAATTATCTACTTCATAAATAAATGGTTTACTGCTTATTAGAGTCTTGCTTCTTTCTCGTGTCGATATAATTTATATCTCGAACTGCTGTTAAATTAAATAAAAATAATGGTCTGAAATATCATCACCAAAAAAAAAAATAGCAAAATTTCTTAAAGAGTGCTTCCATTTAAAGTTCTTGAACTATCAAAAAACACACATTTCTAATACCCGGCCTTTTAGGAATAAAAACCTTAAAAATTCTAGAAGATGGCCACAAGTTTTGTGAAGTTTGTATTTAATTCTGGCAAATGTATTCATTTACATATTAATATTAAAATGCCACTTGAAAGTTTAATAAGATCTAATACTGACTGAAAATATTATTTTTACCTTTTTTTTTAAGGGCAACAGGCTACATGAGGGTGATCCACTTTGGGGAACTCCCCTTTAATAGCATAGGAAGGGATTTGAAAGGGGGGATGCGGAAGGGTAGAGGAAGGTAGCCAAGGGTTAGCTAGGGCCCCCGGGCTATATTTTAAAGATCCTACCTGGCATTCGCCTAAAGAAATGCAGGAAAAACCCTAGAAAAACCTGCATCAGTAGGTCGG
Source organism: Zhengitettix transpicula (assembly GCA_037074705.1). Classification (NCBI taxonomy): domain Eukaryota; kingdom Metazoa; phylum Arthropoda; class Insecta; order Orthoptera; family Tetrigidae; genus Zhengitettix; species Zhengitettix transpicula. The sequence continues at coordinate 29,938,960 of CM073591.1, forward strand.
GCATTGGGTACTTGTCCCACGCCCTTCCGATAGCGGGAGAGGAGTTTGCTGTGGGGACGCAGCATTCCCTTCTCCGTGCCTCGACGAGTTTAGGAGGCAGCTGGCCGACTATTCCAATGGGAATAGCGGACAACTCTTACCGTATGCCCAAGGTCTGCGACCCCGGAACATACACCTCTCAAAACAGGCCGAGGTGCCTCGGCTTGTGGGAACCTTAGTTCAAAAACGGAGAGGAAAAGGCATACCCAAAGGTAGCCCCTTCGTATCTCTCCTAAAAGGTTCTGCCTGCGAGAGAAAATCCCTCGCAATTTCCGAAAACAAACTTATGTAAAGAAATGTTTTCAACGTCAGAGAGTAAATAAAAAATTTCTACAAAAATAATTCATATCTTTACAAAACTTTTTAATGCTAAACCCTTACTTTCTCATCATTTTAGTTCTTCCGTTGTATTATGAAGAGTGAGTCAGAAAATTTTCTGTCGTTAAACTCCTGGACAGTGATAAAAGAGGGTAAATAATTTATTATCTTTGCCTCACGATGTTTTACAAATATAATTTCTAAGAAACTGAAATTGCAATAAATCGCTTTAAAAAGTTAATGATGTCCAAAACGATAAAAATATACACAACCCTAATAAAGCCTGAAGTCCTGTACGAGGGTGTGAGAGTTGGACACTAACTAAGGCCGACGAAGAAAAATTGAAAATATTTGAAAGGGCGATCCTGAGGAAAATTTATGGTCCAAGCTGTGTTGATAGAATATGGAGAATAAAATACAACTACGAGTTATAGAGACTATACAAAAATTCTAACATAGTACACACCTAAAAAATATGTAGGCTCAAACGGTTAGGACACGTGAAAGGGATGGAGGATATTAAACCACGTAAAAAGTTAAGTTTTACAAAGGTAGAAGGAAATAGAAGAATAGAAAGGCGCAAGTTAAGATGGCTAGACGGAGCCTTGAAGTTACACACAAACATTAAAAGTTAAAGCATGGTCGATAGAGGCGTAAGATAGGAATAGATGGAAGGTCATCATTAAGACTTACAAAGGGCTGCAACGCCGGTCAAGAAGAATAATAAACTAAAATTATTTTCATACATCTCATTAAAAAAATTACTTGTGTAATTCAAGAAGAGAAGCTCGGAACGAACTGCAATGAAAGCGAATTATCAAATAAGTAAGAGAAAAAAAATGTGGATATAACCGGGAATCGAAACTGAGGCCATTTAAAATTTCATTTACCCAAAATTATATTTTTAACGTAACATAATTCCAAGCAGTAAACGTGTCACTGTAAAAATCTCTGGGATGCATGTTACATAGTTTTCAATTATTATTATTATTATTATTATTATTTAATAAAAAAAATGGTGAAAAATCTATTATGTGCTTTAAAGCTTTTCCTTTAGAGAAAATGACTTTAGAGGTTTGTTACTCTTATGTTTCTGGTCATTCAATATAAATTCGTGGATAATCAGGATTTGTCTCCAATATGCATAAAGCATGTTATCTGTTTTTAAAATATTTAGTAAAATTAGTAACTTGCATCATTACTTTAATATTTTCCACGAAAAGTGTGGACATTTCCTGTTGTTGTTTTTTTTTCCGTTAAGAATATAAATTGACGGAAACAACACGCATGTTGCATATTAAGTTTGTTTGTATCTTATCTCCGTGGAACCTCCTCTAAGACGTGTTGATTCTGGACATTGACATTCCAGCGTAAGCCTTGGTAATCCTGGAAGTGTAATATGCAATACAAGCGGCAAGGATTGGAACACAGGACCACAGGTACAGAGGCCGCTATCTGGCGACACAGTCAGGGATTAGCCGTGGTCATTGTCCCTCGAACCTATCACGCGTCACCAGACTATCTACAGGCTTTATTAGCTGCCGAGGAAAAGGCGGCTTGATAGATCTAAAAGCGGAACTAACCGCATAGGAAAGGCTGCGGGTGTTGTTGTCTTATCGTTCCGGACCTTCGTTTTCTGCGATGAATTTAGTAATAAGGGCGAAAAACTTTCTCGAGGTGGATGGATAGTTACAGAAGTGGCAGACGAAGTTCAAGCTCGGCGGGAGTGTTAGAAGTGGGAGAAAAATTGACCGACACCTGGAAAAACTCCGTCGGTCGTCATGGGAGAGGATTAAATCAATTCAGAGTACAGGCAGGAGACTCCAAAAACCTTACAGGCCAGTTCACTTCCGAAACCACATACTCAACTACACGAATCAGTTAAATTAGTTAAGGTTTCCAGTAGCGATAATAAAAAAAATCGAATCCTCAGTCAATTGTTTTACTGACATTTACTAATAGGTTGATTTGCCTTACTCATTAATTCGTCAATCACAAACCTGGAAAGGAATAAAAATTATTTTCATTCGCTCAGGAGATTATATTGTTCAAACTAACTCTCGCAAGGAAAATATGTTTGCTCCTGATGTCTGTTCATAATTCAACATAAAGAAGGTGGACCCCGTGCCAAAACAATTATCATCATCATAATTACTGAAGCAGTAACAAAAATATTATTCAATCGTCCTTACCTCTTTGTAATATTTACAGAAGCTTTCTGATATAATGCAACTTTGTCTTATCTATGAATTTAATAATTTTTATTGATAAGTTTAATTAAAGTATCAGGGTGGAAAAATGTCGACCTGACCAAGAATCGAACCCGGGACCTAGCGACCGTTCAAAACCAACTGAGCAACCCCTGTCGACTCCAGACCCGGTGCGAATTTCCTTCATCCATTGGACCTATTTTTTTTTTTACAAATCACAATTATTAGATTAGACCTCAAATTAAGAACCTGTAAATTTATGAAGGGTTTAGAATTTTCAATTCAAGGTTATGGAGAAAAAATTTATCCCGATCTTCATTTGAGGTCCATTTTTTTAAGCTCTGATAGGCTATGTTTAGGGTAATCTACATAGTGGCAACTCCACTCATATAGCATAGGAAAGGGAGTGAAAGGGGGGATGCGGAAAGGTAGAGGAAGGTAGCCAAGGGTTGACTATGGCTCCCGGGCTATGGTTTAAGGATACTACCCAGCAATTCGCCTAAAAGTGATGTAGGGAAAAACCCTAGAAAAACCTTCATCAGGTAGGTCGGGCATTTGGTACTTGTCCCACGCCCTTCCGATGGCGGGAGAAGGGTTTGCTGTGGGGTCGCAACTTTCCCGTCGCCGTGACTTGACCAGTTTAGGAGGCAGCTGGCCGACTATTCCAATAGGAATTGCGGACAAGTCTTACTGTATGCCCAAGGTCTGCGACCTCGGAACATACACCTCTCAGAACAGGCCGAGGTGCCTCGGCTTGTGGGGACCTTATTTTTTTTTAGGGTAACAGGCTACACGAGGGTTATCTACATAGTATAGGAAGGGACTGGAAAGGGGGGATGCTGAAGTGTAGGGTTAACTAGGGCCCCCGGGCTACGGTTTAAGGATCCTCCCCGGTAATTCACCTATTTGTTTTAGGGCAACAGACTACATGAGGGTGATCCACATTGGGCAACTCCCATTTCATAGCATAGGAAGGGATTTCAAAGGGGGGATGCGGAAGGGTAGAGGAAGGTAGCCAAGGGTTACTAGGGCCCCCAGGCTATGGTTTAAGGATCCTACCCGGCATTCGCCTAAAGAAATGCAGGGAGAAAACCATAGAAAAACCTGCATCAGGAGGTCGGGCATAGGGTACTTGTCCCACGCCCTTCCGATAGCGGGAGAGGAGTTTGCTGTGGAGACGCAGAATTCCCTTCTTCGTGCCTCGACCAGTTTAGGAGGCAGCTGGCCGACTATTCCAATGGGAATAGCGGACAACTCTTACCGTATGCCCAAGGTCTGAGACCCCGGAACATACACCTCTCAGAACAGCCCCAGGTGCCTCGGCTTGTGGGAACCTTAGTTCAAAAACGGAAAGGAAAAGGCATACCCAAAGGTAGCCCCTTCGTATTTCTCCTAAAAGGTTCTGCCTGCGAGTGAACATCCCTCGCAGGCTACCTGCGAGAGAATTCTCTCGCAGGCTTTCTATAGGTAATTCGCCTATTTTCCTATACTGATACTTAAATAAATTATTTCTAAATCCTGCTATAGGTAATAATTTCTTAATACTTTTTCCTTACTTCTAATAATAAATCTCAATCATCTGCGTTTAAGCATATCTACTTGCTTCGCGTGTTCTTATACGAGCAAACTGCTGATAAATTTGTAACAAAAAAATACCCTTATATTAATTTAATTTGAGTTAAATTTTGACTGTTACGTTGTAAGAATAATCATCGTTGTTGTTTAGTAATCATACTTCATTTCCAGAGAACGCTCAATAAAAGAAGATTCTCTAATTTCATACAGCCCGTAGCGAAATTAACTTGCAAATTCCAAGAAGCGATTTCTGGCGAGCACTATTTTGTTCTGTAATCAACGTGCAAGCATAATTACGGGACTGCAACTGTAAAATACAATGTTCAAGAAAACCGGAGTTGGAGCTTTTGTTTTAGAAAGCGATAAATACGAAGCATAACAATTACTCCTGTTAAATACGAGGCTGAAAACTCTCTCGCGAATATACAATCGATATTTCGCCCTTTTCACGGGAGGCAGAAATAAAACAAGTGGATAGCGAACGGGTGGCTATGAAGGAAGAGGCAGTAAAGCTGAAATGGAATGAGATGAAGTGGCTTTCCCCGAGCAGTGATGATTTTTATTGGCGGATGTGAATGAGACGGGAGGGGTAATTGGTCGAGATAGTTGAGACGGAGGAACAATTTGGCTTTGAGTGGGCGAAAAACCGGAGAACACACTCTGGCAAATTCCTCTCATTGATTGGCTCTCGACTTCTCTGCTTTGTATCGCCTTGCCTGACGTCATCCTTCAGAATTTCGTAAACGCTTCGGTGAGCAAAAGTGGAAGAGCTGCAAACACACGTGACGTCATCGCCGAATAAAGTGAAACACCACCGGGCGACGGCGGAGAGTTAGTTTTTTTTTTTTCACTGTACTACTCAACAATATATTTTATTCTGCGTCCAACACGGTGACTGAAAATTCTATTATAGACATTTAGAAATTATAAAAAGCCGAAGATTCTATTTAAATAAAAATTATTTCCCACTTCTGTTGCTTGAAACACGTTCTGTGGAATGAGAAAATTCAGATAACCGATTTGGAAGAATAAGAGCGTTATGGAAAACGTAAATTATGTTCAGTCATTAAACCCTTGAATATCTTACGATCAGCAAAACCAAGAAAATATCATCCAATCTTTCAAAAAATACAATATTCTAACTATGTACTCACTTTGCCAAGCCAACATGTAAGAAATTATAAGGACCTTCCCTGTACACAATGTACCTGAAATTTACACTAAAAATTCAGAGGAATTATTAAGTATTTAAGAGTCAGGACAAATTTTTCCTCATAATAGGCACACTGTTTTTCAATAAATTGCCCCATAAAATAATAAACAAAAATGAAAGGGATTTTCTTCTTTGGGTTTTTAAAAATATATTTGGTTGAGAAAGCAATGTATAATTTAAGTGAATTTTAATTGTATTATTGGTTTTTCAATTATCAAATTTTCTCTCTCTCTAGAATCATGTAAAATAAATTATTTCCTACATTATATATATATAGGGCCTGCGAGGGCTATTCTCTCGCTGGTACGTGACTTAGTTTTCGGGGCTAGGGGACACAATTCACTAAAAAGGCCATTAAACACTGATTCTACACTTGATCAAAGGGATGTTCTCTCGCAGACAGAACCTTTTGGGAGAGATACGAAGGGGATACCTTTGGGTATGCCTTTTCCTCTCCGTTTTTGAACTAAGGTTCCCACAAGCCGTGGCACCTCAGCCTGTTCTGAGAGGTGTATGTTCCGGGGTCGCAGACCTTGGGCATACGGTAAGAGTTGTCCGCTATTCCCTTTGGAATAGTCGGCCAGCTGCCTCCTAAACTGGTCGAGGCACGGAGAAGGGAATGCTGCGTCCCCACAGCAAACTCCTCTCCCGCTATCGGAAGGGCGTGGGACAAGTACCCAATGCCCGACCTACCTGATGCAGGTTTTTCTAGGGTTTGTCCTGCATTACTCTTAGGCGAATGCCGGGTAGGATCCTTAAACTGTAGCCCGGGGGCACTAGTTAACCCTTGGCTACTTCCTCTACCCTTCCGCATCCCCCCTTTCACTCCCTTTCGTATGCTATAACAGGGGAGTTTCCACAATGTGGATTACCCTCATGTAGCCTGTTACCCTAAGTAAATAAATATTTCAGACTGATGATGTTTCGTAATAAACCGAGCTTAGTCGAATACTGTCTTATAGATTCGCCAGGAGGCGTGTTATTAATATGGGGAAAAAATATTACAGGTATAAAGAGCTTCGCTACACTAAAGTAGATCAAGGAGACGCCCGTATCAATAGACTATAATAAAGTGTAGTAAAGAGAAAGAAAGCGCCATAGTGTATCACACAGCTTATTGGATCGCGTCATCAACCACGATTACGTATAAGAAAAAGAAATCGTTTCTAAAGAAGTTGGAAACTTTTCTTGTGCTATCGCCCGAGAGCTCCTCGACAGTGTTTCCCGTGAAAACAAGAGAAAATCCCGAGCATAATGGCAAATGTTTTCGACCCCTCTCGTACTGAAAACGTTGCCAAAATGATAATCTGCGTTGCGAACTCCTCAGCGTCTACCGCTGGAATCATAAACATTTTACGATCCAAACTTGTGTAGCCGTTTCCATAATAAACAGGGACAACTTTCAGAGAAGGAGGGAGGAAACGCTAACATAATAGTGTTTTATCGTGGTCTTAGAGGAGGGAGGGGAGGGGGGGTGAATTTATTCAGGCAACAGAACAAAAAGAAATAAAATCGCATTTGTAGGCGTAATTAAAGCCTCATTAGATGTAAAACCTCGTGGAAGCAATTTATTTGGCGAGACTTTGTCCGCTAAAATATCCGCGAAACTTTGTAAAGCGTTTAATAGGGCAGCTGAGGCTAATGGCTATGCCCGAGTTTTCAGAGCGGGGGTTGCGGTCTCAACGAGCTCGCACCTGACAAAGCACACAAAAAAAGGAGCTTCCATTAACGGCCATCTGCTCTGTCCGAATGCCTGCCTGCCTGCCTGCCTGTCTAGTCTACCTTCCTTCCCTTCCCTTCCTTTCCTCAGATCACCACGTAACCTCTTCTTTTTTTTCCTTCACCTCTGTACTTTGTCTTTTTTTTAAGGTTCCGTGTTGAACAAGAGTTTTTGTACAGTCAACACTATTCGCCTTGATGGAGAGGGAACGAATTCAGGTCTTCGGGCCCAGTTTCTCCGAAACCGTTCGTTGCACCAGTAACTTAGTTTGAAAATAACTGATTTATTGCATGGCTGTACTCGAGCTATGTCATGGGTGTGACTTGAAAGTTCTTAGAATAGAAATCACTAAATATGCTTGATTACTGAAGGTGAAGGTGAAGTTTAAAAGTAAACTAAAGGAAGCTCCAACTTTCTCCGCACCGACGGGATGAAACAGAAAATTTTAAACTGGATTTATCGTTATTATTCCGAGCTCTATATTTTGAAATTTATGAACCAAGACGTCAGTGTTATGAGTATGCGAAGTAGATTTTTTTTTAATAATGATAAAAAATTTCGGCGCGACCGGGAATTGAACCCAGGACCTCTCGCTTCCCGGGCGGACGCTCTAACCGACTAAGCTATCCTTGTCGACTCCCGATCCGGTACGAAATTACTTCATAGACCTAAATTCTCCTCACCTACTCTTTTACAAGTCAATTTATTTTCATGGCCTAATTTCAAGGACCTAATTAAGAAGGGAAATTTTTATGTCAATCGATCAAAGGCTTTTTGGAATTATTAATTCAAGAATAAGTGAAGCTTAATTAAGCCTCAACCCTAAGACCATGTTAAATTATTTTCAAACATTTATTTTTGATTATGGCCTTAGGCCTGATGCTTAGTTAAGCTTTCCTTAATAATTCCAAAGAGCTTTGATCAAAATGTCCCTTCTTTATTAGGTCCTTGAACTAGGCTATGAAGATAAAGTGACTTTTAAATTGTAGGTGAGTCGAATTTAGGTCTATGGAGGAATTTCACTCCAGATCGGGTGTCGACAAGGGTAGCTTAGTTGATTATAGTGGCCGCCCGGGTAATCGGCAGGTCCTGGGTTCGATTCCTAGTCCGGTCAGGATTTTTCCTCGTGCTTAAAAATAAATAAGTTAACATGGCCTTAGGCCGGAAGCTTAATTAAGCTTTACTAATACTTGAATTAATAATTCCAAAGCGCTTTGATCAATTTACATCAAAATGTCCCTTCGTCGTTAGGTCCTTGAAGTAGGCCATGAAGATAAAGTGACTTTTAAATTGCACGTGAGCCAAATTTAGGTCTGTAGAGGAATTTCGCTCCGGATCGGGAGTCGACAAGGGTAGCTTAGTTGGTTATAGCGGTCGCCCGGTAATCAGCAAGTCCTGTGTTCCGATCAGGATTTTTCCTCGTGCTTAAAAATAAACAAGTTAACATGGCCTTAGGACTGAAGCTTAATTAAGCTTTACTAATACTTGAATGTATACTAACTTGATTTATAAATATTTATTATGAGTTAAGAACCCAGTTATTTTCCACAATTAAATTATTCAGTTAAAAATATACTCTGGATTACTAAAACGGTCGCGGTATATTTTATTATTATCAATAAACACAAGGTAGACTACGAAAAAGTCAGTTCGAAATATTTTGTATGATCTCCAATGCCTCTTGGTATGTCACAATTGTGACCTTAAAAACGCACACCACTAACTGGAAACAGTATTAAGGATAACATAAAAATAGAGACGCACTTCTGAATCCTCTTCTGGAAATATAAAATGCAAGAAGGCTCAAGCGAAAATAGCCAAGGTGTCTGAGGAATATCGAAGGAGGGAAGAGCCACTGGGGAGGCCTCGCCACGTCAAAGAAGAACTTGTAGAATTTTATTGCAATATTCTGATTGCTGATACAAGGAGAAGAAGAATGAAATGTTAGTTGAAAAACTTATTTCTTGGGAGGAAGATTAGCAAAATTATTTGGGCGGAATCTTCCGGATCAGAGGCAGAGTAACGGAGTGTCCGTTATTAGACGTGAATGTAGGACGAGTAGTGGAGGCAGGTTGAGTGTCGGTAATTGGTGTTTGGCGTGTTGGCTGATTTGTGTGTTTCCAGCTGGCCTGTGGCCGCAAGTGAGACGTCGCAAGCGCCTCGACGCCCATCTAATAAATCAGCTCTGTCAATACGCGCTCCTCCCAGCCTCTCTCCGGGGATTACTTTAACACTTTTGCCGGGACTTGTGCTCCGCTCTATTTGCGCTCCTGTTAGCTTACGACTGGAGGGGGGGGGGGCGGGGGCGGGGGGGGGGGGCTCCTTCTACGTCTCCGAATCGAATATTATTTCGCTAAAAAAGTGTCGGAGATAGAGTATTTCCGAAGGTGTCGCATCCTCTTTTAAAGTACTTCGCTCAGAAATCCTAATCCAGTTTACGTTTACTTGGTTTTCTTCTCCTTCTTCTTCAAGCAATCCAGTCTTGTGAGCTGGTTTCAAACCGGTGTCTCAAAACGTCGCAGATGTGAAGGAAAAAACTGTCCCAAGATGTAAATATATACTGGAAACGAGTCGATTTATTTAGACTGCACTAACATGAGGAACAGATGAACTAGACACTTGGATCTAAGAAGAAGTTTCCTTCCTAGGTGGCGAGTGACGACATTGCGAAACATCAATAATTCATGTTTTAGGATAAAATTACGCAACACGTGTTGTATATAATTGTTTAAATAAATTTCAAAAAATTTAAAATACAAAGAATTTTGATTCCTGAATTATTTCACATTATTACAAACAATAATTTTTATTTTTAAAATGAAAAACTTTACATATGATTGAAAATAATGAATAAGCAAGATAGCCAATACAGACAAAAAAGGGTAATGCAAATACCACACAAAGTTTCTGGGATCCTTCTTCCTTTCGTCAGGTTGTGTGGTATTTGTATTACCCTTTTTTTGTCTGTATTAGCTATCTTTCTTATTCATTATTTTTACTTTACATTTATTCTTTTTTACCAAGTGTTTCTTATTTTTGATACAATGTCATCACAATATAATATTGTTTATATATACATTATTTTCTCAATGATCTAATTTAGTGTATTTTGAAATACTTGCGATTCTGTTTATTATTATTATTATTATTTATGTATAGTACGAAATATCTATTATCTTAATGCGCATGCAATGTTTTTTTTTCACTTTTTTAATTAATATTAATTATACTTGTCTCATTTCCTCGGCAGAGGACAAGTGGAACTAATTAATCTAACCTCATGCCAAATTTATATATGGAATGGTTTCTAGTGTGGGTAATGTTTATCGTCTCAATTTTGAATCATTATCGGTGTCTGAATTATTTTCTTATAGGTAAATTTTGTGTGTCGTTAAATATATATATATATATATATATATATATAATATATTGTAATGCATAAATGGATTAAATGAATGAATTGTCCCACGTTGTGGAAGCGAAAAATGTAATGAATAAAAAAAGATTAATTAACAAACAAAATTTATTTAATTAATGATACTATTAATTTCCCCTATGTTGGCACGCCGAAATCTAATTTAACAAAAAAAAATTAATTTATAATTTGTTGGGTCTTCTAAATAAAACAAAACCTTTATAAGACAATTTACTTTATTGAATATAAATTTACGACATTTTCTCGGTGGTTCAATACATTTAAATCTCAAAGTTTAGCAATTTTAAAACACTGCCCTCAGGGTCGTTTACCTGAGCTTGATAAGTAAAGAACAATCAAAAACAAATTTATAAATTAAGTAATTAACAAATCAAAACCAAAATGAGACGCACGAAATATGACTAATACCTTTAACTATCGATTACAAACTTAATTAAATTGGTTTCTACTTACGAAATGTCCTGCTGGTACCAGACTTAGTTTCGGGGCTCGGGCTCACTATTTTTTACACTGAAAGGCCATGAATCACTGACTCTACACTTGATTGTCAAACACACGGTCGTAGTTATTGGATTGTCCTCAGGGAACTGGATCTACTTCACCTCCGGGTCATCAGGCAGACATATTGTTACTCAACGTTTTATGTGGAAAAATGTTGATTTCGGTACGCGTATGAATCTGAATGTGGTGCTAAATATTTGATTCTGCTTTGCGGGGGTTTTTTTTTTACAATGTATGTCTCTATCCAGACTTTACACTTGGATTTTAAAACTTATAACTCTCTCGGTTGAATTTTAAACTTGGGCCACGCTGTTCGTTCTCTCTCTATGTTCCTCTCCCTACTATAATATCAGCCAGACTGACTTCATAAAGAGCTCGCAGCCCGCAAACAAAGACCGCCGACAACAGCCCGCTGACATTGTTGCCTTTTAATAATCTGTACCGCTAACAATCCAATTATTTAAATATTACTGGCCTCTAATTAGTATTACAATATATATATATATATATATATATATATATATATATATATATATATTTCAAATATTTGCTCGTAAAAATAAAAGATAGTAAAATTTTGCTTTTTACCTACAATTTGTAGTAGACCGAAAAATTTTCTAAGGGACTAAGTATGTTTATAGGTAAATATATTATTAACAACTTATAAAAGTAAAATGGTACAATCCACCGTAAATTTAATTCAAAATTACTTTTTTTAAAAAAATTTTTGACTATGATACGATGCATATATCTGTATGGGATAAGAGTAGTTAGTTGATTGGTGATTATGTGTAGGTGATGAAGTTTAGAAATTAAAATATAACTATGAGCAAAACATTGACTGTAATAAACTTTAAGGCGTTGCGACAAACGTTAAAGTTTAATTTTTTTTGAATTCCTTAGAAACAGAAATGAAAATGAATAATAAGAAAGATAGAGAAATACAGACGAAATAAGTGATAGTATAAATACCACACAACGTTTCTGGGACCCTTGTACCTTTCGTCAGGTGCTAAGGAGACCCTAGAGCGACACAACCGCACTCGTCAGTTGACAAGAAAAAAGGGCTTCTGAGTTTTGTCAATTGTCCAGTTGCAGTTGTGTCGCTCTAGGCTCTCCTTAGCACCTGAGGAAACGGACAAGGATCCCAGAAACGTTTGCGTGGTATTTATACTATCACTTTTAACGGCTATATTTAGCTATCTTTGTTATTATTCTTTGAAACAGCTTCATTTGTCAAGTGCGCAAAAGTATGTTTCAAGTTTTTTTGGGGGGTACAATGCATTTCCTGGAACGTAGATACTTCAGGTAATTATAGTTTCAAGGAGTATCGGGTGGAATGAGGTTGGACACAATTATGCAGCTGAAGGCTGAATGATAACGGCTATCTACCTGACAAAAAAAACCTTGCCTGGTAGGCGATAACTCCAACTCTTTCTTTCTTTGTTCCAACCAAAACTGAAACTACAATATATTTATTTCAGACCAAAAAAAAATTCCTTGATAAAGGATAATACGAATAGAAATTTTTACGATTTTCTTTCGTCTTCCAACCCCCTAAAATACCCTTAAACAGCACTGACAATTGATGCATAACTTTTACTCTATTTTAATGTACTGAAATGGTGATTTATTCTTAGAATTAAATTAAGGAATAATTATAATAATGTAGAGTATTAAAAAAAACGATATTGACAATATTTTTCTGTTGTTGTTTCAGGTGAGTGTCGTTACTAAATTCTGCTTCTCCCAGGTAAGGGATTTTTAGATTTTATTCGCCGCAGAATCCATACAGATGCGCTGCTTCGGTTGACAAAGGAAACCTTCCCAGCTGACTGAAAAGGTACGGGGGGGGGGGGGGAGAGGAGGAATTTAATCGCTGAAAGTAAATTTGTTTTGGTGAATGGATGGTTCATTCTTTACACACTTCTTCCTGTACACTGGAAATGAAATCTACAGGTCGGTAGCAACAAGCAAATTGAGAGGTGATTGCCGACCCTCCCTCATCCATCTTGTCCCTTTCAACAGCATTTCACGTTTCAATATAAATTATCTTTTCTTTGAAAAGTCATCAGTCGTTTTATGTTTGTAACATTACCAGCTGAATCCAATGTTAGGTCCGTAGAATGTCCCTGCTTTGGGAAATTCCGATGAGGAGTGTCTCAATACATGTGAATCCAATTTTACACACTTGCTTTAACTTCTTCAATATTAACAAAATACCAACCTTGTAAATAAAATACAGAGATTAAGTTTCATTTGCCCTTCATAAATTTACTTTTTTAATTTCGCTTTAATTATTAAAAAATAATATTAATATTTCTAACACTTAGGAGAACAAAGTGTTATAGTTTAAATATATACGTATGTTAAATTAACTGATCGTTTTCGTGGCCGATGTAACTTCATTACCTTGGAGACGAGAAGCGAAACGTTGGAAGAAACGCCGTAACCATACGTGGGCCCAACAGCCCAAAGACCAGAATCAAATATACGTATTTTCTTTGCTTCGTCTTTAGTTTTTTTACTAGCAGTGTGTATTACTTACGTTTCTTTTCAAAATAATTGTCACTGTCTTCATTTAAATAATTTTGATATATTTTTCATGTACCTCTTTGCTGGTCATTACTTTAATCGTTATTTACTCATATTAGTTTGGGTATTTGACCTAATATGTATTAATAAAATTATTCGTAAATTAGTGCCTCACTCACATACTAAAGAAATGTTTTAATTGATATTGTCACTCATATTTATTCTCAGAATAATATCAAATAAGCGGTTCCAGCTAAGTTTTAACGCATTATGTAATATATATATATATATATATATATATATATATATATATATGGCAATTAAAAAAATATATGAACACCTACGTTATCATGGCAGGTTTTGTAACTAACTCCCCTTGCGACCTTGTTGAGAGAGTTGGTATTGACTTTTGGGCAGGTTGTTGCCCTTGGCGATCGCTCTTTAGACACGGCCCAGACGTCACAATGGCGTGCAACGGTCTGCTCCAAGAAGCCCGCACTTGCACCACGAACAATCCAGCTTCGTTCCTGCTCGAAACACTTCTAACTTTGTTATATTTAGAGCTCGGAGTTCAACTTCGCTGTGACTTTGCCCGCAACTTTACTGGAATAAGATAATTTATTTCCAACTTCATTCTCTAATTTTAGTAGTATTCTTGATTTAAATTTGTACAGAGCGTTTTTTCATCCGCATGAACGTGCTTGTGTAGAAGAAAGAGTAATGCAACGCAACAAAATCGAATGTGAAACGACAATTTGTATTACCTCTACTACTCAGAAGAGTGCTAAAAAACAATATATACTGAATTTTGAGTTGCCCAAAGTAGCCTGTTGCCCTAAAAAAAACCTACTAAACTGGTCAAGGCACAGAGAAAATAATGCTGCGTCCCCACAGCAAACTCCTCTCCCGCTATCGGAAGGGCGTGGGACAAGTACCCAATGCCCGACCTACCTGTTGCAGATTTTTCTACGGTTTTCCCTGCATTTCTATAGCCGAATGCCGGGTATGATCCTTAAACCACAGCCCGGGGGCCCTAGTAAACCCTTGGCTACCTTCCTCTACCCTTCCGCATCCCCCCTTTCAAATTCCTTCCTATGCTATTAAAGGGGAGTTGCCACCATGTGAATTACCCTCATGTAGCTTGTTACTCTAAAAAATGGGATCACTACACGAGTGTTAATTTTTTTTAGAATAAGAAACAACTATCAGGGAGTTGAGGAGGGCCTATTTCCTTTAAATAGTTAGTTCTAAAATCATTGAAATTTGTTTAATTAAAATAAAATATATTTTGGAGAATTCAGAATTATCTAGATTTATTGACCGCATCAGAGACAGATCTCCAAAATCACCAACGTATCAATCGGACATTATACAGTTAATTGAAACATTGAATTATGCAATTGATATTTAAAGCTTATGTAATTTCATAAAACCTATGTAATGTAAATAAGTATATGGCCATTAAAGAACTGAGAGGTTAATTCGACTCCAGAAAAAAAAGAGCAATAAATGAACAAAATTTAATGGTAGAAGTGCGAAAAATCAATTACGAAATTCAAGTAAAAAATTGTATACATGGATATATATATATATATAAATTCAAAGAGATTAAAAAAGTGAGTTGACTTACTTATGGTTGTCATAATTTCCCTACAGCAGGATTATATTTTATAATTATGTTAATTTACTCTATTTTACATTATTTAATTTGTAATTAAATTGTAATTTCATGCTTCTGCCACCGGACAAACTGTCCATTTGTATATTAAATAAGTACATACATACAACATACGAAAATTACCAGGGTTGTAGAATTAAAATGACTTTTAGAAAAAAAATTCGACCGAGTAGATTATTTGGGGAACGGAAATAATGAAATCAACTGCAATTGCGTATGACGTAATAAGCGTAAGAATTTCACAAATTATAATGGTATTTAAATACGTGAAAAATACGGTTTCTTATCTCACCATTATTTCAAGTATTTGCGCTGGCAAATGTAAGCACAATTAAGCTCACGTTGTAAGAACGTCGTTGCGTTAGTTGTTTTTTTTTCTAGGTGGGCGTAATTTAACTTTTATCCAAACGTTCACCTTTCAACAACAAGCTTACGCAGCATTTAATAATTAAAACACTGACGGAAGAAACGAGGAGTATTTGTCTTCGCGAAAGAAATGCTTCAAATTACAGCGAGTGTAACAACGACCTTTTTTTCCTGTTATATTGTTATTTTCATTCAGTTAATAGGAACAATATAGCACGAATTTTCAGGTTTTTTTTTTCAATAAGCAAAATAATTGTTAAATGAAATCTAGATTCTGTTAGAACACATCACTTTATGTTTTATTTATATATAAATTCAAGTTAAACTAGTTCTAGATTTTTATTTTATTTTACGTCGATACGATTGATATCCATTAGTCTTGAATGTACCTGCATGCTATTATTATCACACACGGGGATTCATCCAAATCCTCTCCGCGTCTAGAGGCGAACCCTCAGGTCCCATCAGGCTTGTGGTTAGGCCATCTGGGATACGTGATGTGTGTAGCACGTTGCATTATTCTACTGAGTGGTGCTGTGGAGGATTATAACATTACCAACGTCAACAACTCATCGATGAAAAAATAGCATTAAAGCTGACAATCAAAAATGTTTTCACTGTGTAAATAACGTTTTATTTGAGATAGTTGAAACAAAATAGAAAAAAGATCTCTTGTTTGTTCGTGGACTCGGGGAGTGATTTAATTTGCTTCCCTAATCGTGAATGTGTCGTTGAAGAGAGTTGTCTCAGGGGTTGGCAGTTTCCAGGAACAGTTATTGCATTGTGGCTGCGTACCTCAATGGAATTACTGCAGCCTCAGACCACATAACAAGAAAGGCCTCTAAGCGCCGATTTCCAGACACTCCGCGTCGACAGCTTACAGGCTAACGAATTCCCACACCCTCTGCTAAATTTAACTGGGGAAACTCTCGTGCTCATTACTAGCCATTACTAGACACAGCTCCGACGTAAATGTTTGTTTACTTTCCTGTAATGTGACCATTTTTGTAAATTATTATAGGGATTTAATTGAAAATTAATGACATTACAATTAATAAAATTGAAGGAATTTAATTTGATAATCAAATTATATATAAATAAAACTATAGTTTTTTTTACATGTAGTTTAATCTTCAAGGCAGGACAGTGAAGTTATGTGAGAAGGTCTGCAGAGGACTACAACATGCCATTTTCAGTCTTAATGACAGATAATCTTCATTAGTAATAATTAAATAAATGTATATAGGTGCAATGGAACGATTTTACCCTTATTTATGTGGCGTTCTTGTTGGTATACAGCTAATCGTTTACAGTTTAAGCATTACCACCCGGCATTTCAAATGTATTTATATTATTTTCATGATTGAAACTGTCTTGATCCAAATGGAAACAATATTACGTAATATATAAACTATATACACTATTAGCCACTGATTACATATGCTACTAATACACATTTCCAAAAAAAAAATTATGTTACTTTTAGTGATATTAGTGCCCCACGTTGGGTGCCAACCCAATCCGGAGTCAGTCCACGTCAGTTGATGAACACACAAGTGGTGATCCTGTTGATGCTTCTTTTTTTTCCCCTGGAATCTGCACGAGTTAGTAAAAATACTGATGCAATAATTGTAAGACGTAATTACAAAACTGATCCGATGCTAAAAATGGCGGCTGGCGTCCTTACAGATTTTTTTTTAATAATGTCTATCTCAGCGATTCTCAGATTCCAACGATAATGCCGTATGTCAAAGCACAGACAACCAATATATTTGTATGTTCTCTGGAAGAGAAAGCTTGGGTATTGAAATACATAATATTAAAAATAAATGAAAATTAAACATGCTAACATGTACGGTCCGTTACAATATATATATATATATATATATATATATAACAATACTAAATACTTCAATAAATTATTAGTTACTAGTTTGTGACGTATGAAACGATATAGATCGCCTCCCTCCACTTATACCAGACCACACCCTATTGAAGAATAATTTTCCCGTTGTATTCTACATTCACATACTTATCTCCTGCCGCAAGTATAATTTTCATTCACCTGAAAGGCAATTATAAATTTCCAACACTTACCTAACGAGGCATATGGTGTTACTTCTTTATTTTGAGGAAACCTGGGGAAAAAGCTAAAATTAATTTTTGCCAATATTCATTTACTTATATGTCGCTTCTTTAGGGGTTTCTAATATGAGGAAGCGGTTTAGAAATTGTTTTAACGGTGGGTGCAGAATCGTTACCGTGAGAGCTGTCGACGCAGAGCGTCTGGAAATCGGCGCTGAGAGGCCGCCCTCTTGTTATGTGGTCTTGGGGTTGTGGTAATTCCATTGAGGTACGCAGCCCCCAATGCAATAACTGTGTCGAGAAACTGCAAACCCTGGGACACAATTCTCAACCCACGACCCAGAACTGGTAAATTAGTATTTATAAACACACAGAAAAAAAAGCACGTAAGCGAATAATTCGAAGCATAAAGAAAATCAATCAATTATTTTACAATTTCAGACTATCAAAAGCAATATGTTGAGAACTATATTCCGTCATTAAAACCACGTTACTCGGAATTTAATCCCGAATATAGATCAGAGTATGTAGGGGTAACTTCGTTTATAGTACAGGTCAAAATTAAGCACTTTATAATTACAGAAATGTTCGAAAAATCACGCCACATCTAATTTTAAGTCATCAGACTGTTCCCAATATTCATTGGAAAACTATTTAATTTTTCTATAATTATGTCTATTTAAGTTGTCGTATATTCTAGTCACACATACTACAGTAAGAATTCTGTACCAAAGTAATATCTCTGGGTTCATCCAGTAATTAAGATGACTTGGGCGGGATCGTCCGGCAACCGGGGCTGCCGAGTTATTTCGGATTTATGTTCGACGCGGACAGACGAGGGTCAGGACCGTGGCAAGAGGGTGGCGACGCCTGCTGGTTGCTATGGCAACTAACTCTCCCGGGGTTATTCGAGAAGCGGGGCTGAAGCACCGATCCCACGCAAGCCGAAGCAAATTCGCCTACTTGCAACACCTGCATGCCTTCCAAACTCGTCTCTACGTTCTACCTCACGAGTGAAATATGTTCTACGCGTTATAGGGCAGTTTCGAGGATGTAGCGTTAAAGTAGAGTGACCAAGACGCTGGTGGCCTACATTTCTAGTTCAAACATACAGCACATCAGAGAAACTAGATTTATTAACCTGACTCTAGCTGCATAATGGAGTAGTAATTATGGAAAATAATATTTTTTTTTTCAACCTTTGAATATGGGCGGACATATATTCTGATAAAGACTGAAATTCAAAGGGAACGTAGACACGCTTCTTTTTTTTACTTATGTGTCACATAAATTAAAATCTTCTCTATAAATACGCATCTGAAATAGAAAAATCAAAGAACTCAACATATAAAAGGAAAGAAATAGGGACAAAAGTTTACGTACAAATTGACGATGAACGTGGAAAACTGCAGAAAGTTCCGAAAAATTAAAAACAAAATAATTGTGGAAGAGAAGCTCATGAATAACGAGGACATTATTAGGTTTATTAAGAAGCAGAAGGTTGGCCTGGATGGGACACGTACTTAGGGTGGGCGAAAGCAGAACACCTAGACGGAGGAGAAAAAGGGGGAGACCCCGGAAAGGTGGGTAGATGACATTGAAAAGGATATACAAACCATGGCGGAGACTGACACAGGAGAGGTGCGGAATGGAAGAAAATTCTTAATAAGGCCAAAACTCACACTGGGTTAAAGTGCCAATAAAAGAAGAAGAAGAAATAATTGTGGAAAAATTTATTCAAAAATTATTTTTATAAAAATATGATGACTAATTATAACTTCTGATGGAAATGTATAGCCAAAAACAAAAGAAATAAAATTTATTAAAGATAAATTTAAACTTAATTCTAACGAGAAAAAAGGTTAATTTATTTAGGAATTCGTTCCGTCTTTTTCTCAATCCCTCCAAACATCCCCTAAAGAATTATATTTTCTAAATACTTATAGACGTTGTGGAGACCTTAGACGATTTAATCTGTTCTTAAAATCATTATTATTTTGTCACTTCGGGATAAAAGCTTTCTTTAGACGAATATTACTTATTTAAGACTGTAAATGATATTATCTTTATTGATATTTTCTGGTAGTCAGTTTACAGTAAAATTTCAACATTTCTGCACTTTAAAGTTATTTTAGTTGCCCTTTCTTGTGGTTTTTTGTGAAATTGGAAAGTTGTTCGTAATTTCTCTTGTCGTATTATTTTTCGCCAGAGCCTCATAATTGAATCACGAGTTTCTCAACTGCTTTTTCTTAGCGGGCATAATATGTTTGTTCACCTACTAGAGTGTGTGCATATATTAGGAAGAGAAACTCCATCTAGCTTTTTTGCTGCGGAAGCAATTTAAAACGTCGCCGGCTGCAAACGGAACAGGCCACTCATCGCAGGCAACGGGGACCACAAAATTGCTCGGTGCAATAAATCCCGGCTAACTCAATGCGGACCTTCCATTTGCAGCGTCGCTAGGCAGCCAAACCGATTCCGTCGATCCAATATTCCAATATAGCGCGTCAGAAACGTCAGCTTCGAAGGAGATCGCCTTCACTTTCTCCGCGGATCACTGATGCTTGCCGTATTTCTTCTCATCGGCTCCCATTCAGCGACGATGCCATTTGACACTTTGGGAGATTCCATTATCGGTTTAAAGGAAGGTGACTGTACCATCACAGACGTTTTAAAAAAATATTGTAAGGACTCTCTGCCACATTAAAATTATATTCATTTTTTAATTTGAAGTCAAGAAGATGCAGGTCTTTCTAGGGTATTCCCTGCATCACTTTGAGGCGAATTGCCGGGTAGGATCCTTAAACTATAGCCCGGGGGCCCTAGTTAACCCTTGGCTACCTTCCTCTACCTTTCCGCATCCCCCCTTTCACTCCCTTTCCTATGCTATAAGAAGGGCGTTGCCACTATGTGGATTACCCTATACATAGCCTGTCTACACCTGCAAAAAAAAAGAGTAAGTTATTAGTGGAAAGAGTACGAGTGGTTTGCAGTTTATTATACGAAGAAAGGGTGGAAATGAATACTGTAATTACGTCCAATAAAACGAATACAGTGGTTGACTTCGACACACAGACTACGTTAAAATAAATAAGGATTAAGAGTTATGATCAGCACAAAGAAATATATATATATATATATATATATATATTGAATATCGAAATCGTTCTAGTCAGGAACAGTGAATAAGATTGCTTTTAATGAGGCTAAAACAGGAAATTAAAAGCTACGATTTAATTCAACATTATTTTTCAGTGATTGTGTAGACTTTCAACAGGTGTATAAATGATATTAAATTATGGTCAAAGATTTTGAAATGGAGAAGAAATAACGAAGATAAATAGTACGAAAATATTGGAAGATTACGTATGATGTATTAAAATATTATAAATATTACTGTTTATTTTAAAAAAATAAAATTAGTCATCATTTATAATAAAAACACTTCGTTTTTATTTAAGGCTGTATATACAATTTTTCAAATATATAAAAATGAACAAATTAAGACTAAAATGTTGTTGTTTTTTTTAAAAAAAAGGAACTTATTTTCGGCCTTCATAAAATATCTATAAATATTTCTTAATAAATTAGTATCAGTTTTTAAATTTATTGTGTTTAATGTGAAGCAATCATTAAACTAATCTGGATTTCTAATTGCTATATTTATCTAAAAAATTAATTAAATTAATTATGTTTGGTGTCTAAATTGTGGATACTTAATGTTATGTCTGTGTTCCCCTAATTATGGTAATTATAAATCTTTTGGTTTGACGTACCTATTATAATTATATGTGTTGGCGTTGTAAATAATTTAATCTGTACAGACGAAAATATTTATTAAATAATTGTTTTTGTAAGATTCAAAGAAGCATCCCATATACAGTCGTAATTTTTCGACGATTTTATTTAAATTCTTCAGCCATTCTATCAGAAGCTAGGAAAAGTAGAACCTGCGAGGGATGTTCTCTTGCAGGCAGAACCTTTTAGGAGAGATACGAAGGGGCTACCTTTGGGTATGCCTTTTCTCTCCGTTTTTGAACTAAGGTTCCCACAAGCCGAGGCACCTCGGCCTGTTTTGAGAGGTGTATGTTCCGGGGTCACAGACCTTGGGCATACGGTAAGAGTTGTTCGCTATTCACATTGGAATAGTCGGCCAGCTGTCTCCTAAACTGGTCGTGGCACGGAGCAGGGAATGCTGCGTCCCCATAGCAAACTCCTCTCCCGCTATCGGAAGGGCTTGGGACAAGTACCCTATGCCCGACCTACCCGATGCAGGTTTTTCTAAGGTTTTCCCTGTATTTATTTAGGCGAATGCCGGGTAGGATCCTTAAACTATAGCCCGGGGGCCCTAGTTAACCCTTGGCTACCTTCCTCTACCCTTCCGCATCCCCCCTTTCAAATCCCTTCCTATGCTATTAAATGGGAGTTGCCCAATGTGGACCACCCTCATGTAGCCTGTTGCCCTAAAAAAAATCTATCAGAAGCTTTCGGCCTAATATCTTTTTTCTTTAAACAATAAAATTATAAAAAATAAAACATCTAATTTATTGTATGGAACTGCAGTATATGTTGTGGTAGGGTACAGTGGGAAAGGATACCGGTGAATGGGATCAAAAATTATTTATTTATATTATTTGCGCTCTACAGAAATGATGACGAAATGTAAATAGCAGGACAGGACACTAATAAATGTTCTAAATAATTCTGTGAACATTTTTGTTAAATTTTTCGTAAAATATTCAAATAGATTGTTATTTTTACTCTATAAACCTTTTATGATTTAAGTACTTTGTTGCAAGTACAAGCTAATGATTTCAGAATTATTTTTATTATCACCATTTACTAAAACTGTATAACATGGTTTTTTTTTCGTAGATAATATAACTCGGCTAAAATCCCCGATCCCAAATTTTTCGGTAAAATGAGATCTCAAGCGTTTTAACATAATTACCAGACAAGAAGGCCCCGCGTTGGAAATTTCTCCCCGGAGAATTCCTCGTGAATCGCGTAACGCTTGCGTCACAAACTCGTCGTTTACATTAACATTTCCTGGTAATGACAGAACAAACTCGTCGCCTTTGTAAAGCCATTTTCTACGCCATAGTTTTCCGAGAAATTATAAAACTAACCGATTTCAGGCAACAACTGGTTGCAATTTCAGACAAAGCGCTCACATACGTCGGTTACCGCTGCTTTATTTATTTATTTATCGTGAGCTTTGGCAAAGGCTGGTAAACGATCGGAAGGAAGCTACATGCAGTCTGCCTTGAACGCTGTAATCGGATTTGTCTTGCCCCAACTGGCCCCCAGAGTGATTTACCACGGGAAACTGCTGCTGGAAAGCTTCCGTTCATCTCAAAATCTACCATTATTTTTCTACTCAGGAAAGAAATACGTATATAATTATTTTTAAATTTTTTTCAATTCAAAATTATTTTATTTTTTTATCTCGCTTACATTTGAAGGTATTATCTGCGATCCTTGGACTCTTTAATGTTTACCTAATAATAATTTCTACTTAATTAATTAGTCTTTGTAATTCTCATATACTACAGTTGAATTAGACAGCTACCTCTTGAATACAGAAAAATAATATAGATTTAAAAATTAAGCAGTAATACAACAGGTTCCTCTTGTTTAAGAGATGTTATTAATGTATAAAAAAAATATAAACACAATGAAAAGAAATATTCCTAAAATAACTCTGAAAATAGTGAATTCCTGGATCCATACGTCTTGGCCCGACTCTGAAAAATATTTACTACAATCTCTTCCAAACTTAACAGTTTTAAAAACAAAAAATGTTGACGAATTATAACTATTGAACGATTACCAAAGTATTTAAGATTCCTTTGAAAAATTTGAGTCCTCATGAGAACAAAATGAAAAACAACGTTTACACTGGAACCAGACTACAGTATCAATGGAAGAGCGTGGGACAAGTATCGAGAGCCCGACCTACCTCATGCTGGATTTCTTGGGTTTGTACAGTGTATACGTGTGACATCCTTTTACAGACTGTAGACCAACTGAATGACTGGACAATGTGTCAGAAACGTGTATTATTTTTCACGCCTTATTAGCTTTCTTCTTCTCAAAATTATAATTCGTAAATGTGTATTTTATAGCGTCCATTATTTCTTAATTTTTTCTCTGGACGAATAATTCGATACATCATGAGTCTAATTTTATGTGATGTCTTGGGTTTGTAAGGATAAAGTATACACTTAACATTTTTTTATTAAGCAGGATATTTTTCAAATCTTATATAATAT
The DNA here is from genome assembly GCA_037074705.1 of Zhengitettix transpicula. Taxonomy (NCBI): domain Eukaryota; kingdom Metazoa; phylum Arthropoda; class Insecta; order Orthoptera; family Tetrigidae; genus Zhengitettix; species Zhengitettix transpicula. Next base: position 29,962,911 of record CM073591.1, read on the forward strand.
TATATTTAGTTTCTGGAAAGCAATTTCTGATGATTGAAGGGGCCATATTTAAAAGGAAGATAAAATGGATGTTGTAAGAGTTTCATTTTCTTACTAAATTTAGATTTTATCGAGACAGTTATTGGTACTGGATAAGACTTAACAAAAAGAAGAAACTTTCGTTTCAGTGTGACATCCTTTTACAGACTGTAAACCAACTGAATGACTGGACAATGTGTCAGAAATGTTTCGCATTTACGGCACAACCGTAAACACGTTTCCGTACCTGAGGTTCTTACTAGTGGTTTTTAATCAGTGTCGCTCGCAATTTCGCACATATTAGCCCCGCTGGCTTGACTGTCTTCCGCTTTGTAACTGCGACTCTACAGTCATATATGTCATCCTCGTGAATTAACGCTCGCAGCGAGATAACGCGAGAGACTGGAGTAGCTGGCTTTGTTTAGTTTAGATGACGCAGCTTTGTGACGGCTTGCAATCTTGTCTGGAGCGCGAGGGGACAAATTACATGTATCGCATTTCACAGTGCTGAAACGGAGAAGAGCAATTTGTCACAAAACTCCTCGATGCTGCAGACTCACGTTCGAGTTTCGTTTTGATTTCTGTGGCGGCACATACGATTTGTTTGCGCATAACCGACAATCAACGGCAACCGGGAACGTTTGATGACGATGCACGTCTCTACTCGTATCAAGATTTCCAGAAATACCCCATACTTACACATTTAACACTGAACTCACTGTCAACTAGAAATTAAGTATATGGGTTGGTAGCAATTTTTATAATATCGTGGTATATTTTCACGCAACAAACAACAAGGAAATAATTTAATTAATAGGTACTGTTGTTTAAATAATTGCGGATTTAATTAAATTTTGTTGCAAGATTTATAATATAATAATAATTAGTGATAAAATATTGATGGGCGTTAGTTATAAAAAGAACAGTTCATGAGAGTCGAACATTTTGATTGGGCTAATTTTCTGTACCCCAGTAAAAAAGAGATTTTGCGAATTGGAGAGTTTTGAGAAGAGCAGGGACAGCACGAGTGAAACTCATTTGCAGAGGCTAGAGTAAACTGAGATCGGTCACTTCTGACACCGCTACCGCTGTTATTAAACTAAAGTGAGAGTATTTGAACAACTCACAATTTTCTTTACAAAAATATAACAACTTAATGTGTGAGCGAGAAAACAACTATTTTAAGTAGTCTCCTGTCGCAATATCCTTTAGATTAACACTTTACAATATCTATAATCAATTATAAGATACCGTTAACGTACATTTTTTATAATTCAATTTTTTTTAAATCATAACTTTTTTAGTTTAAACGTTTCTGTGCATATTATAACTTTTCAGGATGCCAGTCTATTTTGATGCGTTAAACGTTTCCTCACTGGCTATCAATATTACTTGCTATTTTCCTACGGTAACGGATCATCTATATGTGTGTATATACATATATGTGTGTATATACATATATATATATATGTGTGTGCGTTTATTTATGTACACATTAATATTTTATTTAACTTAATAATAGGTATTTTAACTGGCACCAAGTAGTAATTAACATTAGTCATACATGAATCCAAAGTTTCTGATTATTACAAATTTATCCTATTTTTTTTCGGTCATGTGCCCATATTAATTATACAGTTGATTTATTTCCGTGCCAGTATCCCCATATTTTGTTATTAATAATTGCATGACGATAAACATTGTCGATTCAGTTACAACTCCATAGCTATCCAAAAATACTAGGAAATCGTCTCAAATGAATAAGCTATTTTTAAATAATTATGTATTACTAGAGTCTGTGGCTTAATTATAGTCATTTGTAAATATTTTAAATATATACTACAAAGGTATTACTAAAACGCCCTTTTACCATATTGCCGCCAAGAATTTTAAGTTGCCCCTACCACATATACTTTCTTTTCGCTTAAGAAATGGAGCGGGTTGACTATCATTCAGGCTACGAAAAATTCTGACTTGTATTTTATCAGATGATGGTTGTTGCCTTGTGCATAATGGTGAAGCATATGAGATTAAAATAATACATAATTTACCACAATGTCTAAGAAGTTGCTTTACTTTTATCTTAAGCTTATTTTTAAAGTTGTTGAGCATTAATGAAATAACAACATTCACTAAATTTTTGCACTTTTTCTTCTAAGTTTAACAGACATGTCCATCTTAAACTTATTATAATAATTGATCTAGTTAACGCAATGGTACGTCAAGCTCATCTCTGACTTGCTACAATATTTCATAAATTAACATAATCTATTTTTTCATATTAATTTTCTGCAACACTTCGATTGTTGTGTTACTACCACACGAACGACATTTCATCTTCTGAGATTATTATCATCCTTCACGGTCCGTTATTATCCGTTAAATAAATATCATCAAATGCTGCGTGTTTCATTTGGAGACATGTGTGTGTGTGTGTGTGAATGTATATTTGTGAAATGCCACGAGAAAATATATGTAAGGTAAGCTAGGCCGTGAAAATAAAACCACACAGCTGAAGTTGATGATAATATAAATTATTAACGTGTATTACGTTTCATTTTTAAAATACATTAAACAGTAAAGCGTCCACCTTAAAGCAAGCGTGTGTAAATCATGTGTAGAATGCAATAACTAAGCACACATAATCCTTGGATCGCCGGTGTCCGTATCCTCATGATATGCCATAAAGAAGCTAAGGGTTATGAATATTTCGCAGCTCATGCGAAATTCAGGGCGAAGATAGGGCGAAGCACGCGCGCCTAACTGCCCTGCGTGTATGGCCGACAGTTAAAAAACTTTACTGTGCTGCACCTGGAGCGCTGAGCTTGTTAATTAGAACAGGACAAGGAGGGGAGAAAAAATACGAGGCCCAGTGTTGTTATTGTCGTGTCGGTGAACAAACACAGGGTTCAAAAAACAACGCCGACCCGGGCAAAGGGGCTTTGAACGGAGAGTTCTGCAAAATCAGCACTCGCCTGAATTTGCAACGTGGCACGAGTAAATTTGCAATCTACTCTGCGTTGCTAGAAGCGCTCCTTTCTCGGAAATTATTATTTTGCTTTGATTGTGTAATCCAATCGCATAAATTGGTCATATATTGATATTCTATATATATATTAGTTTAGGCAGAAATTATTATTTATTTGGTAATTAAGTTGTGACAGATCTTGTCTTACAAATTTTTTTTTACAAACAATTTAATAGTCAAAAGTTATTTTATTACTAATTAGAGCGCAATTATAATTAACAACACTTCGCTCAGCGCCAGAAAATTTTTTGCACACAGGTGATAGGCCATTAAATGAATTATCAGTGTTTACTCTTTCCTGGGATAGAGTGTTGATGGTTTATTATCTGGTTCCCATGACGTGGCGTCTGCTAGTTCGGCGGTGAGGACGACGCAGGTATAGACCAGCTTCATGTACTTTGCTCCAGACTCAGTCTCATACTTATGACTTCTGTTATTTTTCCTCTCAAGACTTCTTTTCAGCCTAATATCGGCACAGTCTCCGCCTTCTCGATCTGTAGTTTTCTCAATAGGGTGTAACGGTAGGTTTAGTAAATGATTAAATAGAGAGATAGTTTCCAGAATTTATTAATTATTTAACTGAACATGGACAAAATCAAATAAATAGAAATTATATGTGTTCAAATAGCCAGAAAAAAACAATCGGATTCCTTAATCCCAAGATAAACCATGGTTTACGGTATTTCCCCCAGGCGCGTCAAGGATTGATACACTTGGCAGTTACCTTGCGTGCATCTCTGGCCGTAGTCATGTGGCACCCTCGTTCTCTCAGAGTCCCCTGGATGATGCACGTTTGGGACTGGCGACGATTCGTCGAGGAGTCTTTTTATACTTTCTTAGTAGCCACTTCGCTGCATCTAAAATATCGATTGTCTCGATCAATTTTGGATCGATCTTTCCTGAACCAAGAAATATGAATGGTTCAAACATTCACGTGTTAATTTCATTTCTGGTTTTTTTTGAAGAGACGTTTCCCACGGTGTTACAGTCCAGGTAGCCTCCGGGGGTCAACACACTACGTGCCTATGTGCAGACATAACGGATTATCTGTCCGCCACTGCGATGTATGTTCAAATTCCAACTTGCCAGCTCTCAACCCTTGCTGATATCTAATTACACTAAAATAATTTTTATACCAATTATAAAACTATCGCGCTACATGGTTGACATCCCGGAAATATGTGGACTAATACCCCATTTGGTCATTCTTTAATTTATCCCTGACCACCCGTGGACAGTCAAAGTGACCCAAAATCTGCCACACTTCCGGTCCAGAGATTTATTTTCAGTTCAAACTGCAGACAGCCAATTTTTTGTACAAATAAATAGGGGTGAGTCCCGATTCCTTAAGGTCGTGTGTGGGCATGAGCCGTATACCTTCATAACCTTTTCAGCGAGGATCACTTGCTGATAAACGGGTTGAGTCGTATATAGACATGTTACGTAAAAAAGTGTGAGGAATTAAATGTATAATTCTGTACACGTATTAATTTTCATGTTTTTTTCTAACACGCCATAATAGAAGACGTGACGACTGCGTGGCCTCCAAGTGCGGTCCAGACATGTAAATTTCATTTAACCCAGAGCTGGTGGAGGAATATTCAATCCCTAGGATTAGCAACGGACAATCCAAATCAAACAGAAGATTGTGTGTGTTTTAATAATCAATTTCGGCCTACCCAACTAAATAGAAGCTGCGATTATTTGGTGGAAAATTTCATCAACAAAAAAATACCAATTTCCTTCAACACTGTGCTCGAAATTTCCGGCCAACCTAGAACGGAGAAGCAAGTTCTCACAACAAGCTGAATTAACAGTTTTATACACCTCATCCCGATATCTATAAATTATATAAGTTTTACTTATGATGGAAGCTGCCACCAACACCTAAAATTAAATCATCTGCAGTCAAAAGTGCTAACATTATATATACAACAGCAAATTGAAAACTGGTCGAGGCTCGGAGAAGGGAATTCAAACTCCTCTCCCGCTATCACAAGGGCGTTGGAGAAGTACCCAATGCCCGACTTACCTAATGCACGTTTTCTAGGGTTTTCCCTGCATCACTTTTAGGAAAATTGCCGGGTAGGATCCTTAAACCATAGCCCGGAGGCCCTAGTTAACCCTTCGCTACCTTGCTCTATCCTTCCGCAGTTTCCCCTTTCAAATCCCTTCCTATGCTATGAAATGGGAGTTGCCACGATGTGGGTTACCCTCATGTAGCCTGTTACCCTAAAAAATATTATCTACCTGCAATTCTTAATAACGTGCAAAATATCCTACTTAATCACATCGATTCCCAGACCCGTTTCCACGATTTGAGGAAGCCACATCAAGAGTGAGGTAATCATCAGTATGATATAAAAAAAATATAGGACTGGTGAAATATCTAAGATCGAATAAGTTTAATCTGTGTCGTATATATTTTGTCATTATTAAATTGTTCATATTATATTTTATTGTGCTTTAATAAATATGTCAGGTAAATATCAATTCGCTACGAAAATACATTCAAATTAATTTTATTCCACTATCTGGTCGGGAAGGAATCGGGCGATCAGGGGTCTGCAGGTAGTTTTCGGAAGGAATCAAACTATACCCATTAAAAAAGATCCATCATCTATAAAGTTAACTAAATAGTACTTCAATCAAAATAACTCGCTTATGTGTTTCATTATTTGGTACACTGATAGTCGTCAATGAAGAGAGATCGAAGTTATCAAACTCAACAACTAACACATTTATTTTGAATACTTTAGCGCGGAACACTTAAGCAAGTTGCGTTAAGTTCCCGTGACTAATGGCAGCAATATGGTAAAAGAATTGAGGTCACTTGCAATTGCCTTCCAAATGGAGGTAACGACAGCATTACACGGCTCATTGTCCCTGTCCATCAATTCAACATTCGGATGATTTTTATTTATGCAGTACATAATTGCTTTAATCATGTTCCTCGTACAGCAGTAATTAGAATTAATTTTAAATATAAATATGACTATTATTTTTATTAAATAATTTTTTTTGCTATAGACCTTATTTTACCATACGAATAAAGTAGTTACAGGTCCAGTTTGATCCCATTTGTGAGCTTTTACAAATTAAGTAATTTATAAAGGCTCAACGCTGATGCAGCCGGCAGGTGAATAAAACATGAACGGAAGATCTCACGTTAATGAATACTGTGAATGGAGCTCTAAAGCTGTGAAAAACTTTTCCCTCAGATCATCATGACTTAGTACACGAGTACACCACTGTTACTCATAAAATTTTAAATATTAATGACAGTATTAATTTTTATTATCTATCTTTATAAAACTAGATAAATTTTATACGCAGATATTAATAATTTCATTATGAAACACACAACACCTTCAAGCCCGATGTATTGAAAATTTTCTACAGTCGTTAAATAAATTAAACACATGCACCGTTTACGACTCTTATTTCTGTGTAACGTTCTTCTTGGGAATTACCAATTAAATCGCAGCACATCATCTGTTAACTAGTGCTGGGATCAACGTCATGCCGTTCATTATGTGCGCTTACAGTCGGTCAAACGTAAAATAATTAATTAATCTGGTATTTTAGTCCTTTACAACCCCGAAATTAACGCTAATTTTCTATTTTTCGGAGACAATTAATCATCGTTAATTATAACAGTAACGTAGGATAGTGTTTCGGAAGCTACATACAACGTAGAATAATACGGAAAGCAATATAATGGAATATATATATATATAATCAGTACATGAATAATTTATATTCATAGATTATATTCTCTGGTAGCCACTATAAGTCAGTAAACAAGAGTTCCCATTGGAACAGTCGGGCAGCTGCCTCCTAAACCGGTCGAGAAAATGCTGCGACACCCCCCCCCCCCCCCCGCAAACCCTCACTCCCGCCATTAAAAATTCCAGGTGACAGGTACGAAGAGCCCGATCTACCTCATGCAAGTGTTTTAGGGGTGTTTACCTGCATCACGCATCACCACAACCCGAGGGCTCTAGTTAACACTTAGCTTCTCCATTCAGCATCCAACCTTTAAAATCACTTTCTGTGCTAATAAAGGGTGTTTACCACCACGTGGATCCTCTCTTGTAGCCTGACACTCTAAAGTCAAACAGACAAAACACCAGAATTTTGTAATGAAAATATAACTCGTCTAATTTGAAAATTAATACTATGAAAAAAAATATCCATGTACAGACAAAATGAAGTGATGATATAAATACCACAAAACGTTTCTGGAAACTTTGTTTCTTTCTTCATGTGCTAAAGAAAAAAATAATAATAGCAAAGAGCGACGCAAAGGCACAATACAGTAGACAAAGTAAAAAAACAACTTAATTTTGTCGGTATTTTGCTATTTTTTCTTAAATTCCTATTTTATTATATTTTATTTACAAACACAACATTAATGTGATTGAGATAGTCTAAAATTGATATAGGATTAATGCTGTCCATGTTTATTTATTTTATTATAATGCTGTAATAGTGAATGAATGATTTTTTTTGTAGCTTTTGAGTGTTGTCAACTGACCAGTGCAGTTGTGTTTCTCTAGGCTCTTCTTAGCACCTGACGAAAGGTGACAAGGATCCCAGAAACGTTGTGTGGTATTTAATTACCTTTTTTTGTCTGAATTGACTATTTTCTTATTCATTATTTTCTATAAAACGTAGTTCATTTTTAATCAGTATAATACTTTGATCGAAACGATCATAAAAAAAATAAGAGCACGGCTTACGTCAGCAGATGACGTAGACTTTCCTTTGTTATTCATCGTCACTAGATCGAGTCATATTAATCTTAGAAAGGCGTTCGTTTAAACATGATCCAACACACGAAATTTATAAAATTTATTTCTTCATTTTGGAGCAGTATAATAATACTCTTTTAAAGTGTGTATCGCTCCCTGACACGACGCTATTATTCACGAAGAATACTAAATCGGGCGCGTCACCGTTGTCGATGGTTGACTCTTCAACGACTCAATCACAATCTATTTATTATATCACCCCCTCACCTCACATTCGGGCTCTCTGTTTCAGTTTGCCTTGTTTCGTCTCGACAAAATTTCGCAGCTTACCGTCCAAAGTTTTTCCAGCGTGCATCAGGAAATTTTAATTCGAGAGGTTCTCTCTCTGTCAGGTTAAACTCTACGACTCTGTCAGGAGCTCCGTAATAAATCATTAAATGTATCAGGCATCTGAAATGTGCAGTCGAAATGGCAGAAGGTAGTTTTGGAGTGATCACTTAGAAAACGGGGAACATGTCAATTAATATCTTGAACGTGACAGGTGAACTCTGTGTAGAGAATGAATGAAGTCTTCTCGGGCTGTTAACCGAGTAACCAGTTGTATTCGCGACGTTTCAGTGACGTTCAGTTACATCGTCTTCTGGCAACAGTAACGCACAAAATTATCCTCTCTCAAATAAGACCTGGGCATGCTAAATTAACCCATAATTATATATTTTTTCAGAACGGAGCCTCCATTGTGATCACCTTTTTTAATTTTTTTTGAAGGAGCCATAGTGCCAACTCCCCTCTGATGGCATAGGAAAAGGACTGAAAGGGGGGATGCGGAAAGGTAGAGCAAGGTAGCCAAGGGTTAACTATAGCCCCCGGGCTATGGTTTAAGGATCATATCCGGCAATTCGCCTAAAAGTGATGCAGGAAAAACCCTAGAAAAACCTGCAACAGATAGGTCGGGCATTTGGTACTTGCCCCACGCCCTTCCGATGGCGAGAGGGGTTTGCTGTGGGGTCGCAGCTTTCCCTTCTGCGTGCCTCGACCAGTTTACGAGGCAGCTGGCCGACTGTTCCAATGGGAACAGAAAACAACTCTTACCGTATGTCCCCGGAACATACACCTCTCAGAACAGGCCTAGGTGCCTCGACTTGTGGGAACCGTAGTTCAGAAACAGAGAGGAAAAGGCATCCCCCAAAGGTAGCCCCTTCGTATCTCTCTTACAAGGTTCTACCTGCGAGAGAACATCCCTCGCAGACGCCTTGACAGAGCCCTGTGGTTGTAATGAGAACTTAACTATGAAGCACATCTTTGCACAGTTGCGAGTACTACTCAAGAATCAGGAACATCCAACTATCGGACCTAGCGACATCTGCTATGACGATCTTCAGTCTACTCGATTTCGCTAATGAAGCCAACTTGAGCAACCTAATTTAAAACAGAATTACCCTATGTAGGGGGTCGCTACGGACATATCAGTTAATGTGACATTAAACTTTTAATTTTTTTAAAAAAAAATAGTGCACGAAGCGAATACAATTATTTACTTGGTTTGATTCCCGAGAAGACTTTATAGACACTTAGAGATGTAGACAAATGAACAGTGAAATTTTAATCCTGATTACTTGTTGATGTTGATGGTGTTGTTGAACATCATTGTCCTGATGGCAGAATTTCCATGGATCTACATAATAGTTTCCAAAATGTTCTGATGAGTCCTGAGATTTTAATTTTAATTACTCCATTAAGTTTGAAATATGAGTTTGTTTACTCTTAGAAGAGTGCTGCTCTTCACGCAGATGCTTGCTCCAGAACATCTAGCGCAACAATAATTTATACGAAATCGTCTGCACTGCAGTCTCTTTAAATATTGAGTGTAACTCTTTTTTCCCTTGCGCTTCTGAAAAAGACACCCATCTTGTCAGTTACGACCCTCGCGGTGGACATGAAAACGCAATGAAATGAGCTGACAGATTTCGTATTTAGCGATGTTTGTCCGTCGCGGCCAGAGGATGCAACAGCAAATTGCAATTATTTCGTCAGCGCTTGGAGAGTTCCATTGCTGCAGCAATTAAACGGTTAGGCCAGTAGTGGTCACCTTCGGACAGGGCGTCGAGTGGACAGGGACGGCTGTAATTAGAGCGTCGCGGCGCGTCACGGCCGGATATTGCGTCACACGGCGGCATTGTTGTGTGCTGGCCAATGAAACGCGACACCCGGACCTGCGAGCTGCAACAAGGAAATGCCATCAAACACCTCCCGGGGCCCAGGCACCGCGAGAGCCCAAGACAATTCCGTCAACAGCGAAGTCAAACAACACCAACAATGTGAGACACTTTTAACACCTACGTTGTAACGGAATTTCTTTTAAATATTGAGAAAGGGTTTTGAGGATACTGGAGAAAAGATGAGAACAACGTCTAAAAGACTCAATTCATTTCTAAATTATTTTATTTAGCACTATCTGGGTGCCCGGCGTTGCCCGTGTGCTTATTTATGTAAACCAGAAAAAGTATTTAATTCTATATTAATCTTTAGTCAAGAAGTGGTTTAACCTAAATCTAACTGTTCCTAGTTCCGTACACACTTTCCACAGATAATTAATTCAACAGCTGTAAAATACATTGAATTTTATTGCCTCAGTCCCAACAAACATACCTCCGAATTTATTCTTAAATATACTCCTTGAGAACTGCAGGATATAATTGTCCCTCAGTCCTCAGACAATACCAAAGATTAAATTGATGAAATTCCTAGCTAGATTCACAATGTAAACAAATAGTCGCCATATTGGAGTCACTAACATGTCACGAAAATTATATTACGCTTTCCGCAAGGATCGTAAAGTATTTGGTATTGTTTTTTTAGTATCATTCGATGGAGTATTGCTGGATAAAATTATTTTTTTTATTCAATTAAAAATATTTCTGCTTTCTTTAATAGCGGAAAAAGGAACTATTTCCTTTGTTCGTCGCGTAGTAACGTCTCTCTCTCTCTCTCTCTCTCTCTCTCTCTTTCGTGACGTCACGTGCAGTAATTTAACACAAAATGATCACGTTTTTGAATTATAATTCTTTCCACATCTATGCTACGGGTTTTCTCACCCTCGACGGTACCGATTCTCGAGTTTGGCAGAATATGTCTACCAATTTTTGTTTCAATCTGCCCACGCGTTAAAATTTGTATAGAGATTAACGTAAATACATACATACATACATACAGCCTTTTTTTATTATATAGATTTATTAAGGAATTTTACATTACATTTACCATATGTACGTTATTATACATATAAATCAAATTAACAACTATTTTATACTTTAAACAAGTTGAATCAAGATTTTTCTTTCAGCTGAGTTTGCAGTGGGCCACCAACAATCAGAAATAGGTTCTAGACAAATAGTCAAACGGTCAAAACTATTTTCAGAATTAAATCTTTAAAAGCAAGAATAAATAAGGGGCCATTTTAAAATTTTAACAAAAAATTCGGAGTAATTACATCGCCATTGTCTGGCTTTATGTGATTCAGCCTGAAAAACAGCATCCAAATTAGATAAGAAACCACAGATATATCACGAGCGATCGAATGATTTAATGCTTCAGAAGGAATGGACTTCTACCATCCGTGTGCTTTCGCATCAGACAGTAGGAATTTCTAGTGAAAGTTTGGACGATATTGAGACGCGGGGAAAGTCCTTGCTATGTAATGAAAATGACGATTTCTTGTAATACGATGGAATGGAAAAATACAGTGGACTTTAATTCTTCTGCCACCCAACGTCCAGTTTCTGCGCTGTAACCGATTCAATGTCTTACAAGAATATTGTTATGCAAAGGACAAATATATATTAATTTTTCTTAGCTTACTTTCCAAAATTTTCATGTATTTATTCAGCCAATCCCGCTAATTTTTTTTTTATCTTTTAAAATCCGTGTTACTATTTTCTCCTCGTCTCAGTGATGTGCAAATCTGATTTTAAATCCACAACTTACGAAAATATTTTAATTCTTTACTGAACGACACGAGATAGTGATACTCGAGGTTGTCTGCTTCATTAATAACTATATATATGACTATTTAAGTACAAATTATAAATAATATAAATTCACAAAAAAAAAAATTGTAATAGAAATAATACGACGTTTCGTCGCGATTTGCGACATCTTCAGGTATATACTCCCCTGACTGACGCACCCGAAAAAGTTTCAGTAGTTATTATTATAGCACAGGGGTAATATAGTGTTATGTATTTCGTATAAAAAAACATGAACATATTATTTATTATTGGGCCTATTCAAAGAGTAAGTAAGTTACTCCTAACCTAATTTTTTTTTAATATTCAATGTTTAATTGTGCTTTTCGTTTACACGATATTACACAGATTGTGGAGATTTCTCTACAACTTTCTGGTAGCTCTCCCTGATGGTACAAAAGTAAAAGTGAAAAAAAAGAAAAAATAGACCTCTTCTTGAGGAAGTACAAGTATTCACTGGACGGCGAATCGGTCATGGAAAAGAAAAGAGGAAGTGTTTAAACGGAGAATCTTCCATGGTACTGTTTGAAGTGATTGTCGCGCTGAACAAAGCGGCTTCACGGTGGTGATGCTTTTTTGCTGTTTCCTCGAAGAAGTCACGGAAGGCATCGTCAGCAATCCTGGCATCTTCAGAAGGCTCGTTTGCGACCATTTTTGTAGAAATAGCACAGGATGGATGCACAATAGTTAAGTCTCTGATTTAGAAACATTATATTGAATTGGATCCATAAAGGTATAATAATATAACACTAGAATCGAACCCGTATACTGTTTTAATATTAACAGAGATGATGAACAAAGCGAATGTTCACATTACGAAACTGTTTCCCTCCGGGATTAATAACAAACAACTCCATGGCATTTTGTTAAGCTCCGTAGAGTAATTAATATTTAGACTGAAAAATTAAAGTCTGATTGAAAATAATGAATAAGAAAGATAACCAATTCAGACGTTTCTGGGATCCTTTCGTCAGGTGCGAAGAAGAGCCAAGAGCGACACAACTACACTTGTCAGTTGACAACACTCAAAAAGGCTTTATGAGGGCAAGGATCCCAGAAACTTCCGATGTCTTTCTTATTCATGATATTTAAACTGTTAAATTACTTTATTATTGTCTTTCATACTAAAAATATAGTGCTCGGTTACAGAAAAATGTTTGTTTCTGTCCTGGAGGACATAATTTTATACTTACAAGAAGTTGATGGTGTCGGAGCTTCCACGGACATTGTGTGAAAGTGCACAGTTATTATTTTTTTCTTCTCATCGTGACCATTTAAATATATTTTTAATTTTTCTTAAACACTGAGTAGGTTCTATCCGAGGAAAAAATTGAATAATTGCTAATCAGGATTCCCAGTGTTTGGCTGAGGAATGAGGAAATGTTCTCGCCGTTGTGAGAGGAATCATAAGATTTTCCCAATATTTCCCTTCATTATCTCTTTCGTAAAAATAGTTATATACCTTTTTAATCTTTCACCAAATGTTATAATATTATTTTTAAAGCTTCCTTGTTTATTAAAAATAATATTTTATTTGGAGTTCAAACAATTGGGGCAATTTCTTCCAGGAGCGTTGAAATTTTCAAGTTGCAAAATACCTTCAAATACGGATAATAAATACAGTCTGCGAATATTATCTCTGACCAGCGTGTTTGTTCACGAAATTTTAGAGTTTGTTAAGCGAAACATGAATCTTTTTTAAAAACGAATGGCGAGTCTCACAGATTACGAGACTAGGAATCGCTCAGGTCTGAGACCTTTGCTCCTCTGCCAGAGAAGTATTCAGCATCCAGGGATATTAGTCTTCCTCCAGATGTTGAGAACAATAATAACTACAAGAGTTTCGGAATTTAGTGTAAAAATACTCTACTGAAAGGCCGCGGCCATGTTTTACTCTGTACGGGAGTTTCTTGATCGTTCCCCTAATACACTGCGAAAGTGTTGAATGTGTTGCTAATAAAACTACTTATTTCACAACTTGCTTAGTCTCTGATGGTCTTTTCTGCTCTTTTGTTTGTTTGTTTCATGTACGAGGGCCTGCAGATTCCTCTTCCCTCTGTTTCGTGACGTCACTTGTCCGTCGTTTGTGTTTCCTCCTAGTGTGTGTGCGTGTGTCAAGGTTTTGTGTTTATTCCTCTTGTGTGATGTTTAATTCTATATTTTATGATAGTTAATCCTCGAATCATTAATTATTTACTAGTACATATTGAATATTTTTTCATTAGAACTGTAAATATTATATTATACCCTTAGTATAGTTAAAGAATTATTATTTTTCTGTTATTATTAATATCATTTTACTTATGTTGGACAGGGAAAGTTGTGTTCCCGAATTTTAGGGTTTTATGTTAAGTTCTAATTATTTATAATTGTAGCATCCAATTATTATATTCTAATTTCCTCATATGAGGACTAATGGAATAAAATGAATCAAATAAAAGCTGCAACGTTGTCACGTTCCGGTCACTGTAACTCAGCATTAAATATACTACTTCGTGTTTATCGTTTAAGCGTTCCGACAGTCGAGTAGTCTGTTTGAACGAAGTAATAATAGAGTTAATGGATATGATGCAAAATTAAAGGCCGCAGTGGAGAATGTGGCGATCGATATTGAGCTTGTTCAACGTATTCGTCATATAATGGACAATAACTGGATTCACCACACACTACATATTCAGTCGATTGTCTATTGGAATTGGTAATTTTGGGTGGTAACTGGGGGGGGGGGGGGTAGCTTCACCAAGGAAGGAGCGATGTCGCTAATTTCGGCCATGTCTGCGGAAATTCGCTCGGTTCCCACGAAAACCGACGACCTCCAGTGAAGTGAGACGGGTTCGGATGGCGTCTTCATGCCGTGGCCGGACTAGTTCAAACTAGGTCTGGCTAGACAAACATAATTTATATATATATAAAAAAAACAAGAGTACCCGGACCATATAATTATTTTACCGTCATAATTTCGTGTGTTATTTTCCCACTTGGATTTTTTAAATTCCAGATTCCCCTCATTTTAATAAAATGGCAGGCGTCTCTATGCTTAATTTAATGGGTCCTAATAACTAGTCTTATAGCTAATTATCAAGCCTAATTGAAACACATTATTTTTCTCTAAATTGTTTATTATTTCCTCAGCTTAAAAAACAACATGGCCACCGGCCATGCGTGTTGGAGCAGGTGTGTGTTCGTTACAGGCTACACGCATCTGTTCTTGATCCCTCGTGCCACTGCCATATTCTATTCTACACCTGCTCTCACAATTGCTCTGTAAAATGTCAGTACTAATTTTTTAAAGGGAGAACTCCCCCATCACATAGCAGAAACAGAAGTATTATTCCTAATTGGTATTTCTGTTTGGTATAGTTTAGGAGAAGTCGATGGTTTCGTCGTCTGGATTAGCATCCACAATGACTAATACACGTGTAGTTTTCAGAAACAAAAGGAAAATGAGTCGGACATTCGTAACCAACTTGTAAAATTTCAACTGAGATCAGAATTTGTTTTGGTTAATTAAGTTTGAATTCCTGTTTTTCATTTAAAATCCTTTCATTTTAACTTTTAATTTGTTTATAATAAACTTGTGCTCAAACGTAAGGTTTATCTTCATTTTAAAATCTAATTAAATAAATTTCTAAATAGTTTTAATTATTACATTTCCTGCTCCAACGTAGTGTTTATTTAAATTGAATAAATTTAATAATAAATATTTTGATTATTACAATATATTGTAATATTTAACTATGATAATAATGGATGGGCGCTTTAAATTAAATACTATAAACTTTAAAGAACAAAAAAAATTTATTAACAAAGTTTAATAACAATTATTAAATACACAAAATATTTGGAATCTTAGGGTCTTAAACTGGGTTTGATAAATGGCTGAATTTATACAATCAAAATTACATTTACTTTTTATGGAAGTTAATGCGTCTTAACATAGACGAAATTTGTTGCGGAAGAAATAATACTACAGATTGAATTTAAACAGTTTTAAATTTATCAAGAATTAACGATCTCATTTTATCGATATTTAAATAATTAAAGAACGATCTGACTTTTATCTTTTAAAAGTGGTTTACAAATTATTTCTCTACTTACGGCCGCCCAAGTCTCATTTTAGGTTTTTCGTGCACAAAATTTGGGGATATCACTGATTCTAATACTCACAGACTCTAAATGTCAACAAATTCTAATTGGCGTAGTTTGTTAGTTGGTCTAACACAAATTGGTAGGTTCTCGATGCTTTGCTGCAACCTGGATTTGCAGATCTCGTAACTTTAGTTGAAAAGGTCCTTCATTGGTTTGTCTATGGCCAGCATGATGAATTTTCGCTCGACCACCGAATATAACATTAGTTGCACTCTCTCCTTCCCGACTAAAGATTGCTTTACTTTTCAATATGTAATAGCATGTTTGTAACTGGACCACATTCTTTCGTTCTGGCTGCCCAACTGTAAAGCTTTCAAACTGTTCGCTGTCCGCTGCCCAACTGTAAAACTTCGTCTCTTAGATTTTGAGCGCGTAAACTCTCTCAACTGCCCAACAATGTTTTCTTTGCCTCGCCGGATTGTTGCGGCGTCCGCTCTATATCCACTAATAATGAGTCCTCTACAATCCAACTTTCCAATTAGAACAATGTCTTAATTACCAATTACTACAATATATAATTACTAATGTAGTACTTATCTTGCGTCATTTCCATAAACTTAAATTAAAACATAAGGGGTACACATTTATAGTCAGAGTAAATAAAAAAAGCTTCAATTATTTTTTAAAAGATTTAATTTCTCCAAGAAGTTTTCTTTTCTTTGTAGTGTGTAGGTTTTTATTACTGCTAAGAAGTGATTTAAAAATGGAGAGACGCGGCGATGATTGAGTATGATGTGAGGCCAATGTTTAAGAAGGGGGCGTGTAATTAAACCTCCGACACCGCCCAAAAAACCGCTATGGCCTCGGGCTACGGCCACGGCTATGGCGACGACTATGGTTGTGGCGTGGCCACGGTCACAGGACGCTAACGAGCGCCAGTGATGGATCGTCGCATACTTCCTCGCTCCTCGCACCGCCACCACTAATTGCTGTCGCTGTTGGCCGAGACAAACTGCCATCTGCTGTCCTGTCCAATGCTAAACAAAAGCCAGATTTCCTACTTGTTCTCCATGGGGAAGATCTGCCTGTACGTGCTTTACTTCAGCGCTGCCATTGTTCTTCGCAGAGGCACTAATTTCGTGCGAAACCGCACAGCCCCTTCAAGACAGGAATATCTACGCTTTGTTTCAAATTCAAAGGTGGATTGTCGCATCAATACGTCACGAATATTTATCTCGTTGGGAAAAGAAAGAAAAAAAAATGTTTTTCGCGGTTTCCATTGTTCAACTGAGGAGAATCGAAATGGAAAATTTCAGAGACAAACAGAGATAATACCAGAGATTTTATTGAGACGGAGCAGCAAGCTCTTACACAAAAAAATGTAATTCAACGGTCGAAATAAAATTATTAAAAAAAATTTTTTCGGGTGCTCCGTTGTCTGCAAAATTATGAATTAAACTCAATCTCTCTTGGTTTATCTTAGAATAAATAAAACAAAATTTAACTACACTGATTCTTTTCTCACCGTTTATTGAAAAAAATTAAATATGGCAGATTACATCAATATCTCAAATTAAGTACGCGTAGCGGTTGCGTTGACCACCTCTCAGTTTTAATTAAAAGTATACAAAAATTAGGTGTGGGTGTAGGAAGAAAGATAATTTGGAGAGTGGATGGAGTGAAGCAACATAATTTTCGTATCCAAAAAAAACAACAAAAAAAACCTGATGCACTGTCACTATTCCAGACACTTACTTGTGACGTAAGAGGAAATATTGGAGACTAACTACTTAACATCATGCTCCTAAAAATGATCCTCACAAGGATCAGTCTCCAACATAAACCGGAGTACAAAAATTTTTTTACCAATCCATCAGTAGGTAAATCTAGTCTGACCCAAATTGGTCCACGTGGTGTGGCTCCACAGATGATAAAAAATATTCCATTGAACAACCTCGTAGTTTTCAATGGTTGGCTTTTCTTATTTCTTGTTTTCAATATCACGTTTCAACTTGTATTTTCCACGCATAATTTACTTATTTTCTTACAACCCCTACAATTACACCCCCAATTATTTGGAGAAGACGAAAATAATTATTTTAACATTATTTCAGTAAAACATCTAACCTAAATTATTACCGAATAAATTATAAAATTCAACTTTCGCGATTCCTGTGACTTAAATAAAGGCGCTGTTAACATTAGATGAACCAGCAGAAGTAAAAACATGATGATCAAATTATCTTTTTTTTTGGTCATATATAGAGCTAAAATTAATAGAGATAAAAATGCGGCAAATTAATGAACTATTAAAATAAATTTAAGAATGTTAAGAAGTGCCAATGACAGGTTGTTATAAATCCTTCCGTTTGTTATCTTACCTGGGATTTCTTCTTTGAAGCGTTCATACGTCTTGATTGATTCATAAATCCCTTGAACCACAGCACATTTACTGAGACCACTTAGATTTTTTATCTGCCGCTGCCTCTGAATTTTTCAGTTAATATATTGTAATAAACAACAAAAAATGATTATTAAATTTAAATTAACTGAAGACGAGCCTCGCGTTCAGGAGCAGAAATTTTGTAATAAACAAAATAAAATTTAATTTAAATTTAATAATAATTATTTGTTTATTACAAATTTGGCGCCCAACGTGGGGATTATCTACATATAAATTTAATTATCATCTATTTTTGTTTATTACAAAATTGTTGCTTCAACGCGAGGTAAAATATATAAAAATAATATTTATTTTTTGTTTATTACAATATATTATATAATGATATGGTTATTAAATTTACCAATTATTGAACCCGTACGATTCTCTTTTCTCCTTCCTTCCTAGCTTTTCAATTGCCAATTCCTAATAAATTTATGCTCCATTCATAACATTGAAATTTAACATGTACGGTTTTAAATAAAATTTTCCATAAATTCTCAAAATCGGAGACAATTCTTAAGTCGGGAATAGTTCCAGAATATTTTTGTCGATATATGAACCACGAACTTATTTCCATCAAAGTTTCTTTAATTTTACAACGTCGTTATAAATACAGTAATCCGTTTAAGTAACTGGAATAGCATTTTCTCATATTACCACATATTAAACCTGTCTTTTTTTTTTAAAAAAAAAAATAAAGCATGAGGCACTGACTCCAATTGTGCCCTGACCAGTATTCGAAGGAGCAGAGCTGCACTACGGAGCCTCTACACGTACAAGGTAATCCCTTCTGACAGCAGTCGCAATCAAAACAGGATTATCTGCCGCCCCCCCCCTCCCTTGTGCCCCCAAGGTCCCCCACATACAGGAATAATAGCAACAGGGAGTCGTCGAAAATTGATCCCGCGCTTTCTGCCACTCGAATTTTGAAATAAAATGCACTTCCCTTCAGCTCTTTCATTTCTGCACAGTGGATGCTGTAATCTAGTTACCAGTCATATAAATTAGGTATCGACGCCAACAAAAAAAATTACAGTCGCTGGTCTGATCTGCATTAGCTTGCGAATTTATATTAAAATATTTTATTGTATTATACTCGTTCTTAAATCCAAGTTGTCTTAACAATCGATTAAGATCGATTAAAAAAATTATGTCTTCTCTCTTTTGTTCATCAAGAAAGTAATTTTTACTCACCTTTCAAATTTAATTAACATTTTTAATGAACTCTAATGAATGATACATCATGTATGTTTAGATGTGGGTGCGTGTCACGTTTCTGATAAGTAGGCACTTTACTTGGGATATTTTCTTTACCTTTTTAATAACACTATCAGCTTCATTTTTCATTATTATTGTCCATAATTTGGTTTTACGTCTCATAATGTTTGAATATTTCAACATATTTATTCCTATCAATCACCAACGTGTAAGTACTATCAGCTATTCCTATTGGCATAGTCGGCCAGTTGCCTCCTAAACTGGTCAAAGCACGGAGAATGGAATGCTGCGTCCCCACAGCAAACTCCTCTCCCGCTAAGTGTAAGTACTATCAGCAGAAAATAACGAGAAAACCTTTCAATGTTCCATTAAAAAACTCCAATTAGTTTGAAGTTAAACAGTATGTTCATAATTGTCTTAATCTTATCATAATTTTGGTATCTGAATTTCTGATTTTATTCAAGCACGGAAAATAAAAATAAAATAACCGAAGCGTAGTACGTTGTTTGGATTATTTTAGCCACCAACAAGTAAACTTGAACATGCTCCGGTGCTTGACTTGTTCTGATAATGTTTAGATATTTTCAATTTAATTAAGCTGTGCCGTTTTTATTGTGTACCCAAACACTCCGGTACTGCCGCCAGGTAAAAAACTAAATCGGGTGAAGAAGGAAGCCAATTGTCCGCAACCCTCTTAATTAGCTTTAAAAATTAGTAAGCAGGTGAAAACTGAACTTGATGCACGAGGGATAAAAATAATTTCCTCGAGGTGAATATCAGTATAAAAAAATTTCCCTATTAATTATAATAGGATTATAATGTTATAAGCTGAAAGTGTAGGGAGTTTATTCGTGTCGTTCGTTTTGTTGGCCGGACTGAGCCGATTTCTTTGAATATTAAAGGAATTAATAAGACAGATAGCCAATGATTTGACGCCTAGCCTTTAATGTTTCTTTTAACGTTATAGTATATTTTTCTCGATTATGTTTTGCTTACTTTCGGCTTTAATATTTATTCTAATTTTCGGAATTGTTAAGCCCAGAGAGCTCTGGCGAAGGCTACCTTCGGGGAATACCTTCAAATCTCTCTGGTTTTTTGAACTAACCTCCTAAACTGGTCAAGGAACGGAGAGGGGAAAGCTGCGACCCCACAGCTAACCCCTCTCCCGCCATCGGAAGGGCGTGGGACGAGTACCAAATTCCCGACCTACTTGATGAAAGTTTTTCTAGGGTTTTCCCTGCATCACTTTTAGGCGAATTGCCGGGTAGGATCCTTAAACCACAGCCCGGGGGCCCTAGTTAACCCTTGGCTACCTTCCTCTACCTTTCCGCATCCCCCTTTTCAGATCCCTTCCTATGCTATAAGAGGGGAGTTGCCACCATGTGGATTACCCTCATGTAGCCTGTTACTCTAAAAAAAATGAAGAATTGTTTAGCCCAGAGAGCTCTGGCGAAGCCTACCATTGGGGATACCATCAGATCTCTATGGTTTTTTGAACGAAGGTTCCCACATGCCGAGGCACCTCGGCCTGTTTTGAGAGGTGTATGTTCCGGGGTCGCAGACCTTGGGCATACGGTAAGAGTTGTCCGCTATTCCTGTTGGAACAGTCGGCCAGCTGCCTTCTAAACTGGTCGAGGCACGGAGAAGGGAATGCTGCGTCCCCACAGCAAACTCCTCTCCCACTATCGGAAGGGCGTGGGACAAGTACCTAATGCCCGACCTACCTGATGCAGGTTTTTCTGGGATTTGTCCTGTATTACTTTTAGGCGAATGCCGGGTAGGGTCCTTAAACTATAGCCCGGGGGACTTTGTTAACCCTTGGCTACCTTCCTCTACCCTTCCGAATCCCACCTTTCAAATCACATCCTATGCTATTAAAGGGGAGTTGCCACCATGTGGATTACCCTCATGTAGCCTGTTACCCTAAAAAAAATTGTTTAAAACTCTCTAACAAATAGTGGGAGTTTTTCCCAGTGTCGTTATACTGAATTAGGGTTCCCGTATGGCCCCCTATCGTAATGGAATTGCTCGTAATATCCTTGTACCGTTGTAATACTATGTCTCATCTCTTCTCACCAAGTTGTGACATTCAGATCTTATTGTGTCAATATGACATTCCGGGAACGTGTAATCCTCTCCGATCAGTTACCAGCACGTTTGTAAGTAGACAAGTTGTTTGCCTTATGTTTTTTAATTTGCGGAGATGCGTGTGTCTGAGCGGAGCACGCGCGGCTGCTGGGCGTAGTTCCTGCCTCGGAGAGCCGTGACGGAGCGGACGTCGAACCCACTCATCCCTGAGCGCACCTCACAAGAACACCAATGCCAATGTCACGTCACGATCTTAGAAAATAAAACGGTCTTCGCATTTTACACACTTCATAAAATGTATAACTACATTTGTACAGACGAAACTATTCTCGCGAATTTGGCGTAATAATAAATGGATTGGCAAAATACAGACAAAAAAAGTTGTCACTTTCCTCAGGTGCTAAGAAGAACCTAGAGCGACACAACTGCACTCGGTAGTTGACAAAACTCAAATTCTATATTTGTTATTATTAATTTTCAAAATCAAACGTAATTTTTTTCATTTCAATTCGGCGTAATGTCCATCTTAATATTATTTTTGACTACCATAGGGGCCTGTATATGATCGACAGTTGAATATCTATCAGACTCACCAGATACACTACTTTTTAGAATAAATACAGGACTATGTAGATCTGATTTATTTATTCTTAGGTATAAGATGAATGTGCAGTAAAGAAAGTACAGTTTTATTCTCTTCTGAACATTCGAGAATTTATATAAAAAAAAATAAAGGTGACACGAACTCGGTCAAATCGTGGAGCAACAGCCACGGAGAACATGGCCGAGTAGTTTCGCAAATTACTTACGAACTGTGTTTTTAAATAATATATATATATATATTTCGTAGCGCATTAACATCTAGGTAATTTGCGACAATTACTGTAATACAGTTCAATAATACAAAAACGATAATTAAGAGCAATTAGAGGTTATTTTTGCTGTAGTTAAATTGTTCGTTGTAGTAGTATATTTGTTCCACGTATTCAATGATCCTTTATTGGAATGTTGAAGGGATGTTCCCCCAGTATTTGTTCCTTGTCGCTTTTATATTTGATACAGGACTCAATGTTGTGAGAAATAGGAAATGAGCACTCGTAATTAAATGGAGATTGGTTAGTCGGCCAGCTACCTCCTAATCTGGTCGAGTCACGGAGAATGCTGCGTCCCCACAGAAAACCCCCTTCTCCCGGCATCGGACAAGTACCAAGAGCCCGACCTACCTGATGCAGATTTTTCTTGGGGTTTCCCTGCATTAATTTTAGACGAATTTCCGTGTAGGATCCTTAAAAATACAGTCCCGGGCCCGTAGTTAACCTTTGGCTACCTTGCTCTACCTTTCCGTATCCCCCATTTCAGTGAGAGGGGAGTTGCCGCTATGAGCATTACCCTGTCTACAACTTCTTCCTTCTTCGATTGTTCAGTTAGGACCGCTTGGACTTTTCGGTTGAAGTATATGGCACGGAAATTGCTTTGAGTCGAGTACCTATTACATTCTAGGGATAGTTTTCTTTTGACCAGATTGCAGCTGTCTGTGAGGGTGTTGGAGATTTTTTTTTCGTCGTGGGGGGGGGGAGGGAAAAGGGGTGGCGAGGTTTTATTTAGCAATAAATATTCATTAGAGAACGAAGAATTTCCCGCTGTAATTGATGGCAGCGCAGGCCACGGGGACGTCAAGTTTTAATTCTAAATTTGGACCGTGTGCAAACCCGAGAACTGTTTATGCATAAATATTCATGTTCGAAATGTAATGAATAAAAGCAACATCGACAACCAACATCTAGGCAGCGTGCAAACATTTAGAACATTTGCAATGCTCTTGATGACCGAACAGCATCGTCCGCTCTCTGCTATGAGATGTTGGCGTATGATTAATCACCACAGGCAACGGACAGCAATAAAACTGTTTCTCTCTGATGGCCCCTAGACATAGAACTGTCTATGAATAGTTCATAATAAATCAAATTTAACACTCTTGTTATTTTTAAATAAAACATATTTTAGACTTTGGTGTCCATAGGAATATAATCAGAATTAATATATTTTTTTTGGGTAACAGGCTACTTGAGGGTAATCCACATGGTGGCAACTCCCCTTTAATAGCATAGGAAGGGATTTGAAAGAGGGGGTTGCGGAAGGGCACTAGGGTGCCCCGGGCTATATTTTAAGGATCCTTCCTGGTATTCGCCTAAACGTGGTGCAGGACAAAGCCTAAAACAAACTTAATCCGGTAGGTCGGGCATTTGGTACTTGTCCCACGTCTTCCGAGAGCTCCAGGTAAGAAACTTCCTCATTTTCCGGGGGGTTTAAAATTATTGATTGCATACATCGAAACATATTTCCTTTTTTTTAAAAATTGACACATATTACAAGTAAATAATCACTATACAAGGTTAATTTTTAAATTCCTATGTTTTGCCCAGCAAAGCATTATTTTTAAGAGCAACAGGCTACATGATGGTCATCCACGTAGTGGCAACTGACCTTTAATAGCATAGGAAGGGATTTGAAAGGGGAGATGCGGAAGGGTAGAGGAAGGTAGCCAAGGGTTAACTAGTTTAAGGATCCTACCCGGCAATTCGCCTAATAGTGATAAAGGACGAACCCTAGAAAAACCTGCATCAGGTAGGTCGGGCATTTGTCCCACGCCCTTCCGATGGCGGGAGAGGGGTTTTCTGTGGGGACGAAGCTTTCCCTTCTTTAAGCCTCGACCAGTTTAGGAGGCAGCTGGCCGACTGTTCCAATGGGAACAGCGAGCAACTATTACAGTATGTCCCAATGTCGGTGACCCCAGAACATACACACCTCAAAATAGGGCGAGGTACATCGGTGCCTTAATTCAAACACGGAGAGAGGAGAAGACATCTCCAAAGGTAGCCCCTCCGCCTCTTCTAGAAGGTTCTGCCTGCGAGAGAATATCCCCGCAGACCATTGTTTTCAGAATTAATGACGGTAATCCACTTTGGGCAACTCCCCTTTAATCGAATAGGAAGGGATTTGAAAGGGGGGATGCGGAAAGATAGAGGAAGGTAGCCAAGTGTTAACTAGGGCCCCCGAGCTATATTTTAAGGATCCTACCTGGCATTCGCCTAAAGAAATGCAGGGAAAACCCTAGAAAAACCTGCATCAGGTAGGACGGGCATTGGGTACTTGTCCCACGCCCTTCCGATAGCGGGAAAGGAGTTTGCTGTTGGGGACGCAGCATTCCCTTCTCCATGCCTCGACGAGTTTAGGAGGCAGCTGGCCGACTGTTCCAATGGTAATAGCGAACAATTATTACCGTATGCCCAAGGTCTGCGACCCCGGAACATACACCTCTCAAAACAGGCCGAGGTGCCTCGGCTTGTGGGAACCTTAGTTCAAAAACGGAGAGGAAAAGGCAGACCCAAAGGCAGCCCCTTCGTATCTCTCCTAAAAGGTTCTCCAGCATTCTTCAGAATTAATATAAAATCATTCGTTAAGTATCTTATTTTTCCAGGAAAACGTCCGAGAGACTAAAAACACAGCCTGGAATTTCACACACACAGATGCAGTGTATGGTTAATGTCCTTCCGCGTTCACAAAAGACGAGTAGAGAGCAGTGCAGAGTTATCCTAAACCCACTTTAATCACTACAAGAGCACTCAAGATAACTGCAGTGTTTCACTCCGTAAGAAACGTTTCTCTTCAGATCTGACGATACTTAAGGAGAACTTTTAAGAAAAGCGTGTACGCCTTTGTTTATCCGCAATTCTATTACGCAGTGAACGATAAAATGAGTAATTACACAATAATAATTTATTCTTAAAGCGGCAGAGTTGTTTTATTCGCCTCTATTTCGGCGCCCAGTTATTGTTGTTTTTATGTATAGCTACGCGAGAGCTAATTTAAAGCATTCCTTTTGATGTATTCTTAAAACGGCAGTTCCTGGGCTTATTGTAATTAAACTCAGCTGCAGATGTTGCCAACTGTGCGGGCAGCCGCGGGAAGGGTTAATTTACCGCTGCTATGAATCTTTTTACTTCGTAGATATTGCATTTTAAAATCTCATTGTTTGTCTTGAGCCCATAGCCAGCCTCCTGACGGCGTGAGACTACGTTAGGCAGCTTTGCTCTGACAAAGGAAGTACGGTGCTGCAATGAGACGGATTACGGAGGGAGGAGGACGCTCTCTTACGCGTAATCGGGAATTATACTCGGAAAAGGTAATGGAAATAAATCTCAACATCTGAACAAAACGATAAGTTGTCTCGAGCGTAAAATACATAACAGATTGACGCAGGACGAAAGACGAATAAATTATTTAGGTTTCCTATACGTTATTAATATTACTCATTCTCGTAAAAAAAAAGTTTTCACAAGGGCAAAGGCGCCTCTTTTTTTTTTTTTTTTTTTTTCCAGGGCAACAGGCTACATGAGGGTGATCCACATTGGGCAACTCCCCTTTAATAGCATAGGAAGGGATTTGAAAGGGGGGATGCGAAAGGGTAGAGGAAGGTAGCCAAGGGTTAACTAGGGCCCCCGGGCTATATTTTAAGGATCCTACCAGGCATTCACCTAAAGAAATGCAGGGAAAACCTTAGAAAAACCTGCATCCGGTAGGTCGGGCATTGGGTCCTTGTCCCACGCCCTTCCGGTAGCGGGAGAGGAGTTTGCTGTGGGGACGCAGCATTCTCTTCTCCGGGCCTCGATCAGTTTAGGAGGCAGCTGGCCGACTATTCCAATGGTAATAGCGAACAACTCTTACCGTATGCCCAAGGTCTGCGACCCCCGAGGTGCCTCGGCTTGTGGGAACCTTAGTTCAAAAACGGAGAGGATCTAGGCGCCTCTTTCTAGGTTATTTTAATATAAAAAATGGAAATATTTACGTCTGAGAGAAAAAATAATATAAGTATATATATATAAGAATTTAATTAAAATACTATACCTTACCTACCAACAGTAAGTATTATTAAATATTTTATAAATCTATAAAATAGCGCCATTCACAATACAAATATGTGTATTAAATAAATATTTGAATATAAAATAGCTTTATCAATCTATACTATATAATATATACTTATAAATAAAGAACTATTTTATATATTAATATATTAGTCAATTCAGACAAAACATGTGATAATATAAATATTACACAACGTTTCTGGGATCCTTGTCGCTTTCATCAGGTGCGAAGGAAAGCCTAGAGTGACACAACTGCACTCGTCAGATGACAAAAAAAATATTAAAAGCGACCAAAACGCAACGACAATAGGAGAGTCGAAGGGTTGGCGTAACAATAAGTTTAAAATAAATTTACTAAAAAAATTAGCAAAATAATAATACTAAAAATGACCTTTATTCTGACAAACTTTAAAAAGAAAGTTAATCTAAGTAATTGGGTTAGAAAACCTCCATACTGTGGACGTGTTTTCAATTATCTTTCTGATCATTCTGCAAGCCGAAAGAGAGCTATGGCGTACACTCTTGTAGACAGAGCTATGTTACTTTCTACCTCCAAGTTCCATCAACACAACTTAAATACTGCCCGAAACATTTTAATCGCCAATGAGTAGCCTTTAAATTTTATTATTAATCACGCAAACAGCAGGTTGAACAAAATCCAACATCCTACTGTCACTCGTCCCAAACACCTCAAGACAAATTTTTTTCTCGTACTCCCTTATTACAAATTTCTACATCACAAATTTGTCCAAATACTCAAAGAACATCAAATATCCATCACTTACAGATCCACAAACACCCTTTCATACTTGATTAAAAACCACAAGGTCCACTTGACACCTGCAGCAAACATTGTGTTGTTTACAAAATCTCTTGCTCTAATTGTAATTCCTGCTACATAGGGCGAACAAAACGTTCCCTTAATACACGTTTTAAGGGACATCTGTCTAATATCAAAGAGAATCTGTAGTCTCCAAACATATCATCAATTCTAAACATACATTTGATTGGCTAAATTGACATCAGGTACTATTCCAGAGATGCTTCACATTAAATCAAACATCACAGCTATTAATGTACAAACAGCCACTATGAAACTCAACAATTACTATGATCCCTTATTATCACGCTGAACCTTCTGTTTTCCCATTGTCGTTGCTCCCTTATTGTTCGGCTCTCCCATTGTCGTTGCGTTTTCGTCGCTTTTGAGTGTTGTCAAATGACGAGTGCAGTTGTGTCGCTCTAGGCTCTTCTTTGCACCTGAAAGAAGGGTCAAGGAACCCAGAAACGTTGCGTGTTTTTTATATTTTCACCTTTTTTTGTGTGAATTGGCTATCTTTCTCATTAATTAATCTAAGGAAACTTGGATTTAAAAATTCTGGACGTTTCGACGCGGATTTCTATTTTGACAACACCTCTCTACTTTAGACAGAGAAAATCATTGTTGGAAAATATAAATTTCTGAAATACTGTATATTAAGAATCGTACAATATTGTTAATATTAAGCATGTCGCAGAAAGTCTTAACTAGTTATACGGTGTTTTGTTTCAAGTTCTTAATTTTTATCTTTGGTTTTAGTTACATGTTCAATTTCCAGTCTTAAGTTGGAAATGTCGCTAATCCGCTTCGGAACGTCCAGCGTTTTTAAATCCAAATTTTTACTTAGATTAAGTTTCTTTGGTTGAGTGTCTGTGTAAAGGTTCTTCTTATCATTAATAAAATAAATTAAATTCCTAAATGTAATCATTAAAATTACTATTTACGGGTCAGGATTACCAAAGATGAGCGCAGCAAAATTCGTCACCATCGAATTTGCCAGTGGAAAATAAATATTTGATCTAATTGAATTTATTTGCTCCAGATAGTCAGCATGTGTTTATAATACATCGTGACACTTATGACGTGGTAATTGGATTGATAAAATAGTGCTTTACTTCCAGGTAAAGTAAACTAATATATTTAGGGTCATTTTTTATCTTACTCCAGAATTTGACAGACTTGCATAAAGTATTAATACGATATATAGAGGGTTTTTTTTGGGGGGGGGGGGTTTAATAAAGTTAGTTCTTCAGCCATATTTATCAGAAATGTGTGAACGATTAATTATGAAGAAGGCCTAAGTGAGTAATGGTGTCCCACAAGGATCTGTCCTCGCGTCTGTTCTATTTATTATTAACTTCAACGACATCACCCCTACTAGAATTCGTTATGAGCGTCTTGAAGCGTTCATGTGTGCTCATGTTGTGGCAAATACTTTCAGGGAATCTGCAGAAACTATTAGCTGGTGTAATGTAAACCATAATGAAACTGTAGATGCTGTAGGAATTTTTGATAAATCCGCTTTCAATTCTGATAATAAAATTAATATTTCTGTTGGTTTTACATTCTCAACTATAATCTAGTAACTTTCTTCTTCTTATTCTATGGTTCCACAGCCCGATATCGGGCCTCGACTTCCAGTAGTAACTTTCTCCAAACTTCTTTGTCTGAAGCTATTCTCCTCCAGTTCCTCAAATCCATCATCCTTTTTATGTCCTTCTCTACTTCGTCTATCCATCTGTTCCTTTCTTTTACCTACCATATCATTGTATAATGCCTTTCCTTTCCTTTCCCCATGCGTTGCACGTGTCCAGTCCATTCCATCCTCTTTAATCTAATAGCTGTTGCTGTGCTTGGTTCTTTATTTAGGTCATATATTTCCTTATTATATCTGTGTTGGGCCCCAAATTCTTCTTAGTATCTTTCTTTCAAAGATGTTAATCTCTATCTCCTCTTTCTTGTTTAGTGTCCAGCCCTCACTTCCATTATAGTATTGGCCTAATCATGGCTTTATATATCCCCATTTTTGTTATTCTGTGTGTTGCAGCATAACATATAGACAGTCATATAGTTTATACTAACATTTTCTCTAGTGGTCGGAGTTTTTATTTTGCAAAAGAGCACCATACGATTTATATTTACGGAGTTTGGAAAAAAAAATTGTCTAAATGCCTTTTTCTACATGTAATAATTTTTACACGATTATTATTATTATCAATACTTAATAAGTCTTTAAATAACTCCTACGTTCTCTTTAGGGGTATCAAGAGAACAATCTTCCTGTTTTTTTTTCTTTTTCCTTGCGACCAATACAGTATAAATCATAATGGACAGTCAGAAGGAAATACACTTGTGTGGGTAGTGTGAGAATAAAAAACCGGACTGGTTCTCCTAAGAATTTACTCCAACCCGAAATCTCTAACACGCTTATTCACCACTCTTATAGAATATCGAAGTTATTTCCCAATTACTTTCCTTCAACACAAAACCCACTGAGAGATATTATGACGTTGGTCTATCCGATACAATGTTATCTGTGAACTATATTTACACAAACGGTATGTTATCTTTTTATGTGAAAATTATTTATTACCTCAGTTCTGAGA
The DNA here is from genome assembly GCA_037074705.1 of Zhengitettix transpicula. Lineage (NCBI taxonomy): Eukaryota > Metazoa > Arthropoda > Insecta > Orthoptera > Tetrigidae > Zhengitettix > Zhengitettix transpicula. The sequence continues at coordinate 29,992,928 of CM073591.1, forward strand.
ATATCTTTGTTACTGATTTGTTCAAAGAGCAGTTATGGTTGACAGCAAAGAGATGTATAAACTATATGTCTTTGGTTGCGTATTTGTAAAGAAGTTTAACTTATAAAGTCCTTTGAAAAGAATGCTGCATGTCTACACAAATTATTATTTACCTTTGAATTATCCCCCAGCTTAAAAGAGAATTTTTGAAGATGAAGTAGTTCAATAAATGTCCAATCATTCCGCCTATGGTCGTCATATAAACGAGAAATATATATATATATATATATATATATATATATATATATAATATTTATAGATCTGTTGTATCGACATTTAGTTTTTTTCCGTCCAACAAGTTGGTACCCACTGCCAGTATATATCTACCAATATGTGACTTGATATTTTAATTCTGTTTGTGCAAAGAAATTAATTTTACACAAGCAATAAATAAGGATTATATTAACGTGAATTTGTGTTCGTGTTATCAAAATAAATGTATGATTTTTAAGGAATTATGTGCATCATCTTTCACGTTTATATGACGACCATATATTGAAATACTGATTAAACAGGCTATTAATTGCTTTAATACAATTTAATTGTTGGCGGTACGGGTGCTTAAAGGCGACAATCAAGGCGGTTTTTTTCCTTTGTTAACAATCGACACTGTAGACCGCGCGCTTAGAGAACTCAGCCTGTGGCAAGACGCGAAAGGAAAAAGTCTGCGTCGAGAGCTGAGACATGGCAGCTTGGTCCACATAGAGAAATAAAAACAGTAAAAGTCTGCGGATCCAGAATTATGAACAGGGCTATCCAGGAAGTCCAACAGGGAGATATAATAGTTTACATAAAACGCAAGTAAACAGTTTTGACAGAGAGACTCATAAAATCGCAATTTGGAAGCAGAAGTTTTGCTTCCCAAACTGAACTAATTTTCGCATAGAGAGACTTTGAGGAGATCCACGTCCGGCAACTGGCTGAGGGTGACATGATCCAGGTTCCAGGATAGCAGAGATCCAGAGTAACTACCGTGTGTAGAATCAGTGTATAATGGCCTGTTTAGTGGGTGTTGACTTCAATCTGCAAGAGTCCTAACTGGTACCAGTAGCACTGTCGTGAGTACAAGACAATTATTAATGACTGTAAACGATAATTAAAGGGTATAGTCAGATTTCGTTCGCGATTTTCTTTTCATTCGTTTTCTTTTACTTTTTGTATTTAATATTGTATTCCGTTAACTTCAATGAGTTTGGATTGTTAATGGTTTAGCTCATTGTATTTGTTCTTCCTATCAAACCTTGTGGTGACCCTGAGATAATGAGAAACTCAACGTAATTGATTGTAAAATTATAAAGCTGTATTTTCATAGAACGCCACGAATTAATAAAATAAAAATTGAAATATTTGTTTGTTAAACTGATGGAATTCGGCAGGGCAAAGCAGGGCTTGTAATGTGTAATTATCAACAATAAATATTTAAATACATAATAATTTTGTTTATTATTCCTATTAATTAAGACCACATTTTTAATCATTACAATATATATATATATATATATATATATATATATATAATAGATTTCGTGACACACAAATGCTCTTAAACTGAATTGAATACCAGAATTAACAAATATTTAATAATATATACAGTTTTTAAATTGCTGTCACTTTTCCGGTTTCGAATCGTTGAATATTTTACTCTATTTTAATGCGCTTGCATTTATGTATGAAACCAAAAAAAAATATTGTGTACCGTCCAAAACAGGTTGAATAAATACAACAGAATGTGCTTAATGGGTGACTCTTTAAATGTGAGTGGTGGTTACAAAGGTAAAATACTTCTTTTTTTTTGGGGGGGGGGGGGACTAGAATCAGGCGTCGGGATTAAAGGCCGTTGTTTAATTTACGTTGACTGAACATTGCTGGGCAAAGTTGTTCATCAGCCGATGAGGGTGTGGCGCTCTTTACGATGAAAGCTTTCCACTCTCAATTTCAGCAGTTAATAAAATAACCAATTTCTTCCTGACTCTCTTCTCTCTTCAGTAAGACGCAGGTGCGGCTCCCGTGCGCTTTTTTTTTTATTAAGCTTCGATTCTGCTCCTCTCAAAATTGAGACGGAACTCTGCCGTATTTTCATAACATTTATGAAATAATTTAGTGAAGGCCCGACTCGCTGAACGGGGAGAGCACCTGTACAATTTATTACATTTATCTTAATTAAATTTTGTTCTCTGTTTAGTTTCCCATGATGGGGACCTAATTTTGATGAATTTAAATATCGGTTAATATTCTCAATAAGAAAAGGAATAACTGACTTTATTCCTTTTCCTCATTTAAAGAATATTATATTAAAAATCGACGAAACCGAAGGTATAATTCAATTTTTCCGGATTTATATTAAAATATCTCATTGTGCAGGTGAACGTATTGATAGCGGAAGTTTAAGTGATCCTTAGAACACGATGTTTAGAATTCGACTTCCATCATGAAGTAAGACTCGATCCTCAGGATATTGTTCAAAATTAACTCCGTTTACACTCGTACTGGGTATTTATTTATGCTCTTTGAAGAAGGATGCAAGGAATGTGAATGATTATGTTAAACCCCTCGAATAATCCTTCACTTGTTGTTGGTATAATTAGTATATTCTCGTAGGGTTGCTGCTAGAACACGGGGCTGATATTTCTGCGAGAAGGTGTAACTTATAAGCACATAATTCCTCCTTAACTATTGTAAAAAAAAATGTCAACAGTTCGAAGTGTAGTTTAAGATGGAAGATTTTCCCCCGGTGTAGTTGCAGTGTTTCCAGTCGGGTACAAACAAGTAATTAAACCGCGACGTTTCGACGACCCTCTCTCTACACTGTCGTAATTAAGATGAGGGGACAGTTCATATGATCGTCGAAACGTCGCGGTTTAATTACTGTTCTAACCGAGTGGAAACAACGAGTTCTCCGTAAACTCGAACATTTTGAAGAAAAACCTAAAGGGGCAGTAATAGTTGTAGGAGCACACTGGGCAGAGATGATGAACGTTCCGTTACTACGGCAACGAGATAAATAAATAGTACTAGTATCGTTGACTTAGTGGCGTGCTGTACGATTATTAGTACCACCATGGACAATGACCGCGGCAGATGAAGAGTGTGTTTGAGAAGATGAGAAAGGAAAATATTAAGAAGGATTTTTGGAGCAGTAAACGAAGCAGGGGAAATGGAGAATACGAAGAAATAGGGAACTGGAGGAACAGTGTGGATATGCAGACATTGTATTGCAAATAAAGGTGGAACAGACGGAGATGGTTGGGGCCATGTAGAGCGAATGACAGAAGACAGGGATGTCAAAAATATCTACAAAGGAAATCCAGGTGGCAGAAGGGGCAAAGAGAGGCCGCGAAAACGATGGAGGACGATTTACGAAAGATGGGTGTTAGGAGATGGAGGAAACGAGCAGAGGTCCGGCAAGATTGGGCTATGATCGTCAGACAGGCCAAGGTCCTACATGGACTGTAACGCCGAGGAGTGATTAAATAGTAAAAAGGTGCACTGAATAGTCATAAAAAAGGATAATAATTATTCATTCGATGATACTAAACCCCATACAAATAATAAAGTATTGTCGCAAAGCCTGCTGTAAAAATATTATTACTAAAACCTGGATAATGCTCTCTTCTTGTAACATCCTACAGAGACCCCATTAGTCTCCTACCAACCATAACAGAAATGTTTGTAAAACTCTTACAAAATAAATTGAAAACAATTTATTTCCAGACATTCCAATTCAACACTCCAGTAACGTCAGAGATTTTTTCCATTCAATTAATAAGACTCTAAAAGACAAAAATATTACCCTGCAGTATTCCTTGATACAAGGCCGGATTTCAACAAACTGTTACAAAATGGACTTCTACATAAAAATAAAACTGTCTCCTATCCTATATCAAATCATGTGTCATATCTATGTGATGGAAAATTTAGAGCAAGAGTTAATAAGAGAACCAGTCAGAATCGGGCGTGCCACAGGGCAGCGTCTTAGGGCCCATATTCTACCTTTAATCACCTCCAACTTGATGACAACCACTCAAATTGATATTTTTTCTCTTAATATTCGCAAACCACAAAACCCCATAAACTACAACATCACTTAAAATTAAATAAAAATAAATATTAAAAATTAACATTTACTTTTGAGAAAAAGGTGGATGTCCTACAGTCTCATTCAGTAGTTGTAATAATACTAAAATCAAATACAGTACGGTATCTTGGAATGCACCAAGTGAGATACTAACATGGAAAGATCATATAAAAAAGAGTAAGCACTAAGACATAAAAATTCAAGGATTTTTATTGGCTATTATGTAAAAAAATCCTATTTATCTCTAGAAAATAAGAAACTAGTTTACAAAAATATAATGAAACCAGTGATCACGACATACGGCAGAAAATCAAACATTGCCAATCAAAAATACTCAGATCCATGACGGATTACCGATGGTACGTAGAAAACCACACCATTTACAAAAACCCAGCTGTACTCTCGGTCCAGGTTGTTGTGGTGACTCCTCCTTTAAATATTAACGTTATATATTATTATATTATCTGGCAAGAAAAATGAATTTTCCTGCTACGTCGAAGGTCGCAGACCAAGTCGCATGGCATATTCGAGGGTGGTTGGTCATTTAGTTACGATCAGGCCCGCCATTGTGCTATTGAAGGACAATATTGCCTGGAGCTTCCAGTTATTGCGAAGGGAGACAAAGGCCCGGAGAGGCAGTCTGGGAGAAGATGGCTCCTTGCACTAAGAACAAAATGTATTTTTTTGAAGAAACATTTTTCGAGTACCGAAGGAGTGTTGGGGTCCAGTGCAGACCAGATAGACAACTTATTTTTGGCGACCAGCAGCTGACGACGTTTCCACTTCGAGTGACGAGACGACGCCAGCCAAATCCAGATTCGGTTCGGAATGAGTTTCCGGAGGCCCGTACGACAGGAGTGTCTCCTGTTCCTTCCTGCCGGCATTTTCCATTCCTTTCAAGAAGCTGAACACCATCCTCGTCTAACCGCGATGGTTGCATTTCAGCTTTTATTACCAGCCATTTAGTGGCTGCATAACAATATTATTTTTGCTCTCCAGAGTTAAGTCAATGACAGAAATTTTGTCTTTCAACTTATTATAATATTTATTTTTTGTAATTTGTGACGTGTTATTTTACGCCAATCACAGTTTTCCAAATTTACTTAGTTTTGGTGTATTTTAATATTTTTTTTATCGTGTTTATTTCTTACGTGCGGTAAACAAATGCCTGTGACACTAACGTCCTTGGTGTATTGGTATCGCTGGCCGCGAGCAGAGATTTTATACCACTGTTATTCGTATTATTCTTTTAATTTTACGACTGAATAATTAGTCAATAAAGTTGAACTACTAGCATTTTTAAATATTCAGATAACATGTTAAATTTCTGGTGAGAGTTTTATTTAGGCTGAATTATTTTTAACACTTAATCAGGCCAGGATTGTAAACATCGGGGGTGAACATTGTTGTCCCTTGCCAAGGAAAATTTTTTTTAGGTAACAGGCTATGTATAGGGTAATCCACATGGTGGCAACTCCCCTTTAATAGCATAGGAAAGGGATTTGAAAGGGGGGATGCGGTAGAGTGGAGGAAGGTAGACAAGGGTTAACTAGGGCCCCCGGGCTATATTTTAAGGATCCTACCCGGCATTCGCCTAAAAGTAATGCAGGACAAACCCTAGGAAACCTGCATCAGGTAGGTCGGGCATTGGGTACTTGTTCCACGCCCTTCCGATAGCAGAAGAGGAGTTTGCTGTGGGGACGCAGCATTCTCTTCTCCGTGCCTCGACCAGTTTAGGAGGCAGCTGGCCGACTATTCCAATGGGAATAGTGAACAACTCTTACCGTATGCATAGGTCTGTGACCCCGGAACATACACCTCTCAGAACAGGCTGAGGTGCCTCGGCTTGTGGGAACCTTAGTTCAAAAACGGAGAGGAAAAGGCATACCCAAAGGTAGCCCCTTCGTATTTCTCCTAAAAGGTTCTGCCTGCGAGAGAACATCCCTCGCAGGTATTGCCTGCGAGAGAATAGCCCTCGCAGACCTTATTCTGCTGATTGTTTTTTTTTTTGGGTGTAGATAGGCTATGTATAGGGTAATCCACATGGTGGCAACTCCCCTTTAATAGCATAGGAAAGGGATTTGAAAGGGGGGATGCGGTAGAGTGGAGGAAGGTAGACAAGGGTTAACTAGGGCCCCCGGGCTATATTTTAAGGATCCTACCCGGCATTCGCCTATAAGTAATGTAGGACAAACCCTATAAAAAACCTGCATCGGGTAGGACGGGCATTTAGTACTTGTCCCACGCCCTTCCGATGACGGGAGAGGAGTTTGCTAATATCTCTGTATTACATTGTGTTGCTTCTAGTAGTCAGTAGTGAGACTACTCGTGTTTATTTTTTATTTAACGGAATTCTTGTTTGGTTACTATTTTTGATCCATCTAATTAACGTTCTTGTCTTGCGTATAATAGAATGTCATGGTAAGTGATAAAACCGTGATGACGTCATCAGACATACTGAAACACGTCACTGGATCCCGCTGAGCTTGCCGCCATCATAAACGGTATGTATGGTGAACTAAATGGTGTAGGTGGCAAAACTTGACGAGTTAATGAGACAGACTTTACCCCACGGGACCCTAAAATTAATACCCGTGTGAAATCGTCAAGTTAGTTTTTCGAAACTAATGCTCGGTGGATCTGTCTGAGAACGGGATTTTTTTAAAATTATTTCTTTGGAGTTCGTATATTAAAGTTTAGTATTTTTATGCGTATTTTAAATTATTGTTGCATATTATATTAAAAATATGGTTAAATTCGGAACGTGGATTAAGAGGATGGCGGAGACTGACACAGGAGAGGACGGAATTGAAAAAAATTGTTAATAAGGCCAAAATTCACATTTGGTTTATAGTGCGAATATAAGCAGAAGATTATATTAAAATTAATTTTATATAAAACCAAATTAATATTTATTCATTTAAATAATCGAAAGTGGTAAGACACTACATTACCATAAAAGAGAGCAGTATCAAGGAAAAATAGGAAGAGACACCAATCTCCACTATTGCAGCCACTCCTAACCTGAACTGAAGACGCACACCAATTGACGTTCAATCTCTATCAAGAGACTCGCTCCCTGGAGTGGGCCTCGATCCTTCCTTAAGCTAGCAAATAATTTATAAGACGAAAGAAGCGGTAATATAGATACCACTCAGCGTTTCTGGAAGTCTTGTTTCTTTCTTCAGGTGCAGAAAAAATTGTAAAGCCCGATTTGGCTATTTTTCTTATCATCAATTTTCAATCATACGTAAATTTTTCGTTACTATCAGAATCAGTTTATAGAAATGATACTGTCCTGATTTCTAATCATAATATATAAATATAATAGAAGCATAATATTTTATATTATAATTTTTAATCTGAAGACAAATTTTATAGAAAACTGTGGATTTTTAGAGGTAAGAGAAACTTTTTTACGAAAGCGATTATTAAGTTACTGAAGAAGTGGTTTTGTTAGTCACTTAAGCTTTCCAACCGGTAATACGTGCACTGTTGTCCATTTCCAGAAACATTTTTTCCCCATTAATGTGTTTTAGTTTTATTAGACCTGTTTGTGATAATTATACTAAGCGACATCCATAACCGAGGATTTGACTCTAATTAAAGAATTATTTAACACTGATAGGAAGGTTTGATGTGGGTTCAGGCCCTTAATTGCGCATAATTTAAAGAAAACTGATTTCGATCCCATAAAAAAAGGTACGGCTTGTACGTTGGGGCGCGATAGTACAGCAACGCATTGCCTGTTTACGGTGTTCCCGTTCCTAAACCCTTCCAACTCTTCCCATAAATGTAGTTGAAGTTTATTCTTTGCGCGGCGGTGTAATTTATTTATAAAGCAAGTTGAGGAGGGGAGGGGAGGGGGGTGGGTGGGGAGGCAATTTGTGGTGGAATTTGCAGCTGCAGCACGCACCAGATACCAGGCTTCGACAAGAGTTTAAATCTTGGCGTCGTTATATTGGTTATGCAAAAAAGGTTTTTTTTCCCCCCACGGATAGTGCAGGAGACGCGCGGGTTGTATGGAAATGCTCAGGCATATGAGTAAAAGTTCGCCGCCTCGGGACTCCCGACTCGCGGTAATCAACTCTAATGGGCCCTGAATTGCCCAAATAAAGATTTATTCGCTTCAGCCTTTGTTTGTTGTTTTAATACGATTTAATTCGTATAACTGAATTTTCCTTAAAGTTTGAATATTAAAAGTTATGAGGCAGTAAGGTAGAGCAGCTAACAGCTTCAGTCGGATCATATTGCGACCACCAATCTTCATATAAGAGGCTCACAGGGTAGTTTATTTTTGGACGGTTATAAAACATCGATCATTATGTTCTGTTTGGAAGGGGAAAACAAAAGATTAATCAGAAACCCTTATTAATGTGGGACTGATTGTATAATTAAAATCTTATTTATTTAATTTTTTTTTGGGGGGGGGGCAACAGGCTACATGAGGGTTATCCACATTTGGCAACTCCCCTTTAATAGCATAGGAAGGGATTTGAAAGGGGGGATGCGGAAGGGTAGAGGAAGGTAGCCAAGGGTTAACTAGGGCCCCCGGGCTATATTTTAAGGATCCTACCCGGCATTCACCTAAAGAAGTGCAGGGAAAACCTTAGAAAAACCTGCATCGGGTAGGTCGGGCATTGGGTACTTGTCCCACGCCCTTCCGATAGCGGGAGAGGAGTTTGCTGTGGGGATGCAGCATTCCCTTCTCCGTCCCTCGACCGGTTTAGGAGGCAGCTGGCCGACTATTCCAATGGGAATAGCGGACAACTCTTACCGTATGCCCAAGGTCTGTGACCCCGGAACATACACCTCTCAAAACAGGCCGAGGTGCCTCGGCTTGTGGGAACCTTTGTTCAAAAACGGAGAGGAAAAGGCATCCCCAAAGGTAGCCCCTTCGTATCTCTCCTACAAGTTTCTACCTGCGAGAGAAAATCCCTCGCAGGTACTGCCTGCGAGAGAATAACCCTCGCAGGCGATTTTCAAATTCTTATTTGATATCCTGTGTTATTAATATCGAATGCGTGGACACAGATAACGGTGAGAATCCGTTGTTAACAGACATCTTGCGCTCTTCCGGCACTCAGCACAGATTGCAGCATGCCGTATTGAAACCAAGTGCGGAATCGTAGTGGTTGTGGCCCTTTTAACAGCCTGTTCACAGATGCAGAAGGGAGAATTTTCTGGCTGAAATTCTTGCAGCTAGGGAGAAGCATAAATGCTCGCACTCGTGTCCAAAAAAAAAAAAAAAAAAAAACAAAAACGTCGATAACTACGTCGTACATTCCCCGATACGTAAACGGCTCGGAAAGAAGATCGTCCAAGTGCATAATACAAGGCCTCAGGTCACCAACCAGGAAATTGGTTTAAATCAGATGAATTCTGTTGCATCCACCGTATATCTCCTATTGTAAATATTGTCTGTTTTTATATATGAATAAATTAACTACAGACAGACGTTAAACTACGAAACAACAAACACAAACGTCTGGAAAAAAATTATAATGAAAGCATTTCAAGGTTTCCAAATGTAATTCTCGGCTATTTTGACTACGTTTGAGACTCAAGATTCCTATTTTCATAACATTAATAATATTACTCGCCTATTAGGGTCATCCCTATAATTCTATTTGCTGATTCATTTAAAGGGAACTCGGCGGATGGAACTATGAAGGAAAATCTACGTCGTATAGGTTCGCGCTCTAATGATTTCCAAAAAATAATAGCAAGCAGGAATTTAAATATAATATTTATATTATAATTTTTAATATGAAGAATTTTTTTTAGGGTAACAGGCTACATGAGGGTAATCCACATGGTGGCAACTCCCCTTTAATAGCATCGGAAGGGATTTGAAACGGGGGATGCGGAAGGGTAGAGGAAGGTAGCCATGTGTTAACTAGGGGCCACGGGGCTATAGTTTAAGGATCCTTCCCGGCATTCGCCTAAAATTGATGCAGGGATAACCCTAGAAAACCCTGCATCAGGTAGGTCGGGCATTGGGTACTTGTCCCACGCCCTTCCGATAGCGGGAGAGGAGTTTGCTGTGGGGACGCAGCATTCCCTTCTCCGTGCCTCGACCAGTTTAGGAGGCAGCTGGCCGACTGTTCCAATGGGAATAGCGAACAACTATTACCGTATGCCCAAGGTCTGCGACCCCGGAACATACACCTCTCAAAACAGGCCGAGGTGCCTCGGCTTGTGGGAACCTTAGCTCAAAAACGGAGTGGAAAAGGCACCCCCAAAGGTAGCCCCTTCGTATCTCTCCTAAAAGGTTCGACCTGCGAGTGAATATCCCTCGCAGGTTATCTGCGAGATTAATTAATTACAAATGTTATAGAAAACTGTGGATTTTACCGATACGAGAAACTTTACAAAAAGCGATTATTCATTACTTAAAAAATGGTTTTGTTAGTCACTTTAAGCTTTTTCACCGGTAATGCATGCAGTGTTTTCGATTTAACAGAAACATTTTTCCCCATGAATGTGTTTTAGTTTTTTTAGCCCTGACTGTCATAATTATACTCAGCGATATCCATAGACAAGGATTTGGCTCAAATCTCGTTTTTTGGGGGCGTTATTTTAATGTACCCCACCTCAACCACATCCCCCAAAGGTTCTCCATTATCATGTTGAAATTATACAAAAATATTCTGGATAAACGCTATATATCTCACAGATCCCGAAAAAAACAAATTCTATTGACAGTTTCAACATGTTTGAAAATTTCCACGCTCGCCTTAGGGGTTTTAAACGGCAAGTTTATTGTCATAATTAAACTGAGCGACATCTGTAACCCCGGATTTGACTTCAATCTTGGTTGTGTTCGCGTTAATTTTTTGCAACGATCCTCCACTCCCACCCCTAAGGGTGCTGTCCTCCCATGCCAAAAGGGGTTGAAATTGGACACAAAAAAAACTTTGAGAGAAACACTATAAATCTCATTGACCCCGAAAAATATTTTTCCGACGCGTTTGAGGATATTTAAGAATTACAACCCCATTCCACACTCGCTCCTGGGGGTGGTAGACGTGTCTTACCCTCACAGTGTTTGTTTCCGGTTTGGAAGGAACAAGTGTGCACGATATTTGGTTATATTTCCTCTACGATGTGTACGTGGAGCACACACACAGACACAAACAAACGGTCTATTTTAGTTTTTTGAAGAAGTCGATGAAGTAGGTAGGTTTTGCTTGATAATATTTACACGTCGTTGAATGTCACGAATGCATTTGGTGAACGCAAAAAGAAACATTCTTTTGTTATTTAACCTTTTATGAGGTTTAACCCTGAGGAGATTGGCAAGCTTTTTTGACTAAAGCAAAGAGACGTGACGTGAATGGCCGAGCACCGATCAGAGATCCGAAAATTTTCTCTTTCCCTGCTTCTGAAAATTAATTTATTCTTCAACGTCAACATGCAGTTTAATTTCTGTCGCGCGTATTTTCTTTTGTACACAATAATCAACTGACTCACGTTTCTGTATCTTCGTGTTACAAAATAAATTAATTACTAAAAACCAATATTTGACTTACTCGTTCGTAAATATTTATATATTTATTTATTGAGTTGTTGTGTTCCGGAAGCAAGAGAAGTAAATTTAGATTTAACGTCAAGAGTTCTTTGTTGTTTTATTTTTTTTTCATTGTTGTCGTATCCTTTATAGGCTATGATGGTATAGTATTACAGAGACATTAGTCATATATATACACACATTGCCTTTGAAACACTTGAGCGCGCCAATGACATTGCAGTTGGAATCTGTTTTGGTAAAAACGATATCCCCGTCTCGAGTTCAAGAGCTTCTCGCTTCCCTTGTTCCTCTGGTTTGAAGATTTCGCTTGTTTCAGGACGCTAAAGTTACGGTGAGCTTTTTTTTTTTTGGAAAAATTTAAGTATTAGATATCTTTAAGGACACATAATGCATATGATCGGATCATCATGGCCGCTGATGCGTGTAGGATTTTTTATGAATAAGTACGAATAACAGTAATTTAAAGGACAACTATATAATTCGAAGCATACAATTTTATTATCCTAAAAATATCCGATTAATGTACTATCTATTTTCTCATCTACTCCGCTTCCCGTTCTTTCATATTAACCCTATATTTAAATCCCCAATTTCTCTGTCACACACGTATGTAAACAAATACAATTAAATCTTCTATATAATAAAAAATTATGTATATTTGTATGTATGTAGGTATTTACGTCAATCTCTATACATATTTAATCGCGTGGACAGATTCCAACAAACATTTGTACACATATTCTTCAAAACACGAGAAGCGGTTCTGTGGGGGCTAGAAACCCCTGGCATAAAGGTGGAAAGAATTATAATTTTAAATAAATGTGATCATTTTGTGTTAATTTCCTGCGCGGTAAGAGACCGTGACGTCACAGCACACGTCACACGTTACTACGCGACTGCGCAACAACAAAATAGTAACCTATTTCGTAATTAAGTAAAGCAGAACTATTTTAATTGAATACAAAGTATAATAATATCCAGTAATACTCCATCGAATGAGAATAAAAAATTCCAAACGAATACTTTACGATCCTTGCGGAAAATGTAAGTTAATTTTCGCGCCATGTTAGTGACTCCAATATGGCGACTATTTGTTTACATTGTGAATCTAGCTAAGTATTTAATCTTTGTTAATGTCTGAAGACTGAGGGACAATTATATCCTGCGGTACTCAAGGAGTATATTTAAGTAGAAATTCGGAGGTATGTTTGTTGGGACTGCTGGAATTAACTTCAATGTATTTTACAGCTGTTGAATTAATGCACTATCGGTGGAAAGTGTGTAAGGAACTAGGAACAGTTAGATTTAGGTTAAATCACTTCTTGACTAAAGATTAATATAGAATTAAATACATTTTCGGATTTATATAAATAAGTTCACGTGGAAACGCCGGGAACCAAGGATAGTTATTATATATAAAACAATGTTTAACTGATGTTTCTCATAATATTCCTGATGAGGTTTTACATCTATAAAGAAATCAGATTTCGTTCATTATAAAGGATGATTTATAAAACTTAAAAATCACTATAAAAGGAAAGGAAAATTTTAATTTTTAACACCAGCGTATTGACTGCCTGGAAGGTGGTATAATGTAGATGTAAACGCAAAAGGTTCAAATGTCTCTTAATCGGTTAAAAAATTGAGGCTAAAAATGTGAAATACATTTTTTTTGGATAAGGAGAAGTGCCACTTGTGAGGCCTGTAACTGGAGTGGTCACAGCATATTCTTGTGTTTTACGTAATGAATGGACGAGCTTCGTACACTTTGCACAACAGTAACACCATAATGAGATTACCGGAGGAAGGACTTCTAAGGATTCGGTTCTCGAAAAAAAATTACGCTCACCATTCATTGATTTGTGCAGACTGTTATTTATACCCTTCATTGACGTGACAAAAACTGCCTTGTGGTTCAATATTTTCTTGGAAAATTGATAATCGACCTATAAAGCTTCTAGTAGATTATTGTTCGTGATATTTGATAAATTTAAGCAGTCTTCAACTTCAAATAATATTTATAACAGTTATAACGTCTTTATATATTGTAATACTAATTAGAGGGCAGTAGTTATTTTAATAATTGGATTGTTAGCGGTACCAATTCTTCAAAGACAACAATGTGTCGGCGGGCTTTGTCGTGGGCTACGAGCGCTTTCTGGACACAGTCTGTCTGATATTGTAGGCGGGAGAGGAAGTAAAATTTTGAGAGCAACGAACAGCGTGGCCCAAGTATAAAATTCAACCGAGAAAGATACAAGTTTTTAAATCCAAGTATAAAGTTTGGACAGTGGGATAAAAAACTACAAAGAGTAATCAAATATTTGCGCCACATTAAGATTCCTACGCGTACTGAGACCATCATCAGTTTCCACATAAAGACAATGTGCAACAATATGTCTGGCTGATGATCTGGAGCTGCAGTAGATCCAGTTCCCGGAGGAAAATCGACTAACTAGGACCGTGTGTTTGACAATCAAGTGTAGAGTCAGTGTCTTATGGCATTTTTAGTGTAAATTGTGAGCCCGAGCCCAGGAATCTAAGTCTGGTACCAGCAGGACATTTTTGTAAGTAGAAAACAAGTTAATTAAGTTTGTAAACGATAGTTAAAGGAATTCGTCATATCTCGTTCTTCTCGTTTTGGTTTTGATTGTTAATTTCTTAATTTATAAATTCTATGATTGTTCTTTACTTATCAAGCCCAGGTAAACGACCCTGAGAGAGGAGTTATCAAATTTCTAAACATTGAAACTTTAAATGTATTTAACCTCAGAGAAAGTGTTATAAATTTCTATTAAATAAAATAAATTGTATCATAAAGTTTAAAGTAGTAATTATTTCTCGATCCTTTCTGTTAAAGTAAAATAAACTCTTCCAGAACGAATAATCAATTTAATCAAACTGCAAATTAATTGTTTAAATAATTCATTAAAATTTTATTTGTTAATTAATATATATATATATATATATATATATATATATGTATATAGTGCTCGTGGTTTAAATACGAAGCAGCTTGGAATAAGCCCATGGCTGCGTTTGGCTCCTGACAGGAATTTTGATGGGTGCCGTGACCGTAGAGATTTGCACCACCTGATTACGTGTAATAACCGCAAAATAGCTGGATCACCTCCATAATATACACTATAAAATAAGAACGAAATGGTCGCGTTGTGAAATAAGCCGTCCACCATAACTCACTTGTACGTGTTTACCGCAAATAACCCCTACTTGAATATTTTTTCCATTCATGACATGTACGATATAGAAGATGGATCAATTATTCCCTTGACATAATAAACAAAGTCCAGTTTAAGAACTATAAACTAAAACCCAATGTTAATTAATTACCGATAAAAATAAACCACAGCTCCCCTACACATTTTAATACTCCTGCAGTCACATTCAAAACAATTCCTGAAATTATCAACTTGAATTTTTTTTATGAAGACGCCAATTTATAGTTCTCATTTTTATGACTCTACCATCCTGACTCTATAATTAACAGGATGGCACATTTAACTATGTTTTCGTATTTTAAAAAAGTACGTAATAAATCTGTTCCGCCTCCAAGGTTTGACATCATATAACTGTGTGTCGAGTAGGGGTGAAATTAAATATTTAAAATAACCTCCAAATTTTTTTTATTGCAAATTAGGAATTTTCAGGGGGAAAAAATACATGTTTTTACTGTAATTTATTTTAAAGATGGCGCTGTAATGGAAAGAAATCTGAAAAGGTCTTTTATTCGTTTATCACCAAGTCGAAAATTAATTATAGCGTTACTCTGGAACAATGACGTGAACGCCATGTATTTTTCTCCGATCGGGGGTGAAAACAGCCCTGTATTTCTATTTCGTTGATCTGACTTTTATTTCTAGCGTTTTCCCCATTTTTTTTTTTTTTTTAGGATAACAGGCTACATGAGGGCCATCCGCATGGTGTCAACTCCCCTTTAATAGCATAGGAATGGATTTTAAGGGGGGGGGATTCAGAAGGATAGAGCAAGTTAGCCGAGGGTTAACTAGGGCCCCCGGGCTGTAGTTTAAGGATACTACCCGGCAATCGCCTCTAAGTGATGCAAGGAAAACCCTAGAAAATCTTCATCAGGTAGGTCGGGGTATTGGGTACTTGTCCCACGCTCTTCCGATGGCGGGAGAGGGGGTTTACTGTGTGGGGTCGCAGCATTCCTTTCTCCAAGCCTCGGCCAGTTTAGGAGGCAGCTGGCCGACTGTTCCAATGGGATCAGTAAACAATCTTACCGTATGACTAAGGTCTGCGACTGTGGAACGTACATCACTCAAGAAAGGCCGAGGTGCCTCGGCTTGTGGGAACCTTAGGTCAAAAACGGAGAGAGGAAGAGGCATTCCCAATGGTAGCCCTGTCCGTCTCTCCTAGAAGGTTCAGCCTGCGAGAGAATAGCCGTCGCAGGATTAATCGTGAGAGCTGCAGGTAAGAGATTTCCCCAGAAGAAGATGTAGACAGGCTATGTATATCCTGTATCCACATAGTGGCCGCTCCCCTCTTATAGCATAGGAAAGGGAGTGAAAGGGGGGATGCGGAAAGGTAGAGCAAGGTACCCAAGGGTTAACTGGGGCCTCCGAGCAATGATTTTAAGATCATACTTGGCAAATCGCCTAAAAGTGGTGCAGGGAAAACCCTAGAAAAATCTGCATCAAGTAGATCGGGCATTTGTCCCACGGCTTTCCGATGGCAGGAGAGGCGAGAGCTCCAGCTAAGAGATTTCCCCACTTTCTGGTGGTTTTAAATTTTTTTCTCGGTTACAAAACCATCTGCTAACGAAATGACTTCAATAGTAGGTCAAATAAATGTAACTGTTACTGGAGACTCCAAGTCTTCAATGAAGTATAGGGTGTTCCATTTAAGGACGTGGAAGTCGATTTGGTAATCTTAGTATGTCGTTGCTATTTTCATAAATATTTCATAATCAGTAGTTTACGTGAATGTACTATCGTGACGCTTCCCAGTTAGCGATCACGATTTATACAACTTTAATGTTAACATACTTGATGGGCGCGAACTCTCACGTACCGATGGATACTTCTCGCCCAACCATCGTTCAATGAGGATGACGCGTCCTTATAGTATTAACTCCCGCATTTGGGATAACTTGTGTAAACTTGGCAAGTTGTCGGAAGGCAGGGCAGGTATCCGGCAGCAGCAGGCAATTACGTGGCGAACCTGAGATAGGGCGTGTTATTCCCCGGGGCTGGTGTCAGGTGTCCGGTCCGCGAAGACGGAGCAAATTCCTCAGGGGCGCTCACAGAAAATTTTTACTCGATTGAAAAGGTTGAGCCTCGAGTTTCCTCGAGCTGCTAGACAAATATTGGGCCGCTCCTAGGCGACGTCCTCCATGTAGTATGCAGTTCTCCTTCAGAAAGGATTCTTTAAATTACATGCGAGGGACCAAAATAAAGCAGAATCTCCTCATTAACGATGTTTCGACTAATTGCGATGTATTATAACACACAAAAATAATGCGGGAGTCTTCAAGCTCAAATTAATCCACCGAAATACATCTAGAGAAGATTTAATATAATAATAGAAACTCAAATGAAGTGATAGAGGAACGCACGTCGTCATTCACCAGCTGCTATCCTCTGACACGTTAACCTTTTCAGCAGAACTGCCTTTCCGCCAAATCCCTTGACTGATGATTAACTCATTGATTGTCATCATCTCCAAGACAATCCGTACCGTCACGTTTTCAAATACAAAACGAACGAAGGAAAATCCCCTCTAATTTACTGACAGGGTGACCTGAGATATGGCGGAAATTGTGTCACATGACAACATTTCCGAAACATGTCAGAAATGTAACTTTCTAATTTCGTGCGAATGAAAGTTAAAGGAGTAACTGATGCTCTAGATCCAACTGATGCTCTATGTAGTTCTTCAGTTTTTTTTAATTTTTAAATTTTAGGGTAACAGGCTGCATGAGGGTAATATACATGGTGGCAACTCCCCTCTTATAGCATAGAAAGCGATTTGAAAAAGGGGATGCGGAAGGGTAGAGGAAGGTAGCCAAGTGTTAACTAAGGCCCCCGGGCTATGGTTAAAGGATCCTAACCGGCAATTCGCCTAAAAGTGATTCAGGGAAAACCCTAGAAAAACCTGCATCAGGTTGGTCGGGCATTGGGTACTTGTCCCACGCCCTTCCGATGACGGGAGAGGGGTTTTCTGTGGGAACGCAGCTTACCCCTCACCGTACCCTGACCAGTTAAGGAGGCAGCTGGCCGACTATTCCAATAGGAATACCGGACAACTCTTACCGTATGCACAAGGTCTGTGACCCCGGAACATACACCTCGCAAAACAGGCCGAGGTGCCTGGGTTTGTGGGGACCTTAGTTCAAAAAACCAGAGAGATGTGAAGGCATCCCGGCAGATAACCTCCGGCAGAGCTCTCTGGGATGTGTAGTTCTTCTGTTGTTTTTTTTAGGGCAACAGGCTACATGAGGGTGATCCACATTGGGCAACTCCCCTTTAATAGCATAGGAAGGGATTTGAAAGGGGCGATGCGGAAGGGTAGAGGAAGGTAGCCAAGGGTTACCATAAAATAAAGGTCAACTCTTATTTCATCTGAGAAAAACTTTTGTTTCTCATTTAAGTATAAAATGAAACATCTAAAAATGTCTTAAGAAGATTAAATAGTCATTTCAACTCAAAAATGTTTCAAAGACACACGCAAAATTTACGGAAAAAATCCGGTAATTGAAGTAAAATGTGTAAAACAAAATTAGGTATAGGTCGTGAGATGTAGCAAGTCCTGTCATATACGCAGAAGACGAAGGGAGAAGGTTGAGGGGAACATTTCTGTCAGTTGGGAACTCCCCTTTGTGGAGAAGCAGGAACTACGTCACTGCCATTATTAAATACATTTATTATATTTTTAGGAACGCCATATACGAACATATTTTCTGGCGTCAGTGGTTACGTTATAGTTTTTACACAACCATAGACCCGTGTTTAACTGAGCTACGGCCTACCCTCGCTTCAATTGCAGGGCAGTGGACCACTGCGCACCTAGCCTTGACACGACTTGCTTTGTCTCGCGACCTAAACTAGTGTTACAAATCAGAAATGAATTTCTAATTCTAATAATCGGATACAGCAGACATGGAAGCAAGAACTAAGAATTCTTTTACGTAATATAAAATAATTTTTGGAAACATAAGCGTTGTATACCTTAGAAGTGTATATAATATAGGTCTCAATTTTATTGTTCACCTGATGAAACGACGAAACGTCGTGATATATCGTTGTAATTACGTTAATTAAATTTTTAATTTTCTTACTGTTTTTCCATTATATTTATTTATTTATTTAATAAATAATGAGCTTGTACAATAACGAAAAGAGGACGAAACAACATAATGCAACTAAATGACCATTTAGACTACAGACAAATTGTTACTTGAAGTTAAATTTAATATTTAGTTCGTGAATGGTAATAATTACAGTTAACGTGCAACTGTGACGTGAAATGAACGCGATTTCCATAAACTTGGTAACGACAATGACGCCTTTGCGGCCTCCTGGCGACTTCTGGAATTAGAGCACACTAGATTTATTTTCGATTCAAATTGTGTATTCCCACTGGGAACAAATTTCAGTAATCACATTCTGCAGGAGGGCCTCGGGGCAGGACATCCTGCTTATTCGTTGTGGAAAGCTACGGCGAAATTCTTCCAGTTAAGTTGCAGGAGGAAGAGAGCAGCCAGGCGTTCCATGAGTTAGATATCCTCAAATCAGCTTCGGCATGGCTGACTCAGAATGGTTGTTATTTAGCTTCGAACTGCCAGCGTTCGTTGAGATCAGACTTTTCTGCCATTGCAAAAAAAAAAGGGAGCAGTAGCCTTATTTAATCAACGTGGCACTTTGAAGCTGGACGGACTCTCTTTTTAACCTACGACTTGCCATTAACTGTAAATAGAAAAATTCACTCAACCCTGATTCATAATTTATTTAACCAGATATACGGAAAATCTGAATGTGTTACGTCACAAAGTTATTAACGGTACTGTAATAAATTTATTACATTAAAATTGATAATAATAATAAGAAGAAGAAGGGGGATTTATATCTTTGGGTTGATTTTATCTTTGTTGAGTTTTACTTCGGCAACAGTGGTTGTATAATAAATTGATTTATTAAACGAAACTAAAATAATGTATTTAATATACGTAACCCGCATTCAAAGGAATTGAACCTGATATATATATAAGGTTTAACGATAATATAAAAGTCATTGAGTTGGTCTGCGAGGGCTATTCTCTCGCAGGCAGTACCTTGTAGGAGAGACACGAAGGGGCTACCTTTGGGGATGCCTTTTCCTCTCCGTTTTTGAACTAAGGTTCCCACATGCCGAGGCACCTCGGCCTGTTTTGAGAGGTGTATGTTCCGGGGTCGCAGACCTTGGGCATACGGTAAGAGTTGTCCGCTATTCCCATTGGAACAATCGGCCAGCTGCCTCCTAAACTGGTCGAGGTACGGAGAAGGGAATGCTGCGTCCCCACAGAAAACTCTTCTCCCGCTATCGGAAAGGCGTGGGGCAAGTACCCAATGCCCGACCTACCTGATGCAGGTTTTTCTAGGGTTTTTCCAGCATTACTTTTAGGCGAATGCCGGTTAGGATTCTTGAACTATATCCCGGGGTCCCTAGTTAACACTTGGCTACCTTCCTCTACCCTTCCGCATCCCCCCTTTCAGATCCCTTCCTATGCTATTAAAGGGGAGTTGCCACCATGTGGATTACCCTCATGTAGCCTGTTGCCCTAAAAAAAATTTAAAGTCATTATTACAGTACATTTCTATCAAGCAAATGGAAATACTAATATTTCAATGTTTTAAGAAAAATTTAATTAACCAACGTAGTGTTTCCTCCGAATGTTGACTTGATAAACGACTCTCGGTTTACAAAGTACAAGAAAACAATATGTTCTCATTGCAAATATGTAATAATTCAAATAAAGAGATCAGAGGAAAAGATAATAAATGTAAAAAAATAGTTATAATATTAGCAACAGTCTTTTCCAATAAGTGCGTGATAAAACAGAAAGTATTTGCTAAAAAAATGTATCTTTGGATTCATTTAAAGTTCTTAACTGCAACATCTCTGCACAAAGAAAACATATATAATATATAATTTTCTTCGTCCAGGAAATGAAAAATAGAATAGTTATGATGTTGGTCACAGTGTTTTCTAATAAGTACGTGTTAAGGAGGAAAATATTTGTAAAAGAAATTAATTTGGTTTCATTTAAAGTTTCTTAACCTCGAAATCACTGCACAAAAATTGATGATGTAATTTTATTCGTCCAGGAAATGAAAAATAGAATAGTTATAATGTTGGCAATAGTCTTTTTCGGTAAGTTTGTGTTAAGACAGAAAATATTTCCAAAAAAAATATGTATCTTTGGTTTTATATAAAGTTCTTAACCGCAATATCTCTGCACAAATATTGATTATATCATTTTCTTCCGCTATTAAATGAAAAATGGAAATAGTTATAATGTTGGCAACAGTCTTTTCAAATAATTGCGTGTTAAAACAGAAAAATATTTGGAAAAAAAATTAATTGGTTTAATTTAAAGTTCCTAATAGCAACATCTCTGGACAAAAAATTGATGATATAATTGTCTTCGTCGAGGAAATGAGAAATAGAATAATTATAATGTTGGCAACAGTTTTTTTCGGTAAGTTCGTGTTAAAGAGGAAAATATTTGTAAAAAAAAAATAATTTGGTTTCATTTAAAGTTTTTTTAAACTCAAAATCTCTGCAAAGAAATTGATGATGTAATTTTCTTCGTCCAGAAAAATGATAAATAGAGTAGTTATAATGTTGGCAACCGTCATTTCCAATAATTGCGTGTTAAGACAGATAAATATTTGCAAAAAAAAATTATTTGGTTTCATTTAAAGTTAAAATGAAAAAAATTACGTCGGATTGAAAATAATGAATAAGAAAGGTAGCACTTGACGAAAGGTACAAGGTTCTCAGAAACGTTGTGTGGTATTTACATTACTCTTTTTTTTGTCTGTATTGGCTGTCTTTCATATTCTTCATTTAAAGTCCTTAACCACAACTTCTCTGTACAAACATTGATGATGTAATTGTCTTCGTCCAGGAAATGAGAAATAGAATAATTATAATGTTGGCAACAGTCTTTTTCGGTAAGTTCGTGTTAAGACAGAAAATATTTGCAAAAAAAAATATGTATCTTTGGTTTTATTTAAAGGTCTTAACTGCAAAATCTCTGCACAAAAATTGATTCTGTAACTTATGTGGTTTTTAACCTCTACATTTCTGCAAATAAATTGATGATGTAATTTTCGTGGTCCAGAGAAAGGAGAAATAGAATAGTTATCATGTTGGCAACAGTCTTTTTAATTAAGTACGTGTTAAGGCGTAAAATATTTGCAAAATAAATAAGATTTGGTTTCATTTAAAGTTATTAGTGGCAACACCTCTACACAAAAATTGATGATGTCTCCGTCCAGAGAAATGAAAAATTGGGGTTTTGATATCGTTAAAAGCAAAAGTGTGTATGTGATGAAAAGCTGCAAGTAGGATCGTTAAGAATACAATTTTCGTATTTCTAATGCGGATATTGGGGAACAAAGTGCACCGCCTGATATATATTAATGGTGAATCATATAGTGAGGGAGGGTGGTGGGGGGGGGGGTGGAATATTAATAACCTCCGTGCACGTTGTATAATTTATCGTGTTCCCACCTCCCGGAAGTAAGTCATATAGAGCACAATACTGTGGAGATTCGTGTTTCGCAACCGCTAATTCGGAACTCCTGCAAGAAGAGAGAGAGTTCTGGCGCCCCACGAGGCAGACATAAATCTGGCACGAGACACAAGAACAAGTTACACATGGAATTGCCGCGTCGGGGATCCTGAATTCCAGGGGCCCTAAAAGTTGACAATTATACCCTACAGACACTAACTTACAGAATTTTAAATACAACCGTTGCTTCCCTTGTTCTAATCATGTACGTACATTGAGAACCGTGTAATCTTAATCAGACAGAACAAGAAATATGTTTCTATCTTGGTGGCAGAAACAGAAACTGTACAGATTTTATTAATCCGATTTGTCCTCAGTTCCAGAACACTAGGATACGTTACCAAAAAAAAAATTAAAAATACTAGAAACTATGGTATCAGAACTCACCCTTTTTTTAATATAAATACTGAGAATACAGTAATAGTAATTAAAAATTAAATAATGAACAAGGCAAAAAAGTAATAATATAAATACCACACAACGTTTCTGGGATCCTTGTCCCTTTAGTCAGGTGCCAAGAAGAGCCTAGAGCGACACAACTGCACTGGTCAGTTGACAACACTCAATAGCGACGGAAACGTGACGACAATGGGAGAGCCGAAGGGGTTGCATAACAATAAGGGGGCAACGACACTGGGAAAACGGAAGGTTTAGTGTAATAATAAGGGATCATAGCAATTGTTGAGGTTCATAGTGTCTGTACATTAATAGCTGTGATGTTGGATTTAATGTGAAGCATCTCTGGAATTGTACCTGGTGTCAATGTCTAAAATCTTAGCATTTTTCCAATCAAATGTATGTTTAGAACTGATGATATGTTTGGAGATTAACAGATTGAGTTTCATATTAGACACATCTTCCTTGATACGTGTGTTGAGGGAACGTTTGGTTCGCCCCATGTAGCAGGAATTACAATTAGACCAAGTGATTTTGTAAACAACACAACGTTTGCTGTAGGTGTCAAGTGGATCCTTGTGGTTTTTAATCAAGTATGAAAGAAATTAACTCAATAATTGGACAATAAAGGGACAAGGATCCCAGAAACGTTGTGTGGTATTTATATTACCCTTTTTTATCTGTATTGGCTATCTTTATTATTCATTAAATATTGTAATCTCGAATAAGTACCCTTTAAATTTCATTATTTAGACGTTGTCACCAGGCACAATTCCAGAGATGCTTCACATTAAATCCAACATCACAGCTATTAATGTACAAACAGACCCTATGATCCCTTATTATTACGCTTTCCCATTGTCGTTGCTCCCTCATTGTTACGCGAACCCTTCCGCTGTCCCATTGTCGTTGCGTTTTCGACCAGTGCAGTTGAGACGTTCTAGGTTCTTGTTAGCACCTGACGAAAGGAACAACGATCCCAGAAACGTTGTGTGGTATTTATATTACCCTTTTTTGTCTGTCTTTCTTATTGATTACTTTCAATCAGACGTAATTTATTTTTTCATTTTCTTTGTAAATAGCAATATGTTTCCGGTCTTCTTGTCATTGATTATTCCCATTTCATTTTCCGAAACCCAAACCCTTGTTCGCGTCTACGTGAAAATTTTTTATTTATTAAATATCATTGTACTTTTATGTTTCCGTAGAGTTCCATTAATAATTGGTTAGGTATTATTATCTTTTTTTTTCACTCCGGTGCGACAAATTAAGAACTGAGCGTGGTATTAAAACTGAATTACATGGCCGTTGGTTGTTACTAATACATTTGTTTTTGCCTTTACTTAATTTTAAGGTCGATGGTGCTCCAGGTGAGCAGCCAAGCACGGACGACATCTGCGGACACACACCTGCTTCAACGGAAAAGCCGTTGCAACTGGCATCACCTTTAAAATACTCACTCCACTGTTGAACACGAATAAACGGCGAATGACGCGATCCTTCTCCTTGTCAATTCCAAAAATAAAATGGCGTATTCTCCTGATCACTTCTAATTTTGAATACGTTGGTGTCTCGCATCAGCGACGTTACACATAGTTTTTTATTGGAATATTCCTGAAACGTAAGACCGCAATTATAATTCCATTTCTGGTATGTCGGATAATTTACCATTCCTTCGCAACACTATTATACATACCGTTGTTAATTTATAAACTTGTTAGGCTCTTTGTAGGAATATCTGTCTGAAGATTTTGAAAACATCCGATAAGTACTTTCAGTTGATCATTGGAATTCTTATCTTCATCTCTGACACGATTTGTGTAAACCAACGTTCCTATATCCTATTTTCTGAATTTCCATCTGGAGTTATTTTAATGGTCGTCACCAACATATCTTTCGTATGCTATTGAATTAATAGTGTGTTTTTACTTTTCCGTCATCTTTGTCGTGTAACATTCCGCACAAAGGATTCATCCGCCGAATTTAATAATTCGATGCAAAAAAAGAAAAATTCTAACAATAAATTTGATTCTTCCATTATACTGTAATATCAAAACTGAATAAAAATATAAATTAAACAGGTTTTATTATCCTATATAACACAAAATAATTAATAAGAACAATTTATGACCTCATAAGACCCTTTTTATTTATTATATCATGACTGACATAGTATAAAAAAATAAAAAGTGTCTGTATAAGGTCATAAATTGTTTTGATTAATTAAAATCAGACGTTAAATTAAAACAACATAACAATTAACACTCAGAACGTTTCGTCCCTGATTGGGACATCTTCAGGTGTACAGATACAAGTTATTTATCTAAAAAATGAAAGAAGTCAGATTATTACAATTGTTAAAACAAGTTTCGTCCTATGAGAGGCTACATCATTATATTTTTTTGGGTATTCTTCTCCTTCAGTTTACAAAAATACAGCATCTGGTAATTTGTAAATGACCGTAGACCATTTCTATACAGACTATAGGTCATTCATGTAAAATTCATTTAATATATATATATATATATATATAAGTATATATAATGAAAGTAATTGAATGTTACATTTGTATACAGGTTTAGGTGTGTTAAATTTTTTGGGTGATACCGTATTTATTTTTTTATTATAATTGATTGCAAGATTTTAAGGTTTACGAAACTAAACACGTATTTTACTTTAAAATGAGTTTAATTTTTTTTAAAAAAAACACGTTAATCCTTAAAAGTCATTCTAAGAAAATTAAAAAATAATCTTATTAATTTTGTTTATAATTTTCTTATGTATAAAACCCTGTATCTGCCGTTGAGATGATTTTTTTTTGTCATATTCACACATGTGATTCTTTTTTAAAAAAATAATCACTGAATCTAAAAATTAAGTCTGCAATGTAAATATGAACACAGTATTATTTAATTTCATTATTTAACATAATAATAATTGTCATATTACAATTTTATTAGTGCCCCAATTATATTTTGATTATGCTAATTGGTTGCTTTCTTTTCACAGGTGGGTGTGCAGGCCAATCTTTTTTCGCTTGACTGTGGTGTTGAAGGTAAATCCTTGTAGTTGTTATGCCGCGGCATTGAGGGGTTCAAAACTGAAGCTGGTCCTCCCGCCACCGGAAGGGCGTGGGACAAGTACCAAATGCCCGCCCTACCTGATGCAGGTTTTTCTAGGGTTTTCCCTGCATCACTTTTAGGCGAATTGCCGGGTAGGATCCTTAAACCGTAGCCCGGGGGTCATAGTTAACCCTTAGCTACCTTGCTCTACCTTTCCGCATCCCCACTTTCACTCCCTTTTCATATGCTATAAGAGGGGTGTTGCCACTACGTGGATTACCCTATACATAGCCTGTCTACACCTTCTTCTTCTACCTTCCTGTACCTTTCAGTCCCTTTTCCGATCCTATACGAGTGGAGTGGCTACTATGTGGATTACCGTTTATATATATAGGCTGTGTACAACTTCTTCTTCTACCTTCCTGAACCTTTCAGTCCTTTTCCGATCCTATACGACTGGAGTGGCTACTATGTGGATTACCCTTTATATATATAGGCTGTCTACAACTTCTTCTTCTACCTTCCTGAACCTTTCAGTCTTTTTCCGATCCTATACGAGTGGAGTGTCCACTATGTGGATTACCCTTTATATATATAGGCTGTCTACAACTTCTTCTTCTGCGGTTTAATTATTAAATGTCTGAAGAAAATGCCCCTTTATATGTAATTTTTCCGTCTGTGTTCAACTACACCGTTATAGTATATTCTCGGTAAATTCTAGCAATCGAATAGAGAAATTTAGTGAACTTGTTAATAGTAAAAAGTATGAAATTTGTAACGTGTTCAACCAATTTGGATGAAACCAAATTATTTATAAATTTTGCATAAGACAAATTGATTAAATACAGACGAACTAAGACAATAAATTCGTTTGCTACTAACGATAATAAGATAAAACATAAAAATGAAGAATATATTTGTGAATTACAAAGATTGTGAGGAAGACGGTTATTATTAAACAAGAAAAACTTATTCACGAGACGAGGTCGGGAATAATTTTCAGTTTATTTGCGATGACGTATGAATTTGATATCAAATATCCCAAGCAGTTCCTGTGACCGACATGGATGTAGAAACCACATCCGACATAGGGATTGGCTGCGTGTCAAACGTCTGCCAATCAGAAACCGTAGAATTGTGCCCGTCAGACTTGTCAGTCGTTCGCTTCGTTCGTTCCCTTCCATTTACCATCATGACGGGAAAGTGAGACCTAAAAATAAAATGTAAGAACTGAACACTTCAACCCCCACCCTCCCCCATGAATATATCGGTAAAATATTTAGACCTTAAAACTATATTAAGATCACGTTTTGGATATTGATTCATACATGAACAATCCGCAATTGCATGGTACTCGCCAATCCGGAATTGTACATTTCGGGTATTCTTATATTCAGAAACAAACGTTCCATAGATACTTAGACATATTGAAGAATCAATTATCTCTCTGGAAAAAATCACTCATCCGTACAAATAATTTACAGTATAATTTAAATGAACTGTCGACATGGTTGTTGTGCAGAACGTTCAGGCATCGTCAGCACGATAAATTTTATAAATATTAAATGTAGAATTTAAATGTAAACTATAAAATTTCGATTCTCTTTTATAAATTTTTGTGGCAACGGTGTGAAGTCATTAGTATGTTTTGTCGGGGTTTTCGTTGCCTAGACGGTATTTTTTTGCGAAGAGAGAATAGAGGAATAGGTGAGATAGAATTGCGAAACAAGAGAAAAATTAGGATCAGAATAATAGAAAATGTGAAATAAAGAAGATACTGTAATATGGAAAAGCCAAACAATAGTCTGGATGCACCAATTTCTTGTGATGACCTGGTCCATTCATCCGCGGTCCTGACTCATATCCCTCTACCCCTTTCCCACTCTCTCTTACCATATAAAAACCGAGCGTAAAATCTTGCTTCAACATTCACATGTCTCTCTATGACCGGGTTGATTCAAGTAGATCCAAAACCCACAAGAGTGCACGTACTCTCATGTAAATGCAGTGATTATCTTTCTACCCTTCATTACTGTTCGAAACGTTGGTTGTCTTTATTCTCTTTACTATACCTTATTTGTTTCACATTTTCTCTTCATCATCATCATATTTCTCTTGTTACGCAACTATTTTTGTCGTACCTTCGTCTTTGACCTGTCACATCCATCACATCTGTTCCTCTATTGTCAGCTTTCTCTTCGCAATAGGCAGTGGAAAACCCGACAATATCTCCTAATTACATTCTCTATTGACAAAAATCGCTTATTTTTCTGTTTCCCAAGGGAAACGGTACATGAAGGACTCCACAGAAATAGAAAAAAAAACGAAATCGTAAAAAAAAAATCTATTCGCATTGAAGTTGATCCAGTGAGCACGCAACATTAGTACAATAGATGTTTGTAAAAAGCAGCAGATTTATTTGTTGGTTTGTTGATATTAACGGGATGTTTCCTGCTTGAGGCAGTTGCGGAAGAGTCAAGGTCCGGGGTTAGGAGATGTAACAGATGTCAGCCAGGTGCATGATACTTCCTCCTCGTCCACCTGGCCATTTTTCCTACAACGATTCCATTAAATTTACCGTCATCGTCGTCCTCCTCCTCCCCAAAATATGCAAATTTAATCAATTTAATTTATACGCTTCCCTCGGCTTTCCCAGTCATACGAAAAGTAAAATAAGCCACACGTGTAGAGTTAATTCTCGATTTATATTGCAGGTATTTATCATCTGTTTTGATCGAAAAGGCTGTAATTTGAGGGAGAGCGTAGTTCTAATAAAACAAAAAGTATGGTCACCCTCCGTTTCTACACTTTTTAAACAAGCTGCAAATAAAGTCAATTATAGCCGAGATCATATCATACTATATATATATATATATATATATATATATATATATATTGTAATAATTAAAAGAATTAATTAATTAATTTTGCCCCACGTTGTGGAAGCCATTTATGTAATGATTAAAAACGTGGTCTTAATTAATAGGAATAATTTAAAAAATTATTATGTATTAGAAAATTTATTGTTAATAATTACACCTTACAAGCCCTGCTTTGCCCTGCCGGATTACATCAATTTAGAAACAAACCTTTCAAATTTTATTTTATTAATTTGTGGCGTTCAATGAAAATACAGCTTTATATTTTTACAATCAACGACGTTGAATTTGTCATTATCTCAGGGTCACCACTGGGTTTGATAGGAAGAACAAATACAATGAACTAAAATATTAACAATCCAAACTCATTGAAGTTAACGGAATACAATATTAAATACAAAAGTAAAAGAAAAAGAATGAAAAGAAAAACGCAAACGAAATCTGACTATACCCTTTAATTAACGTTTACAGTCATTAATAATTGTCTTGTACTCACGACAGTGCTACTGGTACCAGTAAGGACTCTTGTATCTTGAAGTCAACACCCACTAAACAGGCCGTTATACACTGATTCTACACACGGTAGTTGCTCTGGATCTCTGCTATCCTGGAACCTGGATGATCTCACCCTCAGCCAGTTGCCGGACGTAGATCTCCTCAAAGTCTCTCTATGCGAAAATTAGTTCAGTTTGGGAAGCAAAACTTCTACTTCCAAATTGCGATTTTTTATGAGTCTCTCCGTCAAACTGTTTACGTGCGTTTTATGTAAACTATTATATCTCGCCGTTGGACTTCCTGGATAGCCCTATTCATAATTCTGGATCCGCAGACTTATACTGTTTTATTTCTCTATGTGGACCGCATTGCCATGTCCCAGTTCTCGACACGTAGACGTTTCCCTTTCGCGTCTTGCCGCTGGCTGAGTTCCTCTTGGCTCGCGGTCTCCAGTCTCCCATTGTTAACAGAGAAAGACCCGTTGCGATTGTTGTCTTTAAGTACCCGTACCGCCAACAATTAAATTATATTAAAAACAATTAATAGTCTGTTTAATTGGTATTACAATATGTATATATATATGTATATGTATATGTATACATAAACTATATATAAGTTAGTGATTCTTCTTTTTAACAATTTAATAAAAACCAAGTCTCACGTTGAGGTTCCAATTTTGTAATGATTTACTTTTTACACATTTGAATTAAAACAAAGTTAAAACGTGCCACACGTTGAAGCAACAATTTTTGTAGTAATTACTCTTAAATGATCAGCAAATTAAAATTTAATGATTGAATTTTAATTAAAATTCAATATTTAGAGCAAATAAATATATTAATTTATTAAATCAAATTATTGAAATTATATTACATATTAAAACTTGACGATATACCTCGGCTAGATCTCAGGGTCGACCATCGGACCTTCAATAAAGAATATTCATGTTAAACAATTAAATTTACAACGTTATTCAAGCATTAATTGTTGCACGTTTTAACTTTGGTTTAATTGAAATGTTTAAAAATTAAATCATTTAAAAAATTGTAACCTCAACGTGAGGCTTCGTTTTTATTAAATTGTTAAAAAGAAGAATCACTACAAATTGGCGCCCAACGTGGGGCGCCAAGTCGTAATGATTTACTTTAAACAAATTAATTATTTATCCTTTTAATTATTACAATATATTGTGGCATGTCAGTTATGATAATTTAAAACTTTATCTGCTAGCTGGAGTATAATAATAATAATAGAGAGGATGTTGATTGTTGAGAGAGAAGATCTTTGGGTGTGAGATGTAATGGTTGTCAAATGAGAATTAAAATTGATTAAAATATTTATTGATGTTTATAAATTTTAGAGTAATTTAAAAAACGGGCAAAAATAGTATCACAATATACGTTATATACTGCAGTCTTTCAGTATGAACGGTCTTTCAGAAAAACTGGTGGTTCTTCCATCCTCATAAGTTTCCTGTTTTGCTTATACTCGAAGATGCTTAATTCTAAAATAATTTTACGTGTAATTTTAATTATAAGTACAAGGGTAAGCGTCTACAACCTCACCACGGGATGATCATCGGTTTCCTTTCAATGGAATCGAAGCTAGTAATCTATAACGAACTATTATTTTTTTTCTGACTAACAAGTTGATCTTAAAAGCTTTAGGAGTTATAGTTTCTGGGTCCATTGAACAGTATTTTTATTTTTTTTAAAAAAACATATAGCATTAATATAAACGATTATAATTACCTGACTTCTATTTCAATTAAATAGTAAAATTAACAACAATAAATTTTAACATTACAATTATAAACACAACGTTTCGTCCATGATTGGGATCTCTTCAGATGCATGAACTATAAAAATATTATAAATATTAAAAAAAATCATAATACATCCAAACACCTTAAGAGGTCCCAATCAGCTACGAAACGCCGTGTATATAATTTCAATAATAAAATTTATTTCTGACTTTACGACTGCTAAGTTTTTTATTTAATTATAATATAAACGCTCAAACTATACGTGAAGCTAATTTTGCAAATATTAAAAATATTGTAAATATTTAAAAATAATAATAATAGTAACATCCATACACCTTAAGAGGTCCCAATCAATGACGAAACGTTGTGTTTATAAATTTATTTATCACTTTACGACTGCTAATTTTCTTATTTAATTATAATGGAAACGCTCTAACTAATAATAATGCGATTTATGAAATTAAATAAAAAAAAATCCAATGTGGTTCTTAAAGTATCGGCATTTATGATGAAGACAAAGATCCACTATAGTTGAAGCCCTAGCAAACTCTGGCATTCTTATAAACCAAGTCTGAAGTTCCTCCGGCATTCTTGATTTCTATTTCCAGCAGTTTCCTCCAATTGCTCAGGCAATGGCTAATGCTGGAACGGAAACATTTCCTTCCCAACAACTTGTAAAAGTTATAGCCTATAAAAGCCGACATGCTTTATAACCCTCAATCTCAGGTTAACTCTTACTCGCCTGTCTTCACCATTCAGCTATGCGTGTTACAAAAAAAAAATATTTTTTTTTTCGCGACATAAAAACTTAACAGAGTCACGAGAATATTTTTATATAGTTTTCTTTATCTCATTACGTTAACAAAAATTTTTTTTAACTGAAATGCCTTTGTACTCCTGCATTACCGTCGTGATAAATCGATTTCTATGTTTCGATACCGTAAATCGTCCTCCACGCGCGTCACATTCAGAACAGGGGGGGGGGGGGTAGAAAAAATTTTTCTCTTGAAACATGTGGCGGAGATATTAATAGCTAGGGGTAGGTTCAAAGTGATCTTTGATGTACTGTAGCGGCGCGTGTTACTGTGTCTGTAATTACGATATCGAGCTCACGTCAGGGTCAGGTTTAATGGTCGCAGATTAGATGGCAAGAAGCATCCACTTCCACATCGCGTGCCTCGCCATCGTCGTATCTGCCGATCACGAAAAATGGGGAAAGTCCAAATTTTGCTTCGGCGGAGTTAATAAATTACGTGATTCACCTTACAATTATAACAATTTTGAGGTGTACGATTAAAGCTGATACCAAACATGTTTACTTTTCGTTCAACACAGCTGCGTCTGGTTTAATACATTAGCACACCTTCGTATTACTGGAAATATATTGTGGTAGTCAAAAGGAAATCATGAATTAGTAAACGAAAATTTGGACTCGCGTTGTTAGCGGCAGAGAACACACAGGTTGTACACTAGAATGTGGCAAGAATGCCATTGTTGGCTCGCTAGAAGCTGTGTGTGTGTGTGTGCTTTAGTCGTCGTGGAAGTATAGTTATGAACAGTATAATATGCAGAAAGTGTCTGGATGCTTGTAGTACAACAGCCAAAACAGAACAGTTTTTTTTACAAGTTGCAGTTCAACGCTAAACATTTTGAGTGCAGAGTCTAAATTATTCTATTCGTGATTTAGACCATTGTCTTGGATTTTGGGAGCCATGCAACTGCATCCAGCAGTTAATAAACGTCGGAACGAGAGAATAACATTTCCCAAACGAACAGAGAAACATTTCGTCAAACTAAAAGTGTTATAAAAATGGCCTGTCTATAAGTGCAATAAATCTGTGTGTGTAGGAACGAGCCAAATTTCATTGAGTACCAGAGACAGTAAGTTAAAATTTCACAATTGTAAGCTCGTAAGTAAAGATATTATCGTCGGATTTTTTGCATTGTAATAAATCTACTGATGAATTAAGTCCATGATAACTTGATAAAATTTAATTGTTAACAAGTATTTTGTTTATTAAAGGTCCAGTAAACGTCCCTGAGAAAGAGTAAAATTTTTCTTGTCAAATATTAATTAATAATGCGAATTGAAGTTAATTTCTTAATAACTCTTGTAAATTCATTTGATAACTTATGTAAATTTAATTGTTTGTGCGTTAATAAATTAATTTGTTTGTCTATTTTAAAATCTTGATTAATATTAAAACATCCTATCATTTTAGAAATTTTAAATCACTAAAAATGCATTAACGTGGTGATTTAATTGTCATTGATTTGCGAATACCGCAATATATTGTAATAATCACATTATTAATTAGATTTTAAATGAACAAATTAAAAGTTGAAATGATAGGATTCTAAATGAAAAACAAGAATTCAAAATATTACACAAAATTAATTTAATAAAAACAAATTCTTATTTCAATTGAAATTTTTTTTACACGTTGTTAATGTGCCACGGCTTAATTTCAGGGCCGCCGCCATGAAAGATTGTTACAAAATGTAAATTAAAAATTTACAATGTGGAAAATTTCTGACTTAAATAATTTATTGAAATACGAAATCTGACCATAATTATTATTTACACATTAGGTTTACAATTAATAAAAATTATTTTTAGTTTACTTTACCCTTAGCTGTTCGTCTGGGCTCGACCTCACTCGATTTTTGTTAAACACATCACAGACAGGCCGCCATGTTGCACTGAATTTAATGGATGTTTTTAGTTTTCAGACACAAAGCACTTCCTGTTCTTAAATGTTGATATCGCTGTTCTTTAAAACTTTGATAATTGCATTAATATGACATTAGATTAAATACTTCAGACTGTAGACTCGTAATTCCAAAACCCTGGACTTTAATATAAGATGTCTCTGCTGCCTAATCACACTGGCGCAAATAGGGTAACAGGACCTTCAGAAACTCCACAAAAAAACACCTATCGTCTTCCTGGTCCAAGCAACTCTGAATTATCTCAAGTTCTGTACGCCCCAGTGCTGCCTGAGGCAACAATGCAACTCTAGCAAGCATTGTAGGCTCCATATTCTTGTACACAATCCTTATAATTACGCCGCCGATAATGAAAATCGTAAAATTTTGTTTATTAAATAATTACATAATTTTAATTACCACAATATATATATATACATATATATATATATATATTTCTCAAATGTCCTCCATTACATTAATAAAATTTTATTGCAATAAGTCAGAAATACAATAAGTGAAATTATTAGTCAATTAATAAGAAAAAGTTATTTATGAAAAGACGTTTCGTCCTTAGAAGATTAGGACTTCTGTAATTTGTAGAAAATTTCAATCAAGAACATATAAAAAATATTACTAAATTAATGGAAAATAAACAAAAAAAAACAGTGAAAACAGGCATTTAATCAAACCAAAACATTATTAAAGCATTAAAATCTCTTTATTATTCTTAAAAAAATCCATCACAGATTAAAATACTGGTGTCTGTCAGAAACCAAGGATCGTACTTAAATAAAGCGAATTTCATTTAACACGTAAGATGAAAAAATCTGTTATTGGAAATTAATAATGAGGAAAATAATTAAATACAGAACAAAAGAAGGGACGATACAAATACCACACAACGTTGGTCCTTTCTTCGGGTGATTTGTAATTTAACAATTAAAAGGACAGTAAAAATTTATGAATACAAATTTTATAATAAACCCAAATTCAATTATAATAGTAGTGAATCATAAAGCCTTTACAAAAGCAAAATATAGACCAATAAATGAATCAAACGGCTGATTTTTCAGAAACATTTTCATAAATTAAAAATGATCACTTTTTCATAAAATGATAATGAGCATCTTTGGTTATTTTCCCCCAAAAAAATCCGTAAGATGAAAAAAAAATAGAAGCAAAATGTTTTGAAATTCTCTAAAAAAAATGTTTCCATTAAAAATTCTTGACAATTTTTTGGGTTACCATTAAGAATCTAATATTCCTCCACACCAGTTCGTTGACCTACAAATTTGATTTCACAAGTTCCGTCGTTTCTCGAGAGTTTCGTGGGACTTCATATGGAGTTTATAATTTAATTCCAGCTGCGTTTCCCTTCCTAAACTTTGTGTGATGCGTTCAGGCTTCTCGTCGAGTTGTTCTCTAATATTATGTGTTTATTTTATCAGAATGACTGTCACCACATAGTCGCTATGATCTATTTTGTACCCTATTCCTTTTTTTTTTGCAACCATAAGTCGGGAATACCAAATTATTATCAATTTTTGTAATGAAAATATGACACGTATCTTTATGAAAATTGATAATAATACGGAAAAAAATACCGAAATACAGACAAAAGAAGTGATTATATATACATACCACACAGCATATTTACCAGCGAATTTCTCTAGTATAGATTTTACAATAGCAAGTTGCCGTAACAAAGGTTCGTGTTAAAACTGAGTTCCTGTCTGCCCCCACTACAATTGAAGGGCAGGGCGGTGAACTACTACGCATCT
Organism: Zhengitettix transpicula; assembly: GCA_037074705.1. Lineage (NCBI taxonomy): Eukaryota > Metazoa > Arthropoda > Insecta > Orthoptera > Tetrigidae > Zhengitettix > Zhengitettix transpicula. The sequence continues at coordinate 30,028,485 of CM073591.1, forward strand.
CATCAGTTGAATTTGTCAAAACTGTATAGTGCGGTTGCGTCGCTCTCGTTTCTTGTGTTTGTTTTTTTGGCACCTGAAGAAAGGAACAAGGTTTCCGGAAACGTTGCTTTTTATTTATATCATCACTTCTTTTGGATGTATTTGGGTATTTTATCTGAATATTAATTTTAAATTATTAGTCCAAAAAAAATAGTCTGAATTATAATTTATAAATTCATTGTTATTTTATTATATTTTACTAGTGTTATGATTCTTATAAAATGAAGAAAATTTAATAGTCGGTTAAAATCGAAACTATTTTCTTCTTTTTAAGTAGATTCGGTTGAGTTAGTGAAGATTCTGGTAAAAAATCCTACTTCATGGCAAATAAATTTCTACGTCGAATTTGTTTAATTTTATCAGTATCTAGAAACATACTTTATGATTATATTTTGATAATAACGGACAATTCAGATTTCTTAGTTTGTTGTTACCGTATTTATGATTATAGAAAACGTTTAATTTGTATTTTTAATTAAGGATCCATTTAACCACAACATATCTAAACGTATTATATTGTATACTATTCATATGAATCCATTTTTATTATTATTCGCTACTAAATGCACTCTGAATTCCCGTCGGTAGAAATAAATCTCCATCGCTAACTTATGATACTGAAAATCATAATAGTAAAAGTTTTTTTCAGACAATTTAATTATTTTCGTAACTTAAACATATAATAAAAAAATTTTTTTCGGGAAAATCGGCTATAAAAAGAATATTAAGAGCGAACTTATTTTCCATTATCCTTTAACAATCATAAACGTCAAATTTAATCAACGATAACAAACAACAAAATCGACAACAATGCAGGAGGTCCGCCTGAATTTTTTTTTTGGGGTGGTGTGTAAAATATCTGCGAAACGCTACTCACAAATCAGATGATTCTTTCTGGTCACCAGCCTTGCTGATAATTTCATTAATCGGTGGAAATATCCGATAATTGCCGGGGTGCCGCTTAGACCATAATCAATCAATAACATCACATCGCAGCAGCCACATTAAAAAGTAGACTTAACCTTGTGCGTAATATTGCTTAAAAGTGAATAACTGCCTGGATAAGGAAAAAAGATAAACACTTTTGTCCCTCCCCCCGCCCCCCCCCCTCCATCCGGATAAATGTAACAGATATCCCGTAACTGTAACGATTTGAGTGAAGTAACTTCATATGCTCTATGGTTCATTTCACTACTGGTTATAAATAATACCAACTCGATTAGTTATAACAAAAAGAATGAACGTACAATATTTTTTATTTTCCTTTTAGACACGTCTTCAGTTAAATAATTAACGCGAATAATTCATCGGACATTATATATATTGTAATACTAATTAGAGGCCATTAATTGTTTTAATATAATTGGATTTTTAGCGGTACATTTCTCGAAAGCAACGATCACGGCTCTTTGTCGGCAATAGTTGTTGGAAACCGCGCGCTCGTACGGAAGTCATTCCGGCGAACGTTTTGAGAGAGAGAGAGGAGGCTGACCTAAAAAGTACGAATAGCGTGGTCCAGGAAGTTCAACTGCGAGATCTATTAAACTCTATAAAACACAAGTAAATAGTTCTTGACGGAGAGACTCATGATATAAAATCGCAAAGTGGAAGCAAAAGGTTTGCACCACACAGATCCGAATTGACCTTTCGCATAAAGGCATCGAGGAGACAAACGTCCGGGGGCTAACCGAGGGAGCGGCTGATCACAAAATTCCAGGTGGAATAACAAAGAGAACGACGACCGTGTTTATTAAAAATGATGTGTAGAATCAGTGAATAACGGACTTTTTAGTGAGTTGTGTCCTCAAACTCCAAGAATCAGATCTGGTACCAGAAAGACATTCGTGAGTACAAAAACAATTATTTAAAGTCTGTAAACGAGGATTAAAGGTAGAAATCAGATTTCGTTACCTTGTTTAGTTTTCGTTTTCTTTATTGTGTTTAGAATTTATATTCCGTTCATTTCAATTTTGATTTGTTAATTAGTTTATTAAATTTGATTGGTCTTACTATCAATCCCAGTAAAGACCCTGAGAGAAAGAGTAATTAGATGGAGTTGTTGTAAAAATTATAAAGTTGTATTTTCCTAGAAAGCCACAAATAAAATAAAAAATGATATAAAATATGGTTTGTAAATTTGAGGAAAGTAAATTTGCAAAGTGAGGCCGATAATTTCTATCTTTGAAGAATAAAATTTGTTTCTTTAATTAATTAATTTTTTTAAACCATAGCCCGGGGGCCCTAGTTAACTCTTGGCTACCTTCCTCTACCCTTCCGCATATCCCCCCTTTCAGTTCCCTTCCTATGCTATTAAAGGGGAGTTGCCACCATGTGGATTACCCTCATGTAGCCTGTTACCCTAAAAAAAATACTCGTCTCGATATTTATGTAAAACGGTTTCGAGCCTTTACGATTATTTTTTTAAAAAAACCTTTTCACTGATCCTCAATGCACGAGTCTTTTCCTCTTACAGTGAACGCCAGTGCTAATCCTTCATACACATCACAATATGATATTTTCGTTGCTTGTATTCCCTTAAGGCCCCCAACCAGAATTAACTAAACCAACTGAAACTATTTTTCGAAAAAAATGACAAAAGTACGTGATGTTAATGATTTTAATTTTTTTAGATAAAAAATCGATGTTAATCAAAAAACCTGCGACGCTTGCAAAGATCAGAGATACTGCACTTATCAGACGTGATAGTCCTTGGATTTGCGTTAGTAATGACTTTACACATTTTAGCAAACTTGTGAGTGGTTGAAAATGTTGTCACAGAGTTGTATGAAAATAAAAAGTCACGTTACAAAACCATTCAGCAATTGTGTAATGAAAGGGAATGATCTCTTACTGCACATACTTCATTGGTCCGAATGCTGCGGCGTAACCAGTGCCCAAATTTAATTTCCTCGCCGTGGAACATCTGCGCCTGAGATTTACCTCCTCTAACTATTTAGATTTGTTAGTGAGGTGGGATTGGGCGCTCGGAGGAAAATTTTCGCCCGAGGTGCGTTTTGTGTTCTCAAATTTGAATTATTATTTCCTCGTTGGAGTTTGGAGGAGTTAATACAGACAGCGTGAGATGGTCTGGCCTTTTGTGCAGGCTCGCGAACTCTGCGTATAAAGCAGAGAGGAGACGCAAGCAGGTAATGAGAAGCAGCCGAAACAACAAAGCGGCGTAATCTTGTGTTTGACTTGAAGCGGGTGCGGAAGGCTACACGTAAACTTTAGCAAGCGATGCGCATCAACTTGCAAAAATATTAGTCTTGCACGAATCGCTCGTCGATATTTAGATCCATGCACACGAAGGGGGGGGGGGCGAGATTTCATTTAAAAACGGGAACAATAAGGTGGCACTCATAATTTCAAATTAAACTAGACTTTGGTTTTACTGATTAATACTGTAAAGCGAGGTTTATATTTGACCAATTATATTTTTTTTAAAAAAAAAAACCTCCACTGTTTGAATTAAAATTTTAATTAATATTTGGCAGTCACATAAAATAACTTATATTATAATTGAGGTTACAGTCGTAATCCTTCACGATTATATTTCACCGACACCCAAAAATAATTTTATATTTACGTATTTTGGTGCACTGGAAGAATACTATTCAACATTTCTAAATTAACCCAGTAGTGCATAGATGCAACATACCTTTTACTATCACCCCCAGAGACGTCTATTGGTTTCTAAGAGGACTAATTTGTGATTCAGATGTGAAACAACATGCACTTAAGAACTTGTGAAATTGTTAATATCCGTGGACGTGTTAAAACGAGCCTTGTCCTAGCTTCCTGTGAGTCAACCCCTCAGGCCAGATTTTTCTACCCGCCGGTCAACTTCAGAATATTTATTTTCGGTGTTTTTTTTATGTTTTTTTTACAAGAAAAAAAAATTAAGCGTTAAATTTGCAGTAAAATCATAATTAATGAGAATTATTGATAAGTCAGACCTAGAAGAATATGTTGTAACATTCATTCCAACCGCTGCCGCCATGTAACACTCCAGCACTGTGGACATGTAACATTCCAGCAGTTGGAAATGGGAAGTCCAGATAGATCGTTCACCAACCGAGCTACACCTCCGTTAGCTCACCTGGCTACCGATCTAGAGGATAAAGGAAGAATTGAGAACAGGAAATAGGAAAGTCGGTAACGTGAGGGTTCGGGTTCAACTGATTGGACCTAGGCGTAGTGGTTGGTGTGTCGCTGCACTTCAGTCAAATAGGAGTTGATGAAAAATAAATAGATTTAATAGTTAGAAATAAAATAAAGTAAGACAAACTGGCGGATAGCACCAGGAGCCACCGACCCGTCTGGAGGTTGGATCACGACTGTCGTTCCCAAGAAGCTCTGAACAATTCGAAGACTCCTTTCCCCCTACCTGATGATTTTAAGTCTCCAATGAGAAGAACTCTTACAGGGTGGAAGATTTCTGCTGCCGTGTGCATGTCTGCATAAGGTATTTAAAATGCTGACGTCTAGACGCAGCGTCATCACAGCTGCCTAAGTGGAAGGGGTGAATATTTATGTTGTTGTTGTGTTTAGTTACTCGCTATATCTAAAGTGATGTCTTTAACTGCATCAGCGTTCTTGCAGCTGCGCCCTCTTAGGTCCGCTATGCTGAAGAGACGTTATGATAAGAGGGCACGTGTAGACTATTATATTACAATGTGAAACAACATGAGCCAAATTAACTTTGGTCCCGTTTGATATTGTTTCCCCATATTGGATTTTCAAAAATACATATTAAAAAATTAATCTTAAAAAATCAGGAACTTAAGGGTTAATGTTATCGATAAGTTTGTTTAAAAACATTATATTCCGGTATCTTCCACCCTATTTTGTGCAACTGACAACTCTTTTTTTTTTGTGTGTGTACGTAGAAAATCCTTAACCTGGAATAAAAATTAGGGTTTTACTGAATTTAATCATCGAACTTGTAGCCCCGGAAGTCAGAATCCCAGTCAATATAAGAATAACAGATGGTTAAAAATTTAGTACTGTAACAACATGACAGGTAATTAATTTCCAGCAATGTCCTTCCGTGACAGACGGTCGCTATACTTCCACAACAGAAAAACTAAGAAATTACTGACATTAAATGCAAACAGAAAAGTGTAGAACGGAGCGAAGAATAAAATTACAAATTCTGTATTAAATATTTGAGCAATCACAGGAAAGAAGATATCGATTTCCAGTTCAGGTTTCATCGCTAACGTAGTAGTGAAATGCGATGAAGAATCGTAACATCATTTCCAGTGTTTTTCGTCCAATTAGAGAGAGAGAGAGAGAGACATAACGCTCTGCAACTGTAGCCTTTGAAACACAGTCTCTTCGATGAGCTAAGGAAAAAAAAGGGGGAGAGAGAGAGAGAGAGAGAAAAAAAAAACCTTTGCCTCATTAAAATCTGCTCCAAGTGTAAATCCGATACCAGGAGATGAACGTCGCATTGAAGCGAAACAAAGTTGCGAACGGCGAGGATATTTAGAAGGCGTGGACTGAACCACCCACGACGTTCTTCCGAAAAGAGCATCGGACCTTTTTGTAATCACCAACGGTTGTCACTTTTAATAAATCCCGTAGACATCCTTCCAATATAAAATATATTGAAGGTTTTAACTTAACGTTTACCGTCATTAAATTAATTATTGTATGTTATTTAAGGCACTGCCAAATGTTGATGGATTCTAGCAGAAGTAGGTAAGCAGGCATCAACTATAAAAAATGGCTTTTAGTGGTAGGACGAGAATTACCAGGTGGAGAGAAATGTACAACAAGTCTGAAATTGCTGGCGTGTTGCGTGAAGGAGTAAAAGAAGAAAGTTCTACAGTAGGCCACTTGAGTCCGTAAACGACCAATAAGACGAAAGTAGGATAATTTGTGAAACCTGGAAAGTAAGAAATCAAATTACAAATATTTATAAATCGCTGTTTAAGAAAAATAATTGGTATAAGATGGCCCGAAATAATAAGTAACTCTGCATTATGGGAAAGCCTGCGGTGAGACAGAAATAGAGCAAACAGATAAAATTGAGAAAATAGTGATGGATAGGACATACCTTGAGGAAGAATGAAGGGTCAGTTGAGAAGGTAGTAATAGGTTGGAATCCACAAGGTGAACGAGAAGTAGGAAGACATAAACATACCTGGAAGAGGACGAAAGAATGTGGGAGGACCTGGAAATAAGTTAAAAAGTTGACAAAGAATAGAGTTAGGAAGCCCTATGTTCATAAAGGAACGAAATGATAAACTACTAATACTAGGATAATTTCTGTAGGATCATACTGAAGAAAGTGGGAAAGTAAGGAGCGTAGGTTTTCCCGGTGTAACTGCTGGATAAAGTTTTTTCGGGATTCCAACCCCGGGTAGCGTCGTTTAATTTCCACAACATTTCGATGGCTGGCACCGCCATCTTCTTCACCTGAACTTTATCCAAAGTGGGAAAGCTTATAAAGATTATACGGAAAAATAATCGATACGGGGTCTTTAAAAAAGAATAAACGTTAATAAAGTAACGTTTAACGGATTTGATACGATACCAGCCATAAAACTGGCGTAATGCCCCAGAACAGATAAGTCAGAGACGATCTGTCTTCTCAGAAGTCAGGCAGGTGTAAATGAGGCAGCATAAATATTTGTACGGACAGTTAGTAAAAAAGTTATAAACAGCAAAAGAGCCGTGATAATTGAGTTGAGACTGTTGTCCGGACTAATGGGAAATATGCCGGAAGCAATTCCATCAGATGGAAGGAACTGGAGGTAGACAGAAAAAAAACGGGGGGAGAGTCAGAACAAATTAATCTTTGGATTACTACAACCCTCCACAGGAAACAAGCTTGTTATACAGAGCATTTAAACAAACTACTAAAAAAAACGATGGAGTTTTTGTTGTCGTATGAGGGAGATTCACAAGTATTTCTATTATACTCCTACCGAGTAGCTTTAGATTCAGTTAACTTGAATAATATATACATGTATATAAATTAGTGAAATACGACCAGTGTTAATAAATTTAGTATTATTAATATTCGTGACATTTAGAAGCAGTTCGTCCGTTGACTGATATTATCATAGTGTCATGTGTATGAAAGATTACCTCTGACGTGTTCAGCCACTCACAAGTTTGTTGTACAATGAGAAAATTAAATTAATTCCAAGGACTATCATGTCTGATAAGTGCAGTATCTCTGATCTTTGCAAGCGTCGCAGGTTTCGATTAACATCGATTTTTTTTAAAAAAAAATTATAATCATTAACACCACGTTCTTTTGACAATAATTTCGAAAAATAGTTCGAATATAATATCATATTGTGATGTGTATAAAGGATTACCTATAACGTGTTCAGTCACTCACAAGTTTGTTAAAATTTGTAAATTAAATTCGTTCGTAAGGAAAATCCAAGGACTATCACGTCTGATAAGTGCAGTACCTCTAAATGGTGAATTATCTTTGCATGCGTCGCAGGGTTTGAATAACTTCGATTTTTTTATCTAATAAAAATTAAAATCATTTACATCACGTACTTTTGACAATAATTACGAAAATAGTTTCAGTTGGTTTCGTTATTTCTAGTTGAGGGGCCATAAGTGAATATAAGCGACGAAAATATAAGTTTGTTACGATAGCAAATTATTTTTTTTGTAGGTCATCAAAGGCATTGATTGAAAGATTTCAACTGTATATATATATATATATATATATTGTAGTAATTGGTAATTAAGACATTGTTCTAATTGAAAAGTTGAATTGTAGAGGACTCATTATTAGCGGATATAGAGCGGACGCCGCAACAAACCGGCAAGGCAAAGAAAACATTGTTGATCAGTCGAGAAGGTTTTTACGCGCTCAAAATTTACGAGACGAACGAGCAGTCAGGCAGCAGACAGCGAATAGATCAGACGAAAAGTTTTACAGTCGGCAGTCAGAACGAAAGAATGTGGTCCAGTCACAAAAATGCTTTCAAATATTAAAAAGTAAAGCAATATTCAGTCGGGAAAGAGACAGAGCAACTTGTGTGTATTCGGTGGTCGAGCGTAGATTCATCATGCTGGCCATAGACAAACCAATGAAGTCCATTTTCAACTAAAGTCACGAGATCTACAAATCCAGGTTGCAGTAAAGCATCGAGAACCAACCAATTTGTGTCAAACCAACTAACAAACTACACCAATTAGAGCCTGTGAACATTTAGAGTCTGTGAGAACTTAGAATCAGTGATGTCCCCAAAATTGTGCACGAAAAGCTAAAATGAGACCTGGGCGGCCGTAAGTAGATTAAAATCATTTGTAAACCGTGTTTAAAAGATAAAAGTCAGATCGTTCTTTAATTATTTAATTATCGATAAAATGAGATCCTTAATTCTTGATAAAATTGAAATTGTTAAATTCAATCTTAAGTATTATTTCTTCCGCAACAAATTTCGTCTATGTTCAAACGCATTGATTTCCATAAAAAGTAAATGTAATTTTGATTATTTAAATTCTGCCATTTATCAAACCCAGTTCAAGACCCTGAGATCCCAAATATTTTGTAATTTTTATAATTGTTTTAAAATTGAAATAATAAACATTGATTCCCATATAAAGTAAATTTTGTTTTTTTTCATTTGTTAAATTCAGCCATTATTATATATTATATATATTTAATTATTACAATATGTATATATATATATATACATATAATCAAATATCCCTATTGTCTCAAACAAATTCTATTTTAACACGTGTGAATTAAATTTAAAATTAATCCACTGTAAGAAAATAATGTCTCAATATATTTTCATACATGCATTTTTCCGTAATAATCTGTGATTATCTTGTTTATTATTTGGCGAGTTCTAAAAGTGGCTCATGTAGTTTCTAGCCCTGAATTGTGATTAATGAATAAAGTACGGTCTAATTTACTGAGAAGCCAACACAATTTTACCGGTGTTTCTGAGAAACGGCCAGGTTTGCAGGTGACGTCATCGTGGAAGCCACGCCCACAACCAATTAGAGAACGAGGTGTAATGAAACACGCCCAGTGCGTGACAATATATGTAAGTGCGACGACGTACGTGAGTCAACCAACCGTCCCCCTTTATTTATATCGAAAGTTATTACAGTACAGTACGAATAAACTGTGGTGGTTGACAAAAAAAAATAAAACGTGCATCGCTTTCTTCGAGGAACGTGACACGGCCTCGAAGCAGACGAATATGTCGAGGGTAAACGGCTTCTGTTAAATAATTATAACTAATGTATACGTTGTATCTTTGAAAATTTATATATTGACAAGATGAAACGTTGAGTTGTAATATTTGGGAACGGTTTGATTTAATAATAAAAGTCATCAGGATTCATAGAACTGAGTTCTTCAGTTGAGCACGCAGCAGATATAAATGGACGAACACAGTAATCAATGCTTTTAACAATTTATTTGAGACCAACAAATCACAGGGCCTCGATGCTCTGAATCACCGAGGCGGAATTTTTAATTTTAACTGATTGCTACGAGACGGTTGTTTAAAGAAAGCTTCAATCAAACTAACTACGTGGTGAAATATAAATATTGCAACAAAACCTCGGCGGTTCGTGGACAGTTCGAGGAAATTGCATGCAGTTTTAACTTGAAAGGAAATTTTTTGGTCATTGTGACGAATTCACATTTTCGTAAACTTTTTTTTGTCCATCAGTTTTCTGCAGCAGCAATTTTTAGGAAATAATTCTGCAGGACTTTTGTCTAGATTTAACTGACTGCTTGTGGTTTATATTTTTTGTTGTTGTAATTCCACACATTGTAACAGTTTTAGACAGTTAATATAAGTGATTGGGCTACTTACTCGGAAAGAAACACGTAATGGGATATGTTAATATTAACCAAAACTCACTCCCGGTGGATCAACAAAAAATTTTTTTTTATCCTGTAAATCACTCCCGGAAGAAAATTAGAAACGTTAAAGGAGAAAATGATGACGCAATAACTCATCTGTTAGTGATTACTAGAGTAATGTAAAATCGATGGAAAGTTGGAAGCGCTGTATCAGTGCATTCATCCCGTCGATCCAAAGCCGCTTCATTTGGTATCAGATAATGGATATAACTTCAAATTAGCTTAAATAAACACTGCGACTTCATTCAAACGTGATTTAAACCAGAAATATGTAAACTCCGTCGCTTCTCTACAGGTGCAATGTAAATTTACAACTCTGTGAAGTCACATAAACACGAAAAAATATTTTTGTGCAGGTATTTTCAGGTTTGGAATAATATTTTTAAAGGAAAATTGTACAGCAAACTCTTCTCCCGCCATACAGGGAAGGGCGTGGGACAAGTACCAAATGCCCGACCTACCTGATTGCAGGTTTTTCTAGGGTTTTCCCTGCAACACCTTTAGGCGATTTGTCGGGTAGGATCCTTAAACAACAGCCCGGGGGCCCTAGTTAACCCTTGGCTACCTTCCTCTACCCTTCCGCATTCCCCCTTTTAAATCCCTTCCTACGCTATTAAAGGGGAGTTGCCCAAAGTGGATTACCCTCATGTAACCTGTTGCCCTTAAAAAAATTTAAAAAAAATAAAAAATAAATAAAAAAAATATTTTTATCTCTTCTTTTAAGATCTCTTTCTCCGGCGTTATCGGAAGGACGTGGGACAAGTACCAAATGCCCGACCTACCTAATGCAGGATTATCTAGGGTTTTCTCTACATTACTTTTAGTCGAATTGTCGGGTAAGATCCTTAAACAACAGCCCGGGGGCCCTAGTTAACCATTGGCTACTTTTTTCTACCCTACCGCATCCCCCCTTTCACTCCCTTTCCTACGCTATAAGAGGGGAGTTCCCACTATGTCGATTACGCTATACATAGCATGTCTCGTAGACAGAACCTCCTTTTAGGAGAGTCGGAGGGGGCTAACTAACTTTGGGGGATGCTTTCTCCTCTCTCTGTTTTTGAACTAAGGTTCCCACAAGCCGAGGCACCTCAGCCTTGTTCTGAGAGGTGTATGATCCGGGGTCACAGACCTTGTGCATACGGTAAAAGTTGTTCTCTATTACCATTGGAACAGTCAGTCAGCTTCCTCCTAAATTGGTCGAAGCACAGTGAAGGGAATGCTGCGTCCCCACAGTAAACCCCTCTAGCACTATTGTAATTGCGTGTGACAAGTACCCAATGCCCGACCTACATGATGCAGATTTTCTAAGGTTCGTCCCGCATTACTTTTCGCCGAATACCGGGTAGGATCCTTAAACCCTAGTTAACCCTTGGCTACCTTGCTCTACCATTCCACACCCCCACCCCCTTTGAAATCTCTTCCTATGCAATTAAAGGGGAGTTGCCACCATGTGGATTACCCTATTGTAGCATGTTACTATTAAAATCTCTTTCTCGGATTTTCCAACCGCGTTCAGGTACTCAACTGAATTTCGTAACCATGAACCTTTATTACTAATATATAAAGGTATATCGGTGTTAAAATTAAATACAGATTTTTTAAAAAAAAATCATTGTCATAAATTATTGAGAATATATTTAAAAATTTCATAGTATTTCAACATGTGGAATGTTGTTAACTAATTTCATGTTTGTTAAGAATGTTAAATTCATGCAAAGTGGTAAAGGTGGTTGATTATGTTGTGAAGCAGTACAGATCAGTAGAAAGGGTTATTAATTTCGTAATGTAAATAAAAAACAGTTTTTGCCAGGGTTTTGAAATGGTTTAAGGAAATTTTACGCAATATAAATTAAGAATGTTATTATAACATAAAAATAAAAAAATATTTTCAGTTACTTTAGTTTGTTTATCTACAGAGATGCACGTACCAAGGTATTTATGATAAATTCGCATTCTCAATATTTTTTCGGTACGTTATCCCTTAAATTAAGCACAATTTTGGCTTCACGTTGTAGTTGGCACATGGAAGCCTCGTTTCCAGGGTGTGGGGCAGTTCACTTCCCCCCACCCCCGCCCCCAATCTTCACGCACATGCGCTCGATATTACGTAAGAGTAACTGAATTACCCCCTCCCTGCGTCCCTTGTAACGAGATTGATAACGCAATCCCACCGATTAGGGTGGCGGCATTCCTTGGCTCCCTAATTAGCCTCCGTAATGTATGTTAAGTCGCACGCGCTATGCAAATGAACACGTCTGCTTTTTTTCCCCTTCTTTCCACACACACACACACACGCTGCGTAACTTCTCTACACTGAATCAGCAGACGGGTGTAGACGCTATCGCAGGCAAATAATCACGCTAAATCTTATATTTAATTTTTTTACAAGAACGCTGCCCATACTAGGGATGGGATTGATTAATGCGCAGTATAGGAGAGAATAAGAATTATAATTAGCATTTTATTTAACAAATCAATGTTAGATTTTCCTTAAAACGTCCATAAACCTAACACCACCGAATTTAAAACTTAAAAATAACAGATACCCAGCAAAGTACTCATACATTTAACACATTGATACTGCTGAAAAAATATCCTTGATCAATGACGCAGGTTTATATATGTTAATAAGTATTAAGGGGTTCAATTCCGAAATAATATTTTTTTTGGGAAAACAATAACTCGATACCTGTTACACAGTGGAGTATTTAAACCTAATCTTGGTCTTCCACGCACTCCTTTCCTTCGAATAAGACTCATTTTAACCACATTTACGTTTGGTTTCTTTTATAAAATATTAAAAAATAATTCTGATCTTTTTAACTACTTCTACGAAAGTTTTTTTCCAAAAATTTCGAGAATCTATAAAGTAAACTAATTCAAATTCGTCGAGTTCTACGATCATGTTTCCTTAAAGAAACCAGATGTTATTTACCGCGACAGATATTTCTCCGATCTAACAAAAAGATCTAGAATTTTCTTTGACTTGAACACATTGAACGCTACAATTATTTTTGGGCTAATACATAAACGGAGAGACTATTCCACCCCTATCATATTTATTTAAAATATTTAATTGGCGAGCCTTTCGATGCACCGTGCATCGAGAAGGTGAACAAGGCCTTGAAATTAAAAAAAAGGGGTAATTAAGTCGTTGCGTAAGACGAAGAATTAATTGTGTGAAGTTAATAAATGAGAAATTATTATGCAAGTAGATAGTGCAGCATTTTGATCACCCCCTTGTACCTGCTGCTATCTCGGATTGAATGAAAGACGCTGACGTCAGAGGAATTCCCAGGAATCACCAGTGATCGTCGCTATGAAATCGTTTCCGACTATCAATCGCAAAATATAATCAATGTAAAGATAACATTGAAATATATATATATATATTGTAATGATTAAAAGGGATCTAATTATTTAATGAATTAATTAACAAAATGTTACCGATTAAAAAAACTTTTAATTTGCCAAAGATTAATTTAACAGGTGTTAATTTAGTTTGACAAATGATGTTGACACGCCGAATTCAAAAACTTAAAAATTAACAAACAAATATATTTTTATTTATAATTGGTGGCGTTCAAAGTAAAATACAATCTTTTATATTTCACAAACAATCACATATAATAACTCTTCTCCTCAGGGTCTTTACTGGGATTGTTTTAGATGAGCAAAATTTTGTACAATTCTTGTTTGAAGCTGTCGTTTTGTCTGACCTACATAACAAGCGTAAGAGAATTAGACTCAAAACATTAACTTTTTGGCTGTTACATTTTGAAACACATCTTTAGAATTTTCAATAACATTTAAATTATTATATCCTTTAAATATTATTTTAACACAATTTTACAAAATTAAATTTATACTGAGGTACTTTAAAAATCCGTTCTGGATATTTGACGTTATCAGATTAAAATATATCGACAATAAATAATTTAACTTGCTAGCAATAAATAATAATTCATGAATAAAAAAGATAACAAATTCAGACAAAAAAACAACGTTTCTGGGATTCTTGTTCATTTCGTCAGGTGCGAAGAAGAACCTAGAGCGACACAACTGCATACTGTTTTGAGTGTTGTCATCCGACAATCGCAGTTGTGTCGCTCTAGGCTCTTCTTATCACCTGACGATAGGGTGACAAGGATCCCAGAAACGTTGTGTGGTGTTTATATTATTACCCCCTTTTTTTGTCTGCATTGTCTGTCTTTCTTATTCATTATTTTTCAATCAGACGTAATTTTTTTTTCATTTTAAATAATAATTCAGTTGAATGTATGGTTGTGCTGCCTTATACATTATTTGTGTACACAATGAATATGTAAAGAATTGAGACGAGGGTTTTTTAATTTCATTGTAATGAAGCTTTACCCTTATATATATTTATTTATTTTTTAAAAAGAAGGAAAATACATTTCGTAGCTTCCTGTTATGAACGCAGGGTAAAAACCCTGTTGTGGGCGCTTTCTGATAATACCGGAACAATGAAGGAAGGAATTAGCTCCTCTCGCATTAACAACGGTCCCATTTCTTCTGCGGAAGCCTCCGGTATCTCTGCTGATAACCTGAGCTACTATCTATGCGTCTAATTTGCAAGTTGATGTGTGTAAGGCCTCAGGTTGGCGAGTTTGCGTGTCGTACGCTATGGGGAATGTGGAAATCGCTGGAAGCGGTCCACGTCGTTGCCTGGAATAGCCGCATATTTTCGGCGGCCGCCCCTGCATTTCGCCAATGGATCGTGCGTCCGGCTCCATTCGGCCATGGAAATGAGAGCCCAAACACCCGTGCGTCTTCCCGTCGCCCCAGGAACTCCGCATCCTGCCCACATGCCTTGCCCACTCTTGCTGTTATTCACCTAAAATGCACGCGTACGTTAATTTCTCCGCTTTGAATTTTAATCAATCATAAATCCACTATCATGCGTTTAAAAGTATTATATATTGTAATATACAAATGGAAAGGGTTTTATTAAATGAAAAATCAATAAAATTTACAAACAATAGATTTATTTTGCAGCAAACATTTAAAAATTAGAAAGTTAAAATATTCAATCTCTCAGGGTCATAACTGGGTTTCATAATGGACGAATCAATAATATTTATAATCTTATCAACAACAAATTACAGTTAAAAGAAAAAGAAATTTACTCGTCAATTAAACTAGAACTAATTGTGAACGAAATTAAAAGTTAAAAGATTGATTCTGATTAACAATTTTAATCAAAAAAAGAGAACGAAATCTGACGGCTAGCTTTCAATTACATAATTAATTGTTTTTTTAAAAAAAATTGTTACTCACGTCTGCCCAGCATTCCAGCATACCTTTAATTTTCAAAAACACTATTGTGGGGTTTTACACTGCTTCTAAACACACAAATTCTACAACAAATTTTTTAAGCCAAAATTTTGTATGATGTCAGGAACTCGGATGATCCTCCTTTCGTCATCTATCGGTTGACCGCTCGCCTTAGGTGAATTCTGCGATTCGTCAATTGGATAGTCTTTATTGTACCGGACTTGAACCGAAACTTCTGCTATTTCTGGCCAGCTGTGGACACAAAAACTGCTTTTTCTTAATGTCTTAATGCAAACTGCATCTTCCCCAATGTTTCTTACGAACTTAACTCCTCAATGTCTTAATGCCAACTGTTTCTCGTCAATGTTTCTTACGAATTGAACTCCTCAATGTCTTAATGCAAACGAATTAACAATTTGTTCCTGCGAACTGAACTCCTCAATATCTTAATGCAAACTGCATTTTCGTCTCGCAATTTGAGCGCGCATATGCCATTTTGACGGACCTGCCGACAAAGGAACAGAGCCGGAGTTTTTATATTGTTGTTCCAAAAGCTCCTGCCGCTATAATGAGTTTCTCAAACAATTTATATTTTTATGTTGAAACAATAAATGTCCTAATTAATTGGCATTACAATATAAACAAAAAAAGAACTACGATAATAATAAAATATATCAATGATAAAGAAACACCGATTCTTTATATATATATTATAGTATACACTTTAATCATTTTATTAAGGGAAATAAACCACCACGTTAAGACGCCAATTTATGTAATAAAACACAATACTTAATTAAATGAATAAAGGAAGGAATTTTAATAAACAAATGTTTTAATCAGATAACAAAATTTATTTAAATAATAAGGAAGACAGCCAATACAGACAAAATAAAGGGTAATACAAATACCACACAACGTTTCTGGGATCCTTGTTCCTTTCGTCAGGTGCTAAGAAGAGCCTAGAGTGGCACAACTGCATTGGTTTCTTGCCAACACTCAAAAGCTTTCTCTAGGCTCTTCTTAGCACCTGACGAAAGGAACAAGTATCGCAGAAACGTTTAGTGGTATTTATATTACCCCTTTTCTGTCTGTATTTGGCTATCTTTATTATTCATTAAAATTTTATATTACAAAAATTTATAATAATTAAATAAAAACAATTAATAATCCATCTTTTTTATCAGTCACAAAGAAATTTGAGTTTTTATATATTCAAAGCAATTTTTTTTGAAGGAGCTTTACATCGTATGACATCATAATTTATATTGTGGGGAAGGTTTAAGGCCGAAAATTTTTTTAATTAATTTTTGGAAAGTATCAAATTCTATTTATTTTGGGCTAATTTTTGGTATTAAAATTATTGTTTAGTATAAAAAATATTAGTCTTCATATTATTAATTCTTCTGAATATTTAAGGAGTTAGAATAATTAGCTAAATTCTCTATTAAGTTCAATCCTTTTAAAATTATATATTATGTAATTAATAACCCCTGCTTCACTCTAGGTAATTCTCCTTTCATTTTACGACAACGTGAACGTTTCGTACCTGTAAAAATTAGTCGTACTGAAACACGCAGTCCATATTTACGCCCCAGTTGCTTTGATATACTTTCTTTTTTTAAGTTTCACTAATCGCCTTGGTGGAGATGATAATTTTTGAGCGCCGTTATGTCGCCTAGTTTCTACGTTTCACGTGGGCGTGGTGTAGCGTTCGCAGTCCGCGGCGGGCTTTCTACAGACCGGGGGAACTAACGCGGAGTTAAGTTAAATCCCCCCTCGGATTTGTTATGGTTTCGAAGCCCTTCAAGCCCTCAGCCTGCAGGACGAGTGTCTCAGTTATGTGTCTAATTAGCGGTGCGTGAATCAGATTACCTCAGATGAACCGGCAGCATAAGCAAGGAGAGGCCCCTTCTAAATTATGAAAATAAATAATCAGCTTAATTAAACAGCGCTCTCTCTGCTTCAAGCCGTTTTCTATCCACGATCAGAAACCTTTATCTGCTTCCTAGAAATTTCTCAGCTGTGCAGTGGAATAATATTTCATCTATATTCAAAAAAATAAAAGCTTTGTTCTGAGAAAGAAATATAATAATTTGAAAAATTACCAACAAGTTTATTTTTCGCGGAACAACGACAATATATTTTTATTAACCCACCCACTTATTGAACAATCTGTCTCCGTCATACACTAAGAAGAAAAGCAATAAAGAGCTATAGAAATGTTTTATTACATATATAATTATCTCGTAGTGGAAAATGAAGAAGAGACCAAGAAAAGAGAAGAAAAAAGCCATAGCCCGGGGGCCCTAGTTACCCTTGACTACCTTCCTCCACCCTTCCGCATCCCCCCTTTCAGATCCCTTTCCTATGCTTTAAGAGGGGAGTTGCCACTATGTGGATTACCCTATACATAGCCTGTCTACACCCCCCATAAAAATAAAAGCCTATGCCCGACCTACCTGATGCAGGTTTTTCTAGGGTTTTCCCTGCATTACTTTTAGGTGAATGCCGGGTAGGATCCTTAAACTATAGCCCGGGGGCCCTAGTTAACCCTTGGCTACCTTCCTGTACCCTTCCGCATCCCCCCTTTCAGATCCCTTCCTATGCTATTAAAGGGGAGTTGCCACCATGTGGATTACCCTCATGTAGCCTGTTACCCTAAAAAAACCTATTTTGAGAGCTGTATGTCCCGGGGTCACAGACATTTCTGTGTTCCAATTGGAACAGTCGGCCAGCTGCCTCCTAAACTAGTCGAGGCGCGGAGAAGGGAATGCTGCGTCCCCACAGAAAACGACTCTCCCGCTATCGGAAGGGCGTGGGACAAGTACCCAATGCCGAACCTACCTAATGCAAGTTTTCTAGTATTTGTCCTGCATTACTTTTAGGCGAATTGCCGGGTATGATCCTTAAACCAGAGCCCGGGGGCCCTAGTTAACCCTTCGCTGCTTTGCTCTACCTTTCCGTATTCCCCTTTCACTTCCTTTTCTATGCTGCAAGAGGGGAGTTGCCACTATGTGGGTTACCCTATACATAGCCTGTCTACACCTACAAAAAAAGGTCATAAATAGATACGAAATATAGAGGGAATCAGCAAAAAATACCTACTAAGAAACTAAGTGACAGAGATAAAAAAAACACAGGTAGTTTAGGTTTTACTGAGAGGCGGTGATAGGGAGGAAGTAATAAATCGTCCAGAGGAGTAGTGGATACAAAGAAGATAAATAGAATGAAAGTTGGGATTGTTCCAACGTGTCCAACAGCTCTAAGAAATCCTGTTCGTCATCAGGAAAAGAATAACATTCAGAGTCACGGTACGAGAATCCGAACGCTCGAGTAGGCGTCGACATTTTCTTCCTATCCGCATTTAGCATCCGAATTTTTTTTTGGTCTTGTTCCTTGGCCTCATTATTTATTCAGATAATGAATTCCCCCACTCCAAAAAAAAATAGGTGAAGCACTGTTTCGTCATTAATGTCAAAAAATAATTTCAAAACCAGATTATATCTTATGTAGAATTAAAATATTTGCACCATCAGGGATTACTTATTCCTCATCTTAAATTGAAACGTCGGGAATGGCTTTGAATATCCTTGTGTAACCGGAAAAATTTCAGAATTGCCGGACTTGGACATTGAATTAACTTGTCCTGAGCTTCTTCCTTCACCACCTATTCTAAACTATGAAACTATCACCGCATAGAGTTTAATGTGGAGGAATCACAAATTACAGCCCCTTTTAAGTCGTCTAGAAGCTGCACTCTTCTTCCTCACTGAGCCTCTAACTCCATCCACATGCCCTACCGTTGTGTCCGATCAAATTTGCCTTTCTCTTAAAAACTGTACTCTGGATGGATCTCGTCTCCCTAACCTCTTTCACAACCCCTTATTTTTTACCACATAAGTCGACTTTATTTTTTTCCGATTCTTCTCGAAACTTTTACGTTATTTTTTCCCCATTTCTTGTTCTTTAATATCCATATTTCTTAAACAGTCAAATCCCTGCTCTATGTTCTTCAAAAATTCTAGATTCGATTTGCTTGTCAGCAGGGCTTTTTCTCCAATTCTTTATATAACATTTTTAAGAAATTTATCCTGCATGATTTTAGATTTACCCTATCATTTTAATTAACATTTCTGAGAAAAGTTGTTGAATAAATTATTTGTTAAGGGCGAAACTCCTTGCTGTACAGTCGCATATTTGTTACAGTTTTATAATTCCATATGATAATAGTTACATTCGATTAAATAATTCGCAGTTTCTGTACATAACGAAGCGTAATTTTATCTTTACAGTCCATTTCCTGTTAGGATTAAGTCAAGGCCATTCAATACATTTGCATGTAAAATAGTAACGTAACGGTCGGTAATGCCATCTATATAATAAAAAAAAGGATGTATATTTGTATGTATGTATGTATTTACGTTAATGTGTATACATTTTTAAACGCGTGGACAGATTTCAACAAAAATGGGTACACTTATTCTTCAAAACACGAGAAACGGTACTGTGGGGGTGAAAAATCACTAGCATAAAAGTTGAAAGAATTATAATTGAAAAATCTGATCATTTACTGCTAAATTACTGCGCGGCAAGAGATCGTGACGTCACGCCGAGTGAAAGACGTTACTACGCGACGAACAAATGTAATTTCGTAATGAAATAAAGCAAAAATTTATTCATTAAATAAAAAGTATAATTTTATCCAGTAATACTACATCGAATTATAATAAAGTACGAAATACTTCACGATCCTTTGCGGACAATGTAAGTTAATTTTTGTGCCATATTAGTGACTCCAATATGGCGACCATTTGTTTACATTGTGAATCTAGCTAATTTAATGTCTGGTAATGTCTGAAGACTGAGGGACAATTATATCCTGCAATACTCAAGGAGTGTATTTAAGAAGAAATTCAGTGGTATGTTTGTTGGGACTGATGCAATAAAATTCAATGTATTTTATAGCTGTTCAATTAATGCACTATCGGAACAGTTAGATTTAGGTTAAATCACACTTTGACCAAAGATTAATATAGAATTAAATACTTTTCGGGTTTATATGAATAAGTACACGTGGCAACGCCGAGCACCCAGCTAGTTCATAAATAAAGAGAAAATAAGCTTGTTTTCCGGTATAAATTAAACATTTGAGTTTGATACGGAATTAATTGTAATATATTGATAAATAATGAAAGAGAATTTGGTCAGAAATGGAGCACAGAAAAAGTCAAATCGAGGAAGCATCTCGGGGCTATGAATTTTTAGAAGGCAGTGTATAAGAATAGCTGGAAATTCACACGCCATCTTCCGTGATGTAATTTCAATATTATATCTCTGCGGTGCCATAAGATTGCGCTATCAGAGGCTCCGGTTGTTGCCCTCTAAGGATTTATATTATGAAAGTTGTTTGACACTGTGCTCGGATCATCCAGTGCATTTTTTTTTTAAAAAAAATGTTTTATAAATCGATGTTGTTGTTTGGGGTTTCTCCATTTCAGATCTATTGCGTAATTGTGGAAAGATGTTATCAATGAATCACACGTGTCGGTACTGGGCCGTGGCATTCACGTGCTGCTCCACAAAGCCATGAATAGGGAGGTCAGACAATGGCGGACAACGTAATTGCCTGATCAGCTATTATGCGGAGAACATTCTATTACCCTCCATGGCTCGGTGACTGTACCCTCTGGGACCCCTAACATACTTACCGTTGCAACCACCTGATCTTAATGGATGACGTTGGTATGTCGTGTTGACTCAGCAGCAGCAATGAAGCTGCTGGTGGCTGTAAAGAGAATGGGCAAGTGAGACGATCGTAAAGTGATCAAGTTGTGTTGTGGCCGAGTCGCTTTCATGTCGCTGATTGCCAATTGTCGGCAACGTCTCGAGCCCCGCGACATTATCGACCCGGCGGCAGGCAAGCGGGCTGTTTGCGTACACTGTGTATACTTGTCCACATATTAGCGTAGCTGTGTGGAGCAGTTGGCAGGACTGCGAGGCGACGTTAACGAGACGCACACACACACACACACACGCAGCGCACAGCGACACCGCAATTAAATTGTCACGCGTCGCGGAGCCCAAAACGTGCGGGGGGGCGTCTGTCTGAACGTCCACCGGGGACGAATCGATACTCGACCTGAGCTCTACTTATTACAGAGATTCATTACGTGCGAGGAAAGGCTCTTCGGCGGCGGCTGCCGTGATTACGAAATGACAATGACTGACGTGGTGCGAAAGAGGGGGACGGCACTCGACGGGGCTCGAATCGACAGTCCATTTATAATTTCTGATTGTATAATAATATATGAGGTGGTGAATGATTTTAAATTATTCATAAGGAATTTAAATATTTTTATTATTATTTAACTTTAATTTATATTAACAATCTGCTCTGTTGACCAATAAATAAATCTTCTTATAAATAAAGCAGAGTGTTTGTTTGTGTATATATATATTTGTATGTTCCTTATACAAATCTACACCGGTGGAGCAAATTTCACCAAATTTTGTACAAATGTTCTTTGCGACCAGGAAACAAACACTGTCGGGGTGAGACACGTCTAGCACCCCCAGGAGCAGGGGTGGAAATATTCAAACATGTTAAAACAGGCGATATTTGAGTCTAATAAATACTTTTTAAGTTCAAAGAGATTTATAGTGTCTCTATCGATGTTTTCTGACTAAAATTTTCATCCTCTGCATCCTGGGGAAAATTCACCCTTAGCGTTTTGGGTGGAGAATACAAATCTATACCTGTGGAGCAAATTTCTCCTAATTTCGTATACGTGTTCTCTGCGACCAGGAAACAAACACTGTCGGGGTGAGTTGCGTCTACCACCCCAGAAGCGGGGGTGGACGGGGGTGGAAATATTTAAATATGCTAAAACAGCCGACATTAGCGTTGGATAAATGTTTTTAGGGGTCAAAGATATTGATAGTGTTTCTATCGATGTTATTCTGAATATAATTTTCATCCTCTACACCCTGGGAAAAGGGCACCCTTAGGGCATGTGGTGGAGATGCTTTACAGGAAAATAACGCGAATACAACCGAGATTGGAGTCAAATCGAAGGTTATGGATGTCACTGAGTTTAGTTATGACATTCAACTTGGCAATTACCCCTCAGATGCAGGGGTAGTGGGCTAGAAAGTTTTGAACTTGCAAACACAGCAGGTATTTGCGTTGAATAAATATTTTTCAGGGTTAATTATATTGATTGTATTTCTACTGATTTTGTTTGTGTATAATTTCAACCCCTTTCGGCATGCGAGGGGAGCACCCTTAGGTGTGGGGGTGGAGGTGCGTTTCATATCATTAACGCCAAATCAATCGAGATTCGAGTCAAATCGGGGTTATGGATGTCGCTGAGACTATTTATAACAAACTGAGAAACGAAATTGGAGTTTATCGGGGGTTATGGATAAATGACATCTCGGGCAACGCCGGGCACCCAGCTAGTTATATGTATAAAGAAGTACATGTGAGATGATCCCCAAAAAAAGTACATGTGAGATGATCCCCAAAAAAATTACTTATTACTGTATCGATAATATTTTATATACATGCATCACCGATGTAGCAGTTCGAGGGGACTGAGTCCTTTTAGGCTGTTGGTGGAGTTGCTGTTGTTCATAGCTAAATAATTTCTATGATTTTCTAATCTTTTAGCAGTCATCCACTCCACTTCACTTTACTTCCTCCTGTACCGTTTTTACATGGAGATTCCTGTATTGATGAACTCGTTTCTCACATACCATGGAGCATCTACTATTCTCTTTAGAGCCTTCGACCTCCTTTCTCACATATCATGGAGCATCTGCTAATTATCCTTACAACCTTTGACTGAAATATCTGTGTAAAATTTTCTAAGGCTGAGTTTCTTGTAGTTCCCCATAGTTGTAAACCTTACGTCCAAACAGGCCTCAGTACGCTTTTGTAAACTAGTACTTTGTTGTTTAAAGTTATTTTGGATTTTCGTCCTAGTAGCCAATTTTACTAGAATGACTAGTCATTCTTTAACTTGGTGATTTGTAGGTGACTTGATGCAATGCTAGGGTTTTCATGAGATGCTAACCTTAGCAGTATCATCTGGCCATGAACGTATGGTCGGTGGTAGGATTATCTGCTGTGTACAGAAGACAGAGAACGGGTCCCAGTACACTACCTTGACATCTAGAGTATCCTCAGAATTTCTCTAGTGATATATTTGTCTTGGCCATAAGCTATCGACGAAAAGTGAGTGTCGTTTCGTCGTGTTAATTTCTCTTTCAGAAAATAAAAAGTGTCTTTCTGTACGGTTTTGTAATCAGAAAAATCAGTGAATTTGACTGTCTGTTTCTGTGCGTACATAATTCTCAGTCAGCAAAATAAGAAGATGGGTCAATAGTCCTGAATTTTTATTACCACAATGATTACCAAGTTATAATCGATAAAATAATCCTGAAATTTTACGTGGATTGAATGTGGCAACAATATCAGTAGTTTAGATTTCACGAATAATTCGACCCAAAATCTAGTACCTGTTATTGTTAATTTTCTTATCAAACAATGTGAGGAACCAGACATTAATTATCGCACTACATTGCCCCCGGATGAATTCGATGTGTGTGTGCGCACGCACACAGATGCCGTCAATTTGCTGTTCGGCCCCGCCGAAGGTGTGCGAGGAGGCAGCTTGTCGGCCTCCCAGTGACTGCTATGGTAATTAAAAATATTACACGTAATAACGTTGAGTAGCAAGTCTCCACTAATGAAATTGAAATGTCGCCCCCACATGACAGCCGCAAGCGAAATTTAGAAATTAAACAGCCAGGGCATGGCGCCGGGGCAAACGCAAGAAATTGACTTTTATGACAAAACGGTCCTCGGGGGAACAAACGGACAATAAAAAAAAACAGACACTCACTCAGACAAACTAATTTTCTTATGTTCTTTGAGATATTGTGTCACTCACAATTATATACAATATACTGTAATAAACTTATTACATTTCCAGTGTGTAATAATAATAAGAAGTGCTATAAAAATAACTTTGGGACAGTGTTTAGTTTTTTTCATCGTTGCTTTGGTGATGTAGAGGCGTGAGCAATAAATTAATTGACCAAATTAAGTTTATTTATTTAATACGCATACCCCGCTATATATATATATATATATATATATATATATATATTGTAATAAACTTATTACATTTATAAGTGGATAATAATAAGAAGTGTGGGGTATATCTTCGGGCTAGTTTTTAGTTTTGTTTTATCGTTGTTTTTGTTTAATTGCTTTGGTGATGTAGAGGCGTGAGCAATAAATTAATTAACCATATTAAACTTATTTATTAAATACGTATACCCTGTTATATATGTCCAAATATATTGAACCCTTGAAGTCAAAAGTATAATAATAATTAAAGAGTTTAATATAATACGCTCCATTTTTATAGCACCGAATCGCTTATTTTTAACTAATGGAAATAATCTGTGAAATATTTGCAATGAAAGAAATTTAATGACATATATTTTTTAAAAAAATTAAAAATCTTTTAAGATGATATTAATAGGACAATCAATATATTGTTCTCGGAGTTCAACCGGGTTTTGCATAATTATATTATAACGCAACGTTTCGACGACTAAAAGCTCTGTCGTCATCTTCTAGGTGAAGAACTCCGAGAACAATATATTCAACAACTACTCCGGGAAAGGCTTCAATCTTTGATTAATAGGATAAATACGCAAATTGTGGAAATTATTCGTAAGTCTCCAAAACTACTGTAAACCTGATGAAGTCCTAGTTTAAGGACTAAAAGTCGAGTATATTTTGCTATTTATCACACATTTGACTGCTTTTTTTTGCGTCGTTTCATGTGTTTCATCAATGATATAGGAAAAGAAAACATGATTTAACTGTCATTCAACGTCTTGAAATATAAATTCTCTTTAAGGCCTAACCGAAGTGTTACGTATGATTTATATGATAAAAAAAATTATTTTTTTCATTAATTTAAACGTAATAGTCTTTTTATTTGCAACATCCACTGTGAAATTTTAGGTCATATTTATTAAAAATTAAAATTGAAGGATAAAATATGATTTGTTGATTGTGCATCCACCTACAAATCAGGATGAGGCTTGCATAGCAAGCACATGGTTGAATAAATGTCTAGAGAGCTCTGGAGGAGACTACCTTTGGGGATGCCTTCTCCTCTCTCTGGTTTTTCAACTAAGGTTCCCACATCCCGTAGCACCTCGGCCTGTTTTGTTCCGGGGTCGCAGACCTTGTGCATACGGTAAGAGTTGTTCGCTATTCCCATTGGACATAGTCGGACAGCTGCCTCCTAAACTGGTCAAGGCACGGAGAGAGGAAAGCTGCGACGCCACAGCAAACCCCTCTCCAGCCATCGGAAGGGCGTGGGACAAGTACCAAATGCCGGAGCTACTTGATGCAGGTTTTTCTAAGGTTTGTCCTGCATCACTTTGAGGTGAATTGCCGGGTAGGATCCTTAAACCATAGCTCGAGGGCCCTATTTAACCCTTGGCTACCTTGCTCTACCCTTCTACATCGCCCTTTCACTCCGTTTCCTATGAGAAGGGAGTTGCCACTATGTGGATTACCCTATACATAGCCTGTCTACACCTAGAAAAAAAAGTAGAAGAATAAATGTAGACGATAAATGGGCACTTACAAGTACTGAAAGTGAAAAACTGTCTGTATCAAAGAATCACTTATGTAAGTCAACCAAACCAGCAAACATTCGTCAAGAAGTTTCATAAGATAAAAGAGGACACGGAGAATTCTGTAACTATTATTCGGATTAAATACCAACTATGAGAATAAGGATTTCAACAAGCGGATCTGTGCCATCGTGCAAATGCCACACAAAGGAATACAATTAGCGAAGCCCCACATGCCCATTATTAGAGCCACTTAGGGGTTTAGGGACTTTTTATTGGCGTTTTCAATTTAAATGGTAATAAGGGCTGTTTTAATTTGTCCATTTACATGTTGAACGGCAACCCTTTATCGCCACTCCTTAATATTTGTGTACACAAGCCTCATCTCTAGATAAACCGTAGGAAAATATTTACCATTTTTGGTAATGTTTTGTGTCTCAAATGTAGAGACTTTGAAGTATTACTGAAGTGTCCATAGTCCATACACCAATGTACTATTTAATACTGTACTAAAAACATTTATTTTTAAACGCAATAATTTAAAATAAATGTGATTTATTTATCAAGCTTGTGATCCCCTCGTAATACATTTTTTTAAACAAATTTATAAATTAAATAATTATTGAAAATAATAAGAAAGACAGCCAAATAAGGACAAAAGAAGAAGTGATAATATAAATACCAACACAACGTTTCTGGTGTCCTTGTCCTCTTTCTTCAAGCTGCTAAGAAGAGACTGGAGCGACACAACTGCACTCGTCAGTTGACAAAACTGAAACTTGTCTTATTTGTCTATCTTTCTTATTATAAATTTTCAATCAGACGTAAAAATTTATTATTGACTTGAGCTATCAATTATCGAAGGTGTGATGGATGAGTAGTTCTTCAGATTCCACCCATAGCTAAGTAAGCTTAAGCCAACGAATTTTCAATGGCGGATTCTGCCCATCTTTCTCAAGTGAAGTGTCAGCCATTGAAACGATGTCAGTTGACTTTAGTTGTTATAAAAAAACCGAGTCGCTTTATATTCCGGAAATCATTTGTGTTCTGTATAAGTCACGTAGTCTGAACAGGAAACTGAAAATGACTGTTTACAGAACACTGATAAGACCGGTGGTCACATATGGGCTCGGAAACAGGGACAATGACCTCGGTCTGAAGAAGAGTGTTTGAGGAGATGGGAAAGGAAAATATTAAGAAGGATTTTTGGAGCGGTAAACGAAGCAGGGAAATGGAGAATACGAAGAAATAGGGAATTGGAGGAACAGTGTAGGTACGCAGACATTGTATTGGAAATAAAGGTGGAACAGACTGAGATGGTTTGGTTGGGGCCATGTAGAGCGAATGTCAGAAGACAGGGTTGGTATAAAGATCTACAAAAGGAAAACCAGGTGGTAGAAGGGGCAAAGGGAGACCACGACGACGATGTTGAGGACGACTTACGGGTGTTAGAAGATGGAGGAAACGAGCAGAGGACCGGCTATGATCGTTAGAGTGGCCAATGGACAGTAACGCCGAGGAGTAGAGTAGTATGACGTCACTAAATTTTACATTCATCTTCCAAAGTCCTTTTGAGGGAAATTACAGTCGTTAAGACTAGAAAGTGAGGTGAACTTATATTTATTTTTGTTATTTAATTTGAGAAAAATTCACTGAGGAAATGAAAATTATTTAAGTCTGATAGAAAATAATGAATAGTGCAGTTGTGTCGCTCTAGGCTCTTCTTAGCACCTGGCGAAAGGAAACAAGGATCCCAGAAACGTTGTGTGGTATTTAAAATACCCATTTTTTGTCGGTATTGACTGTCTTGCTTATTCACTTCTCCGAGGACTTCAACAGTTGCATATTCATAGAATGCAAATCATTAATTTTATTTTTCTTAGTAACACGACGCAACGAATGAAGTCTCAGGGTTGCTTTTTGGTTGCAATCTTCCAAAAGAAAAAAAATAATGTTATAATATTTTTGGAAGCAAGGGTGTGAACACAGATGTAATTTGATACTTCATTTTTTTGGGGTGTCTGTTGTAAACAATTTATTTTTATCTTGTTAACGCATGAAAGTAGTAAATACAATGTCCGATGTAAATGTTCAAAGTCGGCCCCTTGCATGCTCGTGCTCCATTTCTGCTTTGAAGTGGATGATTCTGTGTTCGCTTTGATGTTCATAGATCGCATTCCTTCACAACTATAGCCATCCATGCACGTCACTCTGTAGAAAGCCAATGACGACTTTTCTCTCCCTCTGAACAGTATGTCGTTCGATTTGGATTTTTCAAAAATTATGTATACGGTTTTGGTGGATACTAAAATAATATTTTTCTTCTGTGTGTGTTTTAGTTTCATCAAGGGTCTACGAATATTCGGAATATCTCTCAAGATTTTTTTAAAAAAACAATTAATATCATGAACCTGTGTGGATTCCGTTTTACTTTTGATAAATTTGTGTAACTAAAATTAAACTCTTTTTCCCCCATGTCTGTGGAAAACTTGAGAAATTATTACTTGAAAGAGGTCGACAACTGCTCACTGCGAAGAGTTTATTTGAGGAACTGAAAGAATTTTATTAAAACAATTATTAAGGCAATTGATAATTAAAATGCTTCCAAATAATTCATATGTAGGCTACACCATTGCCGTAGGAAGCAACATATGTCTAATATCAAACTTCCCATTGATAAAAAAATCTGTAGTCTCCAAACACGTCATCAATTCTAATCATACATTTCATTGGCAAAATGCTAAGATTCTAGACATTGACACCAGGTACAATTCCAGAGATGCTGCACGTTAAATCAAACATCACAGCTATTGATGTACAAACAGACACTATGAAACTCAAAAATTGCTATGATCCCTTATTATTACGTTAAACCTTCTGCTTTCCCATTGTCGTTGCTCCCTCATTGTTATGCAACCCCTTCGGCTCTCCCATTGTTGTCGCGTTTTCGTCGCTTTTGAGTGTTGTCAACTGACCAGTGCAGTTGTGTCGCTCTAGGCTTTACTTGGCACCTGAGGAAATGGACAAGGATCCCAGAAACGTTGTGTGGTATTTATATTATTACTTTTTTGCCTTGTTCATTATTTAATTTTTAATTACTATTACTGTATTCTCAGTATTTATATTAAAAAAAAGGGTGAGTTCTGATACAATAGTTTCTAGTATTTTTAATTTTTTATGTAACGTATCCTAGTGTTCTGGAACTGAGGACAAATCGGATTAATAAAATCTGTACAGTTTCTGTTTCTGCCACCAAGATAGAAACATATTTCTTGTTCTGTCTGATTAAGATTACACGGTTCTCAATGTACGTACATAATTTGAACAAGGGAAGCAACGATTGTATTTAAAATTCAGTAAGTTAGTGTCTGTAGGATATAATTGTCAACTTTTAGGGCCCCTGGAATTCAGGATCATATTGAGTATTTGATATGATCCCTTATTATTACGCTAACCCTTCGGCTCTCCCATTGTCGTTACCGTTTTACTGACCAGTGCAGTGCACTGTAACGCCGAGGAGTAGAGTAGTACTAGTAGTATGACGTCACTAAATTTTACATTCAGCTTCGAAAGTCCTTTTGAGGTAAATTACAGTCGTTGAGACTAGCAAGTGAGGTGAACTTATATTTATTTTTGTTATTTAATTTGATAAAAATTCATTGAGGAAATGAAAATAACTGAACAGTGCAGTTGTGTCGCTCTAGGACTCTTCTTCGCACCTGACGAAAAGTGACAAGGATCCCGGAAACGTTGTGTGGTATTTATATTACCCTTTTTTTTGTCTATATTGGCTGTCTTTCTTATTCATTATTCTTCAGTACTTTAATTCCAGTATCCGAAATTATTTCTAAATAAAATAATCCTGAGCTCCAGTGTTCTGTAATTCTATAGTTAATTTTTTTAATATAGTTAAAATGGCCATAATTTTTTTTACAATTATATTTAACTACACATAATGACGTTAAATTTAAAAGCCTCAGATTTAGAATTTCCCTCTATTGATTTCAATTGTTCTTTGTCTGTATTGGACATCTTTTATCATTATTATCATTATTTTCTATCAGACGTAAAAAAAATTTTCGTTTATATAAATCTTAATCTTATATTGTAAAAAAATTAATATCTGTCTTTTGTCTTGATACAGGTCTTTAATTTCTTAATCTCACAGACGTTAATTTTGTTTCTAATAAATACATTCACTGAATTGTAAATTATAATACTGAATAATAGACTGTCTCTGAATAAATAGAATGCTTTGTTACTGCAAGAATAAATCAAATATTTCAAACATGTAGTACAAAAGGAGCGTTCAGTGTTCAACAGGATAAAATAAATTAATTTTTCACATTTATATGCTAAGTAAATTACAGTTTCACTTTGTGACTATTACAGTTGGATGAGTGGTGAATTGTGATGGACACTAGATGCATGTCTCCCCTTGGCAATGCATCCCGAGTGAATGACCCCTTGTCCGTGTGTGGAGGGGGGGGGAGGCGGGGGGGGGACGCTACTATTTTTCAGAGCCTTCAGCATGCGACGCAGAACTGACATTTCCTGTGACATTACGCCTGACATTTTGTGCCTGGAGGCCCTCCACGTGCCCTACGGGTGAGTTTAGCTGGGCCCTAGGATGAGCGCGCTATAAAAAGGACCTGCCGACAAGCAATAGCCTCGACTCAACCCTGCGATACTCGTTACGATATTGCGGCATCGACATTAAGGCGTTTCAATGGCAGTGGCGCACTTGGGTTTATCTAAATTCGTTCAGGATTATATTTATATTAAATTCTTCCACAAACTGTTCAATTACGAGTTGGTTGAAGAAAAAATTAAAATCGGTGTTTAACAAAGGCATCGAAACGTTGATATCCTCAGAATTCTTCATCCTTATATTACTCCCTCCAATCTACACCAGAAAAAAAGTCTATTTGTATGTATGTATTTACGTAAATCTTAATACAAATTTAAACGCTGGGACAGAAAGCAACAAAACTTGGTACACATATTCTTAAAAACACAAGAAACCTTTCTGTTGGGAGGGGGGGGGGGGTTACAAGCCCCTAGCATAAATGTGAAAATAATTATAATTGAAAAAGTGTGATAATTTTGTGTTAAATTACTCCGCGACAAGAGACCATGACGTCACGCGAGAGAGAGACGTTACTACGCGACGAACAAAGGAAATATCTCCGTAAAGAAATAAAGCAGAAGTATTTTCATTGAATAAATAGTATAATTTCATCCAGAAACATTCCATCGAATGATAATAAAAAAGCAATAAGAAATACTTCACGATGGTTACGCAAAATGTAAGTTAATTTTCGTGCCATATTAGTGACTCCAATATGGCGACTATTTGTTTGCATTGTGAATCTAGATAAGAATTTAATCTCTCGTAGTGGCTGAAGACTGATGGACAATTATATCCTGCATTTTTTTTTAGGGCAACAGGCTACATGAGGGTAATCCACTATGGGCAACTCCCCTTTAATAGCATAGGAAGGGATTTGAAAGGGGGGATGCGGAAGGGTAGATGAAGGTAGCCAAGGGTTAACTAGGGCCCCCGGGCTATGGTTTAAGGATCCTACCCGGCATTCGCCTATAGAAATGCAGGGAAAACCCTAGAAAAACCTGCATCGGGTAGGTCGGGCATTTGGTACTTGTCCCACGCCCTTCCGATGACGGGAGAGGGGTTTGCTGTGGGGACGCAGCTTACCCCTCGCCATGCCTTGGCCTGTTTAGGAGGCAGCTGGCCGACTATTCCAATAGGAATAGCGGACAACTCTTGCCGTATGCCCAAGGTCTGCGACCCCGGAACATGCACCTCTCAAAACAGACCAAGGTGCCTCGGCATGTGGGAACCTTAGTTAAAAAAAACCAGGGGATACCTTTGGGTGCCTTTTCCTCTCCGTTTTTGAAATAAGGTTCCCACAAGCCGAGGCTCCTCGGCCTGTTCTGAGAGGTGTATGTTCCGGGGTCACAGACCTTGGGCATACGGTAAGAGTTGTCCGCTATTCCCATTGGAATAGTCGGCCAACTGCCTCCTAAACTGGTCGAGACACGGAGAAGTGAATGCTGCGTCCCCACAGCAAACTTCTCTCCCGCTATCGGAAGGGCGTGGGACAAGTACCCAATGCCCAACCTACCTGATGCAGGTTTTTCTAGGGTTTTCCCTGCATTTCTTTAGGCGAATGCCAGGTAGGATCCTTAAACCATAGCCCGGGGGCCCTAGTTAACCCTTGGCTACCTTCCTCTACCCTTCCGCATCCCCCCTTTCAAATCCCTTCCAATGCTATTAAAGGGGAGTTGCCCAATGTGGATCACCCTCATGTAGCCTGTTGCCCTAAAAAAAAAAGGAGTATATTTAAGAATAAATTCAGAGGTATGTTTCTTGGGATTGATGGAATAAAATTAAATGTATTTTATAGCTGTAAATTAATGCACTATCGGATCTGTTAGATTTAGGTTAAACCAATTCTTGACTAAAGATTTATATAGAATTAAATACTTCTTCGGGTTTATTTAAATAAGTAAACGTGGCTACGCCGGGCAATTGTAATTATATTACAACACGAAGTTTATTCCTCAATTAATGAGTATTGAAAAATTTTATTATTAATCACAATTGAAAGTTCGCAATGGCGTCTTGCGGTACTTTTTTTATTATTATTCCCGAGTTCCTTACCACGCTTGGCATTTATTATAAACTATGAGTATAATTTGTAAACTAATCGTTTCCGTCATCTAAGTTATTGTTCATATCATTTTTGCTATGACCGCTCGTGGTGCTGTTATAAGACATTTTTAATATTACGTTTAGTTTTCGTGGTTTTAGTTAGCTCGGCTCCTCACATTTATTACGGTGTACGTATGGCGTAACCCACTTGTGGTCGCCCCCAACTCGTCCACGCGCCCACGAGTATATCGCGACTCGCAGTTCATGTTGTCCGGACAATGAAGAGGGCTATTTCCTGGAGGAAACCTCGGGCAATTAGAGCTCCGATCGCGGGGTGTGGTGAATGGCAGCGAACTCTGGTCCTCGGCATTGTTCTTGCTATTGTGGAGTAACTGTGTAGATGGCAGAGGGCCAATTACGCGACAATGCTGGAGTGGATACGCTGGTATCTTGGTCGCCTGCTGTTGTGCAAGTTATCAGCAGCAAATTGTCTCCATTCTCGACGCTAAATACGTGAGGCCGTTTCAATTAGGTTCCCTCATATGTCCTTTATGGAAAGTGTACCCGTACTCGGAACGTTTTACTGGGATTTCTAACACAAGTTCTGTGTCTCGCAAAGGATGCGGAGCGGATAATTCTAGTTCTACATTGGAGTGAGTCATCGTAGAGTCATCAAATCCCATCTACACTTATCCTTTGTCCAATCGTAGATAACCATATTGATTTGATCTATTTTATTCCATTAGCCCTCGTATGAGGAGACAGGACACGTCAATACATAAAATTACAATACAAGAATTGGATGCTACAATTGTAAATATTTAGAAGTTAACTCAAAATTGGGGAACACA
This sequence comes from Zhengitettix transpicula, assembly GCA_037074705.1. Taxonomy (NCBI): domain Eukaryota; kingdom Metazoa; phylum Arthropoda; class Insecta; order Orthoptera; family Tetrigidae; genus Zhengitettix; species Zhengitettix transpicula. The sequence continues at coordinate 30,061,900 of CM073591.1, forward strand.
AATTTCCCTGTGCAACATAAGTAAAATAACTATATATTAATTATAACAGAAATAATAATTCTTTAACTATACTAAGGGTATAATATAATATTTACAGTTCGAATAAAAATATTCAAATGTACTAGTAAATAATTAATGATTCGAGGATTAACTATCATAAAATATAGAATTACACATCGCACAAAAATAAACACAAAACTTGGCACACGCACACACTAGGAGGAAACACAAACGACGGACAAGTGACGTCACGAAACAGAGCGACGAGGAATCTGCAAACTCCAGGCCCTCGAACATGCAAAAAAAAACTAAACAAAGGAGCAGAAAAGACCAACAGAGACTAAGCAAGTTATGAAATAAGTAGTTTTATTAGCAACACATTCATGACTATTAAAAAAATTAATTATTAGGGGAACGAGCAAGAAACTCCTGTACAGAGTAAAACATGGCCGCGGCCTTTCAGTAGAATATTTTTACATTGAATCCCAAAACTCTTGTAGTTATTATTGTTCTTATCATCTGGAGGAACACTAATATCCCTGGATGCTGAATACTTCTCTGGTAGAGGAGCAAAGATCTTAGACCCTGAGCGATTCCTAGTCTCGTAATCTGTGAGACTCGCCATTCCTTTGAAAAAGATTCATGTTCCACTTAACTGACTTTAAAATTTTGTGAATAAACACATTGGTCAGAGATAATATTCACAGACTATCCTTCAATACATGTTTCTATCTCCCACTACACTACAATTCGTCTTTCTCATTGGTAAAATAACCTCTTCATTTAACTTACAAAGAGTCACTGCCTCTACTAGTCGACGTCACATCCGTAAAACAGCTATTTGAATCACCTCCTGTTATTAATTAATTGTGGAGGTTTAATTTATTTTCTCCAAAAAAATTAATTAAACCTCCACACTCGGCCTGTTCTGAGAGGTTTTCCGGGGTCACAGACCTTGGGCATACGGTAAGAGTTGTTCGCTATTCCCATTGGAATAGTCGGCCAGCTGCCTCCTAAACTGGTCGAGGCACGGAGAAGGGAATGCTGCGTCCCCACAGCAAACTCCTCTCCCGCTATCGGAAGGGCGTGGGACAAGTACCCAATGCCCGACCTACCCGATGCAGGTTTTTCTAAGGTTTTCCCTGCATTTCTTTAGGCGAATGCCGAGTAGGATACTTAAAATATAGCCCGGGGGCCCTATTAACCCTTGGCTACCTTCCTCTACCCTTCCGCATCCCCCCTTTCAAATACCTTCCTATGCTATTAAAGGGGAGTTGCCCAATGTGGATCACCCTCATGTAGCCTGTTGCCCTAAAAAAAACAAAAAAAAAACTTACGTAGTTCAGCTACCAAGTACTTGGTTATTACGTATATGGAAGCTATCAGAATTTAATATTCACACAAATTGTCACGGATATTTATTTTATTAAACTGCGTAATTAATTCTGAAAGGTGTTTCTAATCGTTTCCAATGACGCGTGTTACAGAAACATAATAATAATAATATTTCATAGCCTCATCCAGAGTAACGACTAGAATCTAGTTCCCTAAAAAAATTAAAACTCTTTGTTGTTTCTTTTAAATTTTAAAGGGTTGTACTTTCACTTAAGTAGCATAAACACTCTTTTTTTTCCTCGTAATTTGACACGCATTTAAAGTATTACTCGATCAATCATGTTTCTGCTGTCTGTAAGCCATGAATTAATTAAAACGAAATATTGGGGGGTAGTAGGTCTAGATTTATAGTTAACAGACGCATCGTCCTATAATTCAATTTAACTGTACGTGTTAATATAGGAGCAGACAATTCGTACAACTTTCGACTGTTAAAACTGGCGCCATTCCGCACGATTTCTCACGTTCCAGATAATACGATTCCCTTTCCGGTGCTTCCATACGAGAAGTCGGAAATCTGTGGTCTTATTGTAAGTGCTATTCACTGATTATTCCGAACAATGAAAACCATTCTAATCAGCTCGGGCTTCAGATGCGGGTAATATCTATTAAGTCCTCTCCCCCGTCCGCTCCGTCAGCTACACCCCCCCACAACTCTGCACAAAAAAAAAGTCAATCTGCGGGATATACTTCAATTTAAAGGAGTATCTAATTCCTCTAATTGTCTCGTGGTTGAATAAGAATAGTTTCAACGGCACAATGGTGCACTGACGGTAGTAGAACTACTTGGAAGCCTCTATTAAGATAACAAATCCTTCCCATCACGAATTATAAAACACTGTCACGATAATTTTTTTTTTTAAAAAAAATTTAAACTGAGCTGTATTTAAATTCAAACACTTCTCCGATTTTTCAAAAAAAAAATTCAGGTAACTTGCTATTATTATTAATTTACAGGACCACATTAATTAAACGTACGTTGTGATAATTGCATAACTTAATTATAAAAATATGTATACAATTGGAATTATTTTTATGAAAATTTGTTTAATTTAAATGTTTTTAAAAGTAGACTTGTCAATGAAAAATATGATTGACTCCGCCCTTTGTAAAAAAAAACTATATCAATTAATCAGTTGATACAATTCAACAACTCAGCATCAAACTGAATGGACGACATAGAAACAGTTATTGTACTTGAAAATTATATAATATTAAGATAAGCATCATTAAGAAACAAAATGAAAATAAATATTCGGAATGAATTTTTTTCAGAATTTTTCATACACAGTTACGTTTCCCTACAAGCATTTTTCTCTGTGTGAATACTCGGGAAATATTATGGAGACAATATATTCCAACTACTCCAGCTTCGGGCATGTTTATCATTCTTACAACAGTCTTTTCTTTAGGGTAACAGGCTTCATGAGGGTAATTCACATGGTGACAACTCCCCTTTAGCATAGGAAAGGGATTTCAGAGGGAGGATGCGGAGGGATAGAGCAACGTAGCCAAGGGTTAACTAGGGCCCCCGGTCTATGGTTTAAGGATCCTACCCGGCAATTCGCCTAAAAGTGATGCAGGGAAACCCCTAGAAAAATCTGCATCAGGTAGGTCGGGCATTTGGTACTTGTCCCACGCCTTTCCGATGACGTTATAGGGGTTTTTGTGGGGACGTAGCTTTCCCTTCTCCGTGCGTCGACGAGTTTAGGAGGCAGCTGGCCGACTGTTCCAATGAAAATAGAGAAAACAACTCTTACCCTATGGCCAAGGTCTGTGACCCCGGAATATACACCTCTCAAAACAGGCCGATGTGCTTCGGTTTTGTGGGAACCTTTATTCAAATACCGAGAGAGGAGAAGGTATCCCCGAAATAATTCATAATTCAATTATGATTAATACAGAACATTTTCACGGAACTTGCTAATATATATGTATATATATAGTACCAAAGGTTACTTACGAGAGAACTAGTCATTTATTGCAACTTTAACTAAAATCCTAAACGTTCCTTCATTTTGCCTGTAGGCGTGAAGTAACAAAAAAAACCACTCGTCCTCCTCCTCACCTGCAGTGTTTTATATAGAATTAAGCAATTTTCTTGGGTTACTAACCTATATCGACGCACTTTCTACTTTATTACCAACAAATATTCTCTAACGTGGAGCTGTCTCATCGTTGAGTGTTCAGTTCTGATTCTTGATATTACTACCTGGTCTCTTCGAGTGGCTGTTGTGGGGTCGGTTTTTATTGCTTGAAATTCTTTGATTCTTTTTTTGGGTATATTTCTTCTAGCTTTAACTTCTCTCCATTTGTTGTTCCACTGGTGTTGGAGTTTACTTTGGCCACTTTTCCACACAGGTGTTTGTTTGTCTGTGCGTTGATGTGTGGTAAGGTCTGCAGTATTATTCCCATGGATACCTTGATGAGCTGGAATCCATACTACGATCACTGTTTTTCCAGTTTTGTGGTATATTTCTTGGATTAGCATCGGTAATTCTGATGTATCAGTCATTGAATCGGTGAGAACTATATGTTTTTTGTTGTTGTTGTTGGATGAACCAATATGTTCCATGGCGTAGATTTCGTCCGTGTTAATGGAGGATGTCGGCAAACCGGTATTATATCACCGTGATTCTAAACTGTCCTCATTTCACTAGATAAGTGTGACAAAATGTTTGCCATAAGTAGTTGTTACCATATGAAACTAAATCTGAATCCCTTGGCTGTGGTGTGCGCTGGAGAAGGATCTCAGGCCGAGGTAGCTAATGCAAGATTTTTCTGGAAGTTTTTTTTTGTCTGTGTGTCGTATCCAAGCGATTGCCCGTAATATCCTCATTTGAGTCCCGCGCCGACTCGTCTCGTCCCCTTCGCCCATAATTCCGCCCTCCCCGCAGTGATTACGGAGCGGCTGGTCATCGCACGAGGGCCTCGGGCGAGCCTTCATCAGCCCCGCTGCAGACGATGACGAATCCGAGTCCGCGACTCAGCGTCTCAGCGACGTCGCCCGACGTGTGTAAGTTGTTTCGATTGGCGAGTAATTATCGCGGTCTCGAACACACGCCCTATTTTCGTTGCGGAGTGACGTCACAGCCGGATATTGCCTTACTTGATTACACGCAGGGGGGAGACCCACCTATGTGCTCATTTTCTCATCTGCGTCTGCAGGGCGGGGAGCACAACTCGGAGCGAATTTCCTCTACAATATATATACATACATACATACATACATACATACATATATATACATATATACGGTTCACCCACCATTTCATTACCACGTGAATCACACTGTAACACCATAAGTTTATCCTCTAACGTTTCAACACTGCAGCAGCTCGTAATCATCACTACTTCCAGTATTAAGAATAAATTGGGGAATCATTCTTCTTATTTCCTGTTAATAACTAAAACAGTATTCGTATATGTTCACAAGAGAAAACCCTCGTATTTTTAATTATATTCAGCTTTTATATATTACAAATTTGGGTCATATTAATACGTTATGGACTCAAAGTACCCAAGGACCAGTATTTAGAGATTACCGAATATCCTCTACATCATTCATAAACATATTGGAATCTTTTTAAACCACACTTAAATCATAAAACGGCAAAAAGTAGAATAAAAAGGCTCATAAATTTAGTTAAGCAACAAGAGAGAGTGATTCATATTCAGAAGCAGACGGACGCCTCCTACTAAATAAAAAACAGACTATGACTACAGTACAGTGGAATCTGCAACAGTCGCAGTTTCAAACCAAGTTAATGTGAAAGAATTATCAAATTATTATGATAAATGAATAAGAAAGATAGTCAATACAGACAAAAAAAGGGTAATATAAATACCACACAACGTTTATGGGATCCTTGTTCCTTTCGTCAGGTGCAAAGAAGCCTAGAGAAACACAACTACACTGGTCAGTTGACAACACTCAACATCCAAAAAAATTGTGTCGCTCTAGGCTCTTCTTAGCACCTGACGAAATGGCCAAGGATCCCAGAAACCCCTTTTTTGTCTGTATTAGCTGTCTTCCTTATTTATTACCTTCACTCAGACGTAAATGTTTTCATTTTATTATAATAAATGATTAACGAATGCTTATTCTTAAGATATGTAAGTGTAAGAAACCCACATTTGAAATATATAATTAATCTTTCAAACTGTTCAATTGTATGTCCATTATTGGAATCAATGTTGTATCACAGCAAAACTTATTTAAATAATCACTATTTGTAGTTTATTTATGGGTCGCCAGTGACCAAGTTGTTAACGTTACTATTATAAACTTTTAATTAAAAAAAATACATTATATTATAATGAAGTATATTGTATTATTCGGAACTACAGAACCTTTCTATCTTACCTTTTTATATTTTAAAATTTAATTTATTTCCGCCATTTTGTAATATATTAAATGCCCAGTTGTCCAGACCTAAGCTTGGCGTGTATATAATAATAGACATCAAGATGTAGATTAAACAGGCAGTTTATCACGTCGGGTCACAATGTAACGATGTTAACGACAATAACACAACGACACTACTACATTCTTTTTTTTTCATCGATAATATTTTCTCGCTGCCGCGTGTAACATCTGCGACGTGTCATCTCAACTGCTGCCAACATGATTGTAATTCCGCTACATTTACATGTCGACTGGCGTTACATTTGTACTGATTCTCATATAAAAATTTACACGATCCCCACCGCTCCATTCCTCTAAGAATGCTACTTAGATTGTCAACTTACTGTCCCTCGACCTCTTGGAAATTTGAAAAATGAAATATTTGCGTATCTGGGTATTAAAGAAATGATGATATTAAATTCTCGTTAACGGCGTCTGTTGACATAATTAAATTATCAGTAATACAGAATATTTTCACGAAACTTGCTAAAATATATTGTAATAAACAAAAAGAAAGTAAATGAATTAAATTTTGCCCCACGTTGTTGAGCCAAAATGTAATGATTAACTGAAAGGCTTTAATTAAAATAATTAATTAATTTAAAAAAATTATTCTTCAAAGATACAAATTATCAGCCTCTCTGTGCACATTTTAATTTCCTCAATTTTTCAAACCAAATTTTATATAATTTTTTTTATTTTTGGCTTTCTAGGAAAATACAACTTTTAATCTTACAACAATTTCATCTAATTACTCTTTCTCTCAGGGTCTTTACTGGGCTTGATAGAAAGAACAAACAAATTTAATAAACTAATTAACAAATCAAACTTGAAATGAACGGAATATAAATTCTAAACACAATAAAGAAACGAAAACTAAACAAGATAAAGAAATCTGACTGATACCTTTAATCCTCGTTTACAGACTTTAAATAACTGTTTTTGTACTCACGAATGTCTTACTGGTACCAGACCTGATTCTTGGAGCTTGAGGGCACAACTCACTAAAAAGGCCTTTATTCACTGATTCTACATATCATTTTTAATAAACACGGTCGTAGTTCTCGTTGTTATTCCACCTGGAATTTTGGGATCAGCCGCTCCCTCGGTCAGCCCTCGGACGTGTCTCTCCTCGATGCCTTTTATGCGAAATGTTATTTCGCATCTGTGTGGTGGAAACCTTTTGCTTCCGCTTTGCGATTTTATATCATGAGTCTCTCCGTCAAGAACTATTTACTTGTGTTTTATAGAATTTAATAGATCTCGCAGTTGAACCTCCTGGACCACGCTATTCGTACTTTTCAGGTCAGCCTCCTCTCTCTCTCGAAACGTTCGCCGGACTGACTTTCGTTCAAGCGCGCGGTTTCCATTAACTATCGCTGACAAAGAGCCGTGATTGTTGCTTTCAAGAAATGTACCGCTAACAATCCAATTATATTAAAACAATTAATGGCCTCCAATTAGTATTACAATATATTGTATCAAAGGTTAATTAGATTTTTAAAAAAGTTGCAAGATCCCAGAGTTTTTTCAAAAACTAAGTCTTTGTTGAGGATTTGTCCCTAATCCAGTATATTAACATCCATTCCTTCTCCATTCTTTGACCCACAACTTCCATCATCTTATGTAACTTTTAACTAGTCACAAAACTCGAGAATATTTTTCGGAAACTGAATTCATCGAAAGGTTGAAAACAGAAACGTTGATATAATTTAATCACTTTGTTTGATTTCGGCGAATAATATTTTATTATTTTCAGGAATCCATCATTCACGAATTAAGAATGTGCATTGATGTTAATCAAATACGTGGAAGATATGTTACTGTGAAGCTATATTACTGAAGATAATGGATCTGGTTACGTCTATAAAAAAATGTTTTGATATGTTTTATTCCATTAGTCCTCGTATGAGGAAATAGGATACGTCAGTACATAAAACTACAATATAGTCATTGGATGCTACAATTATAAATAATTAGAAATTAACATTAAAACACTAAAATTATGGAACACACAAATTTCCCTGTCCAACATAAGTAAAATAACTATATATTAATAATAAGAAAAATAATAATTCTTCAACTATACTAAGGTTATATAATATAATATTTACAGTACTCAAAGAAAATTCAATACGCGAAGGTATATAATTAATGATTTGAGAATTAACTATCATAAAGTATAGAATTACACATCACACAAGAAGAAACAGAAAATCTGGCACACGCACACACTAAGAGGACACGGACATGTGACGTCACGAAACAGAGGGACGAGGAATCTGCCTTCGTACATGAAAGAAACAAAACACCAACTGAGACCAAGCAAGTTATGAAATAATTAGATATTATTAGCAACACATTGAACACTTGTGTAGTTTTTTTAAAAAAATTAATTAAAAGGGGAACGATCAAGAAACACCTGCACTGAGTAAAACATGGCCGCGGCCTTTCAGTAGAATATTTTTACTTGAAATCCCAAAACTCTTGTAGTTATTATCCTTCTTTACATGTGGAGGAAGACTGTAGTTTAACACTATTCAGATATATCATTTTATGTCTAACATGTGATTTTTTAATCTTTTTCCTCCTTTTTGCTCACCCCTTAGTTAATTCGAACTATTCGGTTCGTCTAGTTTAAATTATATCTGCCACAATTGAAAACTAAATAATATTATTATATACAGGTCCCAATATTTATGACAAGAAATGTCGACGGCATATACAGAATAATACTTTTTACGTATATCTTAGTACGTATGAGCAAATACAAGCTGGTAAAGACTCTCGTAATAAATAAAAAATATAATTAATTACAAAACAATAATTCTGATAAAAATTTTAGATGTCAGTTTGCGAAAACTGTAACGATTGATGAGTTTTTATTTCAATATAAACGTATCTTCAACGTAATTTTCATGATTTCATTTTATTCTTCTCGTACTGAAGTTCCTTTTATGTTTTCCTTTCTTGTAGAACATTGCAGATTACTGTTCTGCTCACTCGAGGAGAAAATACGTTTCACCGCGTCTAACCGTATGAAGCATATATGATGCTGGTTCAAAGAAACGGAGTTATAATTCGTCGTGGGCGGAGAACGCCTACTCTCCGTGGCATAGTGCTGTGATCTGTGGTTGCCATGGCGACGGCCGCCCTATCTTTGCCCCGAGGCCCAGGTGAACGCGGCTCCGCGCCGTCAGCCGCAGAATATTCGCAAACGTCTCGCTGGCAGAATCATCCAAGCCCCAATGCGTAGTCCTTCAACGTCTGAAAAAGGTTCTCTGGTTCAATTGTGACGTATTTTTTATAGACCAATACAGGATTGTTTTTATAGGGTTTTGTGCATCGTGATATTGCAAAAACTGATGTCACGTGGGGTAATATTCGTTGTGAAATGGAAGCGTATCATCCTGTAAATATATTGTAATAAACAACTGGACAGCTTTAATTTAATGAAGCAATTAACAACATTTGATTAAGTTTTAAAAGAGATTTATTATTGTTGATAAATTTTACAATGTACAAAACCTATTTTTCATGCCGAATTTCATCTACTTAAAACAAATACTTTAATTTTCATTTATTAATTCGTCGAATCTCTTATCTCAGGGTCACTACTGGGTTTGATAATTAGAACAAAATCAATGTATAAACTTTCAATTAACAATTCATATATAATAAGTTAACCTAAAACAATATGAAAATAAGTGAAAAAAAGCTGAATGAAATGAAAACTGAACGAAATCTGTCTCTCCCCTTTTAATTATCGTTTACAAATTTATATCAAATTTTTGGTTACTCACGGACCGTCTGTCTGGTACCAGATCTCTCTCTTGTATCTTGAACACGAACACACTAAAAAGCCATTTTTTTTACACTGACTCTACTTCATTGCAATTTTAATACACACGGTTGAATTTCTCACCCTCAGCTATCTGGAACCTCGGATGAGCCGCCCCTTTCTGGTCAGCTAGCGGATGCCGGATTCCTTAATGCGAAAATTGTTCCATCAGCGCGAAGCAACCTTTTGTTTCTCCGTTTGCAAATTGTTATGAAAATCTCTCCGTACAACTATTTGCTTGCTTCCATACAGGAACTCGCGATTTGCAATTTATATTTGCAGACTTTACTGTTTGATAGTGTATTATATCTCTCGTACTCAGATTTTAGCCTCCTTCTCATATCATTGCCGATTCAAGACTTTTAGGTTTTCAGTTCCCCACGTGAACTGAACTGTTCCGTTTCTCGCAGCCAACTGAATTCCTTACGCGCGCGCATTTCCCATTATGGCTTTCAACAAAGAAACAGAGCTCGGCGCCATTGTCGCTTTGAAAGCTCCTGCCGCTACAATTCAATTTATGACAAAACAATTTAATGGCCTAATTAATTATTACCACAATATATATATATATATAATATGGGATTGGTGGTCTTTTACCCTGAGTTCCAAAACGTTGCCTATTTCGTCCAATAAAAATATAATATTTGCAATACAGATGCAGCTGAGTTAATCATTTTTATTCCTAATTTTATAGAATGCAGTTAACGTAAAAAAAATGTAAGTCTTGGTGAGGACACATTGACAGCTTTCTCAGTTGAGTTTATTTTTTTTAAGAAAAATGTTGTCGGGTTTCCGCTCTGCTACTACAGGAGTTAAGCCCGCAACGTTTCGACGCCCCTCTGCACTGTCGTTTTGATGGTTATCGTATTAGTTGGCTATCACTTTGGGACCACAGTCACATAAATACCAAATTTATTACTATACGAATCTAGTCGAAATTTTGAGGAGCAGTAAACAAATTTGGACTTAAGAATTGCATTAATAGGAATATATAAAGTTTCGTTACATTTTTCCGATACATACAAATTTATTTTTACACGACGGTCAGCCTTATAGCAAAACTTATTGAGCAATTAATATATATATATATATATATATATATATATATAAGTCGTTTCGTGACACTTAAGAATTAACTGGAAAATTATCGCTTTCAAAAAAAAATATCATTGAGCATCTTCACATATGTGTTGTTCCTTTACACTTGTTTATTATTCCAGGATTAAGTCTAATATTTTTAAAGCGATATTATTCCTTGATACTTTTGTATTGTTTCAGGATTAAGAATAATATTTTAAAAGCCATATTATTCCCTTTAATATGACGTAGAAAATTGATTACTATAAAAAAATAGCAGGTAGTCATTGTTGCGTGTTTTCTCTAATTCAATACAGATTTACCTGACTGATATATAAAAAAAATTATCATTTGTAGATGATGAATATTTCAAATCTTGTTTCTTTTATAAAGAGAAAATTTAAATTCCCCCCCCCCTATTTTTTAAAAGCCATTAGTCACGTGACTGGTTTAAAGTGGTTTTTCTTCTTGTATCTCATGCTTCCTCTTCCACTGTCAGCATATTTAAATAACAGAACTCAAAGTATCATATATAATAAAGTATTCTGAATCCTTCTATTCTTACTCTCCATTGTAGTCTTTATTTACAATGTTCACTGCTCCTAGTTTGTCTCATCATCTCTTCACAACGTTCAACAGGCTTTATTTCCGTCTCCAATATTATCACATAATAATAATAATCTTCCTTTGTAATATTACCATTATATTTCAAAAGGGACCATTCCTTTTATTCCGCACCACCCTTACGTCTAAATTGGGTATTAGTTCGCTTCTCGTGTTATCTTGATCTACACTACTCGACTCGTCTCGTTTTCTTGCCTAAATATAAGAGGTGTTTCACTTGTTCCACCACATTGGAGTGGTACAGTAAGTTCCAACCAGAATTATTTGCTGATAATCGTCATGCCGTTATTCTAAAAAAAAATTGCATTTCAGGAGTGGAAAATTAAAGTAATTGGGTAATATTTAAAACATAACTTTCCTTAAAAATATTTATTGTGTTACGAAACAAAAAATGGAACGATTACGCTTTAGTGTGTTTTAAAATTATGATTTTTCCTTTAGCTACTAATCGACGGAGAGAATATGAAGAATTTTTTTTCCCCATGGTGCCAGGAATAGAGGAGGTGGCTGCCAACAAAGAGACAATGTGTTTCCAATTAACTGAAGGGATTGCGCTCCATTCTGGGATTTTGCACTGAAAACCGTATCTTGGAGTAATCTGTTGCCATGTTGCTTTGAAGGCTGGCAACAAATGCAGACCCCCTCCTGAATGCAGCACAGTCAAGGATGGCGCATAAATTATTAATGGCGCTAAATGGAAGCTTGCATTCGCTAGTAGACTCACTCGCGTGCCGCGTTCCTCTCCGCGGGTAAAGCCAGGCTTTCACATACACCCCCTCGCCCCCCCCCCCCAACATTGCCAATATCGACTCATATTGTCCCAAACAGCTTTCCATTCGAGACCGGTTCAACGAATTTCTGTTTATGGAAAAGGCGCAAGCAATTTCTCGCGGCGACGAAAAATTTCCTTTAAAAGAAAAATTAAATCATCCATCTTTATAAGTGGTCATGTACAATTCATCAGGTCATGTTAATAGTTTCATTAGATAAGCGTGAGGCGAAACAGATAACGAACAAAGGCATAAATCAATATTCCTAAACCAAAAAAAATATACTGACTCATTTTTCATCATATTTCTTCTCATTTTGACAATCTATAATGGTTTAATATAAAATTGTTTCTCTGTTCTCTTGTAATTCGTACGGATTCTTCTGTATTAGTCAGTTACGACCCATTGCGAATCTAAAATTTTTTCTCAAGACGAAAGTTTCCGGCGGATGAAAGAAAGTTGATGGATCGTCTCCCTCCACATGACCATACCTCGTCCCTAACCAAGTAACAAGGGCGAATTTAAATTATTCTATACCCTTGTCGTCACTCATCAAGAGGTCAACTTTTTTTGTTTTGTGGGATTTTTACCCACTAAAAAACTCCTCCCTGTCCATCGATGACCAATAATTGCTTCCTACGGAACTACAGTCAAGTATTGCTTCGTAGCTGAGGTTCTTCCTCCTATTATGTCTTCCACTTGCCAGCATAACACAAGCCAGATTTTTAGAATGAGGGCATTTGAAAAAAAAAGTGTGTTCAACATTTTCCTCCTCCTTACCACAGTTCAAGCTGTCCACTATCTTGAACCTAGGCTCTTCGTAGCACCTGACGAAAGGTACAAGGATCCCAGAAAAGTTGTGTGGTATTTATATTACCTTTTTTCTTGTCTGTATTGAGTATTTTTCTTATTCAAAATTAATTTTCCTTAAGGCTATACGCCACGAATGATGTATATAAAAGCACAAGTAACCGTGAGTAATTCAACACGTGTCTCATAAATAGTAAGAACTTGAGTATGTTTGTCCGTCATTCTTCAGGTTCAGTATTAAGTATCATTTCTGTTACCGTATCAGAAATATCTAAAGCTGTCCAGTTGAAATGTTTTATTACGTAAAGAGCGACGGTCATTGTTAATTTTTCCGATATAAACTCTCGAGTAAGGTTGTGGTATTGCCTAAATAATTAAAACAAGGAAAGGAGCGAGAGGAAAAAAGGTGATGGCTGACTGGTAATTTTTTTTAATTGTATGTTTAGAAATCAGAATCATTTATAATTGTATGAGCTAAATTTCTGGAGGCTGCCAGATGTACTGGTAGCAATAACATCATCATGGAGATATCCAATGATATCGCCTGCAGAATTTGAAACATGATAGAAAAGAGAGAGAGAGAAATATTTACTTAAATTAATTCACTTGACCACATCTCTTGCTGGTCACTGGTTTCAGGAGAGGGGTTAGGATGGTTGTCCAGCACTGGCTTTCTGTCGGACGTCTTCCTGCACCGTAGGAACTTGATGCAGCGTGAGGTTGGTTACACACCATTGAGCGTTAGTAATTTTGTCGGATTGACACCTTTGGATCATTGCAATGTTTGATTTGGATGCACATCCCCCATAATTCAAGTTCCGTACGACCATATTGATTTGATGACTGCTTTGTATAACAGTATTTTATTTTCCGTGTGTTGCCACTAGGACAAGAGGAAGTTCTTCAAATTTTCAAAGGCGTTAGTTCCCAGTCTTGGACTAATAGAGTATTGGTAACGGTCACTACACCTGGATAAAAAGTTCTCGGTTTTCTCACACGGGTGCCAACAGCGGTTAAAACGCGACGTTTCGACGACTGACAGCTCTGTCGTCATCTTCTAGACGAAGTGCCGCGTTTTAATCGCTGTCTTCAATCTTTAGTCATTACATCTACTTTCAGAAATAGATTGTCAGACATTTACACATTTCTTCTATAAATTTACCTCGTCTCTCTCTCTCTCAAGAGCGTAATAATTGTCGGCGTTGTACGCATACGAAGGGGCTTGTCCAGAGTTCTCCAGACGCCATTGCGGTTATAAGTTGTTGAAGCTCCCATTAACAGACCTCAAGCTAGTACGTCACTTACCTCCAAGTTCCGTTCAAGCTCATGGGACTGTCCACTATCTTGAACCTATAGAGATATTTACGAAAACATCCATGACCTGTCATTAGTTGAGTTAGATAATAATCTAACTCTCCATGTTTTCTCCTTTTCCATGACACGGTGTGTCCATCGTCCCCTTGTGGACTCTATCCACCGACGTTGTCACTCTGTTAATAATTCCATTCCTGTGTTTTCTTCCCTTCTGATTTCTTGCGGCATAGACGTCAACTTATAGACCCTCAAATGAGCTAGAATAGTTGTTACTTCCCTTATCCTTGTTCTCTGTTGTTGGAGATTCAATAATTTCACGTTTAAAGTCATAAAATAAACTTTTCTCTGCATATATTCCTTTACATAGTAATTTGCGTTATTCCTATTCCAAAACCAGTAGTTTTCCAAATTTCTTATTAAGCGAAGAGGTTCAAAGATTGGTTGATACAAATCTTTGTTGTGTGTAATTTACACAGTTTTCCAAACATTACTATTTTACTGAATGAGCGGGAAAAAAAGTTAGTAGCAGGAGACGCCAGCACTCAATTAATTATAACAATGCTACCGTTGTTTTATAAATTACTATGACCTTTTTTTTTAAAAAAAAAAGAAGAGAGCTGTCATTACGTGAATCAGAGGACGCTGTGTGGCTGGACTCGATTGATGCACGTAGTATAATTATTGGGCCACCAGAGCAATTAGCCATGTGATAATTAATTCGGCTTTGATGAATTAATTAATAATTAAATTTGTGTAGGGATGAAGCGTTTAATTTTTACTCTTCACTGATGTGCAGTAAATTATATTAGGAAGTATATAATATTTTTAACGACTTCCGTATCACTTAGTAACATATGTAGAATCTCTTCCCCTGCTGTAATTATGATTGTTTGATATAAATCTTCTTCGTTAATTACACATTTCAATCAGTCCAAAAAAAACACGATATTTTTGTTTGACTAATTACTGTGAATATTCGTTGTAATGAGCAAAAATTTTTGCAACGTTTCGAACAGCATATGACGTCACTTGAACAACCGAACTTTCCGCTAACCGAACTTTCCGCTGTTTAGTTGGTTATCGATTTGTCACCTTGAAAATTTAACTAGTCATATATGTTTGATATGTTGCATGTCTGCAGCAGACACAGAAAGGCCATTTATGCTTCCATCACAGTAATGACTGTTATTAATTCATGAACATTAGGTACAGGGATTTCGTCTCTACGCGCTATACATAATAAAATGGGCATTTAAGAACCATTTAGTTGAATAAATTTTTTAACGAAATTTACAAGTGTCGACACGGTTTTCTAGAGTGACGTCCACACGTAATGATTCCGAAAATATCCTAGGACATTATCTGACGATAAATACGCTCAATAAGTTTAATTAAAAATTATTTTTGATTACATATGCTGTAGTAATAATGCATAATTTTCCGGCTTGATGGTGAAGGGATGTAAAGATTAAGACAACTGCTCCATGTTGCTCCAGTTTTCCCCTGGTGGAGCAAAGAAATCTTGGATTTCTTCGACTATAAATTAAAACGAGTATGTGTCATAAACATTTAGGACTCAAACCGTTTAATTTGCTGTAAAACCAAATATTGAAAAGAAGGAGAATGTCAAAAGGACAGCAAACAACTAATAGGGCCTTGTATGAGCAAAAATGGAGAAAACTCGATGTTATTTACCTCACATTTGCATTTTAATTCAAAGGTTTCGAACTGTATAAAAAAAAATATTTTACGTCCGTTTTTTATTAATAAGATGAATTAAACAACCATTATATTTTATTCATCGACGTTTCTGTAGCTGAGTTCCGAAAATGTGAAAAAACGTATATCTTATTATATTATTATTATGTATATTGTATGCCAATTAATTAGGACATTAATAGTTTGAACATAAAAATTTAAATTGTTTGAGAAATCTATTATTGCGGCAGGAGCTCGCATAGCGACAATGTAGCCCAGCTCTGTTGCTTTGTCGGAAGGTCAAAATGGCGTATGCGCGCTAAAACTCGAGTGAACTAGAGGTCAGTTCGCGGAAAGACATCGTCGATGTTGGCGATTAGAATTTAACAGAGTTGGTTGGTGCCTGGACATTTCGGAGGACGGAACAAGTGATACTAGAGCAGAGGCTAGCCGTCGTTTATTGTATTATTATTAAACAATGTTGTGAATACAAAGTAAAACATTCACGCAAGCACTAGATCGATACTTGCTAAGTAAAAGCAGTTTTAAGTCCATAGCCAGCCAGAAATAGTAAAATTGCAGTTTAAGTCCAAAGCAGTAAAGACTAGCAAATCTAAAGACAACAGAATTCACCTAAGGCAAGCAGTCAACAGATAGCTGAAAAAAAAGGAGGATCATCCGAGTTCCTGACATCCTATAAATTTTGACAGTGTAAAATCTGTGAATCGTATAATCAGTGTAAAATCTCGCAATAGTGTATTTCGAAAACGAAAGGTATGCTGGAACCAACTGGACAGATGTGAGTGACAAATTACAAAATAATTATTTATGTAAACGTAATTGAAAGATAGAAGTCAGATTTCGTTCTCATTTTAAATTGATAGTCAGAGTTAATCTTTTACTTTTTAATTTAATTTAATTTTAATTTTAATTTAATGGCATACGCCATTTTGACCTTCCGACAAAGCAACAGAGCTGGACTCCTGCCGCAATAATAGATTTATCAAACAATTTAAATTTTTATGTTCAAACAATTAATGTCCTAATTAATTGGCATTACAATATATATAATAATAATATAATAAGATATACGTTTCTTCACATTTGTCAAGTTAATTTATTTTCTTTTAGTCCACGTATTGTTTAGGTAAATGTGATTTGCTTGTTAATAAGATTTTTAAATATAATTGATGTGTCCAGTATCAAACCCAGTGAAGACCCTCAGATCTAATATCTTAAATTGTTTTTAAATTATTGCCACAAAATAAATACTGTTTGTAAATTTTATTAACTCCTTTATTTAAATAACGCCTTCCATTTAATTATTTCATTAATAGGTTCAACGAGAGGCAAATTTCATTTAATTAAGGTATTAATTGTGTATATTACAATATATTATTATATTATATTACATCTTATTAAAAAACGGTCGTAAAATAAAATAAAATTTTCTGTGATACTTTATCTAACAAAATATATATGTTTTAATACTATAAAATTCAATGAACCACGACGAATACCACAAATATGACTTTAATACCTGAATATTCCTTCTATTAGAATTCAATTAACGTATTTTCAGTGTTAAGATACTTTTTCTAAATTATAATAATCTAATATTCATTTTAATTTTACCACTTTGCGACGTCAGTTTTAGTTTTTTTGCATCTTCTTCCGCTTGTCCGGGAAGGTCAACATCTGACCAGTGCAGTTGTGTCGCTCTAGGCTCCTATTAGCACCCGACGAAAGGGACAAGGAAACGTTGTGTGGTGTTTGTATTACCCCCCTTTTTTTGTCTGAATTGGCTATCTTTCGTATTCATTAATTCCAATCTGACGTATTTTTTTTTTCATTTTATAATCCCAATACCATTCGACCGAGGTTAATTTAAATCATGAAGTACAGATGACTGAAAGTAGATGTAACAAAAAAAACCGTATAATTACCTCTGCTAATTTAAAACCATTCGCATATTTTGAAACAAATGGATTATTCCTAGTTTGCGGATCTGTACACTCCTGCTCGTGTATTACTTTTGTGTTGTTGTTGTTTTTTCCCGCGAATCCACTCGCGTACATCTGCCAACTATTTCTTTTATACACTGAGGGCGCGGTATACCGTTGATCTGAATTATACTTCATTTGTACGAGAGCTGTTTTAATTTGCAAATTGAAAAGCTTCAACAGAGGATATCTCCATTCCAATCTCATAAAGAAGAAAAAAAACCAACATTTTTATCCCCCGCTCCTCTTTGAAATGATTTTGTAACAAGCTATAGGAAATAATGGTATAGAACGGGTGCGCAGGTTTTATTTGCGGTTAATGAGAGCGTGCAATGAAAGGCCATTGTGGCGCGTCGTATCGCTTGGGGTAAGCCCCACGCAAGTTTGCCAACTGGCGCTATTGTTGTGGTGTTTGCCACCCTGGGCAGCGCGGCCTCGTGTCTCACAACTGCGGTGGTGTGGAGACAAAGTTGCCTCGATTGAACTCGCATCTCGAGGTGTCCCCCCAAGGGACCTCGTCTACGACGCCCTTAAATATTCATCCAGCAAGCCCGTTGCAGCGCCTGCATATCCTCACACAAACTTTCAGACTTGTTTCTAAGACGTTTTAGACATCCAGAGGATATTTGGTACTCATTCCTCATCCTTGAAATACCGAGTCGCGAAAATGTGGAATATATTTCAAATACGTATGAGCTGTGAGGAATTATGAACTATTCTCTGTGATACACGAACATACTTACAGTGTTGAAAAATAACGTAAAAAGTATTATAATTTAAATGATATCGAAGGTAAAGAAAATAAAACATAATTATATGGCCATTTGTACTTATCTCATGAAATTCACTGCAGATAATACTTTTTTTTTTCTATATTGATTTATTTACAGTCGCATCAACAGCTCCGTTATGGAAATTTTTTTTTTTTCTCGTAGGTGGGACTGATTTTCCGAACGTTTTCTCTCACGCTCACAAACATCCGTAGCCTGCAGGTTTTTCTAGGGTTTTCCCTGCATTTCTTTAGGCGAATGCCGAGTAGGATCCTTAAACCATAGCCCGGGGGCCCTAGTTAACCCTTGGCTACCTTCCACTACCCTTCCGCATCCTCCCTTTCAAATCCCTTCCTATGCTATTAAAGGGGAGTTGCCCATAGTGGATTACCCTCATGTAGCCTGTTGCCCTAAAAAAAAAAAACATCCGTAGCCGAAGGCCTGTGAGGGCTATTCTCTCGCAGGCAGTACCTGCGAGGGATATTCTCTCGCAGGTAGAACCTTGTAGGAGAGAGACGAGGGGGCTACCTTTGGGGATGCCTTTTCCTCTCCGTTTTTGAACTAAGTTTCCCACAAGCCGAGGCACCTCGGCCTGTTTCCAGCGGTGTATGTCCCGGGGTCGCAGACCTTGAGGTAAGAGTTGTCCGCACATTCTTATTGGAATAGTCGGCCACTTGCCTCCTAATCTTGTCGACGTACGGAGAAGGGAATGCTGCGTCCCAACAGCAAACTCCTCTCCCGCTATCGGAAGGGCGTGGGACAACTACCCAATGCCCGACCTACCTGATGCAGGTTTTTATACGGTTTTTCCCTGCATTACTTTTAAGCGAATGCCGGGTAGGATCTTAAAACTACAACCCGGGGCCCATAGTTAACCCTTGGCTACCTTCCTCTACCCTTCCGCATATCCCCCCTTTCAGATCCCTTCCTTATGTTATTAAAGGGGAGTTGCCACTATGTGGATTACGCTCATGTAGCCTGTTACCCTATAAAAAAAAACATCCGTAGCCTTCGCCGGGATTCAAACCCGGGCGGAACCTCTGTGTTGCGAGGCAGTCACGCTGACCCCTACACCACAGGGAGGTCGGCGCAAATAACACCCGTTTTAATTGTGTCCTCCTTTATTATTTTTCACTTCAACGGAGTCAGACCTTCTAATATCACTCTTCATGTTTTATTATACATTTCATAATAATTTACCTCGTTTATAAAGAAATAAAATATGGTTTTCCTAAAAAAATTTTTTTTAAAACTTCCAAAAATCCAAAAGCAGTCCTGGTATACATATAAAATAATTTAATGTGTTTTAACTTTCCTCTAAACAGCCGTGAGGAAGTAGAAACAAATATGTAAATTAATTAAATCCTGACGTCAAAACAGCGTTGGATTTATGTAATAGAAATATTAATATTAACGTATGAAAATGTATAACACTATACATTTGTCTAGTTGTCTACTTCCAGAGTTCAGCCTTTGGACTTAACCTTTCTGAGCTTTACTTTTTTATTATAATTTTTAAAACAGATTTTTTTAAAAATGTATTTTTGTGAATACTAAAATTGAACAAAAATATGGTAGAAATTTTTTAATATTATTTTTAACATTTTTATAATGTTTCAAATATCATGTAAATGTACGTTCTAAATATTAATGCTCATTAATCTATAACTTCACGTTTGTAAGCATTTATTTTCGTATTTTTAAATAAAATTTTGCTGCAGTAAAATTAAATATAATTTAATGTATAAGAAATCAAACCTTTATTTAATAAAAAATTGTCGAAAGTAAAAAGTCTGAATGAAATAAACAAAAATTTATTATATAAATTACAGCTTTGTTTATATATGAAAAAAACTATTTTTATGCAACAATAATTAGTTGAGGATATATATAATATGAAACAGAATGGTTCCGGCATTTCGCCTAGAAGATGACGTCAGTGATTTCAGTCGTCGAAACGTTGCGTCTTAATATAAATATGCAAAACCCGTGTGAATTTCGAGAACTATTTATTGAATAATTAGTTCCGCTTTATTATTAAATAATTCACATTAATTGGATAATTATAATTTTTTTGAATTAAAAAAATTAAATATTCTGAAGTTGACCGGCGGGTAGAAAAATCTGGCTTAAGGGGTTGACTCACAGCGATCTAGGAAAGGCATATTTTAACATGTCCACGGATGCCAAAAATTTCACATTTCCTTAAGTACATGTTGTTTTATATCTGCATCACATATTATCAATATGGGATGATACTAAAAGTTATATATACTACACTATTCACTATAGGGTTAATAAACGTGATGCTTGTATATAAGGATAGCATTTATTAAAGATATGACGTGGTGGGTTTTGATTGGTGCTTGGTTCGGTCAGTGACGTAGTAGTTGGCCGCTGATTGGTCACTCGGCAGGTACGCTATGATTTCATGTTTTAATTTTTCTCTATAGCCACAATATTGGCTTCGGAAAATTATATGGCCTACGTTGTTCAGTAAAAACTTCCAAAAATATATCAGTTAATCTGTACAGCACGTTAACTAATTATTTATAAAGAAATACGGATACAAATTAATAAGGTCATATGCCATCATTAAAATTTGTGCAACAGTCAGTAATGGCACTTTTAGATCTCCTCGTGGTGCCTGAAAATTTTTATTCTTGGTTTCTGTAAATAGTATATAATTTCTCTAAAAACTTAAGAATGGTATAAAAACGAGTTTTTGTATAGAGTGAATAAAACGCCGGACCGATTGAGACCAGGAGATGTGTCCATTTATAGGTCCTCGGCCGTGTCCAGAGTTTTAAGGAGAGGCATTATGCAAAACACTCGGGTTTAGTAGAAGAGCCTTCCCTTCCTCTTTTACGTCAGCCTTTTTTTTTTTTTGAGGATATTACTGAGGTAGAGATAAGTTTTTACCGTTATTGGTGGGGGGGGGGGCAGGTACATGATGAGTAACTGATATATAAAGACGGAATATTTTTACAATCAATTACTTGAATCTCGAAGATGTTTTTTTCCCCCGTGACTCTGGTTTCAGGAGTGGTACTAAACTTCCCTTCTCCCGACCTAGGTCGAACATATGAACTTAGGTTATTATTCACAATTGGTTATGGATGAATCATGAGAAATAAAATCCCTAGTTTGAGGCCCTTTTCGCTATTCAGGTGTAGTATGAGAAAGTAAGCTTATCGACAGAAAAAATAAGTCGATATCAGACTGTGTTTTACTTAACGTTTCGGCACAAAATACTGCTTCATTATTTCTTATTTCTCTTCAAACCAAATGGAAAACCAATTAAAAAGGTTAATTCCTTTAAATCAGTCAATATGCAATACGTATACGATTACAAAGGTTGTACAAACCGTTTCTTATGATTGTAGTGTAATATTCAATTTAAATTATTGTTCAACTTTTTATCAGGTTCAATTCCTTTGAATGTGGGTACGTTTATTAAATTAATTATTTTAGTTTTCTTTAATAAATAAATTTATTGTACAACCACTCTCGCCATTAACAAAGCAAACATAAACTAAACAAAGATAAAACCAATCCAAAGATGTAAATTCCCCTTCTTATTATTATTATCAAGTATCTGGGTGCCCGGCGTTGCCACGTGTACTTATTTATATAAACACGAAAAAGTATTGAATTATATATTAATCTTTAGCCAAGAAGTGATTTAACCTAAATCTATCTGTTCCTAGTTCCGTTTCGACCGATAGTGCATTAATTGAACAGTCATAAACTACATTGAATTTTATTGCATCAGTCCCAACAAACATATCTCCGAATTTCTTTACTCATAGAATACTTAAATATACTCCTTGAGTACTGCAGGATATAATTGTCCGTCAGTCTTCAGACATTACGAAAGATTAAATTCATCAAACTCTTAGCTAGATTCACAATGTAAACAAATAGTCGCCATATTGGAGTCACTAATATGGCGCGAAAATTAACTTACATTTTCCGAAAGGATCGTAAAGTATTTCGTATTGTTTTTTTATTATCAGTCGACGGAGGATTGCTTGGTAAAATTATACTTTTCATTAAATGAAAACATTTCTTCCTTGTTTCATTACCAGAAAAGGAACTATTTCCTTTGTTCGTCGCGTAGTAACGTCTGTCTCTCTCCCTCTGTCGCGTGATGTCTCAGTCTCTTTGCGCGCAGTAATTTAACTGAAAATGATCACAATTTTCAATTATAATTCTTTCCACATTTATGTTAGGGAATTCTCACCCTCCACAGTACCGTTTCTCGTGTTTTGAAGAATATGTGTACCAAGTTTAGTTGCAGTCTCTACGCGCGTTAAAATTTGTATAAAGATTAACGTAAATACATCCAAATATACATCCTTTTTTTATTATATAGATTTGAATGTAATAAATTTATTACAGGTCGGTCAATGACAAAAATTGTCAAATTAAAATGGATAAGAACGTGTCGATTATTTTGGTGCGATATTAATCGAAATCAAAATTAAAAAATTATTTTAAATAAATTTAGTTATAGTTTTGAGTTTGAATGCACGTATCTGAATTCATTTTACGTTTAATCGTGTATAATTGTAACAAGAAACTATTATAACTTCGTCGTAAACATTAGAAATAGTGTGACTGTGGTTCATTTCGTTACATGAAATTTTGTAATTAAATCGTTACAGCAATCTATGAAATTAATTGAATTAATCCAAATTATTAATGAATTTTAAACGCCTGAAGAGGTCCATAAAAACGGGTGAAACGTTGTGTTTTGCCTTGAAATTTTATTGTAAATTGACACTTTTTTTAATGTAGTTATTAATGAATTATAAATATGTAAACGTATACGTACGTATAGAAAAATTTAATTTTAAAATGACAAATTTATGAAAAATGGATAATAATGAATAATAAAGATAGCCATTTCAGACAAAAAAGTGATAATAAAAATACCACACAACGTTTCTGTCCCTTTCGTCAGGTGTGATGAAGACCCTAGAGCGACAGAAATGAAAAAAACCATGAAGAATATCAAAAAGCTTTTGAGTTTTGTCAACTGACGAGTGCAGTTGTGTCGCTCTAGGCTCTTCTTCGCACCTGACGAAAGGGACAGAAACGTTGTGTGCTATTTATATTATCACATTTTTTTGTCTGAATTAATTTCAGTTGCATTTATCGTCACTATTCTACTTCCCTCTTCCAAACTCCTCATAATGTGGTCCACAACGTCAGCAGTTTCTACCACCAAGGTTATATTATTCACGAACCATTGCATCTCGACGTCTTTGAAATTACTATTCAACCGGGATCATATTCCTATTTATTTATTAAAAAAGATTTTTGATAAATAAATAGTAATATTGAATAAAAAAATGTGGTAAATTCACATAAGAAAAAGTGATAATTTAAATACCACACAACGTTACTGGGATCCTTGTTCCTTTCGTCAGGTGCTAAGAAGAGCCGAGAGCGACACAACTGCAGGGTGGTCAGGTGAAAAAAAACCTCAAAATTGTCGGTATTTGGCTAACTAAAAAATAAATTTATTTTTAAATTTAATATTTTTCTTATAAGTATTGGCTGTTTTAGTATTGTATATCTAAACCACTATTGATATAGTAGTGAGACTTTTTATTGTAATAAATATTTGCCATACTATTTGGTAACTTTTTATCGCACCCTCGTGACAACGAGATGAGGTATTAAAATACACCTTGATGTTGCAGAGCAACTTTAACAGTCAGTATTTTTAAGTTAAGAAAGTAAAATAATTTTGTAGCGTCTGTAGTTGTATTTGAGGAGGAAAGCAGAAGAGAAACTAAGTGTCTTTTCTTTTGTGTTGCAGGTGAGTAGCCAAGCACGTCCCACGACTGCGCCTCTCCACGCTGCCTGGGTTAGTGACTGAGTTTTCAGAGCGCGGTGAGGAGGCTACTTGCTTGCTTGCTTGCTTGCCGCCTTTCATAACAGTAAACAACTACGTACCAACACAACAACTGCTCTTTTAGTTCAGTAATGCGGTACAATTACAGTAAGCGATAGTGAGGCAGAAGCAAGACTTTCTAAGAATGACGAACTCTCGAATACTATTCCGTAAAATAAAATATTCTTCGATTCAGAACTCACATAAAAATGTTAGTCTTTTCCTATTTCGGTGATTCGTAAAAAGAATTAATTTTTACTGAAAATTCAGCTTTGCTCATAAACTATTAAATTTCTGTAGATATGGTTGCGTAAATTACTCCGCTTTATAACTATTTGACCTTGGTACGTTACCAACTCTAGAATTGACAATGACCTAAATATTCTCTCAACACCCCACCCACCCAAAAAAAACATAATTCAAACCGCCCTAATCCAACCTCAGAGAAATATCCACCTCTTCAATACAGAATCCCATCCTCCTCCACCTAAACCCCTCAGAAGGCTAAAAAGAAAACGACAAATTGACCTGGCAACCACCGAAAATTAACACACACACACACATATATATATATATATTTTGTAATATATATATTATATAATGTAATTAATAATACATAACAATTAACCAATTAGAATTTTTAAAGCTATTAATCATTAAATTAATCAGTAGATTTATTACGATGCAAAAACATAAAATGTGAACGTTAAATTCTGAACGAAAATTCGAAATCTGACGACAATACCTTTACTTATAAGTAATTCTGTGAAATTTTATCTTACTGTCTCTGGTACTCAAGCAAATTTGTCTCGTTCGTACACACACACACACACTTATTGCACTTTATAGACAGGCCATTTTATTTATCCACTGACTCTAATCAACACTTTTAGTTTTGCAATAGTTGGTTCACTGTTCGTTTAAGGAATCCTTTTAGCTCGTTCCGAAGTTTGTCAACTGCTGGATGCAGTTACCTGGGCTCCCAAAATTTAAGAAAATGGTCTAAATCGAGGATATAGTAATTTAGCCTCAACACTCTAAATATTTAGCGTTGAATATTACGTAGTTATCTCACAGACTGCAACTTGTAAAATTGTTCTAACTGTTTTAGCTGTTGTTACATGTATCCAGACACTTTCTGGATCTTATACACTGCTATATTTCCAAGACGACTTTACTGGAGCTCGGCGCCCCACAGACTCTGCTCTGCGCGTCTAGCGAACCAACATCTACAATCACCCACAAACATTGCATTCTTGCCACATTCTTCTCCACGACTTGTGTGTTTTATGCCGCTAACAATGAGAGTCCAAATTTCTGTTGATTAATTAATTATTTCCTCTTAATTACCACAATATATATCAACCTATGTCACATTTCTTGCCATTCTTCAGCCATTTTCTGTTCTTTTTTTCCAATTCAATTTGATATAAACGTCTTTTAAATAGTTGAAGTGCTTCATCTTTCTTTTTATGTAGAGAACGACCACTTTGGCATTAAAATTCAACGCCTGTTGGAATATGTGTAATACGTATCGCAGTAGAAATATTGTTAAAACCACGTGATATCTTTTCAAAATGGTAAGCGATAAACGAGGCAAAATAAGTCCAACTGCCGTCCTCTTTTATTTATTTTTTTCAATGCGTGGTCAACGTCATCACCAAATTTTGTACGGTGAAATAACAGTTTCTTTTCTGGAGGTCCAATTTTCACTTTCTTTGCCTTTTGGTTTCTCCAGTACCCTTCATACACTAGACCCTTGTCAGATAATATATTTGTAGCGTCATGCTCATGTAGGTGCACAACTCATACCGACTCTCATTGGTAACGGAATAAATGAAGAAGAGCTCCTTTTGTCTATAATTGTTTTTTTTGGGGGGGGGGGTGTAGACAGGCTATGTATAGGGTAATCCAAATAGTGGAAACTCCCCTATTATAGCATAGGAAAGAGATTTGAAAGGGGGGATGCGGAAGGGTGGAGGAAGGTAGCCAAGGGTAACTAGGGCCCCCGGGCTATGGTTTAAGGATCCTACCCGGCATTCCCCTAAATAAATGCAGGACAAACACTAGAAAAACCTGCATCAGGTAGGTCGGGCATTGGGTACTTGTCCCACGCCCTTCCGATAGCGGAAGAGGAGTTTGCCGTGGGGACGCAGCATTCCCTTCTCCGTGCCTCGACCAGTTTAGGAGGCAGCTGGCCGACTGTTCCAATGGGAACAGGGAACAACTCTTAGCGTATTCCCAAGGTCTGAGACCCCGGAACATACACCTTTCAAAACAGGCCGAGGTGCCTCGGCTTGTGGGAACCTTAGTTCAAAAACGGAGAGGAAAAGGCATCCCCAAAGGTAGCCCCTTCGTATCTCTCCTACAAGGTTCTACCTGCGAAAGAACATCCCTCGCAGGTAACGCCTGCGAGAGAATAGCCCTCGCAGTATTTTGTCTATAATTGGTGAGTTAAGCATATTTATTACGTGTCCCATTTGCCTTCCCAATAACGAGTATTGGTATCAGTACCTGAAGGATATTTAGTTCATCAAATAGATGGTTATCATATATATATATATATTATAATTCATGATTTCCTCTTCAACTACTCACTAAAGAAGCTCACTACATTTCTTCAAGTTAATTTTAACGTGTTAACGACATCAATGTAATCACAATAGTAAAATCTTCGGATTCAAAAATTTTCAGTATACTAAACATATATATATATATATCGTTACTCAAATCGCGAAAATACGTCGTTATTCTCTCAAAAAATTAAAAAATAGACACCGAGACACTTTAAAACGAAATATGGCTTCTTTTTTTAAAAAAAAAAAGATGTGACACACCGTTTAAATAGAAATAACTTGGAGCTACAAGGAAAAGACAAAACCATTACCGACATGATTAGAACCATAAAGGCTTTCAGAAGTAAATTGGAGCTACTAATTAATCAACTGAATACAAAATCCCGGCTTTGAAAGCAAGGGCAAGTCCTGAATTAAATTGCGGCGTTTACGTGACAGAAGTAAGAAATATTTTAAGTGAATTTGAAAGACTTTTTTTTTCTATTTTACAAGTTATCCTTTTCTCTTGTTTAGACGTTGAAAAATCTGCTACTGAAATATATATATAAAACCTTCTTTCTAGACTTATCTTCCTTTGAAAATGAGATTTTGCAGTTGATTTCTCAAAGCCAGACTAAGTGATGGAAAATTTTTTGTAATTTATATCTGAAAATAATATCGTTGTTTAAATCAAGTTGCGCTTCAAATAACCGGATAATTTGCATAAAGTTTTCAATGTGAATATGAAGAGTATTAAATCATAATAGCGCCTTCGGGGATGACCCAACACCTGTCATCCTCCTTGCGCGCCATCCTATGAAAAGTACGCGGACATCACGCAAGGCCGTGATTTGATTTGATTTATTTTATTCCATTAGTCCTCTTATGAGGAAATAGGATACGTCTTTACATAAAATTACCGTATAGTTATTGGATGCTATAATTATAAGTTAACATAAAAGTACTGAAAAACGGGAACACAAATTTCCCTGTCAAACACGAGTAAAAAACTATACAATAATAATAACAAAAATAATAATTAATAAGGAAGATAGCCAATACAGACAAAAAAGGTAATATACAAACCACACAACGTTTCTGCGATCCTTGTTCCTTTCCTCAGGTACGAAGAAGAGCCTAGAGCGTCACAATTTATTTGGCTTTTGCATTTTGTCAACTGACTAGTGCAGTTGTGTCGCTCTAGGCTCTTCTTTGAACCTGATGAAAGGGATAAGGATCCCAGAAACGTTGTGTGGTATTTAATTTACTACTTATTTCGTCTGAATTGGCTACCTTTCTTATTCATGTTATAAAAGAACTCAAATATATTAAAAGTTTTAAAAAAAATTAAATGCAAGTAAAATAACTAAATTATTATTAATTTAGATATTATTCTCGTACAATTTCTATGCGTCATAGTCGTACATTTATGTATGAGCTAAATATTTATATTATCACTTCTTTTGTCTGTATTTCGCTATCTTTATTATTAATTATTTTCAATCCGACGTAATTATTTACATTTTAACAAAAATAATAATTGTTCAGAGCTTTTGAGTGTTGTCAACTGACCAGTGCAGTTGTGTTTCTCTAGGCTCTTCTTAGCACCTGACGAAAGGAACAAGGATCCCAGAAACGTTGTGTGGTATTTATATTGCCCTTTTTTTGTGTGTGAATTGGCTTTCTTTCTTATTCATTATTCTATATTTTAATAAAAGTCTATTTTGTATATTTGTAGAATGAGTTTTTAATTAAATTACACTACGAAATACATTACGTGAATTTTCATTAGGTTTTTACCAGAGAGTACGGAGGTTAGGTATATAATCTTAATATTTATTTTCTACAAATACTTGTACCAGTTGCCTTTTGAATCAATATATTTCCAATTTTTGTAAGTATTAGTCTCCTTCCTTGTCACTTACCACTGTCTTCCCATAAATGATCTCCCTTCCTTCTTTATGAACATCATTCACACACTTTTATTATTCACCAACTCTTATTCAGTTAAAAGGTTATTAATATAATTATTAAGTAAATAAATACCTCTTTTGCCATCTTTATTAATATTATCTCTACCTATACGTAATATTTCTTCAATAGGCCTCGGTGTTGATTCAACCAACTTTTTCTTTCAACCTTTTTAAATCTTTCTATTCCAAATGTCTCGATATTTTTACATTCGACATTTTTTCATGGCTCGAACCTGACTCAGTTGTGGAGCATTTGCAAATTGTAAGTCTCAGTTTATTTTAATTTTTGGCACTCTTAAATCCATTACCTGCATATTCATGTAGATTGTACTCAGTCCCTGAAATTTTTCTCATATTTTAACAATTCTTTGATTCAACATAACCCGATTTTTTCCTGCACACATGATATCTCATATTGTAAATCCCCTACTAAAATTTCCATCACACACTATTCCTTCATACAGTGACTCATCTTGGTATATAATCTTAAAATTTTAGGCGCCTTTAAATTTTTTGACTTATGCCAACTAGCACAATCCATAACTAAAAAAAGCCTCTCGTGTTCCTAAATATTGTGACATCTGCTTAAGAAATATGTTCCTACGATCAGGGTTGACATTCGATGCAAATAAGCTAGAGTAATTTCCATTTTTATTTTTTACTAGCTGGGTGCCCGGCGTTGCCCGAGATGTCATTTATCTATAACCCCCGATATGACTCCAATTTCGGCTGCTTTTGCGCAATTTTTATGTAACGCTACTCGAACCCTAATCATTATAATTAACTCTGAAAAATATTTCTTCAACGCAAATATCTGCCGTGTTTGCATGTTCCAAAATTTGCACCCCGCTACCTCTGCATCTGAGGGGTAAATGGCAATTTGATTGTCGTAACTAAACACAGTGACTTCCATAACCTTTGATTTGACTCCAATCTCGGTTGTATTCACGTTATTTTACTGTAAAGCATCTCCACCCCAAACCCGAAGGGTGTCCTTTTCACAGGGCGTAGGGGATGAAAATTGTATTCAGATAACATTGGTAGAAACACTATCAATATCTTTGACCCCTAAAAATATTTATCCGACTCAAATATCGGCTGTTTTAGTATGTTTAAATATTTCCACCCCCGCTTCTGGGGATGGAGGACGCGTCTCACCCCGACAGTGTTTGTTTCCTGGTCGCAAAGAACACGTGTACGAAATTTGCTGAAAATTGCTCGACTGGTGTATATTAGTATTTTATTTAGAAAACGTTTGTATGGGAAATAGAAAAGGGCTGTTTTTAGGGTTTTCCCGGAAATTATTCGATTTTTTCTCGCCTTTTAAACCTTCGCTAGACCTCCACGAACATTTCAAGACTAAGATAAGATAAATCCGTTCAGCCGTTCTCGAGTTTTAGTGAGACTAACGAACAGCAATTCATTTTTATATATATAGATATATATTTTTTAACTATAGTTGTTGGGTATCATTTTTCTTGTAAATGTTTTAAAATAAAATAAATCGAAGTTTTTTCAAGCGATGTCCTCTGGGTTTTCGACAGCCCTCCCACATTCCCTAGTTGACAATAGTCATAACAGCGAATTAAATATTTATCCTGTCAGTGTGTAACTAGGTCAGGTCTTTAGTGTCTACTTCCGCATTCTGCTTCCGACATGTTACGTGATTTAGTGGAACTATTGTCATTGTTCACATACGAGGGAGTACAAAAGGTACGCACCATTCACGCACTCGTCAATGACGTGGAAACTGAATTTAAGAGCAACGGCAGTGGATTAATTATCGCGTTTTTATTTAGCGAGGCGTGGTCTATTTTAATGAGCGTGGCTTCTAATGAGGCCTCGCACACAGCAGTTGTCGGGTGCTTGAGCGACAGCCGGCCTCTTGCCTATTGATTTCGACAATAATACTTTACTACTTCCGCATGACAAGTCGCGTTTCAGCAGCTTAATTAAGCCCAGTTTATGCACTTGTGGCTTCCCTTGAATATGAATGTACGCACACACCCCCGCGCACGGACCGGAGTTTCCTTTCTCGCTCGCCCAGACACGTTTAGTGGGGCATTGTAAATGCTATCTTGCCTCTACAAATTGTGACAATTAATTGACAAAACGAGGTAATATGCGTCAGAGCGGCTTTTGTCCTCGCATCTGCTGTTTACGTTGGTCGTCGACAAAGCAAATGAGCGAAGGGGCGCAATATGTGTTTCAGTTCACAATAAAATATAGACGAAGGAGGGGTTGCAATTGTCATTCTACGCTTAAATACTCCGAATATAATTATTATTCTTTTATAGATTTAAAATATATAATATTATTTTTCACTTTTACTGGTAAACGAGAGCTGATCGCATAGTAGACGTAACGGACACCAATGGTACGTCAATGCAACACTTAGGTTAAGAGCTAATTTCATATCAACAGATGCGTAAACAAGAATTAAATTACGGACGTTGAATTCTTCAAGAATTTCAAAACACATGTCGTTTGATTAAAGACGAAAGGTCAGACTTTATGACTCTTGTAAGTGAAAAAAAAATCTATGCTCAAAATATATTTTCAATAAGACGTCCTTCCAGTTAATAAATGTCAACACCTTTTCGTGATCCGAATAAAAATATTTTTTACATTTAAAATTTTTTGATATTTTTTGGGGTTGGATCGAGTATTTAAGCTTATCTAACATATGAAAGAGCTAGAGAATAGTTCGTAGGTTACGAAATTTGAGACGTAATTTAATCAAATCCTCATATTTAAAACATAAAGAAAGAGAAGCAGAAGAAGGTGTAGACAGGCTATGTACAGGGTAATCCACATAGTTTCAACTCCCCTCTTATAACATAGGAAAAGGAGTGAAAGGGGGGATGCGGAAAGGTAGAGGAAGGTAGCTAAGGGTTAACTAGGGACCCAGGGCTGTGGTTTAAGGATCCTACCCGGCAATTTGCCTAATAGTGATCCAGGGAAAAACCTAGAAAAACCTGCACCAGGTAGGTCGGACATTTGGTACTTGTCCCACGCTCTTCCGATGGCGGGAGAGGGTCGCAGCTTTCCTCTCGCCGTGTCTTGACCAGTTTAGGAGGCAGCTGGCCGACTATTCCAATTGAGCTCTCTGAGAAGGTTCACCTGCGAGAGAATTCTCTCACAGGCTTCCTTGTCCAAGAATCGAAAAATCATTAGCTGGATTATAGTGACAAAGAAACAGAACAAACAGCGCGTGTTCAGACTAGACTCTGCAGAAGGATCTGAAGTGGTAGAACACAAATGCAGCATCAGTCTTGTATGCTTACATATACTTTGTACAGAAAATATAAAGTTTAATAAAAATGAACTTTTTTTTGTAGGGCAACAGGCTACATGAGGGTAATCCACATGGTGGCAACTCCCCTTTAATAATATAGGAAGGGATTTGAAATGGGGGATGCGGTAGGGTAGAGGAAGGTAGCTAAGGGTTAACTAGCGCACCCGGGCTATGGTTTAAGGATCCTACCCGGCAATTCGTCTAAAAGTGTTGCAGGAAAACCCCTAGAAAAACCTGCAATCAGGTAGGTCGGGCATTTGGTACTTGTCCCACGCCCTTCCGATGGCGGGAGAGGAGTTTACTGTGGGTCCGCAGCTTTCACCTCGGCGGGCCTTCACCAGTTAAGGAGGCAGATGGCCGACTGTTCCAATAGGAATGTGCGGACAAGTCTTACCGCAAGATCTGCGACCCCGGAACATACATCTCTGGAAACAGGCTTGTGGGAACCTTAGTTTAAAAAACCAGAGAGAAGTGAAGGCATCCTCAAAGGTATCCTCCTTCAGAGCTCTCCCTGGGAAGGTTCACCTGCGAGAGAATGCTCTTACAGGCTTCCTCGTTTAAAACATAAACCCACAAACAGTCTGAAATACAAAGCCATCGTTGATTAAGAGTTATTTTTCAATGACGGAATTTTTAAATACGAAAGGAAACGATATTTCGTATTCCCAGACTTCTTCTTCAGTTTCGAAAAGTCGTGCTTTTTTTTTTCGTAAACGTTAGCCAGTCGTATCGTCGTGTCTTCATAAAGCACATATCTATTCTGTTACTTACCTGTGTGTACGGTTGCCGTGAGCTTGCGCCATAAATAACAATATATTTGCTAATCGCCGCGGATCTGTTCTTGGTCGGTCGGGCAGCGGCCTGTTTTATCGGCGCCACTGTGCTGCATGCGTGGCAGATAAGGAAGCGCGTTGTTTTTGTGAGGCAGCACGTGGTTATCTGCAGCCGACTAAATACCGGTTCTCCACATTATCTCGTTCACTTGCCGCTTGCTTCCGCAACGTTTTCCAGCCCTGTTTGCACGTCAGTAATTCATTCGAAGCGGGTCGCACTTCTTGAGCCAGTTTCTCCGTAAATAAAAAATTAAACCGGAAATCTTAACGGGAATAACAGAACCACTTCCTATAAAACGTGTCATAACAATAAAAAAAAATTTCTCGTAACATGGCGGTTCTTTATGGATTGGGCAAAGAAAAAGGGAAATGGATTATTGAATTATAACATGTTAGTTCTCAATGAAAACCTGGTGGAACTACACTTCGCAGTTTATAGGACGCGAAAAGTTATTTTTCCATATTTCTGACCAATTATTTAATAATTTTAACACCCCATCAACCTCCGTTATTTTCGTAATGAACGAAATAATAATACACCATTCATTAACCTGACATAGTTTTTCCACATTAATTTAATGCAAAACCATGGTACACCAGTTCTTAATATCCGAAAATTTCCGAAGGTTGTCGACAAAGAATGCAAATATTTACTTAATATAAAATCTGTTTAATGATAAATGCGACAAATATGAGTACATACAAAACAATCATAGTTTGAATAATTGAACTTTTAATGAAAAAATAATAAATGAAAAAAATTTACGTCTGATTAAAAATAACGAATAAGAAAGATAGCTCATAAAATACAAAAAAGGGTAAACGTTTCTGGGATCCTTGAGCCTTTCCCCAGGTGCTAAGAAGAGCCTAGAGCGACACAACTGCAATTGTCAGTTGACAAAACTTAAAAACGACGAAAACGCAACGACAATGGGAGAGTCGATCTTCTTCGCACCTGACGCAAGGAACAAGGAGCCCAGAAACGTTGTGTGGTATTTATATTATCATCACTTTTTTGGTCTGAATTGGCTATCTTCCTTATTCATTATTTTCAATCAGACGTAAATTTTACATTTTAATATTTAACTTTTATTCAGTTAATTTATATTAAACAACTCACGCTTGATAAATTGTTAATTTTTATAATTATACAAATATTTTTATTTAGTCAGCTATTTAAATGGTAAATAATTCTACATTTTCAAATATTTAATTTTAAATTTTTCCAGAGCTTTCGACAGTCCGCCATATTCATTTGTGCAAATATAAAATTTTCAGTAACAATTTGGATTTTAAGAAGAAAATTGTTTTATTTATAAGTTCGTAAATTATAGAAATTATAATTTTAATATTTTTTTAAATTAAAGCATAAGTTTTAAAATTTTAAAAATGACCCAAAATAATTAGTGTAGAAACCTTTACTTTTGCTCGTTTATATTTTCTGTAATTTACAAAAGCAACTCCTCCTTCCTACATCATCTGTGTTGCATCTTTAGACGACAGGACTGTAGTAGGACATCACCTCCAATGCAGGCAATAAAGCGGGGAGTATCATAGCCATCAGTGTCCCGAAACTCTTGTATGGATTGCCCTTCGGCTGCCCCAATGGGATCATCGAGTAAGTGTCACTGACCCTGAAGTATACTAGACGAAAATAAAACGTTATTGCCTGCCACGACAGGATTCAGGATAATATTTTGAAATTTTGAAAAATGTAAGGCAGAGCCACTGTAAAGAACTCTGCGTGTGTGATATTGTAATGTGTAGTTCCCTGAGTAGCTTCAGCCTCAAAATGTGCCCTTTGGCTTGTCTGTGAGGATAGAATTTCCATAGACTTCCCTTTTGGCGTTTCGCCAGGACAGGATAAATGCTTTCTTCTGGTTATCCAGAAGCGTTTCGATTTTACACATTTGTTGCTCCTCTCAGCATTTGAAATTCGTGACTGTAGGAACGACACATTTTATGTTAATCCAGATTAGAAAATAAATTTGTTATTGTAAAACTTAACAACGTTACCTCGCTTATTTTACGAACTCTTCAGGTTCAAGTTTTAAATTTTTTTTGATAGCGAGGCCACGAATTCTTTTTTTAAATCAAAGCATTACCTTTCAAAATCGTTTCGAGACACGTCAGTCAACAAAGAATGATCTGTTAATCAAAAAAAAATTTAAAATTTGATCCTGATGAGGTCGAAAAATAAGGGATGAAACGTTGTTTAATTTTAAATTGGTAGATTCTTTTTTCCGACTTAAAATTATCTGATGTATATTTATTTATTAGTTTTCTCAATAGTCAGAATATTTTTATATATATTATTAGTATTTTACTTTCTGTCCTTACTGACCTTTAAATTTTTAATAGATTTTAAAAGGCAGAAACTGTTATAACACAGAAGATTCTTAAGCATCTTAATGACAGTTTTTCGAGTTCCGTAACCATTACAGACGTTTTAAATAAAATCGAAATGTCCCATTAGCCCATGAAAAATTTGTTTCCTAGAATCACCTAGACGTCAACTCAGGACTGTCCAGAGATTATCGAATCCGATCCCTTGGAGCCTTCCCAACACACACTGAAACTCGACAACATTTCCCAAACCGTTGCTGATACCATTCAATAAAATAAAATATATTATAAAAACCGTAATCAAACGGCTTTCTCTTTGAATAAGAAAGATAGCCTATTCAGACAAAAAAAGGGCACCATCGTCCTGTGGTTAAGGGGTCAGCGTGACTGCCTTACACGTCACAGAGGTCCCGGGTTCGAATCCTGGCGAGGGCACAGATGTGACTTTCGTCAAATCAGTCCATGGGCAAATAAGAGTGAGTTCCAAAAATGAGTCTCTAATAACCTGAGCTGTTGACGCGACTCTAAATAAATCGATATTAAAATAAATAAAATGGTTATTATTGGCTTTTAAATAAACCCGTGTCCCTTGATGTGGCGTTGTGCCGTTCTGAAACTACACGACAAATCTTTTATTTTTGATTGTTTGACAAATTTTTAAAAATCTTTATACCATTATATCAATATTAATAAAATGGAGAAAGTCAAAAAAAGATATATTTTTATCAATTAATGCAAAAATACTTCAAAATAAAAAAATATGGAATATGAAAATTCGATTCACGAATGACAACATTTACGATTTATTTAAATGAAATTTTTTATACATCTGATTGAAAATTATGAATAAGAAAGATAGCCAATACAGACAAAAAAAAGGGTAATATATATACCACACGACGTTTCTTGGATCCTTGTGCCTTTCATCAGGTGCGAAGAAGAGCCTAGAGCGACAAAACTACACTTATCAGTTGAAATAACTTAAAAGGCTTTTATTTTCTAAATTGGCTATCTTCCTTATTCTTTATTTTCGTAATTTTTCTTCATTTTGACTTAATTCTCTTTGTCTCGCGCTACTTTCTCGAATTGACGTCCGAGGACTAACCAATTATTGAAGCAATATAGGTGTGATTAAATGTTTCTGCTTGCTTTAAATAATATTTACAGATGAATACTAAACTTTGAGGTGTTAGGATTAAAATTTCGTAACTAATAATTTATGTTTGGGACGGGCACAAGTGTATCGATATATTAAAATTATTCTATCGTTACGTGTGCGTTGCTGTGTAGTATAACTTCTAGGAGACTGCTTTGTTTGTTTGTTTACCTGACTGCTGATTACTTTCTCTTTATAATTACACATACTCTATAAGTTAGACGTTGTAAAAAAAAACTCGCATGTAAAAGCTGTTCATCGACTGATATTGATTCCCCACTGTTCTTGCAACACAACCCCGGACAGGCGTTGGCAGTGACTGGATGGACATGAAGAATCACTGACAACTTGACCTAAGCTCAGAATGAGGAATCTAAGTAAATACTGCGTCGCGACGGGGGCCACACCCGAACTCGGCGGCCACGGCAACGGCAACGGTCACGCGCCACGCGACGTCGCGTGCGCAATCTACGCGGCGATCTCCGCTCTGCGTGAGCGTGTGCGTGTGCGGCCTGCACGCAACCCTCTAAAAGCCACCCAACAAAGAACCTTCAACACTTTAACATTACTACTCGCCGATTCAAACGCGTATTTTAACGGTACCGGTACCCGGTACGAACACATACTCAAAATGTCTTTGGTTACCACCAAGCGCCGGTTAGCCTTCACAACGGTCACTTTTATTGAGTTTTTCTATCTGTAAAGAGCTTTACTGAATTAGTATGAGAATAGTCTACGCCGAATTATAAGAAAATAATTGAAAATGGCGTAAACCCGTTCTGGTAACATCGATTACCTAATCTATAATTTCAACGATAAAGTAGGCTTAAAAGCATCTGCAAAGGACCAAATGTTGTAGACCCACAACAAAATAATGGTTTGCCTTCACAATGAAAGGCTTTGCCGACCCGTGGGGTTTTATTGGCAATGCAGTCCAAACGAAAATTAGCGGCCTGGACCACGTGAGTAAAGGCCATGACGTTTTTCCCAAGTGGGGGAACGGTGTTTAAAAAGATAACTAAAACGGCTCAGTGACCTCTTCTTCCACATGTTAGCATTTTTTGCTTACATGTATATTAATATATCGTAGATGAACAGGGACAAAACTCTTTCGGAGACAGAGGGGCAGTAGCAAGGAAAACTACGAGATTGGACGAACTCCGAAACAGAACAAGCAGCTTGTTATTTTCTTAAGGATTTCCAATCAATGTAAAACATTCCACAAGATTGCCGAGGTTATGTAAGCAAACCCCACAATTTACTCATTAATTGAATTTATTTGAAAATTGTATTTATTTTAATTCGTTCAAAAAAACGAGAATTTTTATGGCAGGGGAACAGTTAAATTGTAAAACTCGTCCTTTCAATAAATAAAGAAAAAATGCATTAATAATACAGTTACGTAATTTTATTTTAAATAATTTGTAAGTATTTAACAACAGTTAAATTGTAAAATTCTACCTTTCAATAAGGGAAGAAAATGTATTAATTAAATGGTAACGTAATTTTTAATTTTAATTTAAATAATTTGGAAATTTAAAATTAATTTTTCGTGTAATTTAACACACAAATTTTCTCAATTCCACTACAGAATACTGTATAATTCACATATTGAGGAAGTAATTAATATATTAAACAAGTATCTAAATGTACGCCACTATGGCACCAATTCAAACAAGATATATGTTATTCTTGTTGGCCCATTTAAAACTTCTTATCGGACATCGACCCGGAAGATATATTTTCTTTCTGGTCGCCAGCATTTGGAGAGTCACTACGCGCCCGCATCTTGTGAATTTACGTAACGGACATAAAATTACAGCCATTAATGTAATTTTTTTTTTATTTTTCCCACAAAACACACCAAATTTCATACCATACTCCTGTATCCTTTCCCCTATAGAAGGACATTTCATTGAATAATTTAAATGACAATAAATTTTATGATTGCATTTTTCAATTTTTACGTATATATTGTATATTAATTTACTTGATGAACATATTACGTATAGCTTCTGCGTATTGCTATTATTTTATTTTACAAATGAAAATGTAAATAAGGTACGTTTATTTAGCGGGTTGTTGAGCGGGTAGTGTGTGTGCTGGGGTTGTTGAGCGGGTAGTGTGTGTGCTGGGGTTGTTGAGCGGGTAGTTTGTGCGCTAGGAGAACAGGAGGAAAACAACCTACGTCATAGTTGAATTAATTCACCTCGTGGCCCACGTTTCCACCTCATAATAACGTTGATGTGATTCACCGAGGATGGGAACAATTTACAGATTGCCACAATTTACAGAAGCTATGAAAATAAATAAACATGAGGATGCAAAAACTGAGTTTATGGTTCTTAAGAAAAAACACGATAATACTGACCGTAAATATTAATAGTTGTTCCAGTGAGGCTGTAGGCTGTCTAAATAAGAGAGAGGGATTTTTTATAGAGAAATATTGTCAAGAATAAACGCAGAAAAAAGGACGTTAAGACAGTGACATGTCTGACTTCTTCCAGACGAAATCAGAATGGTTATTGGAATTTATGAATAAGGCTGTACTGACAAATGGAATGACCTGAAATAAAATAGTGAATGTTTCTGAGGATTAATATTATGGAATAATATCGAAAATTAATTTAATTGATAATATAAGGTAAGAAAGGTGAGTTTTAGATAATATTGTCTGGCAAAAGATGTCTTAAACTTAGTACTGAGGCATCAAAAATTTATAATATAGTCCTACATTTTATTTTTCTCTCTGAATAAAAAAAATTAGTTTATACTATCTAAAACAATGCATAAGCCACATATAAAGATAGTTTATATCACTCAAGAGAACAACTATTTCTGAACCATGGATACACATGTTAGTTTTTGTTCAACATGATATATTATGTAGCCAATAAAATATTGGACTCGTACTGTTTTATATTTAATTAGGCTCGGTCCTTGCGACCGCCCCCGCTCCTGCTGATATTTTGTAAGGGTTCCCCTGCAGCATCGTTCGCGTGTGGTATTTCGACCCTGGTATTAATTGACTTGAACACAGCAGCAGAGCATTGTCAGTGCATTAGCAGACACACAGTGATACAGATACACTGGTAGTTTTTTGTCCGCGGTGGTTTGTCTTGCAGTGGCGAGTGTCCATCAATACGACATTAAGCTCTCGTCCATTCAAACAAGTCCGCACGCGGCGACCTTTTGTTTGTGCTATTCACATTGATGCTTCACACGTTGTCTGTAGGATTAATACGTAGAACGAAATGTTTGATTGTCTGCGTACATCGAAATATATTTCCTTTTTTGTTAACATTGGCACATGTTATAGGTAAATAGTCACAAAACAAGGTTCATTTTTAAATTCTTAAAAGCTTAATGAGACGTCCTATTTATTGCCCATTAAAGCTTTTTTAATAGCAACAGGCTTCATGAGGCTAATCCACGTGGTGGCAACTGACCTTTAATAGCATAGAAAGGGAATCGAAAGGGGGATGCGGAAGGGTAGTGGAAGGTAGCCAAGAGTTAACTAGGGCTGTAGTTTAAGGATCCTACCCGGCATTCGCCTAAAAGTGATGCAAGACAAACCCTAGAAAACATTCTTTAGGTAAGTCGGGCATTTGGTACTTGTCCCACGCCCTTCCTATGGCGGAAGAGGAGTTTTCTGTGGGGACGCAGCATTCCCTTCTCCGTGCCTCGACCAGTTTATGAGGCAGCTGACCGACTGTTTCAACGGAAACAGCGGACAACTCTCTCTCTATCCCTCTCTCTCTCTCTCTCTCTTTCTCTCTCTCTCTCTCTCTCTCTATATATATATATATATATATATATATATCGATCTCTATCTCTCTCTCTCTATCTAATGCCCGACCTACCCAATGCAGGTTTTTCTAGGGTTTTCCCTGCATTTCTTTAGGCGAATGCCGGGTAGGATCCTTAAACCATAGCCCGGGGGCCCTAGTAACCCTTGGCTACCTTCCTCTACCCTTCCGCATCCCCCCTTTCTAATCCCTTCCTATGTAATTAAAGGGGAGTTGCCCAATGTGGATCACCCTCATGTAGCCTGTTGCCCTTAAAAAAAAAATCTCTCTACCTCTATCTCTCTCTATCTCTATCTCTCTCTATCTCTCTCTATCTCTCACTATCTCTCACTATCTCTCTCTATCTCTCTCTCTATCTCTCTCTATCTCTCTCTATCTCTCTATCTCTATCTCTCTCTATCTTTCTATATCTATCTCTCTCTCTTTCTCTCTCTCTCTTTCTCTCTCTCTCTTTCTCTCTCTCTCTCTCTCTCTCTCTCTCTCTCTCTCTCTCTCACACACACACACTCACTCATATCGCGTTATTTAATTCCAAAGTCCAGAAACGTGTGTGACTTTTATATC
The DNA here is from genome assembly GCA_037074705.1 of Zhengitettix transpicula. Classification (NCBI taxonomy): domain Eukaryota; kingdom Metazoa; phylum Arthropoda; class Insecta; order Orthoptera; family Tetrigidae; genus Zhengitettix; species Zhengitettix transpicula. Next base: position 30,103,052 of record CM073591.1, read on the forward strand.
ATCACTTATTTTGTCTGTATTCCGCTATTTTTTTTATTTATTCACTTTCAAAACCGAAGTAAATTTTTCATTTTGAAGAAGCTATACATTCGGGAATAATAAATCGATGAATTGCGTGTCCTCTCCGCTTACGGCACGTATGACGTAGGTCATTAGTGAGGTTGAGATTGTAATTATCTCCGGTCTGATTATCACAATCCATTTCGTTGTTTGACAAGTGAAGATTACGGAGAATCCCGCGGCGGAGAATAAATATATCGTGTCGTTGGATGTCAGTGTCCGTGATATCGAATATTGTTCGCGGGAGAAAACGGCTGAAATATTGCGAGGGACCGTAACTCGCAGGCAAATACGACGATTCGTCTTAACGACGATGCGCGGCGCCCTTATCGCGAGCGGAGAAAATCCCCTCGGCTCCTTTCATCCCCCATTCCACCCGCAGCACAAAGCTGCGCGCCACGGGAAATAGTCGGCACCTGCGAAAATCTGCACAGCGAGTGGCTTCGTGCGGACGGTCAGCTGCCAGGAAACGATCCTAATGAACTTTCAATGCACGGTGTGTCCACCCATTTATCATCGCTTTTATAATTGCCCTTTGTCTCCTAACGACCTCCGTCATCAATGCTTCTATTCTTTTCTAATATTTGAAGTCTATTTCTTAAAAATACCGTTCTCCTGCGACATATTTCTCGAAGAAAAACATTCTTGTTATTGACGCTGCATGTACACGAGGTTGACGTCAGAGATATCGACGAGACGTGAACGTAGGGCGTGAAAGTACCTTACAAATGCTCCAGTTTGCTGAAGAACCACTCTTAAAAATTTCTTGCATATTCTTCAGATGAAAGTTTCATATTAAAGAAAGAATAAACATTTTAGAAAATGTCATGTAATCATCCTTGTTTATTCTTTTTTTTAAAAAAAAGATACTGCCGCTAACATTAACGTACAATTTGTATGCTATGCTCGAGTCAACGAAGAAAAAGGAAGAGAGAAGGAAAGAAAGATTAGAAATTGTCACCCTGTAAAACAAACCACGCACAAGATCAGTGATAGTCATAAGTACTTTATTCCAACGAACTTGGTGTTTCACTATTATCTTATGGTTATTTCTGAGGTTTAAGACTATCCTGGCTCACTAAACGTTGCTTCTTTCTAGGTCTAAACGAATTCTTTTTGTGTTTGATTTGTATGAACCTTGTTTTTCCATTTTGCCTATCCTTGAAAAACTATATCAACAAAACTCGCAGCTGATCTCATTTCTGTGTCTAAATAGAAAGGACATCCCGAGACACCCCGTCCTGTTTTGAGAGGTGTATGTTCCGGGGTTGCAGACATTAGGCAAACGGTAAGAGTTGTCAACTATTCCTATTGGAATAGTCGGCCAGTTGCCTCCTAAAACTGGTCAAGGCACGGCGAGAGGAAAGCTGCGACCCCACAGAAAATACCGTCTCGCGCCATCGGAAGGGCTTGGGACAAGTTCCAAATGCCCGACCTACCTGATGCAGGTTTTTCTAGGATTTTCCCTGCATTACTTTTAGGCGAATTGCCGGGTAGGATCCTACAACCATAGCCCCGGGGCCCTAGTGAACCCTTGGCTACCTTGCTCTACCCTTCCGCTTCCCCCCTTTCCTATGTTATAAGAGGGGAGTTGCCACTATGTGGATTACCCTATACATAGCCTGTCTAGACCCACAAAAAAATATAATATTGTAATGATCTGAGTTATCCGGTTTCGTGTGAGTGTGTTCCAAATCTTATGTAAATATACCTACCTTTATCTCACGAACGATGCGGGTATATTACCATAATAAATTTGAGACAAGGGCAGGGTAGCACTGGTGATACAGGTGATAGACTCATCAGTGCTCCTTGGTTCGATTCCTGGGTCTGTCGAGTTTTTTTACTACCATGATTTTCCATTGGTTCAATTAAATATTATTTAAATTTCTAATAATGGAATGGAAAGTCGGTAACACGAAAGGCATAACATTCGAAGAAATCGGAATAAATTGTCTTCTTAAAAAATTATTGTGTGTTGATACGCTGCAGGGTTCCTGTGAAGATAATTGCAATCATTTAATTGTGTTACCACGCCACGAGTGTGTGTCATCAGGCCACAATCTCTTTTTTTAAAAATTAATTGTTTATTCTCGCTTTAAAAGTTTATGTGTGGAGCCAGTACGTCTATGACGTAAATACGTCTAGATTAAGTTTCAAAAGTTTTGAATTTTGTCAAATGACTCGTGCTGTTGCCTCTCTCTCTACGTTCTTGCGTTTTTTCTGCCCCTGAATAAAGGAACAAGGCTACCAGAAACGTTGTGTGGTGTTTATGTTATCACTTATTTTGCGTGGATTTGACTATTTTTCTTATTATTAATTTTCAATGAGTCGTAATTCTTTTCCCTTTTAAGTTACACAGGTTAGCACGACAACTTTAAAACGATTATTTTCTGTTCATTCTACGGAAGAAAATATGGGAACTTCGGAGAGGGCTCATGTGATTACGGCAGGGTTAGTTGGATTGTTGTCATATGTAGCTTAATTCCACTCTACGAGTACGCACCAATTACTTATTGGATTACCTCACTCAGTCATTTCACATTTTCTTAGGAAACTTATCCGAGGTTAAGAACAAATTGTAGCTGCCTATATATATTCACAAATATTCCATAAGCCATTTAATAATCTATTATTTCAACGAAATAAAAAAATGGATTCACGTAATGAATTCTTTTTATCCGCCGTTTCTGTTCATTTACGTAACTCTAAAAAAAATCAGTGGTGGTTCTGAAATTCATTGGCACCTCGTCTCAATCATTGACCTTGAAGTCAGACAGGTTCCTAGTACTAACACCACTGTAGCAGTGAGCACGTGAAGACGGAGAGCGAGCACGTGGCTGCGGCACGTAGGCGTGGCCGTACCTGCAAAACGACGCTACCTGCGCCCTCTATCGATCCCACACAGTGTTGCCAACAATCGAGCCACGCTTTCTTTCGGAACAATTATTTCGAATCCGGCAAGTAATCGCCGAGAGTCGATTGAAGTTGTTTCTACATAGATCGTTCACTAAAGCAGTGTAAGGAAAAATGACCTCGTGATGCAGATTTAATTTTCCCTGTGACGCTAGTAACTAAACTTACTTGTAGTTCAGTTTCTGCTCTGAGCAAACAGGAAAGTAAATTTACTTGTCGGTGGCATTCTACGTGGACTGCCGCGTACGTGCAACTCATCCTTAAAACGTCACGTTTGACTAAAGCAGTTCCTTTACCGAAAATAATTTAATAATGGTGGCTAATTCCAAAGGAGTTCACCACGAACTATTGTGGGGGCTGTGAATGACGTAAGCAGAGGTTTGCATGTGTTGTGATTCAACTGTGGGAACTCTGGGATGAGATAATATCTAACCATGTATAAAAATAATTTTTGCAGCCGTTTCACCTCGTAATTCTAAGTATATCACGAACGTCCACTGTGAATGGCAAACGACATACGGTTGGGAGATCAAAGATAAGTTCACCAGTATTTCTTCCAGAGACGGCAACAGACGAGTCAAATGAATACGGATCAGTGAAAGAAAGCTCGTAGTTACGTGTTCAGGAAATAAAAATAAAACAATACAGTAGGACCAATTTTGATACTACGGTTTCTATAAAATAATACGTAGCACAGAACACTAAGAATAAAAAACCAAAAAAATTAACACCCTCTTTTCAAATAAATAAAAATTAATACGACATTAGTTTCCAGACAAATTTAATATGAGATACAATTACACAGAAAAAACTTAAAAAGCTGAACGTTTCGGATTTGATTTGTTTCTGTATCAACATTTGAAATAAAAATTATTCAATTTAAATGTAATATTTAGTTACATAAAAAACAGCATGATTTTTTTTCTCCATATTTGTAAAAGAGCTAAAGAACTGGTAATAGCTTTGAAAAAAAATTCATTTTATTATTTTCAACTATAAAATACAAATACAATGTTTTACAGTTTTATGAAAAATCAGAAACATTTTTTTTATTGATATATAAGATCAGAAAAATATTTCCTGTATTAAAAAATATATAAAACCATTTAACCATACGAAGAGCCTATAGAAACTCAGTTGACAACACTCAAAAGCCTGACGAAAGGAACAAGGATCCCAGAAACGTTCTGTGGTTTTACATTACCCTTTTTGCCTGTGTTGCCTATCTTTATTATTCATTATTTCCTGTATTAATTAATAATGTATTGTAGAGAATAATTCTTGTGTCTCATTTTAAATTTATCACAAATTTTTCCTTTATTTACGAAAAGTTTCTAATATATAACTGAATATACAGATTATCAAAATTATGTAAAAAAAATATTTTGTATTTTGATATTCATGATATATTTTTTTTAAAAAAACGAAGTTTATTTATTTTTATAGTAATATCTTTATATAAACAAATGTAAATCACCTGAAGCAGTTACAAATATCTAAACGAAACATGCTGCGTTTCATATAATTACATATTGTAATTGGAAGCATTTCAAATTAAAAAAAATGTTGTTTTTATTTTATTTAATTATTTAGTACAGGCGTAAATATACTAATAATAAATTAAGCTTAATAAACTACACTGTTTGGATAGACTGTGCATAAAAAATGGAGCCAGGACTGATATAGTCACCGATTACTAGGTTTGGAGCCACCATTAACGTTAATTGTACTTACTGAAATTTAGTGAAAAATATTGAAGTAAAAATCCATAGAGTATATTAAATTTAAATTTTGTCTGAAGGCAAATTTTGTATACATTTTATAATATATCGTAATCAGAGTGTCTTAGAACTGAAGATTAATAAAAATAAACGCGTAGGCATATCGTAAATAAATAAATAAATACTTCAACCATCGAATTGGTTGTTGAAAAGCCTCTAAATGGGATGAAAAATTACTGAAAAAAAACATCCTCTATTTTTATTCTTGGTTTACTAATTTTTTTTCCACATTATAAAACAATAACCCTCCGAATATATATTTTTTCCTGTCAAAAATGGAAGTTTCTAAATAACATTCATCATTGAACTCAAATTTCAGTCTTTGTACAAAGTCATTGACCAATTTCATGAACTTTTCTTTGCTGCAGTTTGAAATACTTAAGTCGTATTAATTTCTTCCTCAGGTCTACGCGCAGAGTGAAAGAAAGTTTATAGACTGTGATGTTAAGTTTGGGGCATGGATTCCACATCTCTGTGTGTACTGACGTATTACAGATACAATGTACTAATTACTGGATTTACCGTTAATATAACAATTGAAACTAATTTTTTTTTACACTCTAGGGAACAGTTCTATGAATTTTTAGAGAAATTTATGGATCGAAACGTCCTCCTGTTGTGTCAGTGAAAGCATGTGCGAAAATTCGACAGCTGCAGGGGGGGGGGGAAATAAATCTTTACGCGCATATTGCGGAACCCTGATTTACAGCTCGTAATTAAAAATACACAGCAGTGACATTGCGACACTTCTCCGACGCCAGGTGAGATTTATGGAGAGCCGGAGGAAGCGAAAACCAAACCAATTTCCAGTTGGTAGTTGGATTAAATCAATAAAAATCATCACCTTGCAAAGAGGGAGTTATTTACGTTTAAAAATAAACTTTATCTCTTCTAGGTTTTTTTTAGAATAATATAGTCAAGTTACCAGACCCAAAATAGATTTTTTTCTGCTACCCTCGTCACAACCAGTAAAGTCTTATTTAAGGATTTGATGTGTAACGGAAATTAATGCTGACTTCCTGTGGTCTAGGGGTCAGCGTGACTGCCTCGCATCACAGAGGTCCCGGATTTGAATCCATGGATGTTTGTGTGCGTCAGAGAAAACTCTCGTTAAAGCAGGCCCCCGGAAAAGTCAAAATTAAGTTTCCATAATGTGACGCTAACAACCGGACCTGTTGATGCGAGTGTAAATAAATCAATATATATATATTGTAATAACTAATATGAAATAACGGTACCAATTTAAACAATCAATTATCTTTTATTACACAATTATACAAATAATGAAATTTTATAGAATCAAAACAATTTTATTTTAAATAATCAGACACGGTACCCTCAAGGTCTTTACTGGATTGATAAGGAAAAGAAACAAAATGTTACAATTAAACAAATACAGTTACAATAAATGAAAAACGAAATGATTTAAATGATTGAAACGAATGAAACGGAAGTAATGAATTAAACGAAAGTAACGAAATCTGACACCTTTTACCCTTTATTAGCAATTTACAATTATTAATTCAGAAAATTAAACTTACACGCTCTCGGGTCCACACACTCACTTTATACCGGCTTAACAGTCCCCAGGCTGCACTCACACTCTTGACGACGTCACCCTCTTGATGAAATCAAACTCCTCTGCTGGCAGACAGATCTCCACGATGTACCTCCCAACTGTTGACGACTGTTGTCCAGCTGTTTACTCTCGGCCCTGCATCTTGGCCTACCATCCGATGATCTCTCCCCGCCGACACGTCCGCCTCCAGTCCACACGACTAACTCACTCCAACTTGACTTCCTCTATCTCTCCTCTGTAACTGTCCTGCCTTATCTGCTCTCTTATTTATATCGCGGATCCCGGATATTCCCTTGTATTCACAGTTGTTTTGAAATTACTTGTTCGCCAAAATAAACACCATCTGTTAGCTTTCTTCCGCTCCGAGAGTCACTTAATCAATTACAATAAGCATCTCCTTTTAGTATAATTGCCTCGTCCATCTGTTATGATGCCTTTCAGGGTTTCGTCGGTCACATAATTTGCCCTAAGAGCTGCCAAAATTGCTCGAATTATCTGTATATTCCTCCTCTCTAAAAGGTCACTCACCTGTCATTTTATCATTATTTTTAATGTGTACCAACCACTCACGGATCCCCAGTCTCAGTTTGTAAACAAATCTGATAAAAATATGAACAGACTTCCTGTCCTTCTGAGGTGGTTATTACAATATATATATAAAGGTAGAACAAGGTAGCCAAGGGTTGACTAGTGCCCCCGGGCTATTGTTTAAGGATCCTACACGGCAACTCGCCTAAAATTTATGCAGGTAAAACCGTAGAAAAACCTGCAACAGGTAGGTCGGGAATTTTGGATTTGTCCCACGGCCTTTCGATGGCGGGAGAGGGGTTTGCCGTGGGGCCTCGACCAGTTTAGGAGGCAGCTGGCCGAGTGTTCCAATGGGAACAGAGAACAGCTCTTACCGTATGTCCAAGGTCTGAGACCCCGGAACATACACCTCTCAAAACATGGCTGAGGTGCCTTGGTTTGTGGGAACCTGTGTTGAAAAAACGGAGAGAGGAGAAGACCCTCCGTCTCTCCTAAAAGGTTCTGTCTGCGAGAGAACAGCGCTCTTCACAAGTTTTCTGCTGAAGTTTTGAGCGTCTTATATACACTTTTCGACAATACACCGTAGCAACCAATATAGTCTCGCGCCAAACAATGCTGGTCTTTACAATGCTCTGGCCTCAAAGTTACGCCGTCAATAATTAAAGAAACAATTTATGTTGAAATTTTTACATTACACATTGTAATCTCTACAATATATTATGTAGTACATACCCATTATTCATTTTAGAGTACATCAGAGACTTTATTTAAAACATGCATTTGATTAAACGAGAGCTTATCTCGTCAAAGCGAATTAAACTTGACAGGAATAAAATTAATTCATCAAACCATTTTTTTCACTAGTACATGACATAAAAAAGTGCTTAGTTGTTTCAAAATAAATATACATATTATATTGGAACACTGTTTTGTTAAACAAAAATGTTTTATGTCGGAGACTATTTTTCTTAATGGCCGATCGATTAAATACGACGAATAAATTAACCGTTATGACGTTGCTTTGAACTATTGAGATATAAAATATTGCAACTGTATTCCGTATTTAAACGAATCTTAGATCTATAATTTAAGGTTTAGCCCGTAGCACACCGATAATTGTATCGTGAACGAGCAGGCGGCTGTGAATTAAGGTTGAGAGCCGAGGGCTTATCACTCGGGCCTTTGTACTTGGTCAGAGTCATCTGCACAGCGTCAGTGATCCCTTGCAGCCTGGAATAAACACGAGACACAGCCAGCCTGGGATGATAAATCACCACACGGAAGCTAAATATGTATGAGCGGCCCAGGCCCTGTATGTAAAGTACACCATTAGGGCGGCCAAGATGGCGTCGGGTAACAAGTCTATAAATGATTCGCCACACCGTTCTCGACGTTTTACAACTCTATTCTCGAAAGTGTTTGTCCACACGCGTAAAGCACCTAAGCCAACACTATTCTTTTTGCAGATGGGCTTTTCAAGCACAGCGCTTTTACCGTCATTTTCCGTCAACACCGTCAGTTCCGCATAACTACATTTTTTAAGTTACCTGCTGTAAAGTGATACAGAACAACTTCACGTGAAGCTCAATGTTTGAACCTGAGTCGGCAATATTCTATTTTAACACTATTTGAGAAACCACTCCCGTAAAATAATCCGCATCAAATTGAAATTACTGGTGTAATGAGAATGATTATTTCGCATAAACTACACGAGCCTAACCCGCGCCAATTATTTTCTACAGAGCTCCAAATTTTCAGTGCAATCAAATTCCTTTTTCTAAAATAAATTACGTTATTCTCCAATCTAATTCCATAGTCTTTACTTTATTCACTTCATTTTTTTAGGTGTATACAGGCTACATGAGGGTAATCCACATAGTGGCAACTCCCCTCTTATAGCATAGGATAGGGAGTGAAAAGGGGGATGCGGAAGGTTAGAGAAAGATAGACAAGGGTTAACTAGGGCCCCCGGGCTATATTTTAAGGATCCTACTCGGCATTCGCCTAAAGAAATACAGGGAAAACCCTCGAAAAACCTGCATCGGGTAGGTCAGGCATTGGGTACTTGTCCCACGCCCTTCCGATAGCGGGAGAGGAGTTTTCTGTGGGGACGCAGCATCCCTTCTCCGTGCCTCGACCAGTTTAGGTGGCAGCTGGCCGACTATTCCAATGGGAATAGCGGACAACACTTTCCGTATGCCCAAGGTCTATGACTCCGGAACATACACCTCTCAAAAGAGACCGAGGTGCCTCGGGATGTGGGAACCTTAGTTCAAAAAACCAGAGAGAGGAGCAAGCATCCCTCCAGAACTCTCTGGGAAGGTTCACCTGCGAGAGAATTATCTATAGAGAGAGATAGACTATATAAGCCTCAAATCATACTGCCATGGTTAAGTTGATTAAAGAACGTGGATGGAAAACTGTCGACCGGATCTGGAATCCAACCCGGTACCTCCCACTTACCTGCCTGACGTCTCTATATCTTTTAGTATGACTATATATAATATATACTTATTCTATAATTAATTTACGTTTATATACGTCCTTCATCAGATCCTGAAATAGGCTGTGAAGGAGTTGGAATAAGTAAATTGTAGGAGAACCGGACGAGGTCTAAAGATGGAAGGATGTCGCTCCGGGCGTGGAGTCGACAGGGATATCTCAGTGGTCAGAGCATCCGCCCGGGTGTAATAATTCTCCTGTAAATCTCGCAGTAGGAACAATTTATGTGGAATTATCTAGCTAGAAAACTAAACAGAAATAACCACGTAAAAAAAACCAGAAGTATCATTCAAAACGAAACTGGAAGCATATCTAGTAAAGATTAAATATGCTGAAAGAAGAATTCATAGATTTAGTAGTACATTACTCGTTATTTATATAATATTAAATCTGCCGATTTCCTTAATATTTTGTACGTTGAGAGTTCAATTCATTTTCACCATTTGAAATTGAAAATGTAACGGACGGTAATACCTACACATAAATAAATACACGACTGCGGTGTTAAAATGCAAATAAACTAAAATAATTAATAATTATCAAACAAGACTAGAATCAAGAAATGAAATTAATATTAATAATGAGATAAAAATATTCACATACAGAGAAAATAAGTGATGATATATAAATACCACACAACGGGTCTGAAAAACCTTGTTCCTATCTTCAGGTGCGAAGAAAACTAAAAACACAAGAGCCACAGATTTTTAGCTTCTCCACCGTGTTGTGCGGTTGTGTCGCTCTAGTCTGTTATGATTTTAGTTTTCTTAGCACCTTAAGAAAGTAACAAGGTTTTCAGAAACGTTGAGAGGCATTTACATCATCACTTCTTTTTTTTGTCTGTATGTGGTTATTTTATCTGATTATTAATTTTCAAAGCAGTCGTATTTGCTTTTCATTTTAAATTAATTTAAAACACAGAAAAAAAGAGGAAAATAAAGATCGGCTTCGATCTAATTTTTTTTATGTTTGGTCTGCTAATTAAATTGATATAACAGTTGGGGGGGGGGGCTGATCGCAGGCAAGTTGTTTCATTTCCACCCCTCTCATTTCTTTAAATGGATACGTGTCTCGTAGACTCAGGATAATTAGTTTTATTAAGGTCGCAAAGTAACTTAATCTCCACTCATTACGTCAGTCATGGCCGTTCCTAGTTGACAGTAAAAATTATCATAAGTATTTTAAGTGAAAATGTGTGTTTCTTTGTCTTGTCGTAGTTAGGAGTAGGCGAACAACATTTAAAAAAATTAAAAATCTGCAAAATGTTTGGTTAAAATTAGATTATAATAAAGTTGAAACGTAGTCTGTAGTTGTCTCAGTCTACCAGGGGGGAAAAAGAAATAGATTTAACATTTTACGTGATAAATAAATATCACTGAGTTTTTACCTATCATAAAATGTGTCAGCTAATAATTTTATGATCTGGTATTACGTGGCATCCGCAGCGCAGGACGTGGTCTATTATCCTGCAGAAAAAACCACATCAGCGAGGAGACTTAGGCTGACCGTGATGTGACCCCCCCAGTGGGGCGTAAAAAAAGCCAGTTCCAACCCTTTATTGTTCCTGTACAGCGTTCCGATAGCCAGTTGTCCCAAGCTTCGTCAACTCCTAAACCCAGTGTTATTACTGCAGACGTATGGCGGAAAATTATGGCGCACAGTAAAACAGCCATAACTTCATCTGCTGCGGGGAGCTTCTTTCGTCTCGGCCGTAATTTCAAGGGCTTAAAACACGCGTAAAGAGAGAGAAGGGCCTCTTTTAATTCGGGGCGCAATGAAGGGAGTTTCATGTGAACCCCTATTAGCCCGGCGACGGAACTCAGGGGGGGGGGGGGCGAAATAAGATTCTAAGACGTAGTAAATATTGCTGGTAATGGAAATTGCTAACCCATGCCGTCATAAGGTTGACAGTAACGTTTCTTGCTGGGAAACACGTCGTTACAATTAAATAACGTATTTCTTTTATACCAACTTATTATTAATAAAAACACAAAAATCAATAAAATGAAAAAATTACGTCTGATTGAAAATAATGAATAAGAAAGACGGCAAATACAGACGAAAAAGGTAATATAAATACCACACAACGTTTCTGGATTCCTTGTCCCTTTCTTCAGGTACGAAGAAGAGCCGAGAGAAACACAACTGTCACTTGTATCAAAAAGACTTTTGACTTTTGTCAACTGACAAGTGCAGTTGTGTCGCTCTAGGCACCTCTTAGCACCTGAAGAAAGGGACAAGGATCCCAGAAACGTTGTGTGGTATTTATATTACCCTTTTCTGTCTGTATTGGCTGTCTTTTTTATTTTAAAAAAAATTCAAAATCAATACTCTAGCATACAAATATAAATACTCTGTTCTATTAACAGAGAAGGACAGAAAAATGACAACAAAACCGGAAAATCGATCCCAGAATCATTGCTTAACAGGCAGCCTCTCTAACCACTGAGCCACCCTCGTAGACTTCCCAGTTGCATGCGAGCCTTCTCCATCCGTTGTATAGACCTGAATTCTAGGTTCCCATACAAATCTTCTTCGTACTAAGCGGTAGTCCCGGGTTCGATTCCCGGTCCTGTACAACTTTTTTTTTCTATACGTATCTGCTAATTTAATTTCTGCGTATGGAGCTGAGCTTATTTGAAAGAATTTCTTCAGTTATTTAATCCATATTTTTTTAAAAAAAATCAAATAAACCAACCTTCTGCCACCATATTTTTTTCTATAATGTTTCAGAATTTTAGTAATTTTTCTTCATCATTTTTTTAGTTATTACGTATTTGAAGAAAAATTTTTAATTGTGAGTTATAATATTTCAGTTTATTCTTCTGAATTAATATCTTTGATACCTAAACATATAATTAATAATAGACCATCTATTATACCCTTAGTATAGTTACATAATTATTATTAATGTTATTATTCATATTATTTTACTTATGTTGGACAGGGAAATTTGCGTTCCCGAATTTTAATATTTTTATGTTAACTTATAACCATTTATAATTGTAGCATTCAATTCTTATATTGTAATTTTATGTATTGACGTGCCCTATTTCCTCATACGAGGACTAATGGAATAAAATAAATAAAATAAAATCTAAATAAATTATAGAAAAAAAATTACTGCTTAGTCAAAGCATGTAAAAGAAGAAAAACATTATATCAATTTTAAGGATATTAAGGTTCTTCATAAAGTAGGTTTATCAAGCTTCTAATAAAATTTTAAACGATATAAACAAGGTGGATGAAGAGGTTTCTACTGCAGTGCGCACTAAACAGAAAAAAAGGCCTTCCATTATGTTCCTTGGGAACTACTCATCAATGCAGAACAAGTTAAAACCGCGACATGCAATTAACAAAGTCATGCAAACAAATGCACAAAACATTTTAGGGAGGAAGATACAAAAACTTGTACGCTTAGAATGCTCAGATATTCTTTGATTGATTGAATTTATTCCATTAGTCCTCGTATGAGGAAATACATATAATTACAGTATAATAATTGGATGCTACAATTATAAATAATTAGAAGTTAAGATTAAAAACTAAAATTTACCTGTCCAACATAAGTAAAAGAGCTATATAGTAATAATAACAACAATAATTTTTTTAAACTATACTATATTATATAATATAATATTTACAATAAAAATTAAAAAATGTACGTCTGATTGAAAATAATGAATAACAAAGATAACCAATTCAGACAAAAATTGTAATATAAATACCACACAACGTCTCAGGGATCATTGTTCCTTTCGTCAGGTGCTAAGAAGAACCTAGAGCGACACAACTGCACTTGTCAGTTAACAGCCTTTTTGATACAAGTGCAGTTATGTTTCTGTTGGCTCTTCTTAGCACCTGACGAAAGGAACAAGGAAACCATAAACGTTGTGTGGTATTTATATTACCCTTTTTGTCTGAATTGACAATCATTCTTATTCATTAATATTTATAATACTCAAAAAAAAATTCATCAATACGCTCCAGTAAATAATTAATGATTCGAGAATTAACTATCATAAAATATAGAATTACACATCACACAAGAATAAACAGAAAATTTGACACACGCACACTCTAAGACAAACGACGGACAAGTGACGTCACGAAACATAGGGACGAGGAATCTGCAAACTCCAGGCCCTCGTGCATGAAACAAACAGAGACTAAGCAAGTTACTAAATAAGTAGTTGTTATTAGCAACAGATTGAACACATTTGTAGTTTAAAAAAAATTAATTAAAAGGGGAAAGATCAAGAAACTCCTGTAGTGAGTAAAACATGGCCGCGGCCTTTCAGTAATTTTTACATTGAATCCCAAAACTCTTGTAGTTCGTATTGTTCTTTACATCTTGAGGAAGACTGTTCTATAACACTATTGAGATATATCATTTTACAAATGTTTACAATTTATGTCTTTTTTTTTATCTTTTTCCCCTTACTGCTCGCCTCCTAGTTAATTCTAACTAGTCCGTTCCTCTAGTTTAAATTTCAGCGTCCACAAATGGAAACTGAAATAAAATTATTGTCACCCCATTGTATTTCTCCGAGACTTTTGAAATGTGTTTATATGTAAAATCGAAAACTGTAGCATACGTTTGGTAACATCTCTTTTTTCGGGGAGGCGAGGGGGGGGGGAGGTGGAGGATTAACAGAAATTGGGATTTGATTTTTTTCCCTTCGGTTATTACTTCACACCGAGCAAATATAACACCCCACACGAAACTGTTAGCAGTATCTGGCTGTATTGAAATGTATTCGCCGAAGAATACTGCCAATATGACACGTTTTACCGAAGTTAATGAAGACAAATTAAAGCAGTCGCTGCGGAGAGCCGCGGGTTGCCGAGATTGCACCGTTTACAGTGATGCATATTCGGCCAGGGCTGAAATTACTGGACCACTCGAGCGCCAGTCCACCACCACCGACAAATTAATTAATATCTCTTGGCGATACTACGGTCGTGATTGTTCGCACGTAGGTGGTAGCTCTGAGTAATGACCGCTGGCACGAACCAGTATCCGAAATGCACTGCTTTTAATCAAGCAGCGTCAACAGGAACCTCGCATAGCCCTTTAGTTAAAACCCACGCTTGCGATAGCTACGACATACAGTTCGCCGGGCAATTTATTATATAAATATTCTTACAATACAGTTATGCTGTTTAAGCTTCCAGCTATGGGTATACTTTTTATTTTTTATTCAATACAGACGAAAATAACTAGAAAAAGTAAAGATTTAATATATATTAGAGTAACAGGCTACATGAGGGTAATCCACGTGGTGGCAACTCCCCTTTAATAGCATAGTGAAGGTATTTGAAAGGGTGGATGCGGAAGGGTAGAGGAAGGTAGCCAAGGGTTAACTAGGGCCCCCGGGCTATAGTTAAAGGATCCTACCCGGCATTCGCATGAAAGTGATGCAGGACAAACCCTAGAAAACCTACATCAGGAAGGTCGGGCATTTAATACTTGTCCCACGCCCTTCCGATGGTGGCAGGAAGGGTTTTCTGCGGGGTCGCAGCTTTCCTCTCGCCGTGCCTTGACCAATTTAGGAGGCAGCTGGCCGACTCTTCCAATAGGAATAGCGGACAACTCTGTATAGGAGTAACGTTACAAATACATGACTTATTTAAGTCCAACAGGAAGAAATTATAGATATATGAAGAATCCAATAAACAGTGAAAAAAAAATACCTCACGTTGTACCCACAATCCTTGTTGCTTTCGTCGGGAGTAAAAAAAGTCGTAAGATTGATTAAAAACGAAATGCAGCAAAAACCAGACTACATTTTCAGTTATTATTTTCCTTAAGTATTCTAATATGAAACGTACTATAATCAATGATAGTTTTATAAATAAGCATCTCATACAATTTAGAACATTTTTTTTACAGATGTACAAATTTTCTCTCCTTCCTATTTACGACATTTGAACATTTCGTACTTTAAAAAAAACGTCTCTATAATTAAGTCTATAAATAAGTCGCCGCGACATAACAGACAAAAATGAATTACAAATAAATACCACTCAACGTTTATGCAATTAATTTATTTATTTATCACTTATTTTTGTCTGACATTTTTTCCTGCTTATTTAAGTAATTATTATGTCTTTAGCAGAGCCGTTTTGTATTTTAATGTCTTGAACTATGGTTCCATGGCCCCTTCAATCAGCATCCATCACTCAGCATTTTTCTTATTTTAAAGCGTTTTCAAAACAACATGTAACGGTAAAAAACAAGTCCATTCAGTTCTAACACATGGACACATCTTTAATAATTTTTTTTTTGAAAATATGGAGCTGGATTTTATATATTTATTATAAGCGAATAAATTTGTTCCATGTATTTGTAAATTTAATAGTTTCAGTCTATTTTAAAAAGAGGTTAGAGACTAAAGCATGGCTGTTTGCGTAAAAAAAACCTAGATTGATCTGAAAAGTTTTAGAATGGAAAAAAAAAGTTTATGTAATGAAGTATAATTTTTGTAAATAATACTGGGTATTCATTCAATTTAGTCTATTAAATCGCATTTGGATGCGCTTTTAAATTTAAAGATTCTAGAGGGTGTTAAAAAAATGTACTGATTTCATATATCATTGTTGCGTATATTGAACATCAGATAAAGAAACTACAGGGAAGGTCCTTAAATTTTTTTTTTTATTAATAATTGATCCACAAGTAATTATTACGTGACTATGGCGCAAAAACTTCCTCCTTTGTGAATGGAACCATGAAGAAGAAAGGCTTGAAGTGAAAATATATGCAAATATTTCTTCAGAAAATAATTCCCTTTTGTTTTTGTAATTTCAGTATCCCACACGGATTACTTACTGCATTCTGGTGAAAAATAATTACAAATTTATGGTTATAATTCTACTTGCGGAAATAAATTAAATACCAAGAGCAGGAATGCGTTACTTATAATAATCAAAACTTTCATTTCAAGGAAGTTGCTACGAGTTTTAAATGTTACGAATATTTGCAATTGTATCGTAAAGTGTATTAAAATAATTATAATTTTTTTTAGGGCAACAGGCTACATGAGGGTGAGCCACATTGGGCAACTCCCCTTTAATAGCATAGGAAGGGATTTGAAAGGGGAGATGCGGAAGGGTAGAGGAAAGTAGCCAAGGGGTTAACTAGGGCCCCAGGACTATATTTTAAGGATCCTACCCGGCATTCGCCTAAAGAAATGCAGGAAAAACCTTAGAAAAGCCTGCATCGGGTAGGTCGGGCATTGGGTCCTTGTCCCACGCCCTTCCGATAGAGGGAGAGGAGTTTGCTGTGGGGACGCAGCATTCCCTTCTCCGTGCCTCGACCAGTTTAGGAGGCAGCTGGCCGACTATTCCAATGGGAATAGCGGACAACTCTTACCGTATGCCCAAGGTCTGTGATCCGAGAAACATACACCCCTCAAAACAGGCCGAGGTGCCTCGGCTTGTGGGAACCTTAGTTCAAAAACGGAGAGGAAAAGGCATACCCAAAGGTAGCCCCTTCGCGTCTCTCCTAAAAGGTTTTGCCTGCGAGAGAACATCCCTCGCAGGTTACCTGCGAGAGAATTCTCCTTCTATCTCTTTTAAATTTTTATCAACAGCCCTGATTTAATCAGTCACTCACCGACTATTTTCCTGGGATTTAGTCAATTTAATAGATGAAGAATCTGTCGGCTTCAGCCATAATAACCTTCAAATATTAAGGTTGAAGATTAAAATTTAAATATCCAACTTATTAAGATTTTCATCAGTCTATTAGTTCGATTAATTCCATTAGTAGTGGTAATGGAGGATACAATAAAAATACCTGACATCACATTACTAAGAGAACACGTTAGTTATTATTTACAAGAAACGATTCCAATAATTCATATGGAAATATACATTTATTCTATTTTCTGGTTGATTCTCGTTGACTCTTAACGCCGTAGATGTGACATGAATATAATGAGTTTTTTTTATCAGCTTTACTAAGAACGAAGCCATTACTTAATTTCCCCCCTTTCTTTTGGGGTACTTGTAACTCACTTTACTACTAAAACCAGACGTTGAAAAGATGTTTTATAATTCAATTTTACATTCTAATTACGAGGGAACGAAATTTATTAGAACAAAAGTTTAATTTTCATACCGTCTCAGTGAATTTGTGATATTAAATTCTAATTAATCTTCCGTTCGTGGTGCAATTCAGGGAAATTATTTCGAACCTCGCCGAAAAATAATAAAAAAAAAATTGATCAATTTACACAGTGGCCTTTTGTGAGGAGAAAATTCTATTTTGGAAACGGTGTCATTGTGGGTGTAATTAAAGCTGAGTGAATATTAAGTAGCAGCTGGAGCAATTACGCAGGCGAGTAAGCCCTTTTGGCCGATGCTCCCTTCACTTGCCGCGGGAATCCAGGTTATCTTCCCCCCGCCCCCCCGCCTTCTAAGGGATCAATACGAATCAAAGGGATCATTGGAACGCAAACAGCGAGACGCTGCGAGGTGTTTGTGGCGAGGCGCCAATTCAGGGGGACATGCTTCTCAAATATTCCTACATCTCCAGAGAAAGCAAACCAGATCAACGTTAAAGTGAATTCCTATTACGTCGATGGTGCTGCTTTCTCCTCGGAGCGATATTAGTGATGGATTGCTTTGACCAGATATGTCACAGTCGGCAGATTAAATCCAAGGGCTCTTCACGTCTCCCACCGCACCAAAATCTGGAAGCGACTGTTTCTACAATCATTTCTCAAAAAAAAAATTCAACAAATCAAGATTAAAATTTCCGAATGATCGTTTTTTTTTATCAAGACCATTCAACTCACCGACTGGAAAATATTTTTCTGGAGATATATAATACCGTTTCTGACGGCGGCAAGCTAAGCGGGATCCTGAGACGAGTCTGATGACGTCATCAAACGACGCACGTGTTTATCACATAGCATTCTCTCTTTCTGTTACATGCAAGACAAGAAAATTAATTATATTTTAAGCACAATATATCGAGAATAGTCGGCCAGCTGCCTCCTAAACTGGTCAAGGCACGGAGAAAGGAAAGCTTTGTCCCCACAGCAAACTCCTCTCCCGCTATCGGAAGGGCGTTGGACAAGTACCCAATGCCCGACCTACCTAATGCAGGTTTTTCTAGGGTTTTCCTGCATTTTTTTAGGCGAATGCCGGGTAGGATCCTTAAACCATAGCCCGGGGGCCCTAGTTACCCTTGGCTACCTTCCTCCACCCTTCCGCATCCCCCCTTTCAAATCCCTTCTTTGCTATTAAAGGGGAGTTGCCCAATGTGAATCACCCTCATGTAACCTGTTGCCCTAAAAAAAAGGATGCCTTTTCCTCTCTGTTTTTGAACTAAGGATCCCACAAGCCGCGGCACCTCGGCCTGTTTAGAGAGGTGTATGTTCCGGGGTCGCAGACCTATTCCCATTGGAATAGTCGGCCAGCTGCCTCCTAAACCAGTCAAGGCACGGAGAGAGAAAAGCTGCGACCCCACAGACCCTGTCCCGCCATCGGAAGGGCGTGGGACAAATGCCAAATGCCCGACCTACCTGATGCAGGTTTTTCTAGGGTTTTCCGTGCATCACTTTTAGGTGAATTGCCGGGTAGGACCCTTAAACCATAGCTCGGGGGCCCTAGTTAACCCTTGGCTACCTTCCTCCACCCTTCCGCATCCCCCTTTCAGATCCCTTCCTATGCTATAAGAGGGGAGTTGCCACCACGTGGATTACCCTCATGTTGCCTGTTACCGTAAAAAAAAACTTAAAAAAATGGCCAAGGAGCAACAATCTCTAGCCCCGATGTCTGATTAATTGTTAATATAATTATAACATTATTCTGCATTTTTAACATTGCAGTAATTCAATATTTATTAACAAATTATTCGCGTAGTTAAATTAAATAAAATACTAATCACATTGGCGTAGAATCTCCGCTCGCATCCAGCGATATCAATACACCAAAGAGGTTAGGATCACAGACATATTTTTTTACAGCACGGAAGAACATAAACACGATAAAAAAAAATTATTTAAACACATACAATGACGTAAAATAACATGTCATTATCTTAAGGAATACGACTAGTTTTGTCTAATGAGCACTTCGGGCTATTCATATGTTAATTTGTTACGGTCACGTTGAATCAAGTTTTTTTTCATGGCTTCCGTAAATCATTTTAGGAGAAACAACGGTTATTCTAAATAGTTCTGCAACCACAACCCAACCCCATTGCCTCTCTTGCCCCGACTGTTCCATCCATTTCCCTCTAGCGTAGTCCTACACGTAGAATAAAACGGAACGACGTATAAGAATGTCCCTGCAATTTTTAATTTTGCGTAAGACATACAATTCCCCCCCCCCTCCACCTTTTTGTGACAACCGATCGCCACTGTGCCATGGAATTTTGACACAATAAGATTAACCAGTGTAACGCCCTTGGTAAGTAGACTGCGTGCTAATTGTGAAGCAAGAGGCGGCCGTTGTTATCCTCAGTCCCCACGGATGTCCGGTGCCACCGAAGAGTAATTGTCTTCTCGCTCAGTCTCCTCTTCTCACCACTGCGGCTGCCGCAGAATATTACAACTCGAAACATTTCAAAGCGTCTTCAACAACAACAAAAAATTATTACCTCAAGGTATTAAAGACTTATTTGCATCGCGTTAACTGGCGGCAACACAGCAAGTATTGTCGAAACGTTGTGGTGTATTCCATTAAGCATTATTTTTTTTGTTTGTTATTTGGCTATTTTGTTATCTTTGACCTGTGATTGGGAAATTCTATAAGTGAATTTATGTTTATATTTGTTGTTACGAAAGCCAATATAACTTTACTCAACCTCTCTTCCTTCGGTTTTTCCCTTTTATAGGTTTGCCGTCTTCAATATCCATTTCTGTCAGTCGTTCCAATCTCCCTCTTCCAAATTCCTGTCCTCCATTATGGTTATCGCATGGGTTTTCCCCTTTAATCTGGGTCTGCCCCGTGTATTTTTTTCCAGGAGGTGACTATTGGTTATTTTTCTTTTGGCCATCTTCCATTTTCCATTCTTTGTACCATACCATGTGGTTGTTTGCTCTCTGTAGTTGATATTTTGACGTAAATTTTTATCCTTTCTATTTTTAAAGAAGCTCCGTGAAATAGAGAAAATATTTTTCTTGATAAAATAGTTCAACGAATTATTGAATAAGTCATCCAGCATCCTGAAAACATTTCAAACCTCAATTACTACTAGTCAAAGAATAAAAATTATTTAAAATCAGTGACTAATAAAACATTGATCTCAATATATTTTGTTGCACTCGACGAAAGTTTAATCAATATTTTGTACACCTAAGGGTAGCCATCTTTATTTTTAAAAAAAGGAGCTGAAAATCAGTTTTATTTCTAGAAATTTCTAGCAATTTCTAGCCTCAGACTGCGGCAATTTATTCTTTTTATAAAGTCAAGCACTTGTTTTCAACTCGCCGATTCTGTTAAAAATCTCACATTTTTATCTGTGGACCGACCCAGTAATTTTCTACATTCGATTCTTGTGTGTAGATTTAATTTTCGTGTCTTCCATTTCTTTTCTTTTTTTTTGATTTGGTTCATATTATTCCATTATTCCTCGTATGAGGAAATAGGATACGTCATTACATAAAATTACAATATAATTATTGCATGCTACAATTATAAACAATTACAAATTAACGTAAAAATACTAAAAATCGGTAACAAATTCCCCAGTCTAACATAAGTAAAAAAACTATGTAGTAATAATAACAAAAATAAGCATTAATAAGAAAGATAGCCAATACAGACAAAAAAAAGGTAATATAAATACCACACAACGTTTCTGGGACCCTTCTTCCTTCCATCAGGTGCAAAGAAGAGCCTAGAGCGACACAACTGCACTGGTCAGTTGATAAAACTCATCTTCTTCGGCATTTCCTCCTTTTATAGGTTTTCCGTCTTCAATTTCCATTCCTGTCTGTCGTTCCAATCTCCCTCTTCCAAATTACTATCCTCCATTATGGTTTTCCCATGGATTTCCCACTTTAATCTGGGTCTTCCTCGTTTATTTTTTCCAGGAGGTGAGCATTGGTATATTTCTTTTGGCCATCTTCCATTTTCCATTCTTTGTACGTGGCCATACCATTTAAGGGGTTTGATTTTCAATCCTTTTTAACGGCAGACGTGGTTACGTTCATTATTTCCAAAGGTGCTCATTTATAATTTTATCCTGTCTTGTTGTTTTTTGAAGACTTCTCCTCTGATAATCGAATTTTACTGTTATAATTTTGTTCTTTTGTAATTCTGTCAGGGGTCAAGTTTCACTTCCATAAAATTGAATGTTCTGAATTATGCTGTTAGAAATTTTGATTTTGATTTTCATTGTTAAATTTTTATTCCAAATTATTCCGTGTAAAATCCTTGTAGCATTCTTTGCCATTGCAATTTTAGTTTGTATTTATTTTTGTATTATAATAAGAATTCTAATTTAATAAGAATTCTGATTCAAAAGAATTGAGGTTTTTTAAACAAGCCTGACCATAATTACTTAATGTATTAAAAAAATAACGAAGCTATCAAAAATTTATTACGTAGGTGCTTCAATGCCTCCTAATTAAATCAGTTGTGTGAAAATGTTGAATTTGGCGCAATTCCTCAATCATTCCTCTGCAATCCACTGCAGTAACAACTTATTAAGTCAACAGGCGACAGCACTTCACCCCATTGCAAAATGGCCGACATTGACGTACGTATTAGACAGCTTTCTGTGTTTGAATTCTTAAATGCGGAAGCTGAAACGCCCATTCTCTTTCATGAATGGCTGAAAAAATGTGAATGGCTATGCAACAGTGGATGTTAACACTGTTCGGCACTGATGGATCCGTCACTGTAACGAAGCTGAAGGGCAAACACCGTTAGATGATGAAAAAGCGAAGCGGCAGGCCGGTTACTGCAGTGACTCCACCCCAGTGCCATTGTTACAAAAACAGGAGACTATGTTTGACAGTGAAAATTTAAACATTAATGTTGTTTGGTTTATGCTGAGTAAATTGCATTTAATTGTCTTGAAAAATAAAAGAGGGAAAAAATAGGAGGCATTACGTATTGACTCAGCCTCGTAATTGAGATCGACCAGATAGCACAAGTCAAAGATTAAAAAAATATATGTGGGACGGGGGAGGGAGGGCAGAATAATGTGTTCCAAAAATATGTTAAAAAACCGAAGTAATCAAGTCAGACAATATCCAAATTGAGGGTTGAAATACAGCAGACATGAGGCTAATAGGGAATACGGTACTCGATCCCAGTACAACTGGAGATTGAAAAGCTCAACTAAAGGTTAATAAATATTGAAGTAGAATTGGTTGAAAAGGCACATAAATATCGTCAATATACGTCAGTTAATATCTGGCAATGTATATAGTAAGTTATACTGACACAAATTCTGGAAACAGGGTGAAACGGGCCAGCGAGAAGCCTCCGCTATTCTTTCATAACTGGCTTTCGTAATGAGTTTGTGCTGCGATATTAACCGTGTAAAATTTCTGGCACAGCCTGGAACGAAAACAACGGCCTCCATTTAGCATCTTTGTCAAGTTTAAATTAAATTTTTGAATACACATGGAGATATTTACTGCATTAATCTAGAAGTACTTGACGAGATGAAATGCTTATGTTAAGCTCTGTACTGTGTGACGTCAGCTCTGTATGCAGTTGTATTGATATATTATACTACTATAAATGGATTAAAAAAATTTTTTTGGCCACACTAAGGATTTGAAATGGTTATTTATATCACAGTGGGCATTACATCCAACTTTATTAAGACTTTTATCTGCTCATACACAATACAATCGTATTTCTTCCCCCTGCTATACTTACCTTCAAGTTGGCTTTCCTCCCCACATTTATAAATCTTAAAACATTCCTCACTTTGCTCTGTCATCTATTCAGAGTACCCCCATGACTTATTTCGTTAATATTTCTTATCACTCCAATTTTTTTCAGTCCCATTTAACCCTCAATAAAACTTCTGCATGACACATAAACGGATAATACATTATTAAGATCAGAATAAATCACTATATTTATTCTATATCTTTATAAATTATAATGTATATATATGTATATTATATCTTTTAAAGAATATTGTATAATTAGGTCTGTTTTTAACAGTCAAATAGATTTAACGACCACTAACATATTGCATTATTCCGTTCACCACTTGCAAATTTTAAACTTGCAGTCATACGATTCATCAAGATAAATTAAATCGTATTGAGTATATCTCCCGCCATCGGAAGGGCGTGGGAAAAGTACAAAATGCTCGACCTACCTGATGCAGGTTTTCTAGGATTTTCCCAGCATCACTTTGAGGCAAATTGCCGGGTATGATCTTTAAACCATAGCCCTAGGGCCCTAGTTAACCTTTGGCTGCCTTCCACTACCCATCCGCATCCCCCATTTTCAAATCCCTTCCTATGCTATTAAAGGGGAGTTGCCACCACCTGTTACCCTTAAAAAAAAACAAGTAAAAGCGTGTTCTGTTACCATAGTAACAAAAAAGTAATATTCATAGCCTGGCTGAGGAAACGTTTATAAAATCATGAAAAACCCGTTCAGTCAGGAACAGCCTGAAGAGGGTAAAAATATGTTCAGAAACGGGTTTAGATTATTAATAAAACAGATTTTAATTATAAAACATTTGAATGGTCTTAAGGTTTCGTTAAAATTATCTGATAATTTTTTTAAAATATCCGTATTCCCTTCCACCACCTGAAAATTCATGTGTATCAAGCTACCCTTCATTTCTCTATACATTTTACAATAAATAATTTCGTTATAATAAATTTATTTTATAGAATATTAATAGATATTGTCAATTAATATTTGACATTACTGACCACCGATTTCTGAAGTCATCCTTCATATTCAAAGATTTTTATGTAGGAAATATAGTTTTCGATAATCTTTATATATTTAGTTATTTTAATAATAATAATAAGAAGAAGAAATACAGACAAAAGAAGTGATGTAAATACGAGACAAAGTTTTTGTAAATCTAGTTCCTTTCTTCATTTGCCAGGAAAACTAGAAACACAAGAGCCTAGAGCAACACAACCGCACAATAAATTGGAGAAGCTAAAAATCTGTGGCTCTTGAAGAGAGGAACAAGGTTTCCAAAACACGTTGTGTGCCATTTATATCATCACTTATTTTCCGTGTATGTGGCTATTTTATTTCATTTTTAATTTTCATTTCATTTCTTGATTCTAGTCTTGTTTGATAATTATTAATTATTTTAGTTTTTTTGTATTTTAACACCGGAGTCGTGTATTTATTTATGTGTAGGTGTTACCGTCCGTTACATTTTCAATTTTAAATGGTGAAAATGAATTTAAAACCCGTGGTATAAAATATTAAGAAAATCGGCAGATTTAATATACAATAAATAACGAGTAATGTACTCCTAAATTTGTCAATTCTTCTCTCAGTTAATCTTTATTTTCAATTTTTCTGTGCTTTAAATTAATTTAAAATGTAAAAATATTCGTCTGTTTTGAAAATTAATAATCAGATAAAATAGTCACATACAGAAACAAAAATAAGTGATGATGTAAATGCCCCACAACGTTTCTGAAAACCTTGTTCCTTTCTTCAGGTGCTAAGAAAACTAGAAACACAAGAGCTTAGAGCAACACAACCGCATAGAAGAGTTGGCAAACTCAAATAAATTGATAGCTTTTGAGTTTATCAACTTTAACTGTGTGATTGTGTTGCTGTTTCTAGTTTTCCCAGCAAATGAAGGAAGGACCAAGGTTTCCAGAAATGTTATGTAGTATTTTTATATCATTTAATTTGCCTGTATTTGTCTTATTATTAATTTTTCAAAACAGTTATTTTAATTAGAAACTTCCATTTGATTAAACTATCGCTGTTCTCAAGTCCATTAACTTAATTATTTTGAGCTACGACGAACGACCGAGGCGGTGTGTACTGCGGGTAGCGGCCTCATGTTTTGCTCTTACGTTCGTTTAATCCTCACCCTTGTCGCGTTTGATGCAGTTCTGCTTGCTTTTGTGTGTGTGTGTTTTATTCCCCTATTGAAGGGGGCGGAGGCCGTAAGACCTGTTTTTGCGGCCACACAGAATCGATTGTTTCCAAGTAATCACTTAACGATGGCAGATTTGTCGCGGCGAACTAATGGGACTGGCATTCACCGGCGTGTTAGTGAACTGATGCTATTACCAGTGTTCGTTTATTGACAAACAACCAAAGCTTTTAATGGCCAACCGGCTGTTTCGAGGGAAGGGGGCAGAAATGTATTTCAATATGTAATCTCTGCGCTCACGTTATTACGCCTGATGGGGAATTTATCACACCGCTGCGCTGTATTATGACAAAAAGAAGACGAGCATTCATAATATGATTGGAAAAAAAACTCGGATTCTTATGTATGAAAATTTTTTATGAATGAGTTAAAATTAAATCTATGAGAGACCAGTTTATATAATGTTTAGGTGAAAAAAAAATGATACCTGTATTAGACCTCAACTCCTTTAATTCCAGTCTGGTACCGGGGGTTTATTATACAGTCACTTTGTCCGTTTCAATATAATTTCTTACAAAATTGCAATTAATTTTTGTTTTAATTTCTTGTGCAACGGTCATTTGATTTATGCTCAATACTTGCAGCATTTCCTTTGTCAGGGTTGACAGAGATTAGTTTTAACGCTTAACGTCGTCTCGCTGCGTCATTCTGACGTCATATCTGCAAGCCCACTTTTATCCCCTACATCTGCCGTCTCAAAAGTTTTCTCTGTAACGTACGACCGAAAATCCTTATCTCCGATGTAAATATATATATTTTTTATTATGTGTCAGAATTGAGATTCAACTTCTTCCCGAAGTTTGTATGAATACATTGGGATTGACCACTGGACTGTGTGATCAGAACTGGCGTCGGGCTCTCAGGATTCTCCCGAAGGCAAAGTTGTGTGAGGAAAAATCTAATCGAGAGTGCTTTCCAAGTACCTACAAGCGTGGTGAATTTTTTCCGGTCGCATCCGCGGGACGTCGCCGTCGCGTGGGTTAGGAGGAGGCTAATGAAGAGCGAGCTCGGGCCAGGGCAGGGCCTCCCTAATTGCGGAACTCGGCGGCGGCTTACGAACGACGACGCCCGCCATTTTCATTTTCCGCGTCATTGAGCCGATTACAGAGCCGCCGTATTGTGAGCCCTCGCCCGCCAGAGGCGCCCTAATCGCGCCCAGTAAATTATATCGCAGTCTGCTACGAGTAGAAGAGCAGCGGCGGCCCTCGGCTCGGCTAATTAATTTATCTCAATACCTGGTCCCTGTTGTCTGCCGAAATATTTTGCTAAGGCCGCTGAACGAGGGTCTCTGCATGAGAAGTTACCAGGAGGCACAACACACACACACTGTGAAAATATTTTCAATCCAATCCCACTAGAATTGCTAATTATAAATAACAGACAGCCTTTTAAAACCAGAAAAATAATTATGATTGATAAAAATACAGCGTTTCGTCGCAATTTTCGAACTCTTTAGGTATATGAAGTTATACAAAAAATAATTATAGTCGCAGATTTACTACCTTTACTACCGAAATATCTTCAAGTCAAGGGACCAAGTTCCTTACTGTCAAAAATTTTGCTAAACCTGAAGAGATCGAAAATAACGGTGAAAACGTTGAATTTTTTTCAATAATAAATCTTTTTCTAACTAAAGACTGCTGCTGCCTTCCCTTGATCTTGCTTTGAACATAGTTGGCCCTAATTTTGATTTATAGAGGCTGAAGATTGTGTGGTTCCAATGATGTCAGGCCGTCTATATATAATATTTATAATTGACTCTTAAATAGTCAGATATATATTATTATCGAATTTAGAAATTCAGAATAGAACTTTTTCAAACATGTGGCCGAAAACTTTACAACCCTATACAGAATACTAGAATTATTTTTAAAATACAGGAAAGCTGAAAAATGAGGTGATGGGAAATTTAGGCTGGAATATGAAAAACGTAGCTAGCTGATCGATTAGATAAACGTAAAATACTCGGACTCGTACTGTCTTAGAAGATTATTTTGAATCAAGTCTTAAAAATAATTACCTTGGTTTAATTGACCTGTATAATTTAGTGGGGAAGACGACAATTTCAAGATAAAAACATAGCTGATTAACAAAATATTTTCATAAATCACATTCCTGTGTTTTTTTTGGGTGAATTCTCTAAAGGTCATCCAATTTCATGAAAAAAAACCATTATTTTCAGTGAGAATCGTATCAGTGATCGATAGTCTGTGTCGCTTTTCGACTCCGTCATCCACTTGTCTAAATAAAGCACTATAAGAGTACTTTAACTGCAATAGTTATTCTCTACATGCCAGAAATAAATAATTAGACATTCTATTTTCTTTTGTTATGTAGACTACCAACATTGTGAATTCTTAACAATTATTTTGATCACTACATACGTGTGTAATATTTTTCTTTTCATCTGCAAATAAATCAGTGGTTACCTGAGTTAATTAAAATTTTTAATTTCCTATTTGTGTTTACATTTTTAAATAGACTGAATTGTCTCGTGACTGGTATTTAATTAATATTAATGGTTTCAGTGGCCTTAGAGACTCAGTAAGCTGTTACGAAAACTTTTCCTTAAAAAACATAGAAGAATTCGCATGGGATAATATAAACAATATGTATTAGAACAGTTTGAGGATTTTTTTAATAAAATTTTATTTCAAATGAAAGTGTATTTACTTAGATTGACAAATTTGTTCGTTTATTTTCGTGTAACAACAAAAAAGAAAGTAAATTTTTTTTATGTCGCATTTTTTTAAATATGTAATATAACTTCAGGATGCTCACGCCTTTAATTAATGACATACTTATTTATAGGATCTTAAATTTAAAACTGAAATTAATTTCCAGCGTTAATGTTGACATCACTAGTTAAGTAAATAATATACGAACAATTTTTGAAACTACGGAGCAGGAAGGCTCAAAGTGAATTATTTACTCTTGGCGAAATTCGCTGGATTTTCAGGGTAGAGCTCTTACGAAATTAATCTAATTAAAAATTAGGGTCTCTCAGAGAGAGAGAGAGAGAGAGAGAGGGAGCATGTATGATGGTGAGCTATGCCACGAAATTAAAAAAAAAGAGCAAACTCTTGTCGCGTTGATGCAGTGATGATGAAAGGAGAAAGAGGGTTTCGTTAATTAACCTGACGCACGTTTCCAAGTAATGACGTCATTACGCAAGTTTATTTCGGGAGCTCTAATGACGTCACATTATAGCCTTTCCTTTCCTCATATCTTACAAGTTTCGTTGCGCGCTCCCGCAATAAAAATAAATGCCGAGGCCTCCGAGATCCATCCGACATTTATTTTTCTTTTTTAAAGTAAGAGTAATTTTTATATCCTTCGGGACCCTGTACAGACAAGCGCAACAAGATTATTTTTTATGTTTACAAATTTTTCAAAACGAAAAAAAAAATTACTAGTGTTCGGCGATGTGCTCACCTGTCAGACCGTCGTAAATTGAAAAGTAATTTTAGTCCACGTGAATTTATTACACATTCCCGCACCCCTTTACAGCGTTTTCCCCTCGATCCTTAGTTATTGCTCTGATAAACCAGAAAGGGAAAGTGTTCTACTGTCGTGGGGAAAAAAAAATATTGTGGCAATAACTACAGTCGCAGTCCTCCAATACGTAATGGAGGGGTTTGGCCAATATTTCGCCAGAAGCTTTGACCGTAGCCTGCTGCAAGAGGATAAATGCATGCACGGCTTCCTGGCTGTAGAATTAATAAAAGAAAGTAATGTACCGTGCCTAAAAAAACATCTAAAGTTCCAATTCTTTTTTTTTTCGTTTCATAAGTAACATGTTTTTGATTTTAAAAACCATACTACATGAATACAGCATAGACTTCATAATTTTTAATTCGCCCTTTTTTAAAAAAATAAAGTATGAAAACTTAAAATTGAGAAAAAATTCTCCTTTTCATTATAAAAATGACTATTATGTTGTTAATATCCCTTCATTACTAATTAACGGAATTATTATCGATATGTCATACCGTAGAATTAACTGAAGTTCCTGTTTCAATTTTAAATTATCTCACTCTCTGTCATTTCGAGGTCGTCTTATCAGAATTAAAATTTTATGTCCTTAAAAATATTGTCTACTTTTCAAATAACTGCCTAAATTAATATCCCATCGCAAACTAAATTAATCAAATATTGGTTTATTTTTGGTACGTTACTAAACCATAATGGTAAATAAACTTTATTTTGTCACATAAAAGTTTCACCCACTTTTAAACGGGTCTAGCACAAAATCCCGACACACTCTTGCCCGACGCATGTTTTCCTGATGGGTCGTGTTTACGAAAAAGTTTTTCCGAAATAAAGCATAATAATTATTACTGTAGAACACTTAATATTTTACTTATAATGTCATATATTAATATTGTAAATTAAGTTCTGAAAAAACTTTTCAACCCCGATTTGGTACACGTATTACTTAAGACCCAGGAACCTGAGGGCTAAGGGGATTGAAATTAGTCACTGATAACATCGAGAGTGATATTATAAATCTGAGCAAGGCAGTAAATAATTTATTCGGCGCCAATATAGGGCTTTATCGTAAATTTTGAAAATGCCACCCCCTTCCAACCCCCATCCGTAGAGGTTTGTCCCTGGTGGTTGAAATTGTTCTACGCATTAAGGAATAACCTAATTTAAAATAATAATGTATGATATGGTAACAGGCGTATTAAATGATCTACAGTAATAATATTTCGCTTTATTTCTACAGTATTAATATTTTAATATTAATTAAATTGATTTAATATTAGTGTGGGGGAAAACGTGCTTCGGGTAAGTGTGTGTCGGGCAAGTAACCGGTTCCCTTAATATATATTAGTCACTTAAATTTCACAGTTCATCTTCGGATTTTCCCCCTTTTATAGGTTTGTCGTTTTCAATATTCATTTCAGTCTGTCGTTCCAATCTCCCTCTTCCGAACTCCTATCCTCCATAATGGTTTTCACATGGGTTTTCCACTTTAAACTGGGTCTGCCCCGTTTTTGTTTTTTTCCCAGGAGGTGACCATTGATATATTTCTTTTGGCCATCTTCAATTTTCCATTCTTTGTACGTGACCAAACCATTTAAGGGTTTGATTTTCAATTCTTTGAACGACAGACGTGGTTACGTTCATTTCTTTCCAAAGGATCTCATTTCTAATTTTATCCTGTCTTGTTGTTTTTTGAAGACTTCTCCTCTGATAATCGAATTCTACTGTTTTGTTCTTTTGTAATTCTATCAGGGGCCAAGTTTCACTGCCATAACATAGAATGTTCTCTTATAAATTTTAGTTCATCAACTAATTACAATTATAAACTGTATGTTAATATTCTCCAGGCAGTTGTTTAACTTATGAATGTATGTTCACGAATGCTTCTTTCTATCATATTTCGGAATAACACAACCTCGTAAAAAAAATTGTAGATTGTACGTCAAACCGATTGGTTTCCCTTTTCTCGCAATATTCTGAACGAATATTAACTCTACAACAGGCATAACGGATGCTGTCAAATCTTCGTATTTGAGTGATAAACCCGTGATGAAAAAAAAAATTCGCAACGGTCCCTCTCGTTCCTTACGTGGAAACTAGGTGATGTGGAGGGGGTGGGGGTTGGGGGGGGGATTTCTTTCTTTGGCTGGAAATGTCTTTGAAGCCCTTTTCTGCACCTGCACAGAGAAGAGGAGGAAAAATTCCGAGACGTTGGCAGTGAGGACGCGTAATTAACTGGCACGTCGATGTTTCGGTCTCTAAGGGAGACGAACAGGGTTGCCAATAATTAGAGAGAACAACGGACCTCTGTGCCGTTATTCTTTCATACCAAAGAATAATAAACCCCCTGCACTCATATATTTTAACGTCGTCTACGGGTGAGGTTTATATTTCTTTATATATACTCAAAATTACAAAACAATTCTTTTATTTACAACGAAACTACTACAATTATTATAACTTTTCAGTCTGCGTCGTGTCAACCACTCTCTACATTTTATTTACTCTACAACTGTATAGTCAGGAGTATTTTACACGCAACAGAGATTTTTAATATAAACTCCATGTAAATGATTGACTTTTGATTTATTTCACGTATAAAATTCTTTTGCGCAACGGGCATGAGAAATAACCTTTTGCAGAGCTTTCGACCTTACATTTCAAAGTAATATATTTTATAGTGCAGCGCAGTTCCAAATGTTCGTTTCAAATCATCAAAATAACTGTATGGTTTTGGCTTAGTTTTTTGGAATGTTCCATCTTTATATAATTATACGCGTTGCCCGCGTACTTACTTATATTAACACGATAAAATATTTAGTTCTATATTAATCTTTAGTCAAGAAGTGATTTAACCTAAATCTAACTGTTCTTAGTTCCGTACACACTTTCCACCGATAGTGCATTAATTTAACAGGTACAAAATACATGAATCCCAACAAACATACCTCAGAATTTCTTTACTAATAGAATACTTAAACATACTCCTTGAGTACTGCAAGATATAATTGTCCCTCAGTCTTCAGACATTACGAAAGATTAAATTGAAGAAATTCTTAGCTATATTCACAATGTAAACAAATAGTCGCCATATTGGAGTCACTAATATGGCACGAAAATTAACGTACATTTTCGGCAAGGATCGTAAAGAATTTCGTATTGTATTTTATTATCATTCGAAGGTGTAAATTATAATTTTTATTCAATCAAAATATTTATGTGTTATTTCATTACGAAAAAAGGAACTATTTCCTTTATTGTGCAGTATCGTCGCGTAGTAATCTCTCTCTCTCGCGTGCGCTGTGACGTTATGATATGTTGACGCGCAGTAATTTAACACAAATTGTTCACATTTTATAATTATAATTATTTCCACCTTTATGCTAGGGGTTGTTCACCCTGTTTCTCGTCGTTTGAAGAATGTGTACTCCAATTTTTGTTGCTGACTGTCCACGCGTTTGAATATGCATAGAGATTATCGTTAATACATACATACATACAAATATACATCCTTTTTGTTATATAGATTTGTAAAATAAATTTCACTCAAAACTTTATAAGTCCGATGTTATACAGATACTTATTACGAATTAAAATAAGTACGAACTCTACGAAAAGTAAATCTCGTGTGTCTCCTAGAAAACAGTCGACGGAAGTCAATTAGTCGGCTAGCTGCCTCCTAAACAGGTCGAGGCATGGAGAAGGTAATGCTGCGTCCGCACAAAAAAAAAACATTTCCATCATAGGAAGGGCGTGGGTCAAGTACCAAGTAGCTGACCTACATGATGCTGGATTTTTAGGGTTTGTTCTGCATCAGTTTTCGACGAATGCCGGGTAGGATCCTTAACCCTTGGCTACCTTCCTCTACCCTTCCGTATCCCCCCTTTTAAATTCCTTCCTAACCTATTAAAGGGTAAGTGCCACCATGTTGATAACCCTCATGTAGCCTCTTTCTCTGACAAATATTTCACATTTGTATACATTTAATGCAAATATGTAATGAGCGTGTCTTTAAGAAGTGGGTCAAATGAATATTAATATATTGTCGGCAGATTTCTCATCAAACTATTCGAATGTCGCTGAACAAGATTGCATTGTTGAGTAGCGCGTCTCCCTAATTGTTGCTCGGAGGAGTTCGCCTCGCGCGTCTTCTAGATCGAGTTTGAACACGGTACAAAAAAAGACAGTCGGCGGGGCTTCTTTTCAGCAATTCCGAATGAATGCTATCAGCAAGTACCTCACGCTCGCACCGCTGAGCCGGCGTTCGATATCGTCAGACCTCTGTTGGCAGTAATCCCTTGGGTGTGCTTCTCACCATCAGAAAGCTCCCCAGGCCGCGGAAATGGTCCTACATCGGCGGACCCTAATGGCGAACAAACTGCCCTTCACATCAGCAGCATTCATCGCCCAGATGCACTTACGAAACGGTGACTTGCCGGATATTGAATAAGCCTCGTCCATTTTACATTCCTGTAAGGAATGCTTCCTTTCAACGTACAACCTCACGATGCCACCGGTACGACTGTGATACGTGTCAGTTATATTATTCATACAATAAATTGGAACAACAAACCAATACATAGGCCATATCCTCAGGATTGAAGTTAAGCGTTTCTTCGACGCTCCTGGGCCCAACCGTTCAGACGTCGAGTTTCTTCATGGGAACCAAGTAAAAATTGTGGATGGTCGTCACATCCATTAGATAATTTGAAAACTGGAAAGTATACTGTACGCTGTATTGAACTAGTCTGGCAAAAGAAGAATTGTAATTAAACTTGTGTCAAAAAAAATTTTTCTTTCGTATTTCATGTTTTCTATATGACGTAAAAATGTCTGGGAGAAAGAAAATGATTAAAGCTAACTATTTTTCTTAATTGATAGGAGAATTACTACGACATGAGACATGTATAAACCCAATTAACATGATCATGGAGCTACGCCGTTGTCAAAAAAAATGGTTTAGTCTATTTATAGTCAGTTGTGGGCTGAAGCGTTTATTATTATTTTTATTTTATGTTTTCTTTGGTTGTCCCTGTATATATCACACCAACCATGGTTGAAGGCCTTTGGGTCAGTGTACGACTTTCACCTCACTAAAAAAAACTGACATTTTTTTAGTTTCCTTTTCTTCTCGGAATTTCTCCTCCCTTCTCATTACTTCAAATCTTATGGCCGCTTCTTCAAATGTTTCTTAATTTTTTTCCAGCATCTTCTAGGTGTCGCACTTCCCCTAGTTGCTCAAATTCCGGGTGGAATGTTATTAATTGTTCCGCTGTTTCTTCTTCCTGGCAACGCAGGCACCTCAGGTTAATGATCTTCCGGAATCTGTGGAGGTAGCAGTTGTATGGACCTTGTCCCGTCATTAATCTACTTAACTCCTTGCCAGGTACCACTTTCCATCACTCCCTTGCCTCCACTGTTCACATGTGCCTTGCATTGTCCCTAAAGTTGTGCGTTGTTTATAGGCATTTCTTCTATGATCAGCATTATTCTTTTGAGGCCTGAAGTACTTTTACAATTTCACCGATCGTTGATGTTAATAGCTAAACAATTATTTTATTTTATTTTTAAAAAAAATTGGAATGACAACTTTGATTAAGGCCGCTTAAAATATTATGGTTACGAATTGTGAATCACTGGTATATGAAAAAAAAACTTATCATATTTTCTGAAGAAGAAATTCATCATTCCAAATATTTACTCTCGATATTTTCTAGACTGGTTCATTTACGACGTCTACATATTTCCAAAAGGCAAATCCAATGCGGAATAATATTTTTAATGAACTGTAAATCTCTCTAAAAATTCTGTATAGTTTGTATTTCACAGTCACGGTGCCATTTGCAATTAATTGACCGAAACTCTCTTCATCCTTCTGGCGAAATAAAAGTTAGTACAGAAGTGGGTAAAATTTAATTACAATTCAGTTGGCGACAGTGCACGTCCGCGCAAAGTATAACGCGGTATTTCCCTCAAGTAGGTTTCAAAGATATTTCCTCATTTGCAAAGGCAATTCAGCTCGAAATTTTCCAGGTTTTAACTTCATTTTTCCCCAACTCCTGTTAGTAGTAGCTTTCGCTGGCTTCTGTCCCTAATGAAGACCGAGGAACTACTTTGCAACAAAAGGGGAATCCCAGTGTGTCAGCTGCAGTAATAACAGTCCCTGCCGTCCCTTTGTGGGCGGACTCAATAATTCACAAGGGGACAGAGACTAATGTCGTTTCTTTTCTTTGCAGGTAAGGCTGTCCTGCGGCGGATCACTCTTCACTTTCCTAAGAGTAGCTATTCTTCTCTGGACTAGTCAGATAAGTGGACAACCCAAAGTCTTCCTCGATAAAACAACTCTAGGTAAAACAGAGAAATAACAATATTTTTTAAATGTTAAGATAAAAATGTGTTCTCTTATATACGATAAATCTTAAGAGGTACTTTTTTCCCCCAAACTCATTGAATATTCTACTAAGATGAGTTTATAAATAGATCTTAGAATATTAAAACAATGACTCACCACTATACGAGAAGAAATTTTATTTAACTGTCACTAAAAAAATTATATAGAAGGAAGGAATTTATAAATAGAGCAGAACTGAGTGTAAATAATAAAAGAAAAAGAAGTATAAAGTAGTAGAATACTAAGGTCAAATAATAAAGAAAGTTGAAATATAATTAACTAAAAAGTAACATTTGTGAATAACATTTTTGTAGATTATTCAATAATACAGCTTTATTCTGTTAACATAACCTCAGAAGAAACATTTAAATATGAACATAGCCTAATCTCAGAGAAAATATACGAACATGAGCAAAATTAGCTTAGCGCTGTGGAGGATAAGATGTTAAATTTTAATTAATTCTAGGAGCAAAGAGAATGCACACTGGGCAGAGATGAACGTTCCGTTACTATGGCAACGAGAGAAATAAATATCAGTTGTATCGGTGACTTAGTGGCGTGCTGTACGATTATTAGTAGCACCTAATTGTATAGTAAAACGTGCACTAAAGAATTATGAGGCAACAATGGGAAAATACTCATGTAGTTCAACAACGGTGGTTGCAATGGATGTTTTAAAGCATCACTGAAATTTTTTCCACAATAATCGAAAACTGATGTGTGGTTACCTGGGGTCTGATAAAGGCTATAAATGAAAAATTTAACATATTACGTAAAACGTTATAAATACTTAGGGAAAGAATATAGTTTGAACCTTCGTAGGGTTGCGTCAATGGGGGAAAAAACTGAAGAGTGAGATATAACATATAGTTATCATTTAATTGAAGTTTGAGTAACGTCGTTCTATAAATTTCGATAATATATTATACTGGCGCGTGTTTAATGATCGTATTATTTCAAATTTGAATGAGCGTCTGGAAAGTTCTCGTTTCCTGAACTGACGAATCCGCAGAAAGGACAAAGTTCATTAAGGAACCTTGGAGCTTAACGAAGGACAGAGGAGAGCCTTTCCAAAGACCTCCCAGTCTTTATGCCAGTAAACCACCCGCAATACGCAAGGCGAAAGTAGGCGCTTTTTTTCTACTAAATAATTAGTAGTATAAAGAAACAGTAATTTTATCTTCAATTTGAATCGTGAAAGTGATATAATACACTTACTCAGGTACTAGAAAATTCAGCTCGTGATCCTGTTTTCACGGACGCCAGCTATTCAATGAGATGAAGCATTAGGCAAATTGTGTTAACAGGATCAGCGGTGAAAGGTGTGTGTTAATCTACCGCCTCATTCCCGTTATATTTGCATTCTACAGACTCGGATCTTTACTTAAATTATTGTTCAATATAATCTGTTAACTGATAAAAACGATTGTCAAGAGAAGTTTGAATGCTTTCCTTCTTGGATAGAGAATTTAATCAGTTTCTGGAAGCATTTGAATTTTATTTAAACTAATTCACTTATAACTCGATGATTCCATAAGCGAGGATATGTATTTTCTTAGTGAAACTGTTCACTTTGGTTATGAAATGTTAAATACGACTAATTAAAACGCGTTTATATACAGATTAGAGTAATAAAACATCACGCACATAGAGTTACGAATATTGGAGAAATTGGCGATATAAAGCGATCTAATGTTTTGTGTCCATATGAGGATACGTAAAGGACAAATAAATCGTATCTCAAATCCAGTTTAGGAGATTGGTTATCATTTCTAGACTCACAGAAAATAAAAATGTATTTTATTTCCGCCAGGAAAAATTGATTACGCCCCTTCATAGATGCAACACGCAATGCATAATTTGACAACAAAAAATGCTTACCGAAATCACAAGGTACTCCTTGCACCTTACACACAATTTCGCATTGAAAACATTCACTTTCCAGACTTATTGTTGTAAAAATATTGATCATAAATCCTAGAAAATTAACACACATCCTGAACAGATATCCTCAAAATAAACGGCGATTAGCGAGAGTCTCTAAATGTGGAATTCATGACGTTCTGGAAATTCAACGTTCAACCAACAGATACTTCAACACAGTTGCGTGATGTAAGGTGGATTCACAGCAGTAACATTTTTTTAAAAAAAACTTATTTGTTTAGCAATCAGAATCATTTATATTTCTATGAGCTAAATTGCTGACGGCTGCCATATGTACTGGTAGCAATAACATTATCAGGGAAGACGTCCAATGATATCGCCTGCAGAATTTAAAACATGATAGAAAAGAGAACAAAAAAAAACATAACTTAAATTAATTCACTTGGCAACACAGCTTTTTGATTCTTTTGCTGGTCACTGGTTGTCAAGGAATGTTCCAGTACACTATTATTTATTTTCGAATACTTGATTTATGTTTCAAAGAATGTAGAATATATTGAATTAAAAGGAATTTTTTTTTGTCTTTAAAAGCCAACTATTTTGAGTAACTTTAGTGGAAAATATTAAAGGAAAACGTTTAAAATTTCATTTGTTTATGTAAAATAGAAGAGACATAACAAAAACCGACGGAAGAGGTTTTATTAATACACATCATATTTGTAAGTAGATAAGTGCCCGGCATTGCCCGGGGAAATTTATTTAAATTAGCCCGGAGAAGGAATTTATTCTTGGTAAACATTTAATTTAACGAGCATCAATAGCCTCATTGTTTGGAACATTTGTCCATTTACGTTCCCTTCCCTGACCTAAGCCATTGGCATCTAATTTATAATAAACCAGAAAAATGACTTATGGTACTCAAAAACTCGGGAATTCTCATAAAAATAGTTACACAAAATTAAAAGTGAAAATTACTCGGTACCTTAATAATCTCTAAAAAAAATTCTCTCGGTACCTTAAAGGAGTAAAAAAAAATACAGCCTTCAACTACACACACACGAACTAAACTATAGATGCTACCTTAAGAAAATAAAGAAACACACCCGGTCACTTAAAAGGGTCAAAACTACTCCGGATAACTTTTTGTCAATCAAGTCCACCTCCACGACGAGGAACATAAAATATCCTTAACCATGCAAAAAATTATACTCAGCGACTCTTATAACCCAGAAATCGACACCAGCGTCGGTCTTTGTTCCATTATTTTTTCATGTAAACCCTCTTCATCCACCACCCGCAGGGTAAGGGTTCTTCCTAACCTTGTCATTTGGAGTTGAAATTAGACACTTAAAAATTCTAAAATAACAGTATCAAATTCAATGACCCCGAAAACGTTTTATTCGGCGCTAATACTGGTTGTTATGAATGTTTTAAATGCCAACCCTTTCCTCCATCCCACCCCTAGGCAGTGTCTTAATCCCGCGGTTTTTGTTCATGCAACGTGTGAACAAAGTTTGGTACAGAAATTCCTCTTTAAGATTGTACACGGGAATTTGTTTCACCCCTTTCCACCCTTACTCCCGAGAGTTGAACTACAACTCAACCAGTATGTAAATGTCAGAGTTAAAGGCAGTGAGATTCATTTTTATAATCAAGGGCCTTCATAAATATACAAATTCATACAGCGTAGCTTTATTTCTGTATGAATTTATTGATATTAAAATTATTTATTGTGGCAGTGCATTAATTTTGTGTTGCGGGTTGCCGAGTAACGACGGTTGAAAAATAACTATATTTAATTATTGTAATTGCATGTCTGTGCCACCGTGAAGACTTCCCCATTAGTAGATTAAATAAATACATCCATCCAACGGTAATTTAAGTTTCTTCGTTTTTCCATTTACGTATTTCATCATAGTCAATAATATTAAACCACCTTTGTAATTATATCAGTATCTTCCTTTTCTGTTGTTTACCTTTGAAATTCTTTTGAAGTTGCCATTACTCCAGTAATATTTGGACACATTCTCCAGAAATGAAAAAGTTTCCCCTCAGACTCCAATGTTTTCTGTTTGTACTGTTTGAAGAGGAATCGGCTAATTTCATATTCCAGTGAATTAAGTTATTGGAATGTTCGGCCGTAAAAGCAGGTTTTCCAACGGCGCTCTGTTTGTTCTCGCAATTAAAGTTTGCAGTATTAAATTGGTCAGAATTGCGAATAAACTTCAAACGTGAAATTGCGGCGCATAACGTTCTAACGATGTTTAAACAGCTTTAACCAGGGCGTTGTACGGAGCGAGGCCTAATTGCAAAAATGTGATGCATCAACTCGTTACGCATGTAAGAAGTGCGCGAATATCGCGTTGAAGACGGAGAATGAGGAATCCTATGTGATTATAACCTAAACTACAGCACAATTTAATAAGGATTTAAAATATTCTGAAAAAAATATCCGTTTTTTTTATATTCAGTGTCTCGTTATAGACTAATTCCGTCTACGAACTAAAGCTGAGTAGGCCTAAGCTTTCTAATATGTCCCGCGTATCACTCTAAAATATTACTTGTCTGAGTAAAAAATAATAATTGTTCCTTTCGTCAGGTGCTTAGAACAGTAGTTTGCAGTTGTGTCGCTCTCGGCTCTTCTTGGCTCCTGATGAAAGGTGACAAGGATCCCAGAATCGTTATGTGGTATTTATATTAACACTCTTTTGTCTGAATTGGCTATCTTTCTTATTCATTATTTTCAATCCAACGTAATTTTTTTCATTTTAAAAATAAGAAATATTTATCTTTTATACGATAACGTTTCACTATCAAATAGTCCTTCATTTTAGTAACGTCAAATTCTTTTTCTCAAAACGTAAATTATTCTAATGAATAAGAAAGATAGAGAAAAAAGGGATAATATAAAAACCACACAACGTTTCTGCGATCCTTGTCACCTTTAGTCTGGTGCTAAGAAGAGCCTAGAGTGACACAATCGCACTTTTGAGTGTTGTCATCTGACAAGTGCAGTTGTGTCGCTCTTGGCTCTTCTTAGCACCTGACGAAAGGAACAAGGATCCCAGAAACGTTCTGTGGATTTTATATTGTCCCTTATTTTGTCTGTATTGACTATCTTTCTTATCCGTTATTTTCAATCGGACGTAAATTTTTCATTTGTAAATTATTCTAGATTTTATTCTCATGACAAGTATTACGGCTATTCCATTAGATGAATCCATCCCCCTTTCGAATATTTAGTATCAATTATTTTACATTTGAAACGTGTTTATATTTTCTCGTTATCGAATTCATCTAGTGATCAACTTAATTACTAAGATAGCATGGCTGGGTTTAATCGAACCCAATTTCATTTTATTACTGAACTATTTATAATCAGCATTGCAAATTCTTCCTCAAATAATTAATTACACTATGAAAAACCCTATTTTTTTTTCTAAAATCCGTTTACGTCGTTATAATTTTACTGTTTTCTTAAAATATATTATTCTTATTTCCTACAATTCTTGTCACATTTCAATATTATAATGTTTACGAAATTCATTTTCTCTGGTCGGGGTTGTAAAACCATATGTCTAAAAATACAGTCTCCCGACCACATGGATTTTATATATTTTTTAAAACATAAAAAAGAGGTTTTGACATTCTCATCGGTGGAACATTTACAATAATATCCATAAGCTTTAAAAGCCGCGATGTAAAATTAAACTACTAAACACCTGTCGAAATTATACCATTATTTATTTTAAAAAATCTATGTTTTCTATCCAATGAGTATTTTGACAGGTTAATTGAAAACTAAAATTGATAGTTGTCAAAATCCAGGAAACGTAAACAATTTTACTGAACACATTATTTATGTAGGTGATATTAAGAAATATGATCCATAATATCGAGAAATTTTATTTTATTTTATTTTATTTTTTTGAGTTGTAGACAGGCTATGTATAGGGTAATCAACATAGTGGCAACTCTTCTCTTACAACATAGGAAAGGGAGTGAAAGGGGGGATGCGGAAAGGTAGAGGAAGGTAGCCAAGGGTTAACTAGGGCCCCCGGGATCCTACCCGGAAATTCGCCTAAAAGTGATGCAAGGAAAACCATAGAAAAACCTGCTTCAGGTAGGGCGGGCATTTGGTACTTGTCCCACGCCCTTCCGATGGCGGGAGAGGGGTTTGCTGTGGGGTCGCAGCTTTCCCCTCGCCGTGCCTTGACCTGTTCAGGAGGCAGCTGGCCGACTATTCCAATATGAATACCGTATGCCTAAGTCTCTGCGAACCCGGAACATGCACCTCTCAAAACAGACCGTGATGCTTCGGCATGTGGGATATTTTTCATGTGTCACATGTGCAAAGCGCTCGTTGTAACAGCTGTGGGAAATAAAATTCCCTTTCCAGCAGCATGTGTGGTTTTTTTTCGCAGTATGTAAATTATCCTTATTTAGCTCAGCAATCAATAAATTACTAACGTTCCTCATTATTAAAATTTTCATAGGGTAATGTAATATAAAAGTATTTTGCATTATCGCCTATGTTCTTTTATATGTTTGATATTGAAATTACTCGCTACATGTTAATGCAGGATAATTTAATTTAATTCTTACTCTGATTCAGAAACAAGCTGGTAATTTTAAGTAAAAGAAATTGTGATTCGTTAAAACTAGCATAAATTTATTTCCAGATTCTCGTCTCTCTGCAGACATCGTTGTTTTCTTTCGTCACAAACAGAAGCCTGGAACCGATTAACTTGTCACTTCTTAATCACGGATAAATCTTCTCTAACAGAATACAACAGTTCTTCTTGGATCGCCATTAAACAGATCTCGTTCCCCAGAATTACAATTTTCGTGACGGTTTCGTTGGTAAATATTTTTTTTTTCATAACAGATAATTAGTAAACGTTTGCACTTTTTCAAGCTTCTCAAATGACTCCATTCAGTTACATCCGCTTTTATTATCTTTGCGAATTAGATAATTTTTATTGCAATTAAAATTACTCTCCCTCTGGAAATTAAATTTGCTCCTTCACTATGTCTTGCATAGCTTCTTGTCTCTTCTTTTATTTATTTCTGATAATTGTGCACTACTCTGCATATTTCTCCTTATTTTTCTTGCCTCTCAATGTGTTCATTATTATTCTTGTAATCATTTGTCTTGTAACCACTTGTCTTGTACCTGTTTTTACTGTTTGTATCTCAGCTATCTATAACTTTCCATGGGAAAATAAACTAGTTTAATAAGAGACTAGAAATATTAGAGGGTGATAATAATGTCTTTTTTTCCTACTGTAATTCTATTTTTATTGTTGAAATACCTTCATACAATAATGGATTGTTCTTGTTACATTTTTCTTGTTAAAAATATCTACATACAATATTACATTTTATGTAGGTATTTTAACAAGAGAAATCGAATTACAGTAGGGGAAAAAGACATTATTATGACCCTCTAATATTTCTAGTCTCTTATTAAACTATTTTGTATTCCAATGGAAAGTTATAGATAACTGAGATGCGAGCAGTAAAAACAGGTACAAGACAAATGATTACAAGAATACTAATGAGCACAATGAGAAATAAGCAGAGTAGTGCACAATTGTCAGAAATAAATAAAAGAAGAGACAAGAAGTTGTGAAAGAGAATACTAAAGGAACAAAAGAATTTTAGGTAACAACGAAACGAGTCATTGCACTTAGAAAATCAAAGATTTGTAGAATAGAGTGTATTTAAGAGAGAGAATAATTCCCAACATCAAAGATATGATCTCTTTGCATCATTTTGTGTATATGATCCTTTTTTATATATAACAAACTTTGGCGAAATCCACCAAACTGGCTGATTCATGAAACTACAAAGCCTAGCCTTTTCTTTTCTGCTTCAAGCGGAGGTGTTTTTGTCCATTTTGTCGTCAAGCCACCAAAAATTCGAAACCCTTCTGCCTTTTCTGTGTTCTATCTCGTGTTGTGATTTATTCCGCTCTGTGATGATCCTATATTCAGAGATAGAGATCGAACGAATCACTTTACCAACCCCAGTATTTCTTCTTCATTATCCTATTGATGAAATCTAACATTAATAACCGCGTATTTGTGGACAGATGCTCGAGGGAGTATTTGAAACACAAACCCACGTGGAGAATAATTCAGCCCAGTTGATGACACCTTTGATCAAGAGGTTCATACGCAGGTCTGTTTCGAGATTATACAAACGGCACCGTAAAGGAAATTTCCTACAGATATACCATGAGATACAAAGCAACACACGGACAGGTCGAATAGTTAAGGTAATGGAGATGGAGGGCATGTAGTAAATACACGAGTAATGAATCTGGAAGCTGCGGCTTCTACGTAAACCAAAACTATTAAATCTTTCAAAAGGGTGGCTGTTTGTCTAGCGACGTATGTTATTTTGTTTTATCGCGGATAATTAATTACCTACAACCTATAAAATGTTTGTTAGAACGCAAATCTTCAATATAATAAATAAGGATGTTTGTATGTATGTATTTACGTTAGTCTCTATAGATATTTAAACGCGTGGACAGTTTGCAACAAAAACTGGTACACAAGTTCTTCAAACGACGAGAAACGGTACTGGGGGGGTGGGGGGGGGGGTGAGACGCCTGTAGCATAAAGGTAGAAAGCATTATAATTAAAATATGTGATCATTTTGTGTTAAATTACTGCGCGCCAAGAGGCCGTGACCTCACGCGAAAGAGAGAGACGTTACTACGCGACGAACAAAGGAAATAGTTCCTTTTCCCGTAATGAAATGAAGCAGAAATATTTTCATTGAATAAAAAGTAATATTTTACCCATTAATACTCAATTGAATGATAATAAAAAACAGTATGAAATACTTTACGATCCTTGCGGAAAATGATATAAGTTTATTTTCGTGCCATATTAGTGACTCCAATATGGTGACTATTTGTTTACATTGTGAATCTAGCTAAGAATTTCTTCAATTTAATCTTTGGTAATGTCTGAAGGCTGAGGGACAATTATATCCTGCAGGACTCAAGGAGTATATTTAAGAAGAAATTCGGAAGAATGTTTGTAGGGACTGATGCAATAAAATTCATTGTATTTTACAGCTGTTCAATTAATGCACTATTATCTGTGGAAAGTGTGTACGGAACTAGGAACAGTTAGATTAAGGTTAAATCACTCCTTGACTAAAAATTAATATAGAATTAAATACTTTTTCTGGTTTATATAAATAAGTACACAGGAAACATAATTTGTAAATAAACTGGTTGAATTACGAGTCATTATTACATTCATACAATATTAAATTTAAAAAAAAAAATATCAAGCCCGCAACAGAACGAAACATTTATTTTGATTTTTAGAAGTTGTCTGTTGGTATAAACGCACATATCAAGGACAGAATAATTTCCGTTGTGTGTGTGTATTTTTTAATAAAAATAAAAATTCCACGATT
The DNA here is from genome assembly GCA_037074705.1 of Zhengitettix transpicula. Classification (NCBI taxonomy): domain Eukaryota; kingdom Metazoa; phylum Arthropoda; class Insecta; order Orthoptera; family Tetrigidae; genus Zhengitettix; species Zhengitettix transpicula. Next base: position 30,147,721 of record CM073591.1, read on the forward strand.
ACAGCTTTTGTAATATGAGAATAAAATGAATATCAATTAATGTACTTGTTTTCGCAGTAATTTAAACAGTGACAGTTTTATAAAAGTACTGTAATGAAAAATAATAATAGAGTACCGAGTCCAGACTTCCACACACACACACACACACACACAGACACACATAGTGAGGAAAAACGACGCAGTGCAAACACATGAAAACCAATTACCGATAATTCCTTCGGCAAATGTGTTCCATGCGTAGTTAATAGTATTGTAATGGACACTCAATACTGTGCATATAATTAACGCAACTGTTTATTGGAATTGAATTGAGATATGTATTTTCAAATGGAAATTGGTTTTTTATTTTGTTAGATATTTATTGACGGTCTGTTAACTTGTACTGAGTAGTCCCGATCATTCACACGTACGGCCTGTGGATGACTCATTCATTGCGCATTAACTCAAGTATATGATTTAAATCTTTTAAGCTTTATTTATCGTAATGATCTTGAAGTTTCCACCTTTATATTTTACAGTGTGTTGGTGGTTTGGTAAAATCAAATTGAACAACCGTAAGTTTGATACAATAATTTTATTTCATTTCGCAAAATAGAGCAACACTATTCATTGGCATCTTTGGCCACCATTTTCCCTCTGCATTTCGGCATCCATAGATATTATTAGTTAGTAGAATTTGGGTAATTTTTCACCAGTCTAAGAGAGACTAACCAGACTAACTTTAATATTAGTCTAACTCTGAAGCGGAAACTCTTCTCGATTGTTCTCTAATGACGTTGCTATTTTTTATTTGTGTCCCTGTTGAGGCGTCGGCGTGATCCTATCAGTTGTGAATATAACACTTAGTTTAGACTTATTTGTAAAATACCTCAATCGCTGTATAAAATCCTGTGAGGCATCAATACGAGATTCCAACAGGTTAAAAGTGATTTTCAGCTCAATATTTTGTCAATAAACATAAAAATTTAATTCAGGTTAAGTGTAACCCGCTACTTAACTATTGGTGAATTCCTCAGGAGTACAACAAATAAATAAATTGGCCACAAGTTAGAAATAATTTAAGAATGCATACAATTACACAACGTTTCTTCCTTAATTTAGGACTTTATCAGGTGTACATTTGAGTCAGCTATAAAATATAAAAATCCATAGTAATTTGTTTTACATTTTGTAAAATCTTCACCAATTTAAATTAAATCACATATGGCTATTTTGTTATCTTTGACCTGTAATTGGGAAATTCTATAAGTGAATTTATGTTTATATTTGTTGTTACGAAAGCCAATATAACTTCACTCAACCTCTCTTCCTTCGGCTTTTCCCTCTATTATAGGTTTGCCGTCTTCAATATCCATTTCGGTCACTCGTTCCTGTCCTCCATTATGGTTTTCGCATGGGTTTTCCACTTTAATCTGGGTCTGCCACGTGTATTTTTTTTTCCAGGAGGTGACTATTGGTATTTTTCTTTTGGCCATCTTCCATTCTTTGTACCATACCATATGGTTGTTTGCTCTCTGTAGTTGATATTTTGACGTAAATTTTTATCCTTTCTATTTTTAAAGAAGCTCCGTGAAATAGAGAAAATATTTTTCTTGATAAAATAGTTCAACGAATTATTGAATAAGTTATTCAGCATCCTGAAAGCATTTCAAACCTCAATTACTACTAGTCAAAGAATAAAAATTATTTAAAATTAGTGACTAATAAAATATTGATGTCAATATATTTTGTTGAACTCGACGAAAGTTTAATCAATATTTTATAGACCTAAGGGTAGCCATCTTTATTTTAAAAAAACGAAACAGCTGAAAATCAGTTTTATTTCTAGAAATTTCAAGCAAGTTCTAGCCTCAGACTGCGGCAATTTATTATTTTTATAAAGTCAAGCACTTGTTTCCAACTCGCTGATTCTGTTAAAAATCTCACATTTTTATCTGTGGTCCGACCACGTAATTTTCTACATTCCATCCTTCTGTATAGATTTAATTTTCGTGTCTTCCATTTCTTTTCTTTAATTTGATTTGATTCCTATTATTCCATTATTCCTCGTATGAGGAAATAGGATACGTCATTACATAAAATTACAATATAATTATTGGATGCTACAATTATAAACAATTACCAGTTAACGTAAAAATACTAAAAAAACGGTAACACAAATTCCCCCGTTTAACATAAGTAAAAGAACTATGTAGTAATAATCATAAAAATAATAATTAATAAGCAAGATAGCCAATACAGACAAAATAAGTGGTAGTATACATACCACACAACGTTTCTGGGATCCTTGTGCCTTTCGTCAGGTGCTAAGAGCCTAGAGAGAGACACCATTTATTTGGCTTTTGAGTTTTGTCAACTGACCAGTGCAGTTCTGTCGCTATAGGCACTTCTTTAACACCTGACGTAAGAAACAAGGATCCCAGAAACTTTTTGTGTTGGTATTTATACTACCACTTATTTTGTCTGAATTGGCAATCTTTCTTATTCAAATATTTATTAAGTATAAAAGTACTCAAATATATTAAAAGTATTAAAAAATTAAATGAAATTAAAATCACTAAATTCCTATAAATATTCTTCTCGTACAATTTATATCCACCATAGTCGTCCATTTATGTATGGGGCTAAATAATTATTAAAATGAAAAAATTTACGTCTGATTCAAAGTAATGAATAATAAAGATAGCCAATACAGACAAAAAGGGGTGGTAACATAAATACCACACAACGTTTCTGGGATCCGTCTTCCTTTCCTCAGGTGCAAAGAAAAGCCACCTGGACTGGTCAGTTGACAAAATTCTTCTTTTTCTTCAGCTTTTCCCCCTTTTATAGGTTTGCCGTCTTCAATTTCCATCTCTGTCTGTTGTTCCAATCTCCCTCTTCCAAATTCCTATCCTCCATTATGGTTTCCTCGTGGGTTTCCCACTTTAATCTGGGTCTGCCCCGTTTATTTTTTCCAGTAGGTGACCATTGGTATATTTCTTTTGGCCATCTTCCATTCTTTGTACGTGACCAGACCATTTAAGGGTTTGATTTTCAATCCTTTTTAACTACAGACGTGGTTACGTTCATTTCTTTCCAAAGGAGCTCATTTCTAATTTTATCCTGTCTTGTTGTTTTTTGAAGACTTCTCCTCAGATAATCCAATTCTACTGTTCTAATTTTGTTGTATTGTAATTCTGTCAGGGGCCATGTTTCACTTCCATAACGTAGAATGTTCTGTATTATTATGCTCTTATAAATTTTGATTTTTGTTTCGTTTGTTAAATTTTTATTCCAAATTATTCTGTGTAAAATCTTGGTAGCCATTGCAATTTTAGTTTGTGTATCTCTTTTCACATGCTCCTGCATTTGTATTTATTAACCCCAAGTATTTTAAAACATTCACATTTTTTTATTTTTACTGTCTCGAGTGTTGTGTCTTCTTCATCTTTTTCTAAACACATGTATTCTATCTTTTGTAAATTTAAGGTCAGTCCCCATTTTTTCTATTCTTCAATGAGCTTATTTATCATGTCTTCTTCAGCTCCTGATCGTCGGCGAACAACAATGAATGTAGTATCCTGTCTCCTATATAAATGCCCATTCCAGAACATTTTTTATACCATAAATTAAGTTCCTGATCTAAATAAACAAATCAAAACTCAAAAAGCCAATTAAATTGTGTCTCTCTAGGCTCTTCTTCGAACCTGACGAATGGAACAATGATCCCAGAAACGTTGTGTGGTCTTTATATTATCACTTTTTGTCTCACTTGGGTATCTTTCTTATTCTTTAGCGGCCAAGTAGTTTGAAATCTTCCTACTCTCGTCAAAAATATATTTCGGGCATTTGTTTTTGGTAATAAGATGGCCGCGGACCAGGACCTAATTCTCAGAGACACCCTGACCCACATACCGAAGCCAGCCTGCGCCTTTGTTGATTGTTTTTGTTTGTGGCAGTTGAGCGTTGCAGACTTTGGAGTAAGTGGTCTTGACAGTGAGGTAGGGACGAGCTGCGGTGACGGGCCTCGTGGGGGCGAGGGAACTTAATTACGCCTATAACTTAGCTCGCAGGGGATATATACGGCTTCTTTACGGCCGCGTCATCCCAAGAAGAAGCGTAATCGCTTGCTTTCCTCGCCAACGTATCGGACGACGACGGACTGGGCTGAAGAGGAACCTTTCAAAAATCGAAGCAATTATGTCCGAAGAAACCTTAAAATGCTCGCCCTCCGAGAATCCTCAAAAGAGAAGCGGTGTTGCTGCATAATGAGTTGATTAAAACTTTCCAAATGGAACGTGATATCTCTCTCTCTCTCTCTCTCTCTCTCTCTCTCTCTCTCTCTCTCTCTCTCTCTATCTATCTATCTCTCTCTCTCTCTATCTCTCTCTATCTCTCTCTATCTATCTATCTCTATCTATCTATCTCTATCTAACTCTCTCTCTCTATCTCTCTCTATCTCTCTATCTCTCTCTATCTCTCTATCTCTCTCTATCTCTCTATCTCTCTCTTTCTCTCTCTATATCTCTCTATCTCTCTATCTCTCTCTATCTCTCTATCTCTCTCTATCTCTCTATCTCTCTCTATCTCTCTATCTCTCTCTATCTCTCTCTCTCTCTCTCTATCTCTCTATCTCTATATCTCTCTCTATATATCTCTATCTCTCTCTATCTCTCTCTATCTATCTCTATCTCTCTATCTCTCTCTATCTCTCTATCTCTCTATCTCTCTCTATCTCTCTCTATCTCTATCTCTCTTTATCTCTAGAGCTCTGGCGGGGGCTACCTTTGGGGATGCTCTCACATCTCTCTGGTTTTTTTGAACTAAGGTTCCCACATGCCGAGGCACCTCGGTCTGTTTTGAGAGGTGTATGTTCCGGGGTCGCAGACCTTGGGCATACGGCAAGAGTTGTCCGCTATTCCTATTGGAATAGTCGGCCAGCTGCCTCCTAAACAGGCCAAGGCATGGCGAGGGGTAAGCTGCGTCCCCACAGCAAACTCCTCTCCCGCTATCGGAAGGGCGTGGGACAAGTACCCAATGCCCGACCTACCCGATGCAGGTTTTTCTAAGGTTTTCCCTGCATTCCTTTAGGCGAATGCCGGGTAGGATCCTTAAAATATAGCCCGGGGGCCCTAGTTAACCCTTGGCTACCTTCCTCTACCCTTCCGCATCCCCCCTTTCAAATCCCTTCCTATGCTATTAAAGGGGAGTTGCCCTAAGTGGATTACCCTTATGTAGCCTATTGCCCTAAATAAAAAAAAATCTCTCTATCTCTCTATCTCTCTCTATCTCTCTCTATCTCTCTATCTCTCTCTATCTCTCTCTATCTCTATCTCTATATCTCTCTATCTCTATCTCTCTCTATCTCTCTCTATCTCTCTCTATATCTCTCTATCTCTCTTTTTTTTTAAAAGTTATATCAAAACTGTTAATAAACATTTTAATAGTTTTATTTTCTTGTGGGTAACATGGACAGGTAGGATTTCAAAACCTGAATTAGAAATATTCAGCTTTTGCGAAACTCTGGTAGATGGTAAGGAGTATATACAAACCTGGGAGGGACATAATTTGATAAATAGTTTTAAAATGTCTCCTTTCCTTACTGAATACATTTTTACAAACACACGGGAAGAATTTTAAACTAGTGAATAATATTATTGTTGGGTTTTCCGATGCCTAAGGGATGTTTATGTCCTTTGGACTGAATTCCTGGCGCCCTATAGAAGCACTCTTGTCCCTCGTTTGTGTTTCCTCCTTGTGTGATGTGTAAATTCTATATTTTATGATAGTTAATTCTCGAATCATTAATTATTTACTAGTACATATCGAATATTTTTATTAAAACTGTAAATATTTTATTATACCCTTAGCATAGTAAAAGAATTATTATTAATATATTTTACTTCTGTTAGACAGGCAAATTTGTGTGTTCCAGAATTTTACTATTTTTATGTTATTTTGTAGCCTCTAATTACAATTATTATATTGTAATTTTTATGTATTGACGTATCCTATTTCCTCATACGAGGACTAATCGAATAAAATAAATCGAATCAAGTCACAGAGATCGAAGCGCTATATTTATTATAGTCTTTGGTCTATTTAATGCATCTTTTACGTCTCTCTAACTAAATGCACATTCTTTCTGGCTAAGAATTATTTTTCATCTTCTGTTATAAGAGTAAAATCAGTATAGGCGACGGAAATAATCCAAAATAATATCTACTATAAAAAAAATGTATGAGTATTTGTAAAGTGAACGTCGGTTGATGAGTCATTAAACCAAAAAAAATCTACTGATGATTCAACGTCGTTTCCTCGCAGAATTTCAGTTCAAAATGTGGGATCAATAAAGCGTCGTGAGAATTCTATACGAAAATTTAATTAATAATAAGAAAAAATTGCCAAAATAACGAAAAAGCAGTGTTGAGTTTTGTCAACTGATTTGTGCAGTTGTGTCGCTCTAGGCTCGTGTTTTTTTTCAGGTTTTTCTTTTTTTTAGTTTTCGAAGCACCTGAAGAAAGGAACAAGGTTTCCAGAAACGTTCTGTGGTATTTATATCTTCACTTCTTTTGTATACATTGGGCTATTTTTTCTTATTATTAACTTTCAAAACAGACGTATATTTTTCTTTTTAAAATTTAATTAAGCGTTCACGTATCGTGCATTTGGAGACAACGTCTCATCAGTGCTGTGATGTTATCAGTGAAAAACTTAAAGTGTAAAAACTGTAATGGGTTTGGAGAAAACTCATGAGTGGAATTGTATTTAAATGAATCACATTTGGTAGACAATTTTTTCTGGTGATTTGAATAAAATAATAAAAACACTAAAAATGGTTGCGTGCATTACAAACTATTATACACAACAATACCATAGTCCCGTTGGCGCCATTTTAGTAACATTGACCATGTGATTAATAGGATACATAAAACTATTAAGTATGGCTACGTTACTGTAGCAAATTTACCAGTAAGCAGTTTAATCAATTTTATTATATCACTCTCGCCATTAACAAAAAACAAAGATAGAACAAATCCAAAGATATAAATCCATCTTATTATTATTATCAGTTATATACACATTATAATACTTATAATACCTCAATTTTATTATATCACTCTCGCCATTAACAAACAAAACAAAGATAGAACAAATCCAAAGATATAAATCCATCTTATTATTATTATCAGTTATATACACATTATAATACTTATAATACCTCAATTTTATTATATCACTCTCGCCATTAACAAACAAAACAAAGATAGAACAAATCCAAAGATATAAATCCACCTTATTATTATTATCACTTTTATACATATTATAATACTTATAATACCTCAATTTTATTATATCACTCTCGCCATTAACAAAAAACAAAGATAGAACAAATCCAAAGATATAAACCCACCTTATTATTATTATCACTTTTATACATATTATAATACTTATAATACCTCAATTTTATTATATCACTCTCGCCATTAACAAACAAAACAAAGATAGAACAAATCCAAAGATATAAATCCACCTTATTATTATTATAAACAAAAAACTATGCGATTATATTTTAGAAGTAACGATTCTGTAAACACGAATATTCTCTAAGTAGAAATTACGGCTAGACTAAACGCTCAGTACACAACCATTACACAAAAGGGACCCGCACTTCTTTTTTTCTCACTCATATTATTTGAGACAATTACAACCGGTCGTTAATTATTCCTGTAATTACACATTAATATACGTCCTATTGATTAGTTTTATAATGGCAACAGGTACGTCACAATCTTGCGTCTGCAAAGTGTCGCACGTTTCCGCGAGTTTTCCTTTAGGACGACGTGACTTTAAGATACTGCAACGTGCAAAGCTGTCATGTGTGTGTTCAGCGGCCCCAGCATCGTGCTATAAATCGCAGAAGTGTTGCCCCGCTGACATATTGCTTGCAGCTTCCAGCCCATTGCGTTACTTCCGAGCCATTTCACACACCTCCAGACATCTTGGTCCGCAACGCCTCTAGTGCCTGCCTGTTTCCATCCATTACTTACCGCCCTTTGAGCTAATGACCTTCCTCCATATATTTATGATCCCCGAGTGCGATTTTCATTCACTAAATTCGCCCCCCCCCCCCAACCTCCACACACACATACACACACACCAAGCGTACCAACTTTGCTAACGTCCCATGAGAGTGAAAACGGAGTTCCACTTAATAAAATAGTAAACAACACCAATGGCGTTAAAGCATTTAATTTCCAAAATTATTACTTATTTTTTTTCTTACAAATAAAAATTTCAGTTGCTTTGTATCAAATTTATAACATTCATAAGTGATAATAATAATAAGGGGGATTTCTATCTTTGGATTTGTTTTATCTTTGTTTTGTTTGTTTATGGCGAGAGTGGAAAATTGATGTATTATAATATGTATATAAGTGATAATAATAATAATAATAAGGGGAGTTTATCACTTTCGAAAATTGAGGTATTATAAGTATTATATAAGTGATAATAATAATAGTAATAATAATAATACGGGGGATTTATGTCTTTGGATTTATGTTATCTTTGTTTTGCTTTTAGTTTATTTGTTAATGGAGAGAGTGGTATAATAAAATTGAGGTATTCAAAGTATTATAATATGTATATAAGTGATAATAATAGTAATAATAAGACGGGGGATTTATATCTTTGGATTTATTTTATCTTTGTTTCGCTTTTAGTTTCTTTGTTAATGGAGAGAGTGGTATAATAAAATTGTGGTATCTTAAGTATTATAATATGTATATAAGTAGTAATAATAATAGTAATAAGACGAGGGATTTATATCTTTGTATTTATTTTATCTTTGTTTTGCTTTTAGTTTCTTTGTTAATGGAGACAGTGGTATAATAAAATTGTGGTATCATAAGTATTATAATATGTATATAAGTGGTAATAATAATAATAATACGGGGGATTCATATCTTTGTATTTATTTTATCTTTTTTCGCTTTTAGTTTCTTTGTTCATGGAGACAGAGATATAATAAAATTGAGGTATTATAAGTATTATTATATATATATATATATATATATATATATATATATATATAAGTGATAATAATAATAATAAGACGGATTTATATCTTTGGATTTGCTTTATCTTTGTTTTGCTTTTAGTTTCTTTGTTCATGGAGAGGGTGGTATAATAAAATTGAGGTATTATAAGTATTATAATATATATATATATATATATATATATATATATATATATATAAGTGATAATAATAATAATAAGACGGATTTATATCTTTGGATTTCTTTTATCTTTGTTTTGTTTTTAGTTTCTTTGTTAATGGAGTTGAGTGGTATAATAAAATTAGCGTATTAAAACTATTATAATATCTATATAAGTGATAATAATAATAAGGTGGATTTATATCTTTGGATTTCTTTTATCTTTGTTTTGTTTTTAGTTTCTTTGTTAATGAAGAGAGTGGTATAATAAAATTGGTGTATTATAGGAAACTAAAATTATTTATTTTTAATATACGTGTTCGCATTTAAAAGTAATTGGCCCTGATATTTACATTTGAACGATAATTTAAAAGTGTTTTTTATATGAAAAAAAAAATCTAAAATTTGTGTTTAAATATTTAAATGGCCTTGAGTCATAAAAGTAATTATATTTTTTATTGCAAAGACAAATTAACAATATTGCACCATAAGAAGCGCCTAGAGAAACTCAGTTGAAAGCACTTAAAAAGCCTTTGCACCCTACGAAAGGAACAAGGATCCCAGAAACGTTCCGTGGTATTTTTGTCTGTATTGGGCTATCTTTCTTATTAATTATTTTGAATCAGAGGTTTTTTTTGTTTCATTTTATTTAAATTAAATCAATAACTGAGCTTAAAAACATGACCGTGGCGTTCGCTTCCCATTTATTCTGACTTTTCTGCGCCCACATTTAGGAATTACCTCGGAAACAATAAAACACTTATCCATTACCTGAATTAGCAGTGAAACGCTATATACCCTAGGAATTACAATTTAAGCGGCCGAAAAAAAGTTTGGAAATTAATAGCCTCTCCTTTAGTTCCCAATATATCGCGCTTAATACCAATGGAAGAACGAAAGCTATAAATAATTCGTGTTTTAATGTCCATTGGGCTGTATTCCATGCGTTATTAACTATTCCGTTTCGCAGCCACGCCGCTCCAAGTTATTCAATATTGCACTTCTGCAGGCTAAATTGATTTCTTGCGGGCAATCCTTGTTGGTTTCATTTAAACCTCCTAGTATTCGCAATACTGATAACTCTCCGTGGTTCACTGGCGCTTCTGCGGCTGAGTTTCAAAATTCTCTTGCTCGGGTTAAATATTCTACCGTACGTGTCACATACTGAAGAAACCACAATTGACTGATGGAAAAAAACACCTGTTTTATGATACCGTAACCATAATCTCTCTACGTTTACGCACCATCCATTCCAAGGGGAGTGGGATTTTTAATTCTCATACCCGCTTTTTACAAACAGCTTCTTCCCATCTCAAAGAGAGGGTAACATATCTACTTCAGAATATTTTTTTTACAGTAACAGGCTACATGAAGGTAATCCACGTGGTGGTAATAGCATAGGAAAGAAATTTGAAAGGGGGAATGTCGAAGGGCAGAGGGAGGTAGCGCCCCCGGGCTGTAATTTAAGGATCCCAACCGTCATTCCCCTAAACGTGATGCAGGACAAACCCTGGAAAACCTGCATCAGGTAGGTCGGGCTCTTGGTACTTGTCCTACGACTGTCGCATGTCGCGAGAGAGAATTTTTTTTTGAGGACGCAGCATTCCCTTCTACGCGCCTCGACCAGTTTAGGAGGCAGCTGGCCGACTGTTCCAATGGGAGCGAGTAGCGAACAACTCTTACCGTATAAGCCCAAGGTCAGGTCCCCCAAAACAGAGACCTCTCAAAACAAAGGCCGAGGTGCCTCGGCTTGTGAGAACCGTAGTTCAAAATCACAGTGAGAAGAAGGCAACCCCATCCTTCTCTCCAGAAAGGTTCTGCATGTCAAAGAGGGGGTAACATATCTACTTCAGATTATTTTTTTTACAGTAACAGGCTACATGAAGGTAATCCACGCGGTGGTAATAGCAAAGGAAAGAAATTTGAAAGGGGGGATGTGGAACGGCAGAGGGAGGTAGCGCCCCCGGGCTATAATTTAAGGATCCTAACCGGCATTCGCCTAAAAGTGATGCAGGACAAACCCTGGAAAACCTGCATCAGATAGGTCGGGCTCTTGGTACTTGTCCTACGACTGTCGCATGTCGCGAGAGAGAATTTTTTTTTGAGGACGCAGCATTCCCTTCTACGTGCCTCGACCAGTTTAGGAGGCAGCTGGTCGACTGTTCCAATGGGAGCGATTGGCCAACTCTTACCGTAGAAGCCCAAGGTCCGGACCCCCGGAACATAGACCTCTCAAAAAAAAAGGCCGAGGTGCCTCGGCTTGTGGGAACCGTAGTTCAAAAGCAGAGTGAGAAGAAGGTATCCCCATCCGTTTCTCCAGAAAGGTTCTACTTGCGAGAGCTAAGATAAGCGTCCAAAGGCTTCTCGTTATTTTACTTCAGATATTTTAAATCAGATTTAGTAATCTGGCCTTTCACCTGTAAGTAAGGGTGGAGGTGTGTGGTGGGGATGAAGGTGCACGTCTGCGAGTAGTCCTTTTCCCTCGTCACCCAATATAACTGTTAACAGATACTAAATTCGATTATAAAATTAGCCAATTGAAAAAGAGTATTTTATTAATTATTATTAAAGTAGCCTTGGTGCCCGGCGTTGCCACGTGTACTTATTTATATAAATCCGAAAAAGTATTTAATTATATATTAATCTTTATTGAAGAAGTGATTTAACCTAATTGTAACTATTCCTAGTTCCGTACACACTTTACACAGATAATAGTGCATTAATTTAACAGCTGTAAAATACATTGAATTATATTGCATCAGTCCCAACAAACATAACTCAGAATTTCTTCTTAAATATACTCCTTGAGTACTGCAGGATATAATTGTCCCTCAGTCTTCAGACATTACCAAAGATTAAATTGATTTATTGTTAACTACATTTACAGTTTAAAGAAGTGGCCGCCATGTTGCAGTCACTAATATGGCACACGAAAATTAACTTACATTTTTCCGGCAGGATCGTAAAGTATTTCGTATTAGTTTTTTATTATAATTCGATGGAGTATTTCTTGATATTTTTATACTTTTTATTCAATTAAAATAGTTCTGCTTTACTTAATTACGAAATAGGTTAGTATTTTCTTGTTGCACAGTCGCGTAGTAACGTCTCTCTCTGTGACGTCACGGACGTTTATGCTATGGAGTATTTCTGGATAAAATTTTACTTTATATTCAATGAAATTATTTCTACTTTATTTCATTACGGAACTAGGAACTATTTCACTTGTCCGTTGCGTAGTAACGTCTCTCTCTCTCTCTCTCTCTCTCTCTCTCACACACACACACACACATTCTCTCTCTCACACACACATTCTCTCTCTCACACATTCTCTCTCTCATTCTCTCTCTCATTCTCTCTCTCATTCTCTCTCTCATTCTCTCTCTCACACACACATTCTCTCTCTCACACACATTCTCTCTCTCATTCTCTCTCTCACACATTCTCTCTCACATTCTCTCTCTCATTCTCTCTCTCACATTCTCTCTCTCTCATTCTCTCTCTCTCATTCTCTCTCTCTCATTCTCTCTCTCTCATTCTCTCTCTCATTCTCTCTCTCATTCTCTCTCTCATTCTCTCTCTCTATCTATCTATCTATCTATCTCTTGACGTCACGGTCTCTTGGCGCGCAGTAATTTAACTCAAAGTGGGCACATCTTTTAATTATAATTATTTCCACCTTAATGCTAGGGGTTTTTCACACACCCCTATAGTACCGTTTCTCGTGTTTTGAAGAATATGTGTACCAGTTTTTATTGCAATCTGATGTCCACGTGTTTAAATGAATGTCAACACATACAAATATACATCCATTTTTTATTATATAGATAGATTGCGACTTGTTTCAGTCCTCTTTACCCGTCACAAGCATCCAATTTTTTGGCAGTTGCATTGTAATAATGATCTTTTAATTCCATATAGTGAGTTGATCAGGGATACGTCTATTATTTTATTCCAGGGTTTAATTTTGAAGGGTGTACATCATTTCAAAGACTACTGGCTCTTCCTAGAGGACCCTTTTCTAGCACACACGCCATTTTTTTATTTAGTCACTCGAAGAGCTGTTCTTGAATAAGTAACGTCGCTCGACACGTTCACACTGACGAACTCTAAAATCGACTCAACAATTAACCGAGTTCGAAACGAAAAGGTCGCACAACAGCCTTCCAGAGTTCGACGTGTCATTGATTGGACAAACGTACAGAAAAAAATAGAATGCCTTGCTCAGAGGACCAACGTCACAGCAAGGTGAAATAGAAAGCGCCGCTTGAAATGTTTTCAGGCTCAAACAGCGTGAGTGATACCCGCTCTCATTAAAACCGGCTGCTTTAGGGGTCGCGCTTCGCTTTGTGCTTGTAACAAAAATAGTCGGTCCTTGCGAAGGCAGAACGCGACGTCAACCAGACGAACATTCCGGAAAAAGAATATCGCACGTGCTCCTTAATGAAATTAAGGCTCAGTACCCAAAAGAAATTATCCGTAAATCCTTCATCATTTCTCCAATTGGCTGCCGCTAATATCGCTCACAACCTCAAAATTCAATTTGCGTCTTACTGTACCCCTTATTTAACATTATTCCTCTACACTCACTAATATGAAATCATTAAACTAGTTAATCTATGACAAATTTATATGAATAATTAATAACAACATTAATAACAATCTAACTATTTAAATTAAATAACAAAACTAGCAGACTTTTAGTCAGAAAAAATTAATATTCAATTTAAAACATAATAAATAGTTTACACGACGTTTCGTCCCTGATTGGTACCTCTTCAAGTGTATTGATGTTACATTCTATTATAATTTATAATTAAAAAAAAATTAAGTTGAACAAATATTCAACGTGCAGTTTGTCGCCGAAATAATTAATAATTATATTACTGTGTAAGTTAGTTTTAAAAAATTTGGAAATAATTTTCGTGGCGGATGTGTACAAAAGTATTATTCAATCCGTATTCCACGTAACGGATAATAAATTTATTATTTTTTAGAAACTTTTAAATGGGGAAATAAAAACAACAAAAAGAGAGAGAGAGAGTGAGCGCGAGAGAGAGAGCGAGAGAGAGAGCGAGAGCGAGAGAGAGAGAGAGCGAGAGCGAGAGAGAGAGAGAGAGCGAGAGAGAGCGAGAGAGCGAGAGAGAGAGCGAGAGAGAGAGCGAGAATGAGAGAGAGAGAGAGAGAGAGAGAGACGTTACTACGCGACGGACAAGTGAAATAGTTCCTAGTTCCGTAATGAAATAACGTACAAATATTTTATAAGTTTAGAAAGTAAAATTTTATCCAGAAGTACTCCATAGCATAAACGACCGTGACGTCAGAGAGAGAGACGTTACCACGCGACTGTGCAACAAGAAAATAGTAACCTATTTCGTAATTAAGTAAAGCAGAACTATTTTAATTGAATAAAAAGTATAAAAATATCAAGAAACACTCCATCGAATTATAATAAAAAAATTATACGAAATACTTTACGATCCTGTCGGAAAAATGTAAGTTAATTTTCGTGTGCCATATTAGTGACTCCAACATGGCGACCACTTCTTTAAACTGTAAATGTAGTTAACATTACATCAATTTAATCTTTGGTAATGTCTGAAGACTGAGGGACAATTATATCCTGCATAAATTAACAAATTAGAAAAATCGTGGGATAAAAAAAATATGTTTATTTACAAATGCGTTGTCGTGTAACGCATTTTTGTCCCAGAAGTTGTAAACGTCGTAACGTATTTACGCGTACAAACCAAGGGTCAACTTAATCATGTTTGTTCAGACTCAAATTTTTACTTATTTTAATCAGAAGATTTCGACACATTATACCACAACCATTCTAAAAGCATTACCTGATAAATGTTTACTTTAATTAAACGTTCAAGAGATTAAAATCTATTAAGAAATTATAAAACAGAAACAAACTTAACCTCTGAGATTAATAACGAAATAAAATAAAAAATTAATTTTGAACATAATTTACAATAATTGTAGACGTTTTGATCAACTGAAGAAGATGGCGGTGCAAGCCATCGAAACGTTGTGTTTACAAAACTACGCTACCCGGTTGGAATCCCGAGAGAACTACATCCAGCAACTACACCGGGAAAACCTACGTTCCATATTGATGTGATCCTCATCCAAAACCTATCGCCAGAAGACTGAAGAGATGTAGCCAAAGTTACAATACTTTACAAAGAATACGAATAAAATATATAAATTAACAAAGATTATTTAATATGTCGTCATATACACGTTTTAAATGAGAAATGTTCTGTTTTACATTTAAATAAAAATTTTGGGTCTGAATATGGAGAATTTTTGTAATATCTCTGACCACTTAATATTATTATTATTATTATTATTATTACAGATGCGTCATCATTTAAACTGTATTTATGAAGGCTTACTAAATAATCTTTGTTAATTTATATCTTGTATTCTTATTCCTTGTAAAGTGATGCAACTTCAGTCTGGCGATTGTATGGACAGTTGATCGAAACGTCTACAATTATTGTAAATTATGTTCAAAATTAATTTTTTATTTTGTTTTTTTAAATTTTATTTCGTTATTAATCTCAGAGGTTAAGTTTGTTTCTGTTATATAATTTCTTAATAGATTTTAACCACTTGAACGTTTTATTAAACTAAACATTTATCGAAATCTTCTGATTAAAATAAGCAACAAATAGAGTCTGTATGTAGTTTTTATTCAGTCTCTATGATTTAATTTTAAAAGAGAGTAATGAAATAAAATGGATGATTATATATATATATATATATATATATATATATAATAGCTGCAAATGAATAAACATATTATACTATTTCTACATTTCCATTAGGGGAGCCAATTGCCAAATATGTAGCATATATGATACTGATAAATGTTCATTATTTAACTGTTTATTAACCTTACAGACGACTAATTAGCGTAGCTTTCGTGTCGATCTTTACTGTTGGTCCTCCCATTTAGACTGACTTTATGAACTGTCGTTACTCGTGATTGCTGAACTGAACTATTAAACTTATAAATAAGCAAACATCATCCAATCTTAAGTCAGAAAAAAAAATTTTATTAAATTAACAACGTTTCATTGCTTAATTTGCGACCTCATCAGGTTGAAGTTTAAAATTGTTTTTAATAGTCATTGACTGCCGTGGCTGAACTAAACTAACATTTGGGCCATCAACAATATTTTTTTAAACTCATATATGTTATAAATTTGTTCCTAATTGCCTGTTATACGGGTCGTTAAGAAATTATATAACTGCTGATTACTATTTAAAGTGGTATTCTGTTCTAAGATCAGAAGTCAATTTTTTGGTAGATATTAAAAATGGCAGCAGACGAAAATATATAAATGCAGTAAAAATTTATTGAGGTGGCCTGTGAATATGTCCTACAAAATTTATATTATTAATCGTGGTAGAAAATATAAAAATGAAAAAAAGAGAAATTAGCTTCATAATAACTACTGGATTAGTCCTTAATTATTATATGTTATAATAGAAACATCTATAAAAACCATGAGTACGAGAATAACGTAAACGATACAAATTACGTACACGCTATGGTAGAGAGTGCCAGAGAAGACGGAGAGATGGGATAGAGGCAAGAAAATATTAAATTTTAATGGGTTCTCCTGCGACGTCCTGCTACAGTCGCTTCCACTTCCACTCGTTGCACGTCTAAAATTGAAAAAAGAAAACAATAGAAATGGAGTTTCTTACTCGTAACATAATTACGTTACCTGCTACTTAACTCCAGTTGAATAAACAAGGGCCAACGTCTCTACAGAAAATGGAAGCCACTCTATGCATCACTAGTTAATATCGTGCAATGCTCAGAAACAGGGAACTGTTACAATTTCCTAAAGTATTCGGGATTTCCAAAGAGAAAACTTGTTCATATCTATACAGATTTAAACGCGTGGACTCACTGCAACAAAAATTGATACATATATTCTTCAAATCACGATAAACGGTACTGAATAATTTTAAAATATGATAATTGCTG
Organism: Zhengitettix transpicula; assembly: GCA_037074705.1. Taxonomy (NCBI): domain Eukaryota; kingdom Metazoa; phylum Arthropoda; class Insecta; order Orthoptera; family Tetrigidae; genus Zhengitettix; species Zhengitettix transpicula. Next base: position 30,164,941 of record CM073591.1, read on the forward strand.
TTGAATTACTGCGCGTCAAGATACCATGACGTTACTCGAGAGAGAGAGAGAGAGAGAGAGAGAGAGAGAGAGAGAGAGAGAGAGAGAGAGAGAGAGAGAGAGAGAGAGAGAGAGAGAGAGAGAGAGGGAGGGAGAGGGGGAGGGAGGGGAGGGAGAGGGAGAGGGGGAGAGGGAGAGAGAGGGAGGGAGAGAGGGAGGGAGAAGGAGAGAGGGGGAGGCAGAGAGAGACGTAACTACGCGACGAACTAAGTAAATAGTTCCTTTCTCTTGTAATAACGCAGAAATATATTTCATTAAATTCAAAATATAATTTTACTTAGCAATACTTCATGCAATGATAATAAAGGACAATACGAAATACTTTAAGACCCTCACGGAAAATGTAAGTTAATTTTCGCGCTATTTTAGTGACTCCAATATGGCGACTATTTGTTTACATTGTGAATGCAACTGTTTTTATTTACTAAACGTAAAGCGTATTTCTCAGTCATATAATATATATCTTTGTAATAAAAAAAATGATGTATATTTGTATGTATGTCTGTATTTACGTTAATATCTATACAAATTTAAACGCGTGGACAAAACTTTGTACGCATATTCTTCAAAACAGGAGAAACAGTAGTGCGGGGGTGAGTAATCCCTAGAATAAAGGTGGAAAAGAATTATAATAAAAAATTGTGATCATTTTGTGTTAAATTACTGCGTGATAAGAGACCGTGACGTCACAGCACACGTCAGAGGGAGACACGTTACTACGCAACAACAAAATAGTAACATATTTCGTAATCAAGTAAATTAGAACTGTTTTAATTGAATAAAAAGTATAATAATATCCAGTAATACTCCATCGAATAATAATAATAAAAACTATACAAAATACTTTACGTTCCTTGCGGAAAATGTAAGTTAATTTTCGCGCCATATTAGTGACTCCAATATGGCGACTATTTTTTTGCATTGTGAATCTAGCGAACAATTTAATCTTTGGTAATGTCTGAAGACTGAGGGGCAATTATATCCTGCAGTACTCAAGGAGTATATTTAAGAAGAAATTCTGAGGTATGTTTGTTGGGACTGATGAAATAAAATTCAATGTATTTTACAACTGTTGAATTAATGCACTATGGGTCGAAAGTGTGTACGGAACTAGGAATAGTTACATTTAGGTTAATCATTTCTTGGCTAAAGATTAATATAGAATTAAATACTTTTTCGGGTTTATATAAATAGTTACACGGGCAACACCTTGATTATTTGATACCCTTAAAGCTTTTCCTTCAGTTTGATTATTTAGCGCTGATTATTTAGTCACTTCAGGACTTAGCTAGCGATAAGGAATCATTTTGAAGGAACTTCAATTATGCGTCTGTTGGTCCTTTGCAGTTGTTCCTCTGTGCGAAAGAACGCTGAGATTAGCTGATCTGCGACAGAAATCGTCAAGTTTACTGAGAAACGTTGGAGTTTCCCTAAATGGATGACTGAAACTGCTAGTGAACGGTGGTTCGCACGTGTAGAAGTTGGCCGTATCACATAAGCTGAGCTGCCTTGGCGTGGGGGTCGCAGGTCACGCCGCAGCACCGTCTGGCGGCCGCGGCTGTAACTACAGTGTGTGTGTGTGTGTGTGTTCCTGTGACCTCATCGATCCGAGCCATGAGGAGAAGTGAACTTGGGACACCGCATAGGTACGCGGCGAGGCAGCTTCACAAAGTAGCCGCTGCCAGCAAAGGCGACTACGGAAACAATGAAAATTACAACGGAGTTTTTTTTTTCGGTCATTATTATCCTAATAAAATAAAAGATGACTCTTTTATACACGAGAATTCTATACAGCACTGATATTTGGCGACACACAGTTTGAAGCGTGGAGTGTGCTGACTAAGCACACAAGAGCTCAACTATCAAACCACAGTACCGAGAAAATCCTCAGGTTTTCATTAGCAAGAAACAGGTTAGAGAAAGCAAACATATATATATTACAGAGAGATGGATAGGGAAAAGGTAGGGACAGCGGCTCAAACAGAAAGGATAGCAGTCAGACAAATAGATCGTGCCCAGACTGTCATCAAAGAGGGCATACTGAAGGATACGGTTGATTCCTGCAATATACATTCACTAAAGTAGCCAGCATCTAAAAACAAAATGGTAGTCTATTACACCTTGATCACTGTTACTACTGACCTTTTAATGCCTTTAGTAACCGGCTATGGTATTTAGATGAAATCCAAAACTTTTCAAATCATACCTACAAGTAGAAGCTGTAACAGGAAGTCTACCTTAAGGGGTGAAGTCTTGGAAAATGGAGGTATTTCCTCTTTACGAACCCATCAAATATAATTAATGTTGAAAGAGTGCGAACAATATCTAACTAGTTGGCATATCAGGATCATGTCAGATATGTTGGATATTACACAGAAACTATTGCGACAGTACTCAAGCAAGCAAGAATGAAGCCTGAGGGTGACTGGAAGAAGGAGCAGAAACTGACCAAACTAGGCATAGAATTACATTAAATATATCAAAATACACAGAGGGATAAGTGCGTGAAATAATGTTGCATAAAAATGGACGAGAAAAATATGTATACATCTGCATATGCTACATATGCTCAAATCATGAAAAATAGACTTTAATTACAATTTGCTGACAAAATGTCCCTCATTCCGGAACTGAGCAACGTCCTTCCCGGTGTGACTGCAGGATGAGGATGGAGAAGTATCGACCCGGTCCAGGAAGCGAACCAAGCACCTACGCTTTACACGAAGTGCTCTGACCATCACAGCTACCCTTCCTTGTTGATTTATTGACGCTATTCTACATTTTATATTTTGTAATGCCAATTAATTAGGCCATTAATTGTTTGGACATCAAATTTGAATTGTTTGAGAAATCCATTATAACGGCCTGATCGAACAAAGCGACAATGGAAAAGCAAGCTCAGCCGCTTTTGTTGAAAAGTCAAAATGGCGTATGCGCGCTAAAACTCGGGAGCACTAGGAGTTCAGCTCGCGGAAAAACATCGTGAGGAGCAGAACAAGTAATATAACTGTTAGTTGGTGGCGGGACATTTCAGAGGACGGAACAAATAATACTAGAGCAGAGACTAGCCGTCGTTAATGTATTATTAAACAAAGTTGTGAATTTAAGACAAAGTAAAAACATACACGGAAGTATTACCTCGTAAATATCGCTAAGTAAAAGCAGTTTACGTCTACAGCCAGCCAAGGAAGGCAAGCAGACATCAGATAGCTGACATTCAGGAGGATCATCCGAGTTCCTGTGAGCCTATCAATTTTGGCTTTAATAGTGTAAAATCTGTGAGTTGGCATCAGTGTAAAAGTTTGCCATAGTGTACTTTCGAAACCAAAAAGAATGCTGGTACCAGCTGGACAGATGTAAGTAACAAAACCAAACTAATGATTAATTGTAAACGTAATTAATGGATAGAGTCAAATTTCGTTCTCTTTTAATTGTCAATTAAAGTTAGTTTTTTTTCTTTTTAATTTCTTTCTATCGACATATTGTTAGGTAAATGTGAACTGTTTGTTAATAAGATTTTAAAATCACTTTGTCGTGTCCCTTATCAAACCCAGTAGAGGCCCTGAGAAATTAATATTTTAAATTGTAATTGTTTTTGAGTTATTGCCACAAAGTGAAAATAAATAATTTTATGTATTAAATTTTATTAATTCTTTTATTTAATTAAACCCAGCCTTTCGATTATTACCATTTATTTTCCCTTATCATTATATTATTTAAAGAGAAAATTTTTAACGTACATTCACGTTTTTTTAGTTTATATTCCTGCGTTTCCCAATTGATAACATTTCGTTCCTACATACAATTTATCAAACCCTCAGTTTCTAGCTAAATTAATTTTTTTTTATGATTTTCGGCTAAAAATATTTATTGAAGTATATTCCTCTCATAAAACCAGTTGGTATGCGTTTCTATCATTAGTCTTTTTTTTGTCATGTTTGCTTTAGCGTCATTGAATAGTTTGTCTTATCTAATATTACGTGGGGAATTTCTCCTGTTCTTATGATCAGAAATGTATGGATCAATATCCAGACCCGCAACTTTAGGGCCATCGCCAGGTAAAAATCAATAACCCATTCTCGCTATATATTTCCTCCTTCCCGAATCAAATTTTGTGTGCGTGTGTGTGTCAAATTACGAAAGCAACTTTTAAGCGTGTGATATACCAGGCAAAAGTGGCGCTGATAGAACTTTGCTTTAATGCTAATGCGTCGTCCGTCCGATGTCGGAGGGGGGGGGGGGGGGCGTCGTGTTGGCGTGTGTCTGAGGTACAGTAACAATGGCGCCGCTTTTTTTTTATTTTTGAAGGGAGTTGGGCACGCCACATGTTCTCTATATCGTCGCACGTAATTAGTCTCCATGGGAACGGCGAATATCGGCAAAGTAATTCCGGAACGACCACTTGTTATGGCCATTACGTGTTGCGTAACGCACGAACACAGCCATCATGCATGGAAGGAGGAGGTAGGTGGCTCTGGGCTCGACGGCGAGGGGACGCAATAAAGCAGCTGAAAGATTGATCTAGCGACGATGAGTCTAGAGGATCAACAAAGTGAATGTTTACGAAAAGTGTAACCCTCAATTAAACGTAAAAAAAATTTAAGCGTCATTCTCACGGCATTCTAACTATCCAATTAATGTGAATTCTTGATCAAATCAGACCTAATTATATTTATATGTGCAACATCATGTGCCGTATTGACTTTGGTCACGTTTGATATTTTTTGGGTTATTTTCTCCGTATTTTATTCACAAAAATACATCTTTAAAAGATACGAAAAATCATTCCCTAAAGGGTTAAATATTGATAATAATATTCCATATATTTTTCAACATACAATTAAATTTAATCTTTAAAGACTCTTTGGAATTATGAGATCCAAAGATGTTAGACTTCTTAAGATCAGCTGTTAAATGGAAAATTTAATTACATTAATAAACGAGGAATATTTTCTGATATTACATATTGACGAACAACTTATATAACACTTTAGGGAATGTTAATGTTTTAAAAAAACGATATATAGCATTTACACTCCACAGGGGTGGGTTCTTTAATTTGATCCGATTTGATTCGATTTGATTTAATCCATTAGTCCTGATATGAGGAAATAGGAACTACGTCAATACAAAAAAAACTACAATATCATATAATTGGATGCTACAATTACAAATTACTAGAAGTTAACATATAGAAATACTAAAATTAGGGAACACAAATTTCCCTGTCTGTCCAGCATAAGTAAAATATATTAATAATAACAAAAATAATAATTAAAATGCAAAATAACGTCTGATAGAAAATAAAGAATAAGAAAGGAAGCCAATTCAGACAAAAAAGGGTAATATAAATACCACACAACGTTTCTAGGATCATTTCGTCAGCTGCTTAGAAGAGCCTAGAGAAACACAACTGCGTAGGTCAGTTGACAACACTCAATAAGCCTTTTTGTGCAGTTGTGTTCATCTAGGCTCTTCTTAGCACCTGCCGAAAGGATCCCAGAAACGTTGTGTGGTATTTATATTACCCTTTTTGTCTGTATTGGCTTTCTTTCTCATTCAAAAATAATAATAATTTAACCGCACCAATATTTACAGTTCTAATAAAAAAATTTTAATACGTACAAGTAAATAATTGTTGATTCGCGTCCTGTAGTAAAATTAATCATGAAATACCACAAATTATACAGCGTCAGTTTCATATAAACAAAAAAACTGAACTAGAAACAACATTTAAGCCAAACAAAAAGGCAACTAAACCCAAGGAAACTAGAGTATTCTAGCTAATAGGAAGAAAACCCATTAGTTAGATAATGGGCCAAAGTTATAAAACATTAATCAAACCTATATAGTGAAAAAAATACGTCGGGTGGAAAATAATCAATAAGGAAGATAGCGACTACACACAAAAAATGGTAATATAAATACCACACAACGTATCTGAGATCCTTGTCCCTTTCGTCAGGCTTTTGAGTGTTGTCAACTGAGTTTCACTAGGCTCTTCTTATAGTGAAATGTTGTTACGAATTAATGATTTTTTTTGTATTAAAAAAATATAATTAGTTTCATGACTCAAGATCATTTCAATATTTAAACACAAATTTTAGACTTTTTGTCATATAATAAACAATAATAAACACTTTTAAATTATCGTTCAACTTTAAATATCCGGCTCTTCTTAGCACCTGACGAAAGGAACAAGGATCGCAGAAACGTTGTGTGGTATTTATACTACCCTTTTTTGTCTTTTTTTTAGGGCAACAGGCTACATGAGGGTGATCCACATTGGGCAACTCCCCTTTAATAGCATAGGAAGGGATTTGAAAGGGGGGATGCGGAAGTGTAGAGGAAGGTAGCCAAGGGTTAACTAGGGCCCCCGGGCTATATTTTAAGGATCCTACCTGGTATTCACCTAAAGAAATGCAGGGAAAACCCTAGGAAAATCTGCATCAGGTAGGTCGGGCATTGGGTACTTGTCCCACGCCCTTCCGATAGCGGGAGAGGAGTTTTCTGTCTCAAAACCAAAGACGGCAATTATTCAGAGATTCAAAAATAAAAGTTATCCGACATTGCTCCATGATGTAGAGGAAGGTAGCCAAGGGTTAGCTAAGGTCCCCGGGCTATGGTTAAAGGATCCTACCCGGCAATTCGCCTAAAAGTGATGCAGGGAAAACCCCTAGAAAAACCTGCATCAGGTAGATCGGTCATTTGGTACTTGTCCTACGCCCTTCCGATGACGGGAGAGGGGTTTGATATGGGGTCGCAGCTTTTACCGGTTTAGTACGAACAGCGGCCAACTCTTACCGTATGCCCAAAGTCTGCGACCGCGGAACTTTCACCTCTCAAAACAGGACGAGGTGCCTCGGCATGTGGGAATTGAATAGATTAAAAATGTGATTTTATACTAAACGTTTTTATATTTTCAAGTCAGAAACAAAGTGACTATTCAAAATTACATTCAGATATTAATAACTGTGATTAGGGTCGGGCACTAAAGACTGAGGCTACGGGAATGAGTCTCATCGGGATGAATGCGGGCTTTGCTGTTGGTCTTCCTTCCCGTCTTTCTTTAATCGAAACGTCTCTTTAAATCCTTACAATTTCCAGGAATGGGAAGCCAGTTATGTCCGAAGTTTAATTGGCCACAAGGTGGCGACTGAATGGCTGCGGATGAGTGGTTCCTCCGCGTGTGTGTGGCATATGTATGTCGCAGCCAATAGACATAAGGGGCGTGGCCCCGCGCGTCTTAGCTCCTCCTCCTCATTGGTCATTGTGTTTTGGAGGGACTCTCACAACTTTCGGTTCAGTGATAAATGAAATGAGTGGGAGATCCACAAAAAGACGAGCAACACTGCGTCAGGGGTCCCTTCGACGTTACTGCAGCCTGCTTACTTTTATGAAGCCACTTTCAGGTTGAGAGAAATTCACCGTTTCGCGCAGACACGTAATAAACGGCTTCAGATCCATCAACCTAAGGAAAGTACTTCTCACACGTCGTTACTTTCACGAACCCATTTTTTCTTTTTTACAAATTTACTTTAATGGTGTTTTTCGCAAAATTTGATTATTAATCACACATTGTCATTCAGCTTTTTCCATTGTATACAAGTAAAATACAATGAAGAAACTATTGATAAAGGTGTAATGAATAAGTGAGGGGAACGTAAAGTAGTAGTTGGAAAAATGTCATTTAGAATTATTTTAATGAAAGGAAAACAAGCCGATAAAGTGAAATAGTGTAGAAAACATGTGAACTATATTGACGAAGCGCCTAGTCACTCACTCAGATAAATATGAGAATGATGGATACATGTTTCACCCAAAATTTAGAATTACATAGGTCTAACAGTTTTCCTCTTAACCCTATTTTTTTAGCATTTTTTTTGTTTCTGCCTTCAATTCAATTATTGGCTTTTCAACTCTGGATGGGTTTTGGCCTTCTGAACAATATTATTCCATTCTCCTCTATCATTCGCCAGTCGTCTCCATCCTCGTCCTCCCATCGTCCTCAACTTCGTCTACCCATCGTAAGCGAGGTCTTCCTCTTATTCTTCGTCCCTCCGGTTTCCACAAAATAATTTTCTTAGGTGTTCTGTTCTCACCCATCCTCCTCACATGTCCAAACCATACAATTCTTCTACTCTTCACGTACCTTAAGATATTTGCTTGATTATTCAGATTGTCCAGCTCATGGTTCATTAGAATCCTGTAGCTACCATCATTATTCTTTTTAGGGCCGATTATCCTTCCCAAGTACCTGACATGTTTTCGTCCGTACTTGTCATGGATCACGTCTCACATCCGTAAGTCACAAAGGGTCTCATAACATGGTTTTATACATTTTTCCTCTCCGTTTTTGAACTAACGTTCCCACAAGCCGAGGCACCTCAGCCTGTTCTGAGAGGTGTATGTTCCGGGGTCACAGACCTTGGGCATACGATAAGAGTTGTCCGCTGTTCCCATTGGAATAGTCGGCCAGCTGCCTCCTAAACTGGTCGAGGCACGGAGAAGGGAAAGCTGCGTCCCCACGGCAAACTCCTCTCCCGCTATCGGAAGGGCGTGGGACAAGTACCCAATGCCCGACCTACCTGATTCAGGTTTTTCTGGGGGTTTCCCTGCATTTCTTTAGGCGAATGCCGGGTAAGATCCTTAAAATATAGCCCGGGGGTCCTAGTAAACCCTTTGCTACCTTCCTCTACCCTTCCGCATCCCTCATTTTAACTCCCTTCCTATACTATTAAAGGGAAGTTGCCCAAAGTAGATCACCCTTATGTAGCCTGTAGCCCTAAAAAAAGAACATCGCGTTATTATTTAAAATTTTTGAATTCATCAAATTTTTATATGCATAACAGCATCTATTTCCATTCATTATTCAGGTTGTAATTTCGTTTGAGATTATATTTAAATTTCTGACCGCAAATAAGTCAATTTATTTACTTTCTCAAAGGAAAACTCCTTTACTTTCAAACTCTCAAATTTCTAGTTTTGCATTCTATTAATTTCCGTATATTTTTGTCTTGTTTCCGTTTATTTCCAAACCTCTTATTTCGACGTCATCGTATAGTTCGCTTGAAGTTTTCCTTTAGCGAGTTTCATCTTCTACTTATTAGTCATCTGCGTAGTTCTGCCTTAGATATTACACTTTAATTTTTAAAAATGTTATTTTTCATCCCCTACTTCACTTCCTTCAACTTATTCTGTAAATTCACCTTCAGGGGTGTCACAGAATGGTACAGAACAATTACAAAACATGCCTACAAATTAAATGTGCACTTTCTCAGTTGTGCGGTGCGTAACAAATCTACAATTCCACCCTCCTATGATGTATACTTTTGAATTATTCAGACAGTGACCGGTTGAGTTCAGGGTTTTAATTTTTTTGAAGTCTATTTAGATTTTTAAAAAATGAATAATTTGTTTTTTGAAAATGTACAATTATGTGAAAAACAGTACATTTGGGAAGGTAAGTATTTTTTTTCGGGGGGCGGGGGGGGGTAATTTATTCTTCATATTTTAATATCGTTTTAGATATTCTACTAACAAATCTTACAATTTAAATTGAAATCGATGCTAATTTTGTTCGTAACAAACGTAAACAAAAATGTAATGTAATTCATTGCTTTAGCTTTTAGTGTTTTCCCTTTAATAATAATTATTCTAACATTACTCAAATATTTCTAAGAACAAATTGCTTCTGTGATTAATAGGCTAATTTTTTTATGACCACTCGTTTGAACATCAGACTTACTGTGGCTGGAAAGGGAAAAAAAACATGCCCGTGGAAATTCGTATTTTATTCCGTCGCTGAAGTTTCCAAGCACTGGCGACCACTGCTGAGAGCAGAGCGGCTCTCACACAAATCTTTATTACTGCGGATTAAACTGCGTTCAGAAAGGAATTACAGCCACCCGTTTGTGCAGTTATTATATCGGCCGTTACATTTACCGGATTGATACATTTTTACGCTCAGTTTAATTCTTTTTTTTTTTTAGTCCGTGTTTCCCTTTGTGAGCTCGATGTTTGGAAAGTAAGAGTCTGCCAGCTTGTGCCCACGTTTTGTTTTATTGCGCCGTGCCTTTTATGTGCAATATGGCGGCATTTTATAGGGTATACGCTGGTGACATCTGAGAGGTGTTCTACTGAACTACTGCCACGCAGACTATTACTGTTCTTCCTCTTGAGGCTTACCGTGGACGACGTTCGTTTTTATAACCCACATAATATATAGAAGAATATATAGAAAACTGAAATAAATACAAATAATAAGTAAAATTGTCCTGAATACAGTCCCGTTGCTATGGTTATAAACTAGATGTGTGCCCGGCGTTGCCACGTGTACTTATTTATGTAAACCCGAAAAAGTATTTAATTCTAAATTAATCTTTAGTCAAAAAGTGATTTAACCTAAATCTAACTGTTCCTAGTTCCGTACAGACTTTCCACAGATAATAGTGCATTAATTCAACAGCTGTAAAATACATTGAATTTTATTCCATTCATCCAACAAAAATAATACGAAAAGAATAGTTAAAAATATACTCCTTGAGTACTGCAGGATATAATTGTCCCTCAGTCTTCAGACATTACGAACGATTAAATTGATGAAACTCGTAGCCATATTCAAATTTTAACAAATGGTCGCCATATTGGAGTCACTAATTCATCACGAAAATTATCTTAACTTTTCCGAAAGGATCGTAAAGTATTGGGTTTTTTATTATCAATCGATGGAGTATTGCTGGAAAAAATTATACTTTTTATTCAATGAAATTATTTCTGCTTTATTTCATTACGGAAAAAAGGAACTATTTCCTTTGTTCGTCGCGTAGTAACGTCTCTCTGGCGTGACGTCATAGTCTCTTGGTTGCGCAGTAATTTAACACATAATTATCACGTTTTTCTATTATAATATTTATGCTAGGGGTTTCTCACCCCCCACAGTACCGTTTCTCGAGTTTTAACGAATATGGTGTGCCAATTTTTATTTTTGTTTGCAATTTGTCCTCGGGTTTAAATTTGTCTATAAATTAACGTAAATACATACATACAAATATACATCCTTTTTTATTATATAGATATATTACGATTATAAATACTAAAACAGAACTACATTCATGCGTTGAAGACTAAATTTAAAATTTATGGCCTTTTATATTCACATCAAAAATGTCCCAACAAACATACCTCCGAATTTCTTCTTAAATATACTCCTCGAGTACTGCAGGATATAATTGTCCCTCAGTCTGCAGACATTACCAAAGATAAAACTGAAGAAATAATTAGCTAGATACATAATGTAAAAAAATTGTCGCCATATTGGAGTCACTAAATGTGGCACGGAAATTAACCTATTTTTTCCGCGAGGATCGTAAGGTATATCGTAATGATTTTTATTATCATACGCTGCATAATTACTAGATAAAATTATACGTTTTATTGAATGAAAATATTTCTGCTTTATTTCATTCGGAAAAAGTAACTATTTCCTTTGTTCGTCGCGTAGTAACGTCTCTCTCTCTCTCTCTCTCTATCGCGTGACGTCACGGTGTTTTGGCGCGCGGTAATTTAACACAAAATGATCGCATTTTCCAATTATAATTCTTTCTACCTTTATGCTAGGGGTTTGTCACCCCCCACAGTACCATTTCTTGTGTTTTTAAGAATATATGTACCAATTGTTGTTGCAATCTGTCCACGCGTTTAAACTTGTATGTAGAAATTAACGTAAATACATACATACATACAAATATACATCCTGTTTTATTATACAGATTACAATTTAGGCTATATATTATCTTTAATGTCTAAGTTTAAATTGAATAAAAATAGTAAATGAACACCGCAAAATATACAATAGACATAAAATAATAGACACTACATCCTTTCTATATTACTAATTAATTCTTACTTTAGTTACGTAATCGCCCGAATTATTTAATATCATTAGACTTTAACTGAACCTTTCCCATCTGTTTACACGCGCACATTTCATTTCCGTCTGACGAGGCTCCTAAAGCAAATATTTCTTTAACTAGCTACAAAAAGAACTTTCATCCCTAAATTACTACAGGCTATTATTTAGCTTACATTTATTTTTAAACTAGCTGGGTGCCCGGAGTTGCTCGTGTACTTATTTATATAAACTCAAAAAAGTATTTAATTGAATACTTACATATATTCCTTGAGTGTTTCAGGATATAATCGTCACTCAGTCTTCATACATTACGAAATATTACATTGATGAAATTGTTAGCTAGACTCACAACTAATACAGCGCGAAATTTAACTTACATTTTCCGCAAGGATGGTAAAGTAATTCGTATTCTTCTTTATTACCATTCGATGGAGTATTGCTGTATAAAATTATACTTTTTATTTAAAGAACATATTTATGCTTTATTTCATTCCTAATAAAGGAAATATTTCCTTTGTTCGTTGCGTAGTAACGTCTTTCTCCCGCGTGACGTCATTGTCTCTTGGCGCGCAGTAATTTAATATTTAATGATCACGGTTTTTAATTATAATTCTTTCCACATGTATGCTAGGCGTTTCTCACCCTCACAGTACCGTTTCTCGTATTTTGCAGAATATGTATACCAATTTTTGTTGCATTCTGTCCACGTGATAAAATTTGTATAAAGAACAAGGTAAATACATACATACATACATACATACAAATATACATCCTTTTTTATTATATAGACATGTCGTTAAGGATCATATGATACGTCTTTAGGTTTCAACTCACGTTAACAGAACTGAAATAAAGCAGGCGGTGATGGTGCTATAAAAAAATTAGTTTTCCACATACGAGCACGATTGTAGGATATTACCAGTGAAATGTAAACACCCTTAGTGCACAGTGTGGCTCATATGCAACATAACTTTCGGTATGACTCGAGAGGGATCTGTTGCTTTATGAGAGAGCTAAATTGTGATTCAGATACGAAACAACATGGACTTTGGGAAAATTTGAAATTTTGTTATTCGTCTAGAGGTTAAAACATGACTTTCCTAGGTTGATGTGAGACAGTCGCTTAAGCCAGAATTTTCTACCCGTCTGGTAACCTCAAAATATTTATTGTCTGTGTTTTTTATGTTGTTTTTTTTTTCAAGAAAAAAATTTAAGCGTCATTCTCATGCACTAAAAAAAATACTTATCCAATTAATGCGAATTCTTGATAAATCAGACCTAATTATATTTATGCTGAATATGTGCAACATCATGTGCCATATTGACTTTGGTCACGTTTGATATTTTTTGGGTTATTTTTTACCGTATTTTATTCACAAAAATTTAGTTTAAAAAATACCAAAAAAATTATTCCCTAAAGGGTTAAATATCTATAAGAATATTCCATATATTTTTCAACATACAATTAAATTTAACCTTTAAAGACTCTTAGGAATTATGAGATCCAAAGATGTTAGACTTCTTAATATCAGCTGTTAAATGGAAAATTTAATTACATTAATAAACGAATAATATTTTCTGATATTACATATTGACGAACGACTTACATAACACTGTAGGGATGTTAATGTTAACGCTTCACGTAAATAAGGAATTAATGGGTTTTTTATGATATTTAAAATGTTTTCATTATTTTATTTACGAACACAAATTTTCGTTTGTAATGTATTAATTACTTTAGTAACTTCATTACGATAGATAAAACCGTTTCTCATGTGCAGTATGGTTTTGAACAATTCAGAGGATGATCTGTTGAGGCCAGAATACTTTTTAATTTTTCATGTCCTACTTTCATTTGACCCCAAATATCCTAAGTCCATCAAAGTGCAATTTTTATTGTTTTACCAACCAAAGAACCCATTTTATTAGCTAGAAAACTTTACAATTTGCAGTTTTGAATTTTTTTTTATGGTTGATCTCAGTTGAAATCCTGAGAACTTTTTTTAGATATCCAGTTTTTCGTTATTATTATATTTAAGTTTTCTGTAAATGCTTGTTAAACCTTTATTATTTCCCTATATTTTTTGATGATTTTTTAAATATATACCATTTTTTTCAGTCAAAATTAGACGCTTACAGTTCTCATTTACAATTAATAGAATTAACTGCCAATCCAGATAACTATGCTTTATTTTTTAAAATGCTAAAACTCAGACTATTGCCAAGAAAAATATAAAACATAATATTATGTCTGTAAGAAAACATAGTATATGGAAAGTAGAAACCGGGGGGAAAAAAACCGCACAAACTTACACGTTTGTCCGTGGAAGGAAAAACAAGATTTTCTGTCACGAGGACGACGACGTGACGTGAGACCGCATTACGTCATTCCTCTGGATTATTTTATTCATAAGTGTCCGCAGAGAGGCTCTGAAACGTTAAAAAATATAGCAATGTCTCTACGGTTATAAGTTTGGATATAAAAAAAATATTTTCCTCTAATGTTAAGAATTATTTATAGGCTATATCGTAGACTTTTGGACTATTATGACTGTTTGGCGCAGTATTCCACTTCTCTTTGTCCAATCTTAATATTTTTCTATCTCAGCACTCACTAGAACATGATGAATGCAGCGGTGTTTGTGTTATGCGTCTCCTATTTCAGTCGATGTCACAACGGTTACTTATTTTGTCCGCTCAACATTACCCTGAAGCACCTTTTTACCGCAGCTTCCAGTGGTTAATTATCAGCTTTTACCATTGTCCACACTTTACTTACGACGTTCGTAGCTCTTCTCCTCTTTACAGAGTGAACGACGATTCTGTATTGTTGTGCAAAGTTGTGTCCTCGGCCCCTATAAACGTCACCGGGATACGTTTCTTGCGGCCGCCCCCGCAGAGGCTATGAAGCGTTATTGGAAGTGTGTCGCATTAGCCAGTATTTCAGACGACCAGCGGCGCGTCTCCCTTTTGTTTTCGCCTCCCCTCAGCGCTAACGAGTTCCCGCAGGTTAATGGATAAACTTTATTCCGGGAAAACAAATTCGCCGCCGCGCTAGCGTGCGTTAAGTGGCCCACATTTTTCCGCGGGCACTGCATTACGTCATGAAATATGCCGGCAATTACTGCCCCGTATTTATACGCAATGGCCAGGATTTCGTGACATGGATGGAGAGAGGTTGGGAGCACAACGGTCTGCCTTTGTGGCTATAAACTAAGCGGACCTCATATTCACAAAGTCCAGTACAGCTTGCTTTGCATAAAGCGTCCTTCATCCGCGAAATTGCTTCGGCGAATTATTGTTTCCGATAATTGCACTCATTTCAGAAAGAAAAAAATTCTGTATGTAGCGGACACACTTAAAGGGACCCATTAAGTTCATCAGATAATTTTTAATGTTACCATCCTTATTTTTATTCCATCCGAGGAAAACTTTTGAGATCCTTATAGCTACGTTGCTATAGATCATATTTTCGGCCCCGGAAAAGGTAAAAATACATACATAATTTTCTTTAACAGAAACCACAGTTAATATAACGGTAATATTATATTTTTAGCTTAACCTCAATTTTCTGCTCCACTGAAAATAAAAATTTCCCCGGAGTAAATCAAAAGAAGTTGTTAGTTTTATAATTGGTATATATTGTAATAATCAAACGGGTACTTTTTAATTTGCCCCACGTTGTGGTAGCCAAAATGTAATAATCAAAAATGATAGGCTTCTAAATGAATAATTACAAACTTTAAAACAAGTAAAATTTATTTAACAATTCTAGAAACAATTATACAATTTCAAAAAACATATCTCAGTCTCTCAAAGGTCTTTACTGGGTTTGATAACGGCAGAACATTTAACCATAATCAAATAACACAAAATTTAGCTTTAAATTAAAAATGAATATTTAATCGTCTAGACATAGACGAAATTAATTATCGACGAACTTATTCTACAAGATTGATTCTAAATTTAAAGAGTTTATTTTATCAACACAAAAGAAAAGAACGATATCTGACTGTATCTTTTAATTCTGTTTACACATATTAATACCATGGAATTTCAACTTACGATTACTCAGGAAAATTTGGCTCGTTCGTTACACACACACACTTTATATACTGGACGATTTAAACACTGACTCTAACACACACTGTTGGTTTGACGAAAGCTGGTTCTCCGTTCGTGAAGCACATATCACTTGCTCGTGGTGAAAACTACTCGACGCTTGATGCAGTGTCCTGGTCTCCTACCATAGAAAACAGTGGTCTAATTTTGATATTACAACAGATTAGACTTCAGCATACAAAAATGTTTATCGATGAATATTTTGCTATTTCTCTCGCAGGCTGCAGCTTATAAAACATTCTCCTCCCTTAAACGATGACTGTCTTAGTCTTTCTTCTGTGGTCGCAGAATAACTTACTAACAAATCCTCCAGACTCGGTGCTCGCCGTACGACTCACTAACTCTAACTCACTCAACTCCTCCAGTCTCCGTGATAACAGCACCACCCTCTAACTCTCACTAACTTTTCTCAAAAGCTTAGCTCTCCCTTATATACCCCCAGTCTTTTCCTTTGTCCATTGTTCCAAAACTTCGTCGCAAATGCCCTCTGACAGTTTCTTCCATTATCCCGAGATTTATATTATGCAGCTGCAGTTCCTTAGTTAGCAAACAGCTATCTACTCTGTCTTGTCCAAAACCGACAATCGAGACAGGACCCTCAATTACTTTGGACTTGTCTTCTCACCCCCACCCCCACACGCACGTGCACGGTTCCAAATTCTGCTGACCGCCCAAACTGCACCCTCAAGACCTAAATAAACACGTTACAAAAATTTCCCTTTTAACAGTCCAAACCATTAAGCAGAAACAATGCCTGTTCCGAATTCTCAAGACCAGTCCTAAATAAACACATTACAAGCTTCCTCCGACAGCCCAGACCATTAATCAGAAACAATGCCTCAATTACGAGGCATTACAATATATATATTATTTTAATGCAATTAGATATTAGCACGGGTTGAGAGCTTGGTAAGTTGGGAATTTTACCAGGCGCCGCCGTGGCAAAAAGATAATCCGTTCGGTCTGGACTTGTACACGTAGGCTGTTGACCCTCGGAAGTTGCCTGGACTGTCACACCGTAGGAAACGTCTCTCCAAAAATCCCAGAAATTGAATTAACACGTGACTGCCTGAACCAATCATATTTCTTGGTTCAGGAAAGATCGATCCAAAATTGGTCGAGAACATCGATATTGGGAGCTTGTGAAGAAAGTGTAGAGGAGAATCCTCGACGAACAGTAACCAGGGACGGACGTACAACCCCAAACTTGCATCATCCAGAGGGAGGACGCTGAGAGATGACCACGGCCAGAGACTCACGCCAAGTGTCTCAATCCTTGACGCGCCTGGGGGAATTACCGTAAACCATGGTTTAACTTGGTATTAAGTGATCCGATTGTTTTTCTCGGCTAACTGAACACTCATAATTTGTATTTTAATTTTAATTGTCCATGTTCAGTTAAATGGTTAATATATTCTGGTAACTATCCCTTTATTTATCATTTTATAAACCTACTACTACAGTATCGTTAGAAAATAAATTCACACCATAAAATCTTCTAAAATAAGGTTGAAAATTATATCAAAAATTCTTAAATCTCTCGGGTTCACATGTCAGCTTGAACAGGAATATGAACTTGTTTCACGAGAGTTGCACGAAATCAGCTCCTGCTCTCATCTGAAACTCCAATAAAGGAGCCTATAGAATGTGAATCTACTTAAAATTTCC
The DNA here is from genome assembly GCA_037074705.1 of Zhengitettix transpicula. Taxonomy (NCBI): domain Eukaryota; kingdom Metazoa; phylum Arthropoda; class Insecta; order Orthoptera; family Tetrigidae; genus Zhengitettix; species Zhengitettix transpicula. The sequence continues at coordinate 30,182,684 of CM073591.1, forward strand.
GGGGTCGAAGACCTTGGGCATATGGTAAGAGTTGTTCGCTATTCCCATTGGAATAGTCGGTCAGCTGCCTCCTAAACTGGTCGAGGCACGGAGAAGGGAATGCTGCGTCCCCACAGCAAACTCCTCTCCCGCTATCGGAAGGGCGTGGGACAAGTACTAAATGCCCGACCCACCAGATGCAGGTTTTTCTAGGGTTTTTCCTGCATTTCTTTAGGCGAATGCCAGGTAGGATCCTTAAAATATAGCCCGGGGGCCCTAGTAACCCTTGGCTACTTTCCTCTACCTTTCCGCATCCTCCCATTCAAATCCTTTCCTATGCTATTAAAGGGGAGTTGCCCAATGTGTATCACCCTCATGTAGCCTGTTGCCCTAAAAAATAAAATAAAATTAAAATAATATATTATTAAACTATAAATATTTTAACGCAATGTGAAAGTAATTAATACAGTAAATATAATTTGGGTTAATTTCTGTATTTCCCGTTGTTTTTTTGGAGCCTCCCTTATCTGCAGCTATTTCACACGAAGTTGTGCGGGATGCGTGAGATATTTGTTATGGTTTAATGGGCAATTTAATGGCCGCCCCCAGGTGATACGAGGGACCGATAGGATTTAGTATTGTTATTGTAGAAGCAACCCCCGCAGTAGGTAAACAGTTTAGGAAGTTGATTTAATTTGATAAACGTACTGCAATAAACATGTATTGATACGTTTACAGCGATCTCAATATTATTATTACAATGTGGTTTATAGAACACAATTTATATTTAGTTATTAAAAATTATGTTATTTAATAATGTAGAGAACTTTGATTTAAATTCAAGACTACGTATTCTCTTGTTTTTTTTAAAAAAAATTGTTTACGTGTCAACGTTGTTGCGTTAAACAGCGCATACACCTGTTGTACGTAATTAATTCCTAACTTTTCTCTCACATTTTCAATTGTTGTGTGTTTACCAGACTTTTTTTTTACCTCCACCCCCACCCGCATATTTCTCTCTGGAAAACTTCCAGCATAATTAAATTTATCTGCAACATAGAACTTAATATTCTGGGGGGGGGGAGGGGTTTGTCTCTTAATGTGGTCAGATTAAGAGGTTAACTTCATTTGGATGATACGATTACATTTCATTTCTCTTCGTGATTGTGGGGATTTTTTTTTTTCAAATGATAAAGTCATGAATAATGACGGATAAATACAGAGGTTTTTGGATTAAATTCTTAAACAATTAAATTAAACTATTATTTTAAAATAGGTTTTATTAAAAATAAAAAGTAGTTTGTTGTAAATCACCGCACTACAAATAACGATTCATACTCTATTATAAATACCCTAGAAACACATCTACACATAAAAATTTCAATATTCAATACCTTTCAGAGGCAGATGCAGTAAGTGTTTGAGTCTCTATCACCTGGTTTCTGCCTCCTAAACTGGCCAAGGCTTGGCGAGGGGTAAGCTGCGACCCCACAGAAAACACCTCTCCCTCCATCGGAAGGGCGTGGGACAAGTACCCAATACCCGACCTACCTGATGTAGGTTTTTATATGGTTTGTCCTGCATTACTTTTAGGCGAATTCCGGGTAGGATCCTTAAACTATAGCCAGGGGGCCCTAGTAACCCTTGGCTACCTTCCTCCACTCTTCCGCATCCCCCCTTTCAAATCCCTTTCCTATGCTATAAGAGGGGAGTTGCCACTATGTGAATTACCCTGTACATAGCCAGTCTACACCCAAAAAAAAATAATAATAATGATGTAACTATTAATATTGGGCCTTCCGATTAAATTTATGAAATTCTTAGCTAGATTCACAATGTAAACAAATAGTCGCCATATTGGAGTCACTAATATGACGAGGAAATTAACCTATATTTTCCGCGAGGATCGTAAAGTATTTCGTAATATTTTTTTATTATCATTCGATGGAGTATTTCTGCTTAAAATTATACTTTTTATTCAATGAAAATATTTCTGCTTTATTCCATTACAGAAAAAATGAACTATTTCCTTTGTTCGTCGCGTAGTAACGTCTCTCTATCGCGTGACGTCACGGTTGTTCCTTGGCGGGCAGTAATGTAACAGAAAATTATCACGTCTTTTGATTATAATAATTTCCATATTTATGCTAGAGGTTTCTCAACCCCCCCCCCCTACACACACACACACAGTACCGTTTCTCGTTACTTGATGAATACGTGTACCAATTTTTGTTTCAATCTGCCCACTGTTAAAAAATTGTAAATACATACATGTTTTTTTATTATATAGTAGATTGTGGAGAAGATAAAATTCTTAGGGAGACAAATAATATTGGTTAACTGAAGACTATCTAAATATGTGACAATAATTGGAATACAATAATTTTTTTAGAGTAATGACGGTAATCCACATGGTGCTAACTTCCCTTTAATAGCATAGGAAGGGATCTGAAAGGGGGGATGCGGAAGGGTAGAGGAAGGTAGCCAAGGGTTAACTAGGGCCCCCGGGCTATATTTTAAGGATCCTACCCAGCATTCGTCTAAAGAAATGCAGGGAAAACCCTATAAAAACCTGCATCAGGTAGGTCGGGCATTGGATACTTGTCCCACGCCCTTCCGATAACGAGAGAAGAGTTTGCTGTGGGGACGAAGGATTCCCTTCTCCGCGCCTTGACCAGTTTAGGAGGCAGCTGGCCGACTGTTCCAATGGTAACAGTGAACAACTCTTACCGTATGCCCAAGGTCTGTGACCCCGGAACATACACCTCTCAGAACAGGCCGAAGTGCCTCGGCTTGTGGGAACCTTAGTTCAAAAACGGAGAGAGGAAAAGGCATGCCAAAAGGTTGCCCATACGTGTCTCTCCTACAAGGTTCTGACTTCAAGAGAACATCCCTCGCAGGTACTAATAAGGATTGCTAGTCCACGCGTATGTTTAAAATTGGAAGTTTCTGTCAATATAGCGGTGAGAGAAGAAAAAAATAAAGTTTACCGCAACGCGGACTGATTGATCAAACGTTTATCGTTGGTACGTCCTTGAAGATTGGTCCCATGCCGATTGTACCTACGAACCCTAAAGACAGACCTTTCAGGGAATTGATCTCGAAATTAAAACGTACCTGGGGAGGGAGTGGGGACCACATTTTACCAGTAGAAAAAAAAACATCACAGTGTGTGTTGAATAAAACGTTTTATGGGCTATGTTTAGATGGTTTTCATCCAAAATCTTACGGATTGGAATTCTCGATTTACACATATTTTCAGACGGATCACGACTGTTCCGTCATAGAATACTCGTACTCTGTTAGTGATTTCAAGCATTATGAAACACACAGCGGAAGAAGTTATGTTACGGTTGGGGGAAAGAATTGATTGCAACTGGTTATCTGTCAAATTTATAAATAAATTTATTGCAATACGATAATTATTACCGTTGCAGTTGTAACATGAATTTATGAACACTCATATCATTTAGGTATTCACTCCCTGGCTTTGGTTTTGCTTTTAAAAGAGACACACATGTTGTTTGAAGACTATTAAATTCTATCACGACCGTTTATTAGACTTTTGTTGAAGTCATTTTCTGTGAGGTTTATTAACACAATGGCGCATGCACACGACGAGGAGAGGAGAGGAGAGAAAAAAAACAACGTAGACGGGCTGAGTTATTTAGAGATATGCGCGTGCAGCGCCCATAATATTATGCAGCATGCCATTATGCAGAACAAGGCGTGTTATTTCTGATGTCGCGCGCGTGTGTGTGCATAAATTCCGTATGCATCGGGGACCCTTTTTCACATCTACTCCCTGTTTCTCTTTGTTTTACCTTTGTGGAATGAGGAATAATATCTGACTTAAGGCAGAATACGCAGTCGGAGTCATAACTACCAGCGTCCTTACTAGATTGACGACAACGACGAAGCCTAGGTGAACCTTCCCAGAGAGCTCTGGAGGACGCTACCTTTGGGGATGCTTTCACATCTCTATTGGTTTTTTGAACTAAGGTTCCCACATGTCGAGGCACCTCGGTCTGTTTTGAGAGGTGAATGTTCCGGGGTCGCAGACCTTGGGCATACTGTAAGAGTTGTCCGCTATTCCTATTGGAATAGTCGGCCAGCTGCCTCCTAAACAGGTCATGGCACGGCGAGGGGAAATCTGCGACCCCACAGATAATCCCTCTCTCGCCATCGGAAGGGCGTTGGACAAGTACCCAATGCCCGACCTACCTGATGCAGGTTTTTCTAGGGTTTTCCCTCCATCACTTTTAGGCGAATGCCGGGTAGGGTCCTTAAACCATAGCCCGGGGGCCCTAGTTAACCCTTGGCTACCTTCCTCTATCCTTCCGCATTACCCCTTTCAAATCCCTTTCCTATGCTTTAAGAGCGGAGTTGCCACTATGTGGATTACCCTATACATAGATTGTCTACACCTAGAAAAAAAAATTAAAAAAAGAGGATTGACGAACGGTTGTGAGGTTGCGTCACACGATCACACGACCAGAGGATACGAACGTCCACAATAATTATTTAGATGACAGTAGTAAAGTTTAAGAAAGAAACTAGTGAATTCGGATTGCTATGGGTGGTTTTGACAGTTAATATTATATTTATTCAGACTAATTTAACTGCAGAGTATGGTTTAGGATTTCATTGTGCAGAAAATAAATCTTTACGAGATTAAACTGTAAACCCCCTTGAAATTATAACAGTGCAAATAAAACAAATATTTTTTTTTGGGCAACAGGCTACAGAGGGTAATCCACTTTGGGCAACTCCCCTTTAATAGCATAGGAAGGGATTTGAAAGGGGGGATGCGGAAGGGTAGAGGAAGGTTGCCATGGGTAAACTAGGGCCCCCGGGCTATATTTTAAGGATCCTACCTGGCATTCGCCTAAAGAAATGCAGGGAAAAACCTGAATCAGGTAGGTCAGGCATTGGGTACTTGTCCCACGCCCTTCCGATAGCGGGAGAGGAGAAATATTTAAATACACCAACGTTCATATTATATCCATTACTGTATATTACACTGATCTGTAACACCTAATAAATTATTATAACAACAAAATAAAAGACAATTCTCTGTGTAGTTGATGACGAACCCTGTAAGACAACATGTGCACAATCTGTTGCAATTATACGAGTACCGTCGTTTAATGGGTGAGATAAGAGATATATATATATATAGACGACTCCATTTATCGACCTAATGTATTTTATTGAGGCGTAGTAAATATACATGTGTGAAAAATGTGTTTCGTCTGGCCAGATTTATTTATGAGTATTAAACGATTACATCCCGACTCTATACTGCAATGTCTGAGTGCTAAAAATCTGCATTTAAAAAAGATAAAATATAGATGTATGTACTTGACAAATATATTTGAGTGCAGAACTACGTAACAGTGAAAACCGTGTATAATCTGATGCATTATTAATTTTAGTCTTAAAATCTTAATTAGTCACTACAAACCTCCACAAATAATATTACAGAGGCATACAGCTTGGACGAACATTATTTTACTTTCCACTAATTTATTTTGGACACTTATTTCGGAAGGAAACGTCTATAATTATATTTTTCACAGACAACAGTTTGCCTTGAGTGTAAAAAATATTTTAATTATATAAGATGGTTAAAAATACAAATAACAAGGAATAAGGATCTTTCCTCAAGTAAGAAAGACATTTCCTCTTCACAACAGCAGACCTCATCAGTGGACTTGGAACAACCGAAGGCTTCCTGATGATAAAAGGAAATGTCACCTCCAAAAATACTTGCTACTGAAGTAATGTCAAAATATTGGACATGCAGAATAGCTGTCATATTAGGTTAATTTCGGAAACGATACACATTAAATTTATTAATGTAAATTTTCCACCCAAAGTGATACGAATTACTTAAGTCATATCTATGATATTGTTTTTATGTTTATAATATCTTTGATTACGACATTTTTTTACGACACGTGTACGCGGTGTTCAATAAGTTTTTGTAACTGACGCCGCTGTATTACTTACTTTAGATAATCTAAATAAATTGTGGCAGTCAAAATAAGTTGTAACAAAGTAAATTGATTTTTTTAAAAAATTAAATAGCCACACCTCCTCATAACTCAAACTCCTCAAGGTTAATCAATAGTAATTATTATTCTAATAAACTTAAAATAATTTTTATGAAATTAAATGGCATTTATTGCCCCTATTCAAGTATTCATATAAATTGAACATGTCAAATTAAAATAAATTAAATCATATCAAAATGCTTCTAAGGCTTGAGGCTTTTTGACTCAATAGTTCTTGAAGTCCAAAACAATTTAAAATAAAATAAGACTGTTTTGAAAATCTATATAATAAAAAAGGATGTATATTTGTATGTATGTATGTATGTATGTATTTACGTTGTTCTTTATACAAATTTTATCGCGCGGACAGAATGCAACAAAAATTGGTAAACGTATTCTGCCAAAATCGAGAACCGGTATTGTGAGGGTGACAAACCCATAGCATACATGTGGAAAGAATTATAATTAAAAACCGTGATCATTAAGTATTAAATTACTGCGCGCCAAGAGACAATGACGTCACGCGGGAGAAAGACGTTACTACGCAACGAACAAAGGAAATATTTCCTTTATTAGGAATGAAATAAAGCAGAAATATGTTCTTTAAATAAAAAGTATAATTTTATACAGCAATACTGCATCGAATGGTAATAAAGAAGAATACTAATTACTTTACCATCCTTGCGTAAAATGTAAGTTAATTTTCGCGCTGTATTAGTTGTGAGTCTAGCTAACAATTTCATCAATGTAATATTTCGTAATGTATGAAGACTGAGTGACGATTATATCCTGAAATACTCAAGGAATATATTTAAGTATTCAATTAAATACTTTTTCGATTTTATATAAATAAGTACACGAGCAACGCCGGGCACCCAGCTAGTTAATAATAAGATAAATAGGCCAAATTCAGACAAAGGACGTGATTTCTTATTCCTTGTTATTTGTCTGTTTGACCATCTTATGTAATTAATTTTTATTTTACAGTTAGAGTGAAGTCGTCAACGTCATAAAGTAAAAAGGAAAGCGTGGAGAAATTAGTTCAAAGTGTGTTCCAATTTTTTTTTGTAATCCCGGAAAGATGATGTACCATTACACCATCGGAGGATATCAGGAAAGCCCCTTTCTCCTTTCACAGTCTTTGGATATCAAAATCGATGAGCCGGTGCTTATCTGTAGGATTACGCTTCTCCTCGTTGGAATCAACACACACTTTCTCTCACGTAGACCTCCTGCGATTCAAAGAGACTGAATGTAATGGTTCAGGCAAGTAAAGTCCGCTGTAGTTCTAAATTAATACCTAGACGAACATATTAAATAAGCATTAATGTAGAGTGCAGGAGATCTTAGTTAATTCAAATTGAACTTGCTGGAAGTAATGAAGTTCTTTTTGACAAATATGAATAATGAAGCATTGCACACGTATAACTTTTACTCCCTTCTCTCAAGTTATTTTGTGACATATGAAACCCTATATATATATATATATATATATATATATATATAATTAATTGTAAAATTATTGACGAAATGAAAGTGTCCGCAATAAACCATCCGAGTTTAATTGTCAGGTTCCTGAGATTATCGCAAGGTAAATGAAGTTATAATACAATACATATCAAGAGGTTTAATACATCATTTGTAACACATGTTGAGTCATTACTGTGACGCAATCTATATAATAAAAAATATGTATGATTGTATGTATGTATGTATTTTCGTTAATTTCTATACAAATTTAAACGCATGGACTGACTGCAACAAAAAAAATTGGTACACATATTCTTCAAAACTCGTGAAACGTTATTGTGAGGAACCCCGTAGCATAAAGGTAGAAAGAATTATAATTGAAAAATGTGATCATTTTGTGTTAAATTACTGCGCGATAAGAGACCATGACGTCACGCGATATAGAGAGAGAGAGACGTTACTACGCGACGAACAAAGGAAATAGTTCCTTTTTCCGCAATAAAATAAAGCAGAAATATTTTCATGGAATAATAAGTATATCCAGCAATCCTCCATCAAATGATAATAAAAAAACAATACTAAATACTTTACGATCCTTGCAGGAAAATGTAAGTTAATTTTCGCGCCATGTTAGTGACTCCAATATGGCGACCATTTGTTTACATTGTGAATCTAGCTAAGAGTTTCTTCAGTTTAATCATTGCTAATGTTCCGAAGACTGAGGGACAATTATATTCTGCATTACTCAAGGAGTATATTTAAGTATTCTATTCGTAAAGAAATTCTTTGTTATGTTTGTTGGGACTGATGCAAAAAAATTATTTTACAGCTGTTCAATTAATGCACTACGGGTCTAAAGAGTGTACGGAACTAGGAACAGTTAGATTTAGGTTAAATCACTTCTTGACTACAGATTAATAAAGAATTTAACACTTTTTCGGGTTTATATAAATAAGTACACGTGGCAACGCCGGGAAAACAGACAGTTTTTATCGAGGATTTTTTCCAATTTGCGCTTAAATCAATCACCACTGAAATAAAATCATAGCTGGTTCCTAGATCACTGGATTATGACTTGAAGAAACTAAAATATTCTCTTCACCGAGGAAGACTACATTCTTTATTAATATATTCGTGTCAGAAAAAAAAATCAATTGATTTCCTCAGTATTTTCACCTATTTTTTTACGTATAAATATTAAATAATTTTTTTTACTGTCATGCTGTCTCTGGGTTTTTCCATCATATTTAAAATAATTCATAAACTTAAAAGTTGAACATCAGGTGCTTCATCTTCTTAGTCCTTAATCTACTTCCGCTTATGGTTGCAACCACTTACAATCTTCTATTAACCGTGATTGAGAATTTTCCACCAGGTCGTAGTTATTTTTGACTGGATCCCAACGTTTGTCAGCGCAAAAGAGCAAATCCAATCTTGACGAGTCCAACCGGGGTTTCTCCGCCCACGAGCGCCAAAGTTGGGGGTAATTAAGAGAAATAGCGGCACCATCCTCTGCTTCGTAGCATACACAACACGGCACTGCGGTTGTTAGAGATGTGAAATGTCACTTTAGGGCGTGCAGGTCCATTTGATAAGCGGACGTGCCTGAGGCTCGGACTTCCTGTGGAAACTGTCACGCCGCCGTGGGTGCGAATAAAAGCCACCAACGTACATGTATCAACGTCCGGGAAGTCAATCCTCCACACAACATGTCCTCCGAGCTATTATAGATTCGCACGACAGTGAATAAGTTACCGTTATTCACTCGTTAATTCATTTCACTCGTAGCTGATATTTTATGACTTATCCTTAGATCTGTAATTTCCAGTAATTTATTCTTTTACAAGCATGATGAGATGTTATTCCCTTAACCATAATTAATTAAAGCTAAGCGATATATTTGATAAAAACATCCCTTAGTGTAATGACAATATCAGAAACGTTGATCGGAATATCCTTATTTTAACGCAAATTATATTGTTAAATTATAAAGAACCATATCTTAAGATATATTGTCTATTATCTTCCTGCTTGTGACAACAAAAAATTAATTAGCGGATATATAAAGTGAATTATTATTTATAAGTAAACATAATAATTACTGTGATTTACGGGACACAGGTGAACCTTCCCAGAGAGTTCTGGAGGAGGATACCTTCACATCTCTCTGGTTTTTGAACTAAGGTTCCCACATGCCGAGACACCTCGGCCTGTTTTGAAAGGTGTATGTTCCGGGGTCACAGACCTTGGGCATACGGTAAGAGTTGTCCGTTATTCCCATTGGAACAGTCGGCCAGCTGCCTCCAAAACTGGTCAAGTCACGGCGAGGGGAAAGCTGCGACCCCACAGCAAACTCCTCTCCCGCCATCAGAAGGGCGTGGGACAACTACCAAATGCCCGACTTATCTGATGCAGGTTTTTCTAGAGTTTTCCCTACATCGTTTTTAGGCGAATTGCCGGGTAGGTTCCTTAAACCATTGCCCGGGGGCCCTAGTTGACCATTGGCTACCTTCCTCTACCCTTCCGCATCCCCCCTATTCAAATCCCTATCCTATGCTATAAGAGGGGAGTTGCCTCTATGTGGATTACCCTATACACAGCCTGTCTACACCTCAAAAATAAAATATAAAAAATTACGACACAAATATATTTCACTATACTTGATTGTAATAAATGCTGTCGTAATAATAAAGTGACAGTTATAATAAAATAAATTAATAAATACACGGCCATGAGTTCCAAAATTATGATTATTAACAATATAAACTTTTTTAATAAACTATTTTCTGACTCAATGCAGTATATTCACATATTTATATAAACACTATCATGTGGCACAAAATAGCAATTATATTCATTATACGATCTAAAATACAAAAAGCGTTTCTTGTAATCGTATGCATTCGGATATATTCGAGTTGGCGGTCGGGTAAGCTCGGATTACTTCGGAAGGGATCATTCGTTTTTGAATGTCGGTTTATAATAAATAGTTGATTTGTTAACTCTAATTCAGCCCTGTTCTATAGCACAATATTAATAGTTACATCATTAATTTTTTATTATTATTATTATTATTTTAGGGCAACAGGCTACATGAGGGTAATCCACGTTGGGCAACTCCCCTTTAATAGCATAGGAAGGGATTTGAAAGGGGGGATACGGAAGGTAGCCAAGGGTTACTAGGGCCCCCGGGCTATGGTTTAAGTATCCTACCCGGCATTCGCCTAAAGAAATGCAGGGAAAACCCTAGAAAAACCTGCATCAGGTAGGTCGGGCATTGGGTACTTGTCCCACGCCCTTCCGATAGCGGGAGAGGATTTTGCTGTGGGGACGCAGCATTCCCTTCTCCGTGTCTCGACCAGTTTAGGAGGCAGCTAGCCGACTATTCCAATGGGAATAGCGGACAACTCTTACCGTATGACCAAGGTCTGTGACCCTAGAACATACACCTCTCAGAACAGGCCGAGGAACCTCGGCTTGTGGGAACCTTAGTTCAAAAACGGAGAGGAAAAGGCATACCCAAAGGTAGCCCCTTCGTATCTCTCCTAAAAGGTTCTGCCTCCGAGAGAATATCCCCCGCAGTTACATAATTAAGAAACCAGGGGATACAGGCTCAAACACTTACTGCATCTGCCTGCGAAAGGTAGTGAATATTGAAATTTATATCTGTGGATGTGTTTCTACGACATTTATAATAGGGTATGAACCGTTAATTGGACCACTTTTTATAGTATTATTATAGTAATAATTAATATAAAAAGCTGTGACCCATCATACGTCCTCGTAGGACAACTAACGTAGAATAAATCTGTCTGTCAAGGATCACACATATTTGTTTTTAATTTGGCGGTGATTACAACAATTTAATGTGTTGAATCCAGAGATAAAACACACAAAAGGATAGTTTCGGCCGAGAAAAAAATAAGGAATGTTAGATGCGGAAATCGATTTTTGAGGATTCGTACTCTATTAGATTATTTATAAAGCAGTGCACTAATAATAATAATAATAATAAATTGTCGGAATAATAATCATAAAGTGATAACTTCAATTCAATGCATAACAACGTTTCTATTTTACGTTTCCTTAATGAAGGTAATTCTTCTTAATATTTTACCGCAATCGCTAATTTATTTTTACATTTATATTTCTTTACGTCCGTTTAGGCGTATTATTTTTAATAAACGAAATGTACACTACCGTTAAATTACGGTAAGAAATGAACCGTCGTTTCCCGGTCGAACAGTCTAATTATTCTGTTTGATTAATCCGCATCGGCTAAAACATTTCTGCTGTTTTCTGCTCGTGTCGTGTTTCACCGCGCTTTATGGTGGTGAGACGTTGCATGCGCAAACACACATCTTGATCTGGCATGCAACATAAAAACGGTAATTTTCAGTTGGGGGGGTCTCGTACTATTAGACTCGTAATGTCATAACCACATGCATGGCGGAATGGTAGTGTTTGCGATGCGTGTCACTGGGAGAGATACGATGTAAATTGAGATCGTATTGCCTTCTAAATTATGTATATAATTCGTGATGATAAAATAATAACTTGTAATTTATGACCGTCCACCAGTTTTGTAAATAGAACATATTTCATATTTACGATGATAACCGTAGCATACATAGTAATCCAATTAAATTACTAAGTGGTTGATGAAAACTTCACCTCCGTCAACCTTACAAATTATTCTTTTTTCTTTTAGGGCAACAGGCTACATGAGGGTGATCCACATGGTGGAAACTCCCCTTTAATAGCATTGGAAGGGATTTGAAAGGGAGGATTCGGAAGGGTAGAGTAAGGTAGCCAAGGGTTACTAGGGCCCCTGGGCTATATTTTAAGGATCCTACCCGGCAATTCGCCTAAAGAAATACAGGGAAAACCCTAGGAAAACCTGCATCGGGTAGGTCGGGCATTGGGTACTTGTCCCACGCCCTTCCGATAGCGGGAGAGGAGTTTGCTGTGGGGAAGCAGCATTCCCTTCTCCGTGCCTCTACCAGTTTAGGAGGCAGCTGGCCGACTATTCCAATGGGAATAGCGAACAACTCTTACCATATGCCCAAGGTCTGTGACCCCGGAACATACACCTCTCAGAACAGGCCGAGGTGCCTCGGTTTGTGGTTACAAATTATTCAATACACACACACACACACACATATATATATATATATATATATATATATATATATATATATAGCGGAATTACAGTCATGTTGACAACAGTTGAGATGACGCGTCGCAGCTGTTACACGCGGCAGCGATAAAATATATTATCGCTGAAAAAGAATGTAGTATCGTCGTTGTAGTCTTGTTAACATCATTACATTTTAAAATAAAAAGTTCCTGAGTTTTAAAAGGCTTGAGAGTTGTTTAATTAATTTATATAGTACAGAAGCTATAACTGGTGACCCCGACGTGATATATATTTATCTATAAATATATATATATATATATATATATATATATATATATATATATATATAATGTAGTAATTTAAAGGAAATATAACTAATTAATGAACACTTTTATTGTTGGCAGCGTAAACACACTAGTTGTATACAAGAATACGGGGCTATAATGCCTGCTTGCTGGGATTGTCGAAGTACATTTTGTGAGACGCGCAGAGCGGCAGTGTGTGGACGGGAAGCATAGAAATAAACAGTTCGGACAAAATTTCAGAAAGTGTCTATTTGGGATGCAAGGCTGTATGTAGTCTGACAGCTCTAATATTCATAACTAGCTACTATGAACAAATAACTGCAACGATACTACGCCGACTGTTATTCCGAGTCTAGTCTACATTCACGAGTTAGACTTTTTTTTTTCAATTATTGAGAGCCAGGTTATTGCATCCAGCAAATAACCAAACTTTGAGATTGGTCATAAGTTTTTGATAGAGAGAACAGCGAAGCAAGTGTTGTGAGTAAAATTTGGCAAGCAGAAAGTGATGCCTATTAAATTCTGTGTATAATGGCCTGTCTTGAAAGTGTCAATAATAATCGTGTGTGTGTGTTTGTACGAGCCCATTTTCTTGGTACAACAAAACTGTAAGGTAAAACAGCACAACTTATTATCTGTAAACCCGCCAGTAAATGATATCTTATCGTCATATTTCAGAGTTCAGATTTCATATTTTATATTGTACTGATTGTTTAAATCAATGCTTTAGCAATAGCTTTGTAAATTTAATTGTTTAACATAAATATTCTTTATTGAAGGCCCGATGGTCGGCCCTGAGATCTAGCCGTGGTATATTGTCAAGTTTTAATATGTTATGTAATTTCAATAATTTTATTTAATAAATTAATCTATTCGTATGCTCAAACTATTGATTTTTAATTAAAAATTTTAATTTGCTTAGCATTTATCTTAAAATAAAATGGTTGCTTCAACGTGTGGCACGTTTAAATCGTATTAATTGATTACTACAGATTGGACCCTCAACGTGGGGCTTTGTTTTAATTTAAGAGTTGTATTTAAATTAAATATTACAATATATACACATATATATGAGTGTGAATGTGTACAAATATGCTGCAGTAGCAACATAAAATAATTAATCATTTTAAATTATCGCTTATACGGAATATATTTTCTTCGGGAGTACATATACTACAAGTGGAACTATAAAGAGAAAATCAGCATTATTCCTGCGAAAGCCTGACAGGTAAAACCGAAACTACCCCTGTTTGTCACATCGAGAATAACCCCATACGTATAGATTTCTAGAACCAAGTAATCTCCGCTTCCTCCTCAGACACCCATCTCGGGATCCACGTAACTGAAACCCTCAGCCTAATCCCACACGTTCAACTACTCCGAAAAGATATCAAGAGCCTACGCTCCAAAACTCCTTCCTGTCATCCTAAAACCCTCCGCTATACATACAAAATCTTCACCCGCCATGTAATAGACTGTAGCCACGTCGTTTCAACACTCTTTCGACCTCGTCACCTTCAATCTCTAAGGGCCGTGGAAAAAATAATCCTCAACATGTTTCACTTCACTTCCTACACCCATCCATCAACCTATTCCAAAACCATCGCCTTCTAAATACCCACCATATCAAATAAAGTCTTGCGCATCTCCGTGCATCCTACGGCCTCCGATCTATACAAAAACATTCCCGAAAAATCCTATCCGGCCTCCAACCAACCTATAAGCTTTGGCCCGAAATTATCCTTCATAATCTAAAATAAAAATATCACGACTTACAACTCCAAAATTTCCCACCTTATTAAAAACCATCCCATCTCGGATCCGTTGAAATTCGAATCTTAAACGGAAAAATAGGCGTTTGGATAACTTTCCCTCGCTTCCAAACAATAAAAAAAGAAGAAGAAGAAGAAAGATAGTCAAATACAGACAAAGAAGTGATAATATAAATACCACACAACGTATCTGGTTGTCCCTTTCTTCAGAGGCAAAGAAGACCCTAGAGCGACACAACTTAAAAGGTCAGTTATGTCGCTCTCGGTATTATAAGAAAGGCAAGTGGTTTCCAGGAAACATTGGGTGGCATTTATGTTATCACTTATTTTTCCTTTGTTATTATTAATTTCCAATCAGACGTAAACTTTTCATTTAAATAAAATAATAAATCTGCGTCAATCACTTCCAGAAACCCAAATAATGTTAAAAATAATTAGAAAGCCTAGGCCCTTCGCTTTCCAATAAATATAATAATAGAAATAAAAATAATAAAAGAAGAAGGCCTCTAAGGGCATAGGACTCAGGTCCTTGAATTACATTATCGTCTTTTATACAGAATATGTAGAAGTCAGTGTAAAATATGTGTACAACAACTTTTTTATTTACTAAAAGAGTATTTCTGAGTCATATTATAAATATCTATAAAATAAAATAAGGATGTATATTTGTATGTACGTATTTACGTTAATTTCTATTCAAATTTAAACGCGTGGACAGATTACAACAATAATTTGTACGCATATTTTTCAAAAGACGAGAAACGGTAGTATGGGGTGATTAATCCGTAGAATAAAGGTGGAAAGAATTATAATTAAAAAACGTGATCATTTTGTGTTAAATTACTGCGCGATAAGAGACCGTGACGTCACCGCACACGTCACAGAGAGAGACACGTTACTAGGCGACCGCGCAACAACAAAATAGTAACCTATTTCGTAATTAAGTAAAGCAGAACTATTTTAATTGAATAAAAAGTATAATAATATCCAGTAATACTCCATCGAATGGTAATAAAAAAAATGATACGAAATCCTTTACGATCCTGGGGAAAAGTGTAAGTTGATTTTCGTGCCATATTAGTGACTCCAATATGGCGACCATTTGTTTACATTGTGAATGTAGTTAACAATTTATTGTTTCGTAATGTCTGAAGAGTGAGGGACAATTATATCCTGCATTACTCAAGGAGTATGTTTAAGTATTTTATTCGTAAAGGAATTTGGAGGTATGTTTGTTCGGATTCATGTATTTTATAGCTATTAAATTAATGCACTATATCGGTGGAAAGTGTGTACTTTTTTTCTTTTTTTTAGGGCAATAGGCTACATGAGGGTAATCCACTTTGGGCAACTCCCCTTTAATAGCATAGGAAGGGATTTGAAAGGGGGATGTGGAAGGGTTGAGGAAGGTAGCCAAGGGTTAACATAGGGCCCCCGGGCTATATTTTAAGGATCCTACCTGGCATTCACCTAAAGAAATGCACGGAAAACCCTAGAAAAACCTGCATCAGGTAGGTCGGGCATTGGGTACATGTCCCACGTCCTTCCGATAGCGGGAGAGGAGTTTGCTGTGGGGACGCAGCATTCCCTTCTCCGTGCCTCGACCAGTTTAGGAGGCCGCTGGCCGACTATTCCAATGGGAATAGCTGACAACTCTTAACGTATGCCCAAGGTCTGCGACCCCGGAACATACACCTCTCAGAACAGGCCGAGGTGCCTCGGCTTGTGGGAACCTTAGTTCAAAAACGGAGAGGAAAAGGCATTCCAAAAGGTAGCCCCTTCGTATCTCTCCTAAAAGGTTCTTCCTGCGAGAGAAAATCCCTCGCAGGTCACCTGCGAGAGAATCCTCTCGGAGGCTTTTTTTTTTGGAAAGTGTGTACGGAACTAGGAACAGTTATATTTAGATCAAATCACTTCTTGACTAAAGATTAATATAGAATTAAATATTTTTTCTGGTTTATATAAATAAGTACACGGGCAATTCCGTATATATATATATATATATATATATATATATATATATATATATCAGTAACACTGAGTAATGACTCTGATTTCTGTAACCTTATGTTTGACGTCATTGAGATTATGGTAAATGTAATGAGAATGTTTGTTAACCTGGACTTCCCTTTCTCAGAGATTTAGCGAAAGATATTCCAAATTTGCAAGCGTCTTTACAAGTATACGCTAAGACAACTCGCTGTAATCTCCAGTTCAAATCTGCCAAAATAATACATATGCTTTTGTTTAAGTGTTATTTTGCGTGCAGCTGTCATCATTAAAGAACGTTTAGGGGTAGAAACACACACATTACAATTATAAATCGTTCCATAAAAGCAGAGCTATTAGTGCTTTGCTATGAGTCTTGATATTGTACGCAGGGAAAGACACACGTAAGTATATATGTGTATATATATTATAGTTATAAATATATATTAAACCGCTGTATGAATATTATTATAAGAATGCATTGCGCAGTGTTCATCTGCATTGCGGCTGAGCTGAAGGCTATTTCTATTCTCGTCGGGGGTAACAGTGTTTCAAATTTCGTACGGTATCTATTAATGTCATGTTTGCAGAAGCTTCTAATTTCGTGCTGCAGTTTCTGTGGTGTTATGAGCCTTCTCGAGAACAAACGTAAGACAGTGAAGGGCGCGGAGAGCGGCGGAAGGGAGTTTGTTGTGCAGGGGCGCCAAACTCTTGAAACAAAGACAGCAGCTCACTAATTGCCCGGTGGAGAAAGCCATTAAGCCTATTATGGTGCTGCCGCAATGATGATGAGCTGCGCAGCTCTGTTCGCAAACACGCACGAGCCAATCTAATAACACTTTCTCTCTTGTGTTCCAGGTAAGCGCTGCCGGTCCAGTCCTAACGAACTGCGCTCAAGGTAACCAACACCCTTCAAACGTAAACTGGGTCACGCGGTGCCGGTTGGAAATAAACAAGACTGCATTTTTACGAGTGATCGATTCTCTTACTTCGGGAAGACGACTTTAACCCATACAAAAGACGAAGGATCAATTAATCTCCTTATCAGAACAAACAAAAAATATACCGCGAGGTTAAAAATGCAATACAAATTAGACGATTTATTTTTAAAATATTATCAGGGGTCAGTATTTGGAGGAAAAACTTTAAAAATACCATAGAAATAAAATTTCACAACACTGAGGAGACCCTAGAAAAAAATCAGAACATGAAGGAAATTATAAATAAATTTTAGGTCAAGAATAAATAAATGTAGAAAACAATTAAAAAATTATAGTTAGAGCAATTCAGATCTACAGTCTACCCTCTTAACATGTGACCCATAAAGTTGGTGAAACGTTTTCAAGTTTTGTTGCAATAAAATATTAACTGAGAAAATAGCTGAAACTAGGAACTGAGGCATTTTGCCTGATCCCAATAATTAAATACAGTCGGAAAAATATTTTTCATTTTAATACCATCAGTAATAAAAATAATAATGTGATTCAGGAAATCCAGAATAATTTTTGAGGATCTACGTGAGGACCGAAACGTGTATTTAATAATGCAAATTATATACATTTTTATGTCTGTTTAAGGTAATTAATATTAATAATATTTTTATATATGTTGTATTTTTACGACAGTTTTTATTAAAAATAATGCAGTTTTTAAACCAATATCAGACAATATTTTTATTTATTCTGCAGCGGCCGCACTCGTTTGTAAATTTCGTCTGAAATTAGGTTTTAACATTTGGCATATTTAGCAGGAAAGACCTGATGAAGGTACAAACACGTACCGAAACGTTGTTATAACTAAATAAAAATATATTGTTTCATATTGGTCGAAAAACTGAACTATTTTTAATAAAAACTGTCGTAAAAATACAACCTATATAAAATTATTATTATAATTAATTATCTTAAAATTGAATAAAAATTTATATAAGTTGCATAATTAAATACATGTCTCGGTCCTCATGTGGAACCTAAAATCTAATCCTGGATTTCCGGAATCACATTCTTATTTTCATTATTGATGGAATTAAATGGAAAATATTTTTCTGGCTGTAATTAATTTTTTTATATAAAGGCAGTAACATTTCAATTTTTTTACATATACAGGCTACATGAGGTGGGAACTACCCTTTAAAAGCACAGGAAGTGATTTGAAAATGGGGGTGGGGGAAGTGCGGAAAAGTAGCAAAGGATTATCTAGCCCCCCCGGGCTGTAGTTTTTAGGATGTATATTTGTATGTATGTATTTACGTTAATTTCTATACAAATTTAAACTCTTTAACAGATTGCAAAAAAAATATTGGTACATATGTTCTTCAAATCTCGAGAAACGGTACTGTGAGGGATGAGAAACCCCTAGCATGAATGTGGAAAGAATTGTAATTGAAAAAACTGATAATTTTGTGGTAAATTACTGCGCGCCAAGAGACGTTACTACGTGACGAACAAAGGAAATAGTTCCTTTTTCCGTAAGGAAATAAAGCAGAAATATTTTCATTGAATAAAAAGTATAAATTTTGAGTAATACTAAATCTAATGATAATAAAACACAATACGAAATACTTTACGATCATTGCGAAAAATGTAAGTTAATTTTCGCGCCATATTAGTGATTCCAATATAGCGACTAATTGCTTACATTCTGAGTCTAGCTAAGAATTTCATCAATTTAATCTTTCGTAGTGTCTGCAGACTGAGGGACAATTATATCCTGCAGTACTCGAGGAGTATATTTAAGAACAAATTCGGAGGTATGCAATAAAATTCAATGTATTTTACAACTGTTCAATTAACGCACTATCGGTCAAAAGTATGTAGGGAACTAGGAATAGTCAGATTTAGGTTAAATCACTTCTTGAGTAAAGATTAATACAGTGTAACGTGTTCGCCCGTCGATACAGGTTGACGCGGAGTCGTTGCAAGAAATGAAGGGTTCCTTGTCAGCAGATTCACGCCTTGAAACCTGGCCATGGTTCCTTGGAGTTGAAGGCTGACTTGGGACTTAGAAAGGAAAGTAGATCTAGGAACGATCTGGAAGGCTTAAAGGTGTAGACAAGTTGAGGACAGAGTGTAGTGTGGGGGGTAGGTTCGCCTGAGGCTTGTCAGGGAGGAATCGGAGGTTTGGTCGTTTTATCAGTCAAGACACAGATATATATTTTTTTTAGGGCAACAGGCTACATGAGGGTAATCCACGTTGGGCAACTCCCCTTTAATAGCATAGGAAGGGATTTGAAAGGGGGGATGCGGAAGGGTAGAGGAAGGTAGCCAAGGGTTAAATAGGGCCCCCGAGCTATAGTTTAAGGATCCTACCCGGAATTCGCCTATAGAAATTCAGGGAAAACCCTAGAAAAACCTGCATCAGGTAGGTCGGGCATTGGGTACTTGTCCCACGCCCTTCCGATAGCGGGAGAGGAGTTTGCTGTGGGGACGCAGCATTCCCTTCTCCGAGTCTCGACCAGTTTAGGAGGCAGCTGGCCGACTATTCCAATGGGAATAGCGGACAACTCTTACCGTATGCCCAAGGTCTGCGTCCCCAGAACATACACCTCTCAAAACAGGCCGAGGTGCCTCGGTTTGTGGGAACCTTAGTTCAAAAACAGAGACGAAAAGGCATACCCAAAGGTAGCCTCTTCGTATCTCTCCTACAAGGTTCTGCCTGCGAGAGAACATCCCTCGCAAGTTACCTCCGAGAGAATCCTCTCGCAGGCTTGTCCTAGACACAGATGTAAAGATTAGCAGTAGTATATTTACAGTTATATATATACTATCTGTAAGAAGTAGAGGAAATGGAAAGGGAAGACAACTAGGGAAAGAGCCGAGTCGGAGACGTTCCCTTTTTCAATCGCGAAGGCAGAGACAGTCTGTCGACGGCTTGGAAGCCAGCGCGTCCTCCAGTTCTGAGACTCCTGTGTGTGCGTTAGCAGAAATGCACGCGCTGGACGGAAATCATAATTGAGGACGATTCCTTAACGTCCTAGCTATGCTGGTGGTATGCATGGGATACACAATAAAGAAGGCCACCGTTGCAGCACCGTTACAATAGAATTAAATACTTTTCCGGGTTTATATAAATAATTACATGGGCAACGCCGGGCTAGTTCATAATATATTAGCAGGGTTTGCTTCGAGTGTTCGAAAGTGACTCATCCTTTTCCTAATTCACCCTGGAAAATACTTCCCCTTGCTCCATCGTCGGATTATAAACGTTTCAAATGTAACCCACTTCGGTAAGAATTTATGCGAACTCGACTCGAACAAGCGTTTCCTTTCAATTCGATATTGGTCTCTCCCCCCCCCCCCTTTTTCTGTGAGAAATTTGTAGCTCGTTGTCATAACGACGCGGACGCCTGGGAAGCGAGTGTCATAAAGCGCGCGCGGGCTCTCGTCGAGGTTTTCCGTCTGGTAATGCGCTTCCGCGCTGCCTCCGCTAATGCCCCGTGCTTCCGTAGGCCAATTGCTACCCATAAACATGCCTTCTTCACCCTTCTCGAAAACGTCGTTTCCTCACAACCATTACGACATAAGCAGCGACTCTGCCACGGAGAACTGTAAAGACTTCCCAAATAATTGAAAATCACAAATTTCCCACACTGCACATGCGTAAGTCTTATAAATACTAACGTACACGTTCTGTTCGTAAGAAAAGAAAATATATATATTGCTGGTAGTTCCCGCAAGAATAGAGAGAACTTAAACATCCTACGAGACAAGATTTATTATTTTCCTGGAACCCTTTATTTTTCGTCGCATCAACAGCGTAGTCATTAGCACTTTTTGTATTTCACTAGTCGGGGGGGGGGAGGATTTAATTTTGTGGGGATTCTCTGTATGGTAACACACACACACACAACATTCATGCCTGCGCCGTGATTCGAGCCCGGGACCTCTGTGATGCGACGCAGTGACATTGACCACTAAAACCACACTGGAGGTCGGCGTCAAGAACAATGTTTATTTGATTTAAACCGTTTTCCTGAAGAGTTAGTGAACGCTCGCCGCTTTACGTGATTCACTGAACGTCGATATAATGCAGATATCGTGTAGACGATTGACGTGAAAAATAAATTAAATTCAGTTACTACCAAGAACTTGAACATTGCTTTTTGAGAATTTTTGTCACGTAATTAACACCCTGAGAAGGATTTACGGACCCATTAAGCTAGCAGAAAATATCTGGAGACAAATATATAAGCATGAATTGGATATGTTAATAAAAGCGAATAACATAATAAACCAAATCAAAGCCTCCAGAATAAGCTGTCTGGGTCACGTATATAGAATGGATGATGACAGGTTGGTAAAGAAAGTCTACCAATGGAACCCACTAACAACGAAAAATAAGAGGAAGACCAAAAAATAGATGGAGGGATGATGTTCTGCAAGATCTTAAGAAGATGAACGTCAAGGATTAGACGGAGAAGGCTATGAATAGAAAAAGTTGGAAGGCTATAGTAGAGCAGACCAAAACGATGAGATAAATCGTTGTAGCGCCTTCGAAGAAGAAGAATTAACATCCTTCTTCCATTCAATAACAGTTATAAAAAAAAACGCAAAATGTGGTCATTTTTATTTTATTTTCGGAAACTCTACGTTGTGCGAAATAAACAGAAAATATTCGATGGAATCCCTGTAAACGTAGGAAAATAAATTCGTGAAGCGGCGACAGAAAACTGAAAAAAAAATAGCTTTGGTATTTTATTGCTGATGACATAAAGTTTTTGATTTCGTAGCCACGTTCACGGGATAGAATTTTTTTTTTTTGGATTGGGTCTCACTGTAAAGTCTAATATTTGCTACAAAAAAATGATATGAGGAAATAATTTGTTTTCGAAACCGGATAATAAAATAAATTTGAATAGAAATAGAGGGCATGCAAAATAAATGTTTTGTCTTTAATAATAATTTTTTATAGAAATTAACATATAATACGTGTGTTTTGAAAAAATTAATGATAAGATAAAATATCCAAATGACAGACAGAATGAAGTAATGTTATAAATACCATACAACGTTCCTTTCTTCAGGTAGTTTTATAACCACAAGAGCCAAGAGTGACACAACCTCACATTACAGTTGAGAAACTCAAAATCAAATAAAAAAATATTTGCTTCTCTCGTGAGTTCTGTCAACCGTATTGTGCGGTTGTGTCACTCTTCGCTGTGTTGTGTTTATTCAGCACCTGAAGAAAGGAACAAAGTTTCCAGGAAGGTTGTGTGGTATTTGCAGCATCACTTCATTTTGCCTTTTGTATATTATTATTAATAATTTTTATAATTAAAAAACATATTTTAGTCAAGCGAAAGAGGTATTATGTCAAAGAAAGAAGGCAGTAGTAAATATAATTGACGTAAATAAAATTTTATAGAAATAATAGCCAACCTCCTGTGGCCTAGGGGCCATCGTGACTGCCTCACGTCACAGAAGTCCCGGGTTCGAATCCCGGCGAGGGCATGGAGGGAAAACTCTCGTCAAGTCAGTTCCCTGACAAGAAAAAATGAGTTCCCGTATTGAGTCGCTAAAAACCGGAGTGCGACTGTAAATAAATCAATATAAGAAAAAAAGAAATCATAATAGAACAACGATTAATTCTTCAATTGTAAACAAGTGCAATTGTGTACAAGCCAAGAATTTAATAGTAGAAATTGAAAAAAAAAAATTATATAGAATTAAAATAAAGAAAACTGAAATTTAAATGGAATTTATTTTATCCACTCCTACCAACCGAGCTTAACATTGAAAATTAGACGCTATATAAATAACTTTTTTCCAGTAGTTTCCTAATATATTTTTCACCATAGACATCTCCAAATTTTAGACACAAGTTCACTCTTAAAATTCTTATTCACTTATAACATCCGGGGGGTTCAAATTCTCCATCGGTCTTCCTGCTTCACTGCGCAATTTTCAGTCTCATTCTATGTACCACTACCATTTAACAACGTAATTCCTCAAGTGATTTTGGTCTTTCCCAACATGTCTCATCCTAAACCTATTTGAGCGACATGCATTTTACGTATTTGCATTATTATTCATCTTACTTTTGTCTCTCCATGGTGCTTGGCGTGGTTAAACGCTTTCGGACGCAGATCGGTTGTCTTTTTTTTTCTTCTATGAAAATGACGACTGAAATGGTAAAAATAAATTTAATTTCTTGGAAATTAATAAAGGGACTGTTTAACCTCAACGTATCTGCGTCTTCAACTTTAAGATGGACGATGATAAATACCTTTAATGAACCCGAAATTGAAATGTTCGTATTAAATATTTTTTGTTTCTGAACGTAGTTGCGGGGTATTGATTGCAATATTGGGCGATGTCCAGCTGTTACGCGAACAGAAGCAGTCCTCCTCCGCCGCAAAATTAAAATGACTTACGCCACAAGTAAGAAGAGTTGACGAACACAGAGCGAGGATATTGTCGTGGGGGACAGGAATTTCATTAGCGGGGTCCTTTGCATCCCACAGGCCAATATGCAGACCGCGTGCTACAAGCCTCTTTCTTGAAGCCCAGGTACCATTCTGATTCTCAGGAGGGGCGCACATACGAGTACACAAAAGCGGCACACAAAGTCAAGTCTCCACTGCCGAAAACCAATCGCAATGCAGAATGGGTTATGAGGTCTTTACGCGCTGGATGTTTCAGGAATGCCTAATATTAGGGAATGCCGTTTGACCATGCTTATTGCAGTACTACCAACCGTCCATGTATTGCAGTTGAATTTTTTTTAATAAATAAAATTTTATCCATTCATGCAATTAATTAATTTTCAATGTAGCTAAACCTCGTTCCAATATTAACACTCGTTTTGAGCTCTTAGGCCTGATCATCTTTCTTCTCCAATCTCAGGTTTCAGAATACTCCTAGTAGTGACTTAATTTTGCCCTCAGCATTAACTAAACCTTTACAGATCCTCCCGTATGATGCTAATTCCACCTTTTTACGTACGTTGAAAGCGAACAATGTCTCCGATATAGTTCAATGTACTCAACTCCGCCATTCTTGTGCTTGATTTAGAGTCGTAGATGATAATAGAGTGTTGTTTGTAGCCGCGACCCATATGTCATATGTCATGTACCTATTAACACACAACGCTCTACCAACAGGTGTTCATTTCTATTTGCAGAAGTAATCGTTCAAACTGACGTCACGCAGCTTTTTGTAGCTATAATTAGCGTTTCTTGATCCAAATAAAATTGACATTAAATGTTAACAGCGTTAACATCAATTCACGTAGATGTCAAACGTGGATTTGTACAAATAATATCAACTAGTTTCGCCAGCCTGAATTACATTTATTAGTCATTTACAGAAACGAGGGTTCCAGTGGCGAACCGTCTTTTTGCATCGCTCTTGACTATCCCCTTACGCTTTTTTTAATAAATTTTTCAACAACAAAACCGCGTTTTCTCATGGAACGGGAGCACCCTTAGGGGTGGGCGTTGGAGGGGCGATACAAGAGTGTGTACCCACAATTCTCTCTTATTCTGTAAAATGAAACATTTATTCATTTTTTTAAAAAAACAGCGTTTTTTCATACGAGAAATTTAATAAAACATACAAGACTATCCCCTTACGCTTTTTTAAATAAATTTTTCAACAAAAAAAACGCTTACGCTTTTTTAAATAAATTTTTCAACGTCTTATTTTCACTCGAATAAACTATCAAGCTGCAGTTTTTTCTATATAAAATATTGTCAGATATGCTCATTTTCTGCACCTGTTCGTCACATAAAAATTTAATTAACATATGGAATATTTGTTCTAATGTGAGTTATTGTCAATTTATTCCCTCGTTTTATACTTTGTATATTCCTCAATATATTTTATATTTTCCCTAGACCTATTTGTGAGACATGCATTCTGCATACATAGCATACAGATGTTCCTGTTTTAAGGTTCTTTTTTCAGATTTTGTTTCTGTTTAAATAAACCCTTTGTTTCACAGTCTTCATATTAAATTTAATATTTTGGCACTTTAGCGACACATGCAATATACAATTGACATTAAAAATAGTTTTCAGATCAATATTCAATTTAGGTTGTTGTTGATAAGGCACTTTATTGACTGTTTTGGCGTGTTCCACTACTGCTCTCCATTTCTTCCTATCTTGTACAACTTCTATCCACTTCTTAACTTTCATCTGCTTGATGTCTTTGAGTATGTTCAATTTCCGTTGTCCTCGCCGGGTCTGTTTCCTTGTATCAATCCTAGGCTTCTTAGTGAAACGTTTAGCAGTTTATGTTTTTTACGGCTGATGAGGAGCTGGCCAAACACCCAACCCCCAACTTGGAGGACCGGTGGACTACTCTTAGTCTGGCTTGGGTGGTCCTACCAGGAGCCGCCAGCATAGCTCTCAGGGTCATTGGAGCACGCAAACCTCCCCGCCGCGGTAAGACGGTAGTCCTCGGGGAAGTTTAAATTTAGGTGAGAATCAAATTCGTTTAAAGTTATGACCATGAAATCGACTGTTTATTCGAACAATGAAGAATATTATTCTTTTAACAGTTTAAATTAAATAACAAAGCTTTTGACATTTTTTAAGAAATACATATAACATCATCAAAAACACTATATAAAATGTTGTATATAGAAAAAGGTATTTAATGTGGTAACATGTGACAACATTCTGTCGTAAATTCGTTATTTATTATTTTTTAGTTGAAACTTATTATTCTTAACAGTAGCTCCCAAATAATTGCATGCTTGTTGTAAACGTATATATTCTGCAAAACAAAGCCACACTCTCGAGTATTGTAAATTAATTCAAAGTAGGTCAAATAATTTTTTTAAAAGCGACTTTTAATTATTACGGTTGATAGTCGTTTAGAAGCTTTTTTTTCAGTTTCGTATGGAAGTGTACAAGCTAAAACAAAAAAATCGTTCAATTTCATCGGAAATTCTACTCCTCGTTTGACGCTTTGTAGCGTGATCAAGTGCCACTATATATTTGCTTCCACAGAGACTTTCTTTCGGAAGTGTTTGCCGAGGGCCGCGTACTCAGGGAAAAGATAAAAATAATGAAGCTCTTTGGCGGCGGCGGCGGCGGCCTGCGTTGACTGTGTGCTTGGTGAGTGAGTACACACTCATCCTCGCGCAGATGACCGGGACTTGGGATCGTCGATAAGCATGCCGATGACAAAGCATCTCTTTGCCAGACTCAGTCAGCAGATATGCCCGTAATGGAATTCTGTCTCGTGTAATCATTATGGAGGCGGAGGAGAAGTGTCAGCAGTATTGCCTTGTCACCTAAATGTAGGCAACCCGCGGGCCTAGCAATGAACCTTTGAACCTTCTCCTGAGATCTTTGTCTTTTATACTCCCTCATTAACACTTTAGTTGTCCACAGATCAAGAATTTTCGTAAACAAAATACGTGATGCTATAGTTACAAAATCTTTGACAAAAATCTGGTGCTGCTTTCATATTTCCACAAAATATTTTTCTGTTTTTGTAAGTAAAATATTTATTTCTATAACGGCTTTACTTTATAAAGTGATAATTATCTCACTTACTTTTAAATTAGATCATTTCCCGTGTCGTTATTATTATTATTATTAAGTGTTTGTTCTTGGACTTGGTCTATAAATTTATTTCTTCACCTTCCTCTCTGTCCTCAGCTTCTTCCTTGTTTCACCCTTGAATTTCTCTACCAGCTGCACTCTTCTTCTTCTACGATGACCTGGTACTCCTTCAATGTGCCCTTCGATGATGTAGTGCAGTTAATAATTCCTCCTGTTTGCCTTATCTCAAAACCTTCTCTTCATTTTCACCATATCTGTCCACTTTATTTGTCCAATTCATCCCAAACACCTAATTTCAAAACATTCCACAATTTTCTTTCTCCATCTTGCTTTAATGTCAATGTTTCTGAACCAATAAAAAATCCCACGTCTATTTTTCCCACTTCACTAGTTTCTGGATTCGTTTTGCTTATCAGTGGGAACTTTTTTTTATTCGTCCTCGTTTTCTTGGGCCTTATTTCCTGTAGCTATTATTCGTCAAAATACTTCCAAAGCTCTTGAATCGCTGAAAATGTTGTAATTGTTTATTTTTATACAAATATATCTCCATTACCAACCTTTAAATAAATAACCATTTAACAGCAGGTTAATAAAATCTAAAATACTAAATTTAAATTTTGATTGTTGATTAATGTTGAATTCAAAATCATACATTAATTATTTAATGTGTTTCACGATTATTTATTTACTTTGTACATAATTGTTCGTAGGAAAATATTCTGATAAAAATATTAGAATACATTTTAGAAAGGAGAAAAGTTTTAATTTCTTGTAACTATGATTTAAGTATCTAACAAAATATTTCCGATAACTTTCTGAAGTTAGTGGGTAAATTAAATTAATAATTTTTCATTACTAACAAAATTAAATTTTCTAACGCTTTCCTACTTCTTTTTATTTATTTATTTATTTCTTTGTTGCAATCGATTTCTTCAGTGCAGAAACTATTCCATAATTTATGATAGTTAATTCTACAAATATTTATATTTACCTAGTGCGTATTGAATTTGTTTTAATACTGTAAATATTATGTTATACCCTTAGTAACCATACAGAATTTTTATTTTTTATTATTATTACGATAAAGTTCTTATGTTGTATTTGACAGGGAAATTTGTGTTCCCGATTTTTATTTTTATGTTTATGTTAACTTCTAATTGTTAATTAATTGTAGCATCCAATAATTATACTGTAATTTTATGTAATGACGTATCTTATGTTCTCATACGAGGAGTAGTGGAATAAATAAGTAAAATAAATCCAATCAAGTATCTTCCATTAGATCATAAAACTAGCCCGCCATACACAAATAAGAAAAAAACTGTGTGTCTCACACTTTCTTGAAATAATTTATCAGACCAAAAGTGTCTTGTTTTGTCCATTGATTGGAGTAATTAAACATTGAAATCTAGCAAATAAAAATATTATGATTTCAAAGTACTGTATGGGAAATTATTTTTATTCATGTTTATTTATATTAAAGTCATCCACTGTTTCCAAATAAATTACCAGAAAAGTCTTTGTATAATGGATAAATATTTTATGAGATTTATATTCTGTCTGGAGTTTTGTTAAATCAAAATAAGAGGTAATCTACACCTTCGAGGTGTCAAATTTCTAGTTATATAAGTCTATCATATCAACATCAACGAGTATAAAAATGAGAATAATTTGCCGCAACCAACTTAGTGATATTCTTTTCTGGTCGAAATTTTGCGAGCCATCATTGTAATTTATAAAACAATGAGTGGATTAAGCATTTTATTTTTTCGAGGCTCGTGCTTCAGAATGAGTTACCTCGGTGCTTAACACAAAACACGTATGATTGAGCGAATTTGCGAGGAGAATAGCCGGTGAATTAGGCCGGTGTTTTGATTGGGCCACACGTTTTACGAGCCGGAGTCGCCGTCCAGCAGGTGCCACAAATCTTCCCACCCCCGCACTGCGACGTCAATACCCTCGCTCCAGGGATAGAAAGCTGCAGCGGCAGCCAGCTAACTGAAAAGAAACTTCTCGCGTTTTCTATAGGGTGTGTGGCCAGTGCAGAAAACACTCGGCCGCTTCATTATCCTGGGGACGCCGTTATTGTTCAGTAACTCGGAAACCCCGCTTGCTGCTTGCAAATGTCATCCGTCCTTTCGCTACAAACGAGGACGTACCATCATTCCGGATCAAACAGAGCGAAATTTCCCTTCGAAAGTTTTATTACGGTGACCCTTGACAAAAGACTCGACCATGGTACATATATACGAGTCCACAGTCAATAAAATCAATAACATAAAAATTAACACGATATGTGCGGTAATTAGGTAATTATCCTCGTTTTCCCTGCATTCACTGATTATTATCCTTATATTTACAAAATAAAAAAAATTATTTCAGGTAAACAAAATTTCATCCCCTCAAATTGTTGATAATATGGTCGAAAATATTATTTTTGTAAAAGGTACTTTGACCGAAGTGGACAGAATACACATAATTAAAATTATAGTATGTGTAAAATCTGTAGTGTTGTAATAATACAGACGAGTGAAAAACGTACTAAATTATTGTTTATCAAAAAACGATATCAGATAACTAAGAATAACAATATTATAAATAAATTGTACTAATTCTTTACAACTTGCATTATGATAGTAATTCCAACCTCATTTTGCCTCCTTCGTACTGAAATGCCATAATCACCAATAATAATCCGATAAAATATCTCTTTCTTACAAAAACACTATTATTTAACATAAATTCATTCTTGTCTCATTTATAAATTACCAAAGCACCACTCTTTAAAAAAAAATCTAAACGAACGCCCAACATTTTCCCTGACACTGTATGACGTCACTCCACTCACGTGACTAGGTACACGGGTGCGCACATGTGCCAATTTCAATTCTGAGCTTAGAAGAAGTTTTGTATTCAGACAAACGAACAGGAAACTTATCTGGAAAAATAATGCAGGTTTCTGACCAATACAACACAATATTTTTATTTATTTACGACAACGTTTCGGTACCTGTTTGTACCTTCCTCAGGTCTTTCCTGTGGAGAAATTGTTCAAAATTAATTTGTTGTTATCGAGAAGCCAATGAATTTATAAAAGCGGTAGAACAAAAAAAAATATTATACTATTAACACAATGAAACGTAAATATGCTAAATGTTAAAAACAATTTTCACATCCTACTTGGAAAAATACACAAACTACACACAAGTGTATAAAAATTCATTGGCCTCTCGATAACGACAAATTTATTTTGTACAATTTCTCCGCATAAAAAAAACCTGAGGAAGGTACAAACACGTACCGAAACTAATTTTTAACCCGACTAATTACAATATATCTTGCACGTTTAGTTATTAAAAATTAACTAAATTACTTATCAATTAAATGGAAACAGTTCAGGGACTAGTTACTCAAATTATAGTAAAATATGTTAAAATATTCAGAGTGACTAATATGAAAAAGAAAGTTTTCAAAGTTTAACTTAAAAAAGTTTCTCTTATCAATTTTTTTGAAATATGAAAATTAACAGGCATAAAAGTTTTCATAAAAAACTATTATTATGGGGTTTTTATTACAATATTTATGTACCCGAATTTTCTATGCGTAAAAAATAACTTACTCTGGAATAGAGCTCTGGTGACCTCACACGTGTGGTTAATATTCCTAAGTTCACTGGCCTGATTTGTCGCCTCAGCAGCTTTTTATTTCGCTTTGTAGGTCTTAGGTTCACACTAGAAGCAGCTTTCGTGATGTAATTTTTTTTTTCTTTACGCACGTTTGATGGCAGTCGCAGTTTGGTTCTTATCGCCTCGCCTCGATGGCGTCGAACTAAGCGCTCCAGATTGATAACTTTTAATATCGGCCACCAGATATGGCTCCGTGTTCGCCGTTCGGATGACGCCAATAACGAAATTTCCCGCTCCCATAAATCAGGGAGGGAACATGCGCAAAATTGCCCTGGCGTAAAGCTTCAGAAATATTACTTGTTTAGTGGATAACAGAGGGAGTTATGGCCGTAGACGCGAAAATAAATAGTGAGGCCGCAGATAGTGGCGATTTCACTGCAGTGATTCGCGCGGGTTAGCGAAAAATCTGCCTTCACGTCCTTATCATTACGACCATCAAGATATGAATCTTACTTTATTGAAGCCGAAGGCTGTGACGATATATTTATTTTTGCCCCGTTTTAGTGCTTCGGCTTAAAACAGCCGCAGATGGCCGTTGATTAAAAGTTCTACACAAAATTGAAACGCTTAAATTTTCGACATGCGATGCTCCACCCTTATACTCTTTTTTTCAAATAAAACCCTTAATTTTACGTCTGTTAAACCCAAGTCGGAGGAAACCTAAGATTCATTATTTATCAATTTCGTAGACTATTATAGAATTTTTTTTGTCTAAAAACACGTCTTACAAAATTTCCTCAGATCACGTGTCAAAATTTTATTTGATTTTTTACGAAAAGAATGGATCGCTTAAAAACAATTTATACAATTTTTTTATATCAATTTCGTAGATTAACATTGATTTTTTTATATAAAAAACACGTCTTACAAAATTTCCTCAGATCACGTTTCAAAAATTTATACATTTTAATATATATTTTTAATTGATTTTTATAAAATAAAAGTATGGATTTCTTGAAAACCATTTATACAACTTCGTAGATTAATATAGAATTTGTTTTATCTAAAAGCACGTCTTACAAAATTTCCTCAGATCGAGTTTGAAGATTTTATGCATTTTAAGATATATTTTTAATTACTTTTTAAAAGAAAAGTATGGATCGCTTAAAGACAATTTATTTATTATATCAATTTCGTAGAATAATGTAGAATTTTTTTTATCTATAAACGGGTCTTAAAAAATATCCTCAGATCACGTTTCAAAAGTTTATACATTTAATATATATTTAATTTATTTTTTAAATAAAACTATTTATACAATTTCGTAGAATAATATATATTATTTTTTATCTAAAACCACATCTTAAAAAATTACCTCACGTCAGGTTTCATAATTTTATACATTTTAATACATATTTTAATTGCTTTTTTAAATAATATTATTTATACAATCTTGTAGAATAATATAGAATTATTTTTTTATCTATAAACACGTCTTACAAAAATTTTCAGATCACGTTTCAACATTTTATATACTTTAATATATTATTTAATTGCTTTTTTAAATAAAACTATTTACAAAATTTCGTAGAATAATGTAGAATTTTTTTATCTAAAACCAAGTCTTAAAAAATTTCCTCAGATCGCGTTTCATGATTTTATACATTTTAATACATACTTTTAATTGCTTTTTTAAATAATATTATTTATACAATCTCGTAGAATAATATAGAATTTTCTTTATCTATAAACACGTCTTACAAAATTTTTCAGAACACGTTTCAAAATTTTATATACTTTAATATATTATTTAATTGCTTTTTTAAATAAAACTATTTACAAAATTTCGTAGAATAATGTAGAATTTTTTTATCTAAAACCAAGTCTTAAAAAATTTCCTCAGATCGCGTTTCATGATTTTATACATTTTAATACATACTTTTAATTGCTTTTTTAAATAATATTATTTATACAATCTCGTAGAATAATATAGAATTTTCTTTATCTATAAACACGTCTTACAAAATTTTTCAGAACACGTTTCAAAATTTTATATACTTTAATATATTATTTAATTGCTTTTTTAAATAAAACTATTTACAAAATTTCGTAGAATATTATAGAATTATTTTTATCTAAAACCAAGTTTTAAAAAATTTCCTCAGGTCACTTTTCAAAATTTTATACATTTTAAGATATATTTTTAATATATTTTTTAAATAAAACTATTTATACAATTTCGTATATTAATATAGAATTTGTTTTATCTAGAAACACGTCTTACAATAAATTTCCTCAGGTCACATTTCAAAATTTTATACATTTTAAGATATATATTTAATTTTAAAAAAATAAAAGGTTGGATCGCTTGAAAACAATTTAATAAATGTCATATCTAAGTAATATTGTAAAATAGAATCTTCATGGATATTTAATAATTTCACGATACTTTCATACAGGTAATTGTCAACTGTAAAAAAAAACACATTATCAAACTTTGATTCCTAATCTCATATAAATTTATAAAAATAAATTAATACTGCAAAAATAACTGTTAATAATAATAAAAGTAACACCGATAAAAGAGAAATAAATAAATCTTCTCACCGCTGTGATTATGTTTAATTTTACGGGGGGTGGGGGGGGCAGTAAAATAATTAATTATTCTGCTAGAAATTATTTTTTTTTTCCTGGGAAGAAAAGGCCTTTATAAGCCTTATAATATCTCACGCCACAAAAGCGCTTAAATTACACCCTAGGTTAATGTGCTACATTTTCAATTCGCCAAAGGCGTTTTCTTTTATTCTTGTAAATTGGAAACTGGAGTCGCGATATCCATTTTTACCCTTTTGAAAAATAATACAGTTGAGTGTTTCACATTACAGTGAGTTAATTTTCATAAGTCATAATCGTTTACTTCATTTTATTTAAAACCGTAGTAACGAATTACTTCTAAATTACATATGTTTCTTTTTTTACGAATATTTATTCAATTTCAAACAAACAATGTGGCACTTTTGAGAGTACAGAAAAAGGATCACAAAATGCTCAAATTGATAGTTAGGATTACGAGGATAGCGAATTAAAACTTGTAACCAAATTAACGTCAGCCTCATGTGATGTTAGAATAAAGTTGAAATGAAATGTCATTATCATCTGTTAGTTAGTTTACTTTCAATATTTTCAATCATTATTGTCGTATGAAATAAAGTTTAAGGAGGGGGGGGGGAGGAAATTCTTCAGAGAATGACCAAAATCTTTATTCTTCTAAAAATAATAGTTACACTTAAATCAAGTTTCTTCAAGAAAATCTTGCAGGGGGTCTTTTCTTACTCTTAAATGGCGGTACAGAAAATCCTTAATATTTGTGATAAGTAACAGTCGCAGCCTTCTATTCATAACGAACTCAAACGATCACAAGTTCATTATAAATTTTTTTTAAAAAAAAACAACTGGGAAAACCTCATCGCTTACACAGAAACGAGTCCATTATAATTAGTATTAATATATTTTAAAAATTCCCACTCAACATTAATCAGTCAAATTCAAGAAAAATCCCAGCCAATTCTTCTATTCAATTAATGAACTGACAGAATTAGTTTAAAATTAAATAAATGTATTATGTACTATTGTAATTTTGTACAATTCATGACTCATTCCACGTCCTTGAAGCCCAGATTCTCTACAGGGTCTACGGAATATAATCGATTTTATGGAATGGAACCACAGTAAAAAATTAAATATATAGTTACCGGGGTAAACGTTAGTCTTGAAAAATAAATTTCTATCTCATTCACTGAACGAAGAAGCGATAACTTGAAAAACATATAATTAGGTAATTTTCCTAACATATTAATTATTATATTGAATTATTTATTTCACATCGCCTTCTATGCTTCTAATTTTTTCCCCCTTAAATTCAGCGACATTACATCCGATTATCAATCATTATTCTCAGATTCCTTACATTAATATAAATTTTAGACCTGCATCTCAACATAATTCTTACAGAATTAGATTTAAGAATAGAGTACTCCTTTCAAAGAACTTTTTTTTTGTGTGTGTGTGGCGCATTTATCAGGAACGTCAGTGGCAGTCTTTCCTCCAGCCTCTCTGTGCATTACAGAAGAGATCCGTGCTACTTTCATTCATTACACCCCTCTCTAAGACCCAATGCGTGCATCTCTTGAATTTTAACACGTTTCTCTTCAGTGATCGATCTTACTGGAACTGACAAGCCCAAAAAGAGGGAGCCCGAGCTCGAGCAAAAAAGAGAGGAGAGAGAGCATTGTCGACACCAGACATGATGCTAACATGATGTTCACAGCCTGCGACATTTTATTCATAAGAATAATAAAAATGTATTCGTGCATTGAAGTAATTTATTTAAAATGAAGTTGTTATAAAATCTCCTGAATAACGTAGTTTGATAAAAATGTAATATAATCAACCGACGTCGGTAGAACTCGTTGAAGTTATAATCTTTAATCAACTTCGCAGGTGAGCGAAATTCTGGCTTCCTTCATCAATAATGGAAAACAACATTCCACTTCCAACAACAGCTTTTATTTGTCTAGACAAACATTATACAATCATGATCAGAGTAAAGAAAAATATGGTTACAATTAAACGAGGGTGGAAAGCAAAATAGCGAGAAGAAATTCAGTAGAATAGAAAGTTTAAGTTTATAGTTACCTCAATTTTGTTGAAATTAAATTAAAACTCTAGCTTCGTTATTCCTAGTATTGATATCCCCGTCCCTTAATTTATTTTATGTATTTCATTCAACACAATTAATGTTTTCGATCACCATTTTACTCTTCAATTAAACACATTCAAAATAAAGATATTCAAACTGTTGTTTCCGTACCGTTTATGACCATAATTATGTTTAAAATGGAGTCCATATCCCGAAATTTTTTTTTAGGGTAGGGCAACAGGCTACATGAGGGAATCCACTTTGGACAACTCCCCTTTAATAGCATAGGAAGGGATTTGAAAGGGGGAATGCGGAAGGGTAGAGGAAGGTAGCCAAGGGTTAACTAGGGCCCCCGGGCTATATTTTAAGGATCCTACCCGGAATTAGCCTAAAGAAATGCAGGGAAAACCTTAGAAAAACCTGCATCGGGTATATCGGGCATTGGGTACTTCTCCCACGCCCTTCCGATAGCGGGAGAGGAGTTTTCTGTGGGGACGCAGCATTCCCTTCTCCGTGCCTCGACCAGTTTAGGATGCAGCTGGCCGACGATTCCAATGGGAATAGCGAATAACTCTTACCGTATGCCCAAGGTCTCTGACCCCGGAACATACACCTCTCAGAAGAGGCCGAGGTGCCTCGGCTTGTGGGAACCTTAGTTCAAAAACGGAGATGAAAAGGCATACCCAAAGGTAGCCCCCTTTTTTTTTAGGGCAACAGGCTACATGAGGGTGATCCACATTGGGCAACTCCCCTTTAGTAGCATAGGAAGGGATTTGAAAGGTGGGATGCGGAAGAGTAGAAGAAGGTAGCCAAGGGTTAACTAGGGCCCCCGGGCTATATTTTAAAGATCCTACTTGGCATTCGCCTAAATAAATGCAGGGAAAACCTTAGAAAAACCTGCATCGGGTAGGTCGGGCATAAAAAATAATCACATTTCAGTGTGAAAAATTTTAAAGCTAGATAAAAAAAAATATTTTCAAAATATGAGTCTATTTTTCTGATTAATTCACTTAAAAATGACGATACCTTTGCAAGCTTTAAATGGGCCACCAATAAACAAGTAATCGAAAATATGGTTTCCGATACAGGTCACAAAAGTTAAATTATTGCAACTCAACTAATTAATTGGAATTATTGAGTCATTACTGGTTTAATGTATCCAGTCTAAATTGAATATACATGTTGTTGGATGCGTTACTTGCACTTAGGTCATTGAAATGTTGGGCTAGTAAAATCTATATAAGTCATACTACCTCAATATTATTTACGAGGCTTATATGTTGCATTATTGTTTCGGGAATTGATAAACTAATATATAAAATTTTATACTGTTCGTGTCTATCGTGGCCCTGGAACCTAATGAAAAATAGAAAACTATTACATCTGTACAGCTTTACATTTATTTGAGATTCCATGTGCTATAAAATTACACCTAGTTCCAAAAATGAAAGAGCGGTTACCAATAATATGTTTCGCACTACACTGAGTACTCGAAATTTTAAAATTCCGCCACCCCTAACAATTATTCATTTGTCAATAAAATGCATGTTTCTCCAAAGATATTTTTAAATTCTTTCCTATGCCTAATAATTTTTTTTGTTTTAAAAAAGACTCTGGGGGTGTTTCTGACCTTGTAGTGAGGTGCTTTTTTTTAAAAAAAAACATTCCTTTGGGCGATCCTGTTTTGGCGAACCTTGTCGAAGTTAATTTCCCCCGTGCTGTTTCCAGTCCCACGAATGAAACGTTAGTAAATCGTGATCGCCCTCGCCACAGACAATGGGGGTGCCACCTGAACGTGACTAGCCTCTAGCAGATTGCTGCAGCAGAGGCCTTTGTGCACGCAGACTTCCGGTTTCCGGTTGCGCCAACACACAGGACCGGAACAGGAAGCGGGCGGGGTCTGTGCTCGTTACGTCACGCCCAACATGGCGACGATGCGCAATCTGCGGCGATCGGCCGATTATCTCCGGCCAATTGACTATATAAGGGAGATCCGGTTGCTTCCGATCACCGGAAATATTCTTATAATTATTTACCTGATCAGAATTTCTCATCACTTTAAATTGTCTCCTTCATCCAACCAAATTTGATTGGATAAATCAGAATTGCTTTCAAATTACTAGATAAACATTCTGCCAGTATGCCAGGTTTCAATCAGGAAATAAATTATATTACTAGTTCAGAGAATTGCAGTAAAATTACATTACAGTATTTCGTCTACTCACTTTAAAATATGAAATTATGATAAGATTATATGCGGTTAGAATCTGATTTTAATGGTATTATAGGCAAAAACTGGTATAAATGGCAAAAAAAATTGATGCATGTGATTACAATCAAATTAAGTCTTTTACAATTTCCTGTGACAAATGGCTGAGAACTTTAAAGCAAAAGAAACGGTACAACTAAGTATATGATATTCTAATCTGGGATAAAAATTCATAAAAATTGAGAGTATAAAGCCCAGAGGTAGATATAATTAAAACTTAAATAGTTTGAATGCCTTAAAAAATCCTGAAGTTAGATTTTTTATTATTATATAATCTCTATTTTAACCAGTGAAAAAACGTACAAAAGACGTAGCTCTCCGTGTAATAAGGTTGTCTTTTAAAATACAATATTGTCTCATTTCCGTCAAACAGTGAATTACCGAGTCGTCATTCCGCGTCCTCCACAATTCTCCAAACCTTTTGGCATTTAACAGACTTGGAAATAGAAATAAATTATGTGATGAGAAAATTATAAAAAAATTCTGTGTCAGGAAGTATCGTTTTCTAGAGCATCCAGAAAGAGGGATTAATAAGTAAGGTGGACGTAAAAACTGGTACACCGGCGCTGGAGACACAAAAACAAAATACCGTATCAAACCATTCTCACGCCAGACTCGGAAAAATTATGAGTTATAGATTTTTGGTGAAGGTCGTGTTGGAAGGACGGAGATAATTATAAGCTTCTGTGCATATGAGTGGAGCCAGGAGCACGTGACGGCTTCCGGCCGAATCCCAAAGGCGCTGCCACGGACACACTCTGCCGGCCGGACGTCGAATTAGCGGCGCCGGAAATGAAGCTGCGATCCACCCAGAGATTTATCTCTCGTACAACAGACGCGCAGCCGCATCCTCCACACAATTTACACAATAAATTAAGTTTCATATAAAGAGGTCCTAAGCACGGTCTGGACTGTACTTGTTAAAACAAGTTTCTATTGTAGAGCAGATTTCGAACTGTTAGATTTCTGCCTACGAGTGTCTACAAATCGCTGTCAGAGACTGAATCGTTTTTTAAAAAAAGTTATGTAAATTTTAAGAATAAACTTTCTTGAAAAAATATTTCTACTCGAATACCAGATGAGAGAACAAATTAAGAAGATCGCAGCTTCATACTAAAGAATGTGGACCAATATCTGCTATAGTTAATGGATTTTTGTAGTGAATCTAGTTTTTTCATATCGATTAGTGTAAATATTATCAAATCAGTCATGAAGGAGAATATAATAAAACACATTTGATATACAATTTCCATGGCAACATCCTTATCATCAGAAGTCAGTTTGATGATGGTCAATAATCGGAGAGATGCAAAAAATGTAACAATAATATTAAAATATATTTAATATATATATAATTAATTCAAAGGCGTAGTTACTCTTGCGCCACAATTGCGCGTACTACCATATTATTCTAAAATTGTTTCCATCGTACAATATAAATCCCAGATTAACTTCAAAGTGCTGGAGAGAGTTATTATTAACCTTTACATGAGCCTGAAATTAAGCATTTTAATTTACCCCGAATTACATTTAAAGTTCCATTTAATTTTGATGAGGGACCTGTTCCACGTATATGAGTTAGTATAATTAAAATAGTGAACATATTTTCATAATACAAAAATGGTACGTTGGTGACGTATTAATAAAATAATTTCACTTACAGCGATTGAAGAAATATTAAACACATAAAATTTCAGTAATTACGTAAATATTTTCAATTAAACAAATGAACACATTTTAGTGAGAATAATTTTAAATTATATAGACCATCTTCCTGGTAACATATCGTAGTTCATAAAATCCAGTACAGAGTAAATGTATTACCATAAATATTTTAAAACACTGAACAAGTTATTCTATACTTCACTTAATACCAGAAAATATAAACAATATACATTTATTACTACAAAAAAATAAAAGTCGAGTTTTAAGTATCCATATTATTGTAATTATTTTAGTTTGGTTTTTAAAATGATCCCTAGCAAATAAGTATTACGTATATTACCTACGCAGAGTTTTTGTCTTAATAGGTAATCAATTATTATTGCATTCGAGCTGAGTTAAATTTTAATAAAGAGCTAATAATAGTTTTAAAAAATTTAAGAGATTTATTTATCTGGCATCAGTTAAATAAATAAAACAACAGGAACATCATGAATAATTAAAAACAAAATAACATATCGTTTAGTTTCTTTTTTTGTAACGTTTTCATATGTAATAAACGAAAATAAATGTTGATTAATATAATTTATTTCCTGTAATATTTCAAAATTTCAGTAATTAGTAGCGCACACTATCAGAAATAACTCTCAAAAATTTTATTATTTATTGAAATATTACAGGAAATTGATTATATTCATTAATTGATTTGTTAAACTGCACGAGAAGATTTTTTTTCCCGCGAAACATTAGTATCAGCTTTCTGTAGTATAAAGGAAATTCATTGAGCTGGTACCTATTTCCAAAAATTATTTTAAATTGTGGTTTTTTTTCACTGCAATTAAATACTTGAAAATGTTGTATTGTGAAATATTTCTTTCTGGGGTAAGGAATCGCTTCATTCGTTGTAGCGCCTATTCTCCGCCACCAGCTGCGCTTCTCTGTCAAGTAAACGGCCTAAACAAGCCATTGCAGGGGCGAACCTCGTTTATCGCGAGAAAGGATGGAGGGCCGCGGAGTTTTTGCATTTCTCCCCAGTGCCTTCAGCAGAAAAGAACGCAAACATCTTGCCGGGCTGCTAAACAAGTTGTTAGAGCTGTTCCCTGTGTCTTCAAATACTTAATTCTCGTGAAAGTCCCGAAACAATTTACATCCCGTTTACTACTGCAAACCCCAATATTGCAATAAAAGTTGCAGGGAAATTTTGTTTATCAAATAAATATATTGCTTTAATTGATTTATAAACTTCATAAAGTAGATATGAAGTAAATTTTTGCGTTATCTATTTATAAAATTATAATTAATTTGCAGCACTCGTAAACGAAAAATGTAAGGAAATGTTATGAATTTAAACTTTCGAGCATATGATATTAGTGTGAGAATAATTTATCTCACCATATTAGAAAACGAAACCACAGTTCACTCAAGAGCAGAGTCAACGATACTTCTAGTTGAGCCCAGCTCTAGAAATACATCTTTCATAAATAATCAATAATTGTGAGTGGCGTAAGGGATTTCAGACGTCAAACGGTCACTGACAATCAGTTTATCCTATTCTTATTTACTATCAACGGCCAATAAAACTATTCAAATGTATCACGTATTATTGATTCTCAGTTTTTCATAATGTCTGACAGAAGTTAGTTGAAATATAGTTCATTTCGTAATTAACTCTCAATGGTTCGTAATCTTTAATGAAAGTATCGTTTATGAAAACAATTTTTTCCCGTCCGCTTAATTAAATACCAACGTTAATTTCTCTTCTTCCTGGAAATGTAATAAAACAGTGTTTCAATAATGCAACCTCCTGAGTAAAGGCTAAATTATTTCTAGTGTTTTGTTGAGTCTGCATTTCTTCATTAATTTCAGTGAATTTATACAGGTGAGGTAAATATTTTGAGTTTATTTAACGCTTAAATATCGGAATTATCTCGTTACTTTCATTGCATACAGAAATAAAATGAACTTTAAATCTGGTATACGAGTATACTATCTAACGTAATAAATAAATAATGTAATCGTAATACATATTCACAAAATTAATTGCAGTCTGTTAGAAAGTAGTTGTTGCACGCACAGTGACAATCTTCTTGAAAAATATTACGTCAGGCGCTCATACAATATGACCGGAAGCGCTTGTTCTTTCTGCGTTGTTTGTCTCCATGCGGCCAATTCATCAAGCTTAATGTTAAAATTAATTAAAATGTTCTCTTATATAACGAGTTTTAATGTAAGGCTTATTAATTTTAAAAACATTTATTTCAACTATAGTTTTACAGCTCGTGTTTATATTTACGATTTGTGTATTGTTGCACTATTAAAATAATTATTTTGTAGCTTAAAGTGCAATTAGGCAGCATGTGGAATCCGCTTCGTGACGATACGAATTTCCAAGGTTGGTGAGATTCTGGTGGACGTGCAGCAACGCGTGATCTCCAGGTGGTAAAATTGGCGTCCGTTACTTCGGAACAGATCCGCTGGAGAGACAGGGAGTTTAAAATAGAGTCTCCCAGTCGCCATAAGAAAAAAACACCGGTCATTGACTTATATGGGAAATTTGGAGATAAGGGCTGGTCGGACCTGTAGGGAGAAGGCAAATGATGTGAGATTTGTTCCTGAAGAAAATTGTACTTTTGAAGATGAAAGAAAAAGAATTCAAATTCCAGGTGTGGGCATGAAACAGCCAAAGCTTTTAAAAAGGTCTACAGAAATCAAGAGTATACAGTTTTTAAGAAGTTTTAAGATAGTTTCGGACAGTTTAATACAATTATTTGTGTACCGTTGTAGACTCCGACCGATGTGGAAAAAAAGCTGAAGCAAAGAGACAGATTTGAAGTGGGAAGGGATGCCAGAGATTCCGAAGTTCTCCCACGTGGCAGATGTCCATCGTCCAGGCCCGCTGCATTCCGAGAACCACCCCAGCCTTTCCATTACTAGTGATAGTCCTGTCTCAAAAGCGTAAACCCCAAGTGTGGGTAAGAGGAAACGAAAGTATGTAATTTCAATCCAAATTATTAAACCATATTTCTTCTGCTATATATCTCATGAAATATCTTGTAAATTTTATTTAGAGTCTCATGTTGGATTATAAATTTTCATATGTAAATTACATTGTATTCTGAATCGCCGGGAGCAAATAATCATCTGAAGTTTCGAATTTAACACATATTCACAAGCTGAATGTGAGTCTCTAGACTTGTATGTGAATTATGTAAAGTGGAACTGAAAACAAACCACATTATCCAAGGCTTCAAAGCTGCGACACCACAGCTAACCCCTTCCTCTCCCGCCATCGGAAGGGCGTGGGAGAAGTACAAAATGCCCAACCTACCGGATGCAGGTTTTTCTAGGGTTTTCCCTGCATCACTTTTAGGCGAATTGCCGGGTAGGATCCTTAAACCATAGCCCGGGGGCCCTTGTTAACCCTTGGCTACCTTCCTCT
Organism: Zhengitettix transpicula; assembly: GCA_037074705.1. Lineage (NCBI taxonomy): Eukaryota > Metazoa > Arthropoda > Insecta > Orthoptera > Tetrigidae > Zhengitettix > Zhengitettix transpicula. The sequence continues at coordinate 30,225,612 of CM073591.1, forward strand.
ACCGTTTCGCATCCCCCCTTTCAAATCCTTTTCCTATTCTATAAAAGGGGAGTTGCCACTATGTGGATTACCCTCATGTAGCCTGTCTACACCTTAAAATATATATATATATATATATATATATAAAAATAACAGAGTAAAAATATCTTTGGAAAGAAAAAGGACTCAACAAAATTATAGAATCACCGAACTACCAAATGAACATTATAAAATTCATAAAATTAATAAATATATTATTAATAAATGTAAATAACCTACAATTTATGTACGTTAGAAAGTTGCAACTATTTATTTACATTAAATTTGAATTACGTAATTATTAAATTATTAATCATTAAATTACGTAATTCAAATGTATTGTAAATAAATAGTTGTTATAGATCTAGATGTCAATGGGTCTGGAAAATTTTTTAATAAGAAATTATTGTCGTAAATTAAGTTAAATGAATTACATATTACTATAAAAATATTTTTATTACATGTAAAATTATAATTATAAAATAATCAATTGCTTTATGACAATAAAAGAGCACTATATTTAGATATGAAAGTAATTATTTGGCGGTTCCCAGTATTTCGACTCCGAGACGCCTTGAGAGCGCTCTTAACCGCGACGGTACATATGGAAATAAATTAAAATTTCAGCAAGGAGACAGAGACCGCAAAACTTTTTCTCGAAGCTCAGTCAAGTTGGTAATTGAATCTGTGCATTATTTTGGGACCAGGGGAAGACTTGGTATAGCGAGCGCACTTCTCTCGGCTATTGTGCTGTGCAGGGCTTCACGGCAGAGAAAACTTCAATCGGCCCTGCAGCCTTCCGCTGATCATCTCTGCCTATGTAGATTATCTCTGGAAAATTAGAAAAGTTGTTCGCTGCAAGTAATGACTTCAAGGTTAGGAGAAGCAGGCGTTTCGAGTCAGATTCCAGCAGGGAAATCAAAACAGACACGGTAATTACTAATTTCTACAACTTCCAATTTATTATGATAAAGTTGGCCACACTTCCTTGATTATATTTGAAAGAAACTTAGTTCTGATGATGCCATGGAAATTGTATATCAAATGTATTTTATTAAACTCTCCTTCAAAGACAGATTTGATAATATTTACAGTAGTCCATATGAAAAAAACCAAAAACACTTCAAAATCCATTAACTATTGCAGATATTGGTCCACTATCTTTAGTATTCTGTATAACTTCTTCTTTATTTGTTCTCTCATCTTGTATTCGAATAGAAATATTTTTCCAATAAATGAAAAAGTTATTATAAAACCCTTGGCTACCTTCCTCTACCCTTCTGCATCCCCCTTTCAAATACCTTCCTATGCTATTAAAGGGGAGTTGCCACCATGTGGATTACCCTCATATAACCTGTTGCCCTAAAAAAAAGTCTTCTAGGGCCTCTCCATTTTTTAACTAAGGTTCCCACAAGCCGAGGCACCTCGGCCTGTTTTGAGAGGTGTATGTTCCGGGGTCACAGACCTTGGGCATACGGTAAGAGTTGTCCGCTAATCCCATTGCAATAGTCGGCCAGCTGCCTCCTAAACTGGTCGGGGCACGGAGAAGGGAATGCTGCGTCCCCACAGCAAACTCCTCTCCCGCTATCGGAAGGGCGTGAGACAAGTACTCAATGCCCGACATACCCGATGCAGGTTTTTCTAAGGTTTTCCCTGCATTTCTTTAGGCGAATACCGGGTAAGATCCTTAAAATATAGCCCGGGGGCCCTAGTTAACCCTTGGCTACCTTCCTCTACTCTTACGCATCCCCCCTTTCATATCCCTTCCTATGCTATTAAAGGGGAGTTGCCCAATGTGGATTACCCTCATGTAGACTGTTGCCCCCAAAAAAAAGTCTTCTAAGACATTTTATACGGCGATTGCAATTGCAAATATTTGGTAGACAAAACGGAGGAGTAAAATAGTTTAATACAATTTGGATGAAACAGTAATTAGTTTTCAAGTAACCTGCGATATAATTGTAATACAAAATGACGAGGAATTTCTGAAGGTATCATCATTTACAGAATTCATGTGAATTATGTGTTTGATTATATCTTTAAAGGAATTTGAAGAATTAATTACAAATTTAAACAAAAAATGCGGATATTGATTAATAATCCTACTACGGATTTTGTTTAAAAGGAATTAACCTTGAGACAAGCTTGTTGAATAAGACAGACATGAGTTAATCGTAGAAGGGAAAAATTATAAACGTATATACAGACACACAGGAATTGAATATAATGAGGCTGATTTATAGTTTATTTTCCTTCATAACTTTTGCTTCTGCAACCGTAAAAGCATTCAGAATTTGTCAATAATTTTACTGTCATCGCATCTTTTCCGACGTATCCTTTTGAGTTTTGTAAGGCCTTGAAAACTGGTACTTTTTTCCTGATACAACCAGCCTTTCTCGTTATGATGTACTTAAATGGCACAGAGCGTTTGTATTCCTAGACCTTCATTTAACAATACACATTAAAAGAAATTAATGCCATCGATTAGTACTAAAGTGATTTTGTTACCAATCAACCCGAAAAGAATAATGTTTCTTTCATCTACAATCGACTTTACTATTCTAAATATGACGTGCTTTTTAATCCTTCTTTAGCAGATTCCTCGTGCAGTCACTAGGATTCTGTGACGTGTAATTGTTCGAACAAGTCCATAGCAAATCCAATGCGTGAGTGATAGCCTTGCTACGTGTGAAACGGCTGGAATTATGGGGCTCATTAAGCAAACCTTCGCGCTCCAGCTCAGCACATCCGAATTAGTCCATTAGCGACAGCAGATGGCTCTTAGTCGTTCACTGACATCCTTCATTACATTGTTGCGGAAATATAATCTTGCAGCACGTTACCCAATAAACGTTTGTGCTCCATTATTTGTATTATTCTTGTCTCAAATCTTGTACAAATTACAGATTAATATCAATCATTGTCGCTTAATTAATCTACCTTCAATCCTATTTTTATTTTAATATTTACGGAGCAAATGAATTATTTCAGAATATGTCTTTATGTCAAATAAGCCACATTAAGGGTTTTTTTTTAGGGCAACAGGCTACATGAGGATAATCCACGTTGGGCAACTCCCCTTTAATAGCATAGGAAGTGATTTGAAAGGGGGGATGCGGAAGGGTAGAGGAAGGTAGCCAGGGGTTAACTAGGGTCCCCGGGCTATATTTTAAGGATCCTACCCGGCATTCGCCTAAAGAAATGCAGGGAAAACCCTAGAAAAACCTGCATCATGTAGGTCGGGCATTGGGTACTTGTCCCACGCCCTTCCGATAGCGGGAGATGAATCATACGTTTACTTAAAAAAAAAACTCTTGTCCAAAAATAAATAGCGGCCTTAAACCTCTTGAGGAATTCTTAGGGGCAATACCTAATTTTTTTAAAAAAAAATTCAAGTAGGCTTATTTTCTTTAGCGGAAAACGTGTCTTCCTCTTATTTATCTTTGAACTCGGTGCAAAATTATGCAGTCACGTGGACTATTTAATGAGTTCGTTTTACCTGGGCTTAAAGAAAAATATTTTCCATTTCCTGGAGATGAATTCTAGTAATTATTCGTTATTATATTATTAAGTAAAACTTATAGCGCGACGATTTTTTTTTATTTCTGTTCTGCTTACTTTGATATACGATTTAATTCATGAAATCAATCATTCATGATTCTCTTTCGGTTATACACAGTTAAACTACAATAAAACATCCTGTCCAGCGTGTTTATTTAAAATAATGACATAATTGGCTTAAATTTTATTTAAAAATTGACAATAGGGCTTTAATAAAATTAAAAATTTAATTTTTATGCAGACAATAAGTTTTCCCTTAGGTAGAATACTCCATTTCTTTTTCTAAATTAAATTCTTGAGACAAAAAAAAAATCTATTACCAAATGGAGATCTTGTCTGGGTTAAAGAACAAGTATTTCCTCCCTAGACTGGAAACTTACTGTGCCAAACACAGCTAACACGAAAGTCTGAGCCACCTGGTCACGCAAGCTTGCCAACTGGCCGAAAGCCAGCATTAACTTATTCATGATAGGATCCGCAGTGCAGCCAACTTAAGTGACGAATGGCTTCCAAACTTGGACATTTCTGGAAGTGTTGTGAATTATTGCACAACCTATTCACTTCTAAAAATCAATTTGACGTCCTCAGAAAGTCTTTTAATAATAGACACGATTTTTTTCGTCATTTGTTTCCGCATACATCCCGGACTCTGCTGATGGTAACATAAATTTCCTCAAAAGTTCAAACGTTGGAAATAGGAAAGTATGCGGCAGTCTTGAAGTATTATAACACGTAAATGTTTTTCTTACTAAAAGTGAGGCTTTGCAATGTGATAATTTCAGTCGTTACAGAGTGATTGTATATAATTTAATATTTATAACGTGTAAATGAAGTATTTGAAGTCGAAGACTGTTGTGACTCTTATGAATGTACGATACCTTTATATCAGAAATTTATCAGACGATAAGTATATAACATATAATACTGTTATGGTCTTTGAGACTCTAGCAGAGTGCGGTAGCAATTCACTGTCATTGTGTGACTTTTCTTACTTCACCGATTACTACGCTGACCAGATACTTTAAGGGTTTTCGGGGTTCACACAATAAATAACGTATATATTCATTATCTTTATATTGAATTAAAAACAAATTAATAGTTTGAAACATTGATTTGGATCTATAGTCACTTTATACAATTAACTAACTCCTTGGCTCGACAACCCATGAAGGGCCTTGGTCTACCGAGACGGCTGCCAGACTGTCATCTTACATGACACATTCTGGATTTAGGAGTGACACCTGGTCAGAGTGTCGATTCCCCCGCAGCCTTAACTCCAGTTTTCTTGACCAGGACGAACACAAACACCCATGCCCATGCTGGGATTCAAACCCGGGACCTCTGTGATGCGAGGCAATGACGCTGACCACTACGCAACAGCAGGCCGGCACTTTATAGTGCTTCATAGTAGCTGAAAACCCCGAAGAAGTTCAACATGAAGGTGATACACATGAATCATCTTTGTTTATAAGATGTTTTGAATAATATTAAGACCAGCGATGGTGTGTACTAATTGATTTTTTTGGTAACGTATATTATTTTGTATGTCTGTGTTCTACCTCACCATCCTTAGTAAATGTGAACTGTTACCAATTTATATGAGCCCTGCGTAAATTCTTATCAATTGGTAGATGACTCTGCATTTTGTTTTTTGTAACTATCTTAACTGCTAATTTTTATGTGTTTTCCCCCCCGATGTTATACAAAGAACCACGGTTAGGAGTTGTAAAACTGACACGGAATCCGTGATCGTGTTATCAACGCGTATTGGTGAAATACCACGAAGTCATTAGTCTAATGTCAAAGAAATCATCCGGTTATTTCAAAGATGTAGTGAAATGTCATTGTCATATAATAAGTATATTAATAAAAAAATCAAGATAAATATAAATTAAAGTTTAGTATGTAATTGGCGACAAACATACGGTAAAACAGAAATTTCCTCTGAATATCGGCAGACCTTCTCAAGCATCTGAACATAAACATTTAAATCAGAGGGAGCCAGTCAACAAACCAAAGATAAGAAGGCAAAGATATTATGTACCTCATAGGAGGTCATATATTGTGGTTAGTTCATACGAGTCTCTTTGTACATTAAGAGTAAATTTACTATCCAGTCTATTTTTGATCATTTCAGATATTATTCTGGTTCGGTTTAACGTCAATAATTCTAACATTTGTCCAATTAAATTCGTAATTATGTCCCTGGCTATGCTTCGTCAGTACTGAAGGCTTTGATCCTGGTTTTAAGAATTACTGTTTTTACATTCTAATATTGATTATTACAGTCGTCAATTATTATTAAATTCAAGTTTACCTACACAGGAAACAAAATTATTCGCAGCAGTCATTATTCATCTTCAATTAATATTATTCTTTATTTATACATACATATTTTCATAATTGATATACTGTCTTTACGTCCAGTTTATTTATTTAAAATTATTAAATTTATTTATTATAATTTCAGATATCTGCAACCAAGGAAACTGCCCATTTGCAGATTACATAGATACATGTAATTTAAACGTTAAATTTACTTGGCTGCTTTAAGTAAAACAAAATATATCAGCCTATTAAGTCAGTTATTCATTATAAATAATAATTTTAAAATGTATAATAACAGAAAAAAACATTAAAACAGAGTCGAATAATTTTTGGGACCTCTTAAGGTGTTATAATATTTTTTTTTACATTTCATGTAATCAATTGTAATTATTGTTTTATAATTTTTTTCACATAATTTTATTATAAATTATCTCTATTATCGGAATTTTTCGGTAACGAATTTAAATTTTTATTGTTTAACCTAATTTTACAATACCTGAAGAGATACCAAATAATTAGGAATGAAACGTCGTGTCCGTTTCAATTTATTTTCTATTATAATTTTTTAATGTTTATTTATAATTAATTTCTGACTTAGTAGGCCGATGTTTCTTCATTTACATACAATTTAAAACATTATAGGGTGACAACGAATCATTTTTCACATCAATCTATAGTTAATAATAACATTTATTGATTCTTACGTATTTAATGCAATGGGTCAGCGTGTTAACCCCTGACGTTCTCACACTTTGGTCCTCAATGTTTTTGCTTGTTGGTCCTTACAAAAAGTTTAGAGCTTCAAAATGTCTATGTTCTTCTTCTCTAGTAAAAATAATTGTATGCGTAAATATTTTACATTTATACGAGTTCTCTCCCTGTGCGTGGTGCTGAGCACAAGTAATAATTGTTTGCCATTTGAACTTCCTGATTACGGAGCTAAGCCTGATGGATACTGTAATTGATCTGAATTAGGCTATGCATTCGAAACAAGACTAAGTTAGTCTGTTTTTAGTGGGCATGTGGTGTTCCCCCTCCAGCTCATTACCGCCGACGATTGCTTTAAACCACGGAGTGCCTCTGTGTCTGACGGGCTCGTCACGCTCTCTGCAATAATCACGCTCTTTGTCATCATCCGGTGCCCAGAAATCGAAAAACAGCAGTCCAGCATCAACTCGGCGCCGCGTGGGTTCTTACCCACCTATATTTACAAATATCGAAAAGAAAAATTTTTTAGCATAAAAAGACCAATGATGACACACTAGTTTAAAGCCTCTTTCACACAGAATGCGTCAATAGATGAAGTGAAAAATTAAATAAATCAAGTACGAACCTTTTTTGAACCTCAACGGTTACCAACGGTCATCTGATCATTTTTTTTTCAGCATATATATGAACAATTCCTTAAAATTTTGTGGGGAAGAAACAACTAATAATTATGTTTTCTTGAACGCCGAACAGAAAATTTTTCTTCTTCATGATGCGAATGGATGATTAAGCACTTCCATATTCTACGAGAAAACTTTTTGATTTAGTGAAGCATTTCTTGCATAAATATGTTCTGTACGTCATCACAATCGATAAATGCATTGCACTTTAACGTACGTGCTTAATTTTGACTACGACAGTCTTATTTAAACAAAACTATTAATAAACATGAACTTTATTAGAATATTTCCTGTTCAACACGAAGAATTCTTGATTCTTAAACATTTTCTAACCTCAGATAATTTCTTGAAGTTCTATTAACATTTCCTGATAAGTTGGTAGTTTTACCCAGCCTTTCACCTTCATAACTCACAAATCCTCCATTACACAGTCCATCCACCTCAATCTTGGTCTTCCTTTTTTCCCTCGTCGAGAAGAGTCTTGCTTTGAGCATTTTTTTTTAGGTATTCTGTCTTGCATTCTTTCTGCATGACACCTCCCACCATTGCAGCCTTTGGGATTTTATAAATCTCACCACACCTTGTCCTCTTAATTATTTTATTAATTTCATGATTACATCTTAATCTTCACACTCCATACAGGTATATATAAAATTGATAAATAAACAACAATAATTATCCAAAGCTAACTATTAAATTATTTATCATAATATACACAATTACGTATGGATCTATTCCTGAAAAATCGGACCCTATTTTTTTTTAAAAAAAATCAAGTTTGTTTATACTTATAGCTTGTCGTGTATAATATTTTACAAAATTCTACTAGTTTTATACTTATGTGGTAAGGGGTGGTGTTCAAATTAATTTAATTTAATTAACTTTTTGGGCACCCAGTGTATTGAATATAAAGCGACTGTAAAACAATTAATTTAAAGTTTTATTTACGTGCGTTCGCAAATTTACGCAACGTTGTGACATCTACCACTGACCTAATTTCTATAAATTTGCGACTACTGTAAATGCGTGACGATACGATATATTTGTGTCTAACATAAACAAAGCAACGAACAGCGTCAATTTAATTTGATATTACGGCATTAAATAATCACAGTACTCGGAAAAATAAACTTGTTTTTGCTCGCGATCGTTGGTTCCAGTAATTGTAGCTAGGAACTCTGAAAACAAGGCAAACTGACCACTGTTGCCACAGCCTCAGCCGATCGTGTTTACCCCATTACTGAAATCATTATTCCAGAGTGTGTAAACACAGCTTCTGACAAAACCAACATGTCTGCCAGCTTACAACGCACATGTATCCTACGCAGTCGTTTCGTTTACATTTCATCTGTGGTGTTCTCTCTTTACTTCGACCATTCCGATGCTGGAATTAATTCGGCGTCATTGAAGCTGCTTACGAAAGGTCATTTACAACCTGTCGGGAACGGAACTGATGAGGAATTACATTTCTTGTCGTAACCATTTCCATCAGAGTAGAGGAAATTCAAGATTTTCCTGTCTGAATCATCCATTATCATGGTCTGCTAACTTACAGGACAGCATGAACAATTTCTCGGAATCAGCCATTGCATGTTTTAGATTTATTGATTCTTTTAGTCCCCTACTGAGGAAAAGGACAAGTCAAAGCACACCGATAATAAAATGCAACAAGGAATTTTACTTAACTATGTAAATACACCAAATGAGAAGAAAAGACAAATTAGAACAATACGAAAAATAAATGAAAAAACTTACGTCTGATGAAAATAATGAATCCAATACAGACAAAAAAGGGTAATATAAATACCACGCAACGTTTCTCAGTTGACATCACTCAAAAACAAAAAGATTTTGAGTATTGTCAACTGACCAGTGCAGTTTTGTTTCTCTAGGATCTTCTTAGCACCTGACGAAAGGAAAAAGGATCCCAGAAACTGTATGTGGTATTTATATTACCCTTTTTTGCCTGTATTTGTTATCTTTATTATCCAATACGAAAAATACATATTAAATAAAATAAAATAAAAACAATAAATACACAAATGAGAAAATATCTATACAAAACATTAGTAAGGCCTGTGATTAAATATGGTGCAGTAACCTGGACAATGCCTAAAATAGACTAGAAAAATTTAAGTGAATTTGAGCTTAAAGTATTGAGAATAATCTATATGCCTGTAATGGAACATGGAGTAAGGAGATTGAGAAATAATCATGAAATTAATAAAATAATTAAGGGATAAGATGTGGTGAGATTTGTAAAATCCCAAAGGCTGCAATGGTGGGGTTCATTTAGAAAGAATGCAAGACAGAATACCTCAAAAATGCTCAAAGCAAGGACGAAGAAAAGAGGAAGAGCAAGACTGAGGTGGATGGACTGTGTAATGGAGGATTTGAGAGTTATGAAGGTGAAAGGCTGGGGAAAGAGGATCAAGAATCGAGAAGCATGGAGGCTGATCGTAAAGCAGGTCGAGTCTCACCCAGGGCTGTAGTGCCGTACAGATGGTTTATAAATGGCAAAAATTAAAATAAAGTGAAAAATGATTAATACGTAAATGTAGAAAAGAAAATCTTGACATAAATTAGAAAACTAAAAATTACCACCTCTCTATGAGCGAACCGTGTACATAAATATAAATTATACTGTGTTACTTTTTATAACAGTCCAGGGTCGGTCATCGGAGAGGTCATTAAGATAAAGGAGGATTGTATTTATTTCTATAATGTACATTAGGCATGCAAGCAGTCACGATAATTACTTTCCAACACAAAAGTAAAAGTATTTATCAATCTTGTTTTTCATCTTATCTGGTCGTGGGTCCAAACCAAATTACGCTAATTTGATTTAGTTTCAGTGGCCGAGAATCTCGTGCCTACGGTCCTCCTAACAGGGGGAAAAGAAATGGATCGTCTCCCTCCGCATTTCCAACCCTCACCACCCCCCCACGGCCCAGAAACTTTTTTTATGTGTGATAAACACGGTCCCCCACATATATGTGAAGATAGTCTTTACTTCCATCACCATTAATCCACGAAGTTGGTATTTCACCATTACTGAGTTATTCACGGAAAGATGTTGAAGGAACATTTCTGTGGTATTTTCACTCCTCCCGTGAATTATTGTGTTTCATTTCTTACAGCTCTTTCCTGTGAGTGAAATTTTTCACCTAATATTATTTAGAATAGACGTAACAAGCGGTTGAAGTCTAAATAGTGATGCTTGACCATCGGAAAATCAAGTAACAAATTTCGAGCTCACTTCGGAAAGGCTTATCTTTCTAAATCACTAAAATTAATGAATAGCAACATAATTAAAATGAAATAACTTTATTTGAAATTAAATAATCTCACTTTACGTGGATGTCGTGAAGGACTCTCCTGCGAAATTATTTCAGGAGTTATCTGAGGAAGTTGATATTAGGGGTAGAATAGAAAGGGTTAATCGTAGACTTTGCCAAAGGTTTTTATGTAGTGCTACACGATATCCCATTTGATAAATTGAACAAAACAGATATAGATAAAAGAGTAGTCCTCTGGAAAGAGAAATTTTTAAACGGCAGACGCAAAAATTAAAAAAAAAATGAGATAAAACTTCAGAACACGGAATCATACCTTTGGGAGTTCTTCGAGGGTCAGTAATATTTATAAATTATCTGCGAAACAACGGAAATTCTGGAGAAAAGCTTGTCGTGGACGACTATAGAAGGATAAAGAACTGTCGGGGTACATTAGTGCTACACGAAGACCTAGATAAAGTCAATAGTTGGACTAAATAAAAGAAAATGGAAATTAACGACAAGAAAAGCAGCTCAATCTCGTTTACAAGGCAATTGCTGATAAGTGAGACGGAATATAGTCTAGGTGGGATGTTAATTCCAAGGTTAACGACGTGCAAATATTAGCCTGTACAGTTGAATTTAACAATCCAAAATGCGAGGATTCTTGACATTTCGTAATGAGGAATCTAAAAAAGGGGGGCAAAAAATCTAAGGTGGGGGAGATTACTTAACTCTAGTGATAACCAACTTTGGAATACGGGACAGCTTGTTGACACCTCTGTAGAAGAAAAAAACCAAATGGAATCGTAGAAGAAAGTTCAAAAAGGAGCCTGGACATGGCAACGAAAAAAAAGATCAATTAGGCTGAGAGGGATGGATTGGAATCGGCCCAAAATCCAAAAGCTCAGTTATATCGGTAGGGCCACATCACTTCAAATAAAATGTCGGAAACAAAATAACAGATGTGGGAAAATTTTCACTCGCAAATAGGTTCGATTAAGAACTGGAATAATTTACCTGTGGGAGTATTTGGGTAAAATGCAAGCCAAGAAATAAAACTTAGGTTGAATCTCAAAAAAAATGTTCCACCCAGATAATTAATTAAAATCATAAACCAATTTAAAGCGACGTGTAGTGATCAACCATGTTTATTCCAAGCAGAGTTTCTTTTCCCTTTTTCCAAGTATCTTTCAATCATTTTTCTCGCCGCGTACGTACATTCATTATTATTTTCAGTTTAAGCTTGATAAAGGTTCCGACATGCCGAGGTACCTCGTCCTGTTTTGAGAGGTGTATGTTCCGGGGTCGCAGACTTTTGGCATTCGGTAAGAGTTGTCCGCAATTCCTATTGGGAATAGTCGGCCAGCTGCCTCCTAAACCAGGGAGGGGAAATTCTGCGGAACCACAGCATCTCCCGCCATCGGAAGGGCGTGGGACAAGTACCCAATGCCCGACCTACCTGATGCAGGTTTTTCTAGGGTTTTTCCTGCATCACTTTGAGTCAAATTACCGGGTAGGATCCTTAAACCATAGCCCGGGGGTCCAAGTTAACCCTTGACTACCTTCCTCTACCTTTCCGCATCCCCCCCTTTCTCTCCCTTTCCTATGCTATAAGAGGGGAGTTGCCACTATGAGGATTACCCTATACATAGCCTGGCTACACCTACAAAAAAAAATAAGAATTTTATCGTGTATCAGCCCCCGGGATATTTGCCCAATTGTAAAGAAATATATACTTACATAGTTTTTCTGGTGTTCCAATACGGAAATTAACCTGAGTGTCGCTGAAGCTTTGAATATGTTCGCTTATGTTAGTGCCACTTTGCAATCCTCTTTTTTTCCCCTTCTGTACGTGTACGTGTACGTGTGTGTGAGATTCTCATTCCAAAACAATGACGGAGCTTATTTGTTGATCCCCAAGGTACTCCAAACACAAATCAGGTGTTAATTGAGTTGGCTGAAATATTGTTATTGAATTGGCCGAGGGTTCGGTTGGTCCGTTTCCATAACAAAGGCGAGCAGGCAGCAGGCAGGCAGGCAGGCATTTGCCTGTTCGATCTGACTGCGGCTCTCTTTGAATATTTGAGGACGGCGCCATGTCGAGCGCTCCAGTTGCGTGAATGTTTGATGGGCCGCACAACAGTCAGCTCTCTTTCTGTCTCCCCCGTGATAGCTTTGCCAAACCCAACACGACTACCGAAAATTTGATAGTACAGCCACAGATAAATCGCCGACAATTCACGAAATCGTATCCCAACTCACAAAAACTCTTGTGTGTATTAGTACGCAATGTTTACGTAGGTGTTATTTCAATTAACCTGCAAATAGATTTTACGACTGGGACGATTTCGACTGTGTGAGGTCTCCTGATCCACTTTTATTCACCAACATTGTTCAGCTTCGCTCAATATCTATTCAAAGAGCTGAGTCATATTTTATTTTCCCCGACTTTGCCCGTGTACTTATTTATATTTACCCGAAAAATATTTTAAGACTATATTAATCTTTAGTCAAGAAGTGATTTAACCCTACTCTAACTGTTCCTAGTTCCGTACAGACGTTCGACCGATAGTGCATTAATTGAACAGCTGTAAAATACATTGAATTTTATTCCATTCATCCCAACAAAAAAATACGAATAGAATACTTAAATATTCTCCTTGAGTATTGCAGGATGTAATTGTCCCTCAGTCTTCAGACATTACGAACGATTAAATTGATGAAATTCTTAGCCATATTCAAATTTTAACAAATGGTCGCCATATTGGAGTCACTAATTCATCACGAAAATTATCTTACCTTTTCCGAAAGGATCGTAAAGTATTGTTTTTTTTATTATCAATCGATGGAGTAATGCTGGATAAAATTATACTTTTTGTACAATGAAATTATTTCTGCTTTATTTCATTACGGAAAAAGGAACTATTTCCTTTGTTCGTCGCGTAGTAACGTCTCTCTCGCGTGACATCACGGTCTCCTGGCGTGCAGTAATTGAACACAAAATTATCACGTTTTTCAATTATAATATTTATGCTAGGGGTTTCTGACCCCCACAGTACCGTTTCTCGAGTTTTGAAGAATATGGTGTACCGATTATTTTTTTTTTGCAATTTGTCCACGCGTTTAAATTTGTCTATAAATTAACGTAAATACATACATACAAATATACATCCTTTTTTATTATATTGATATATTACGATTATAAATACTAAAACAGAACTACATCCATGAGTTGAAGACTAAATTTAAAATTTATGACCTTTTATATTCACATCAAAAATGTTAAATCACTTTCGTATATAAAAATTATATCCAGAATGGTAAAACGACAAATCATAGTAATTTTCAGACGTTTTAATTATTTATTTACAGTAGTATCAACAGCTGAGATCTTTAGGTTACTTTGTTTCATTTTTATCTTACTCGAGGAACTAATTGACGGGAGTTTCTCAGTTATCCGTGCACCTCACCGTGATTGGAACCCGGGACCTCTGTGGAGCGAGGCAGTAACGCTGACCACTACACCACTCGAGGTCGGCTAAAGGTTTTCTACAACCTTAATCTTCTACTCTGAGGCCTCTACAATTTTGGTTTATGATTTTCCAAAAGATACTCGTCTTCAGTAAGGAAACGAAATTTTCTCTCTATCAATTTTCTATAAAATGTTATGGTATTATTTCCTTATATTTTCTTAAGATAATTATCACCAATTTTGATAAATTACTAATTATCCTACAAGCACACGTATTTATTTAAAAAATCCTCAGTTTGAACAATGGAAGTTACTCGTGAATGCCGATGAATATTTTCGCAAATACCTACTCGTACAGTGTTAAGTCCATTAACTGATTTACAACAGAGACATTTGAACTCCAAAGCCTGTCAGAATGACGTGAAAACTGAGTATTTACTAAGATTTAAATTTTTTAAATCTTTTATAAATGTACGAAAATAACCACAAAAAAACTGATTAAATAGGATTGATAATTACCATGCACAGTTGACCGTTTAAAAATAATTGTTTTTTTCTGTTTTACATTGATTTATTTACAGTCGAATCAACAGCTCTGGTTATTAGCGACTCAGTATGGGAACTCATTTTTCTTTGTCGGTGCGGACTGATTTGACGAGGGGTTTCTCTCACGCACACGAACGACCATGGTCTAACCGGGATTCGATCCCGGGTCCTTCGTGATGTGAGGCAGTCACGCTGACCCCTGCACCAGCAGGAGGTCCTTTATTATTAAGATATATCAAATAGATCTTACATTTTTTTTTCAGTAGCTTTCGTATTTTTTTCGACATTTTCAACTGTTTCGTACCATAGTTCTAATTTTACCAATAAAATCACCTAAATACCAGCGATTTAGTTACTAGACGAATGTACGTTCAATTACTGTATTATAATAATAATTATTATTATAATTAATAAATAATTAACTATGACTAAACCAACCATTTGTTAAATTAATATAAATGTGAACAAATATTGCAACTTGTAGGGTCTTTATTGATAACAGTTTTGTTATGTACAATATAATATATATTTATATACAAAGAAAACAAAGAAAAATAATAATACACGTAGATAACAGTTCAAAGAGTCCACAAAAGTCAAAAGCTACAGAACAAAGAGTAAGATTTATTGGTATGTTTAAGCAATAAATATTTTTAAACAAACAGAGAACTTTATATGGTAATTACCAATCCTATTAAATTTTTAAAAGTCTTGCACAATATTTTCAATTTATAAATATCGTTTAAATTGGCAGCAGAATCTAGTTCTTATTTTCAAACTTAATAAATTGATTCTGAAATGTTGAGAAAATAATATTGTAAAATTGCCAATTTCGATGTGGTTCTTAGAAACTTATAAGGCCAACGTTTAAGAAATCCATACAACTGCAATAGTGAGAAAACAAAACTTGTGAATAACATTTGTTTTCGACTCTTGATTGCCTACACAACCAGAGAGCGTGTAAGAAAATCGCTCCTTCTACCATAACACTAAGTTTAGCAGATCCTTGCCTCTCTCTTCAGAGAGAAAGGAAGAAAGAAAAAAGCTTGTCTCAAGATGCAAACATTTTGAGACGTTTTAACTTTCTCCGTTCGCCCTGGAATTCGGCACCAACACTGTAAGAGGGGAGGGAGATATCGGATATTCACGCACCGAAAACTTCTAACCGGCGGGACGCGCCGTGCGTAGAGATTGAATGCGACGCCAGCGCCATCTCAACAAATAACAAGTGATATTGATTCCTCACTCAGAAAGGTCACACCTTTATGAGCCGTTAATTAAACTTTATTATGAACCTTACAACAAATGTAATTGGGGGTAATATTCACAATTAAAAATTAATTTGTTTGATACATTCATGTGAGTGAATGAAGCAATTAATTATAAATAACCGTAGAAAACTTGCCATTTCTTCGACCTTTAAATATATAATTTTAACCATTGGTAAATAATAAAGAAAGTCCTTACTGAATAGATGAAACGATCCCATTGTAAAAATATAATTGAGCCAATCCAATATAATTGATGCAGAACATCTAAAATCAAAAGAAACACTCGACAAGCAGATTTGTGACTCGATTTCATTTGGAAGCAATCGTTATCCCGTTAATTTAATTGCTTGAAATATAATGAAAAACTTCACGTCATTTTTTTTCAAGTAACATTCACTAGCCCCTCATTTTTCCTCCTCTTAGCTTATATCCACAATGTGAGTTTTGTTAGAAATTTAAGTCAAAGGGAAAACGTTTAATCAATGATCATCTCATTGTTTAGAGTTGCAATTTGTTAAAAAAAAACAAATTTCAAGTTCAAAATCGCAGAACCGTTTCATAATTAACTATGACTAAACCAACCATTCTTAAATTAATATAAATGTGTGAATTATCTTTATTGATAACATTTTGTTACTTACAATATAATATATGGTATATATACCAAAAATATATAAATTTATAGTGAGGTATTTGATTTCATTTGATTTACTTTATTCCATTAGTCCTCGTATGAGGAAATAGGACAAGTCAATACATAAAATAACAATATAATAATTACACGCTACAATTATAAATAATTAGAACATTAAAATACTAAAATTCTGGAACACAAATTTCCCTGTCCAACATAAGTAAAATAACTATACATTAATAATAACAAAAATAATTATTATTTAACTATACTGAGTGTATAATATAATATTTACAGTTCTAATAAAAAAAAATTTAATACGTACTAGTAAATAATTAATGATTCAAGAATTGGCTATCATAAAATATAGAATTGCACATCACACAAGAATAAAAGAATAGACACAAAACTTGACACGCGCACACTTGGGAGGAAACGAAAACGACGGACAAGTGACGTCACGAAACAGAGGGACGAGGAATCTGCCCTTCGGTAGAAACTCCAGGTCGTACATGCAGCAAACAAATAGAAGAGCAGAAAAGACCAACAGAGACTAAACAAATTATGAAATAAGTAGTTTTATTAGCAACACATTCAACACTTTTGCAGGTATTTTTTAAAAAAATTAATTATTAAGGAAACGATCAAGAAACTCTTGTACAGAGTAAAACGCGTCTCAATGTAGAAATATTCTACTGAAGTAGAATATTTAATCATTGAATCTCCAAACTCTTCTATTTAATAAATATCAGGGTTTCCTACTTATAACAACATTTATTGGGAGCTATAATAATAATTTTACAGTTTACTGGCTTTTAACACGGTAAATATGCAAATCTTTTTCACAATGGTTTTGTGGGGTTGTTGCTTTTTTTTTTGAGAAAAATATAAATCAGAGCTGGGTACTTCAAGGATTGAAATTATTGTTAGTTTGTCTCACTGTTATATAATCCAAATTTCTCAGAGTATTCAAATGCAGCTCAGACAATCCACACGCATCTTGTCAGGGTCCCAAAATTGCAGTCCACGTCTCCATTACAACGTGGTGCGACTTCAACACCCGTGTGGATCAAACAACAACACTTTTTTGATTTCTCCGCGATCCACACTACTCCAGCGACAAATATATTAGTTTCATTTTTTAAAAAAAGAATAACATTTTTCCCTGTAAAATAATTGCCATACAGCTCCACTAACTGTCTTTATTAATTCGGTTACCACACACCTGTGACAAATTTTTTTTCAACTGGAGCTAGTGAGGATGTGTGGGTTTCAAGTGGCGACGATAGACCCGCTGAAAATTGGCGGTTACGGTGCTGCCCCGGTCGAACTCTGTTTGAACCGGTTTTGGAGGAGGTCACTCGGTCTGGTCTTAAGCTTTGATTCGTTCCCCGCCTTCAGAAAGTGGGTTTTTCTGTCAAACTTCGGAGCCAATCTTAGTATTCAATCTTGTTACAGCCATCTTCGAGTGAGGAGGACTCCTGGGTACTAAATACTCAGTCTAATTCCTTTAATATAAACTTTGTCTTTAACTTAATAGCGCTTTCTTAATCTTGTTCATGTCTCTGGACGGTACTTAGATAACAAGAAGTCTTCCTTTCGACACTGCAGAAAATACGGTTCTGGATTTTCCTCCGACCTGACCTTCCTCAGCCTGTTCATTTCCGCGACTTAGCTAGAACTAATATTCCGTTACATCCGTCTTATTTTGACGCAGTAACGCAATATTACATAATTTATTTGTAAAAAAAATAATAATTAATTTTGTATTATGATTTGTGTTTATTATAATACATAATAATCACTTATATATAATATTAAATGCGGACGGCAACTGATATATGTTGATTCAGCCTCAGTGTTTAATTCATTTTCTTTACTTCCAGGTAAGCGTTCATGAGACATGGCAACATTTCTCGTAAGTGCATTTAGATTACATTAAATATAGTTTCAGTTTTTAAAATATTTTTTTCGACAGTATAATCTATTTAAAATTATTCTTTTGTCAATTAAAAATTAAAACATTCTTAAAACATTACTAAATCATAAAAGCAAACTGTCTGTACATCTATGAAGTCTACTTCCATATACCACGAGTGTATTGCTTATGCAGCTTCAGTTCATGATTAGTATTTATTATAAAGGGCGTGTAGCCAGAATGGAAATCCATAACGTTGGATCTCCGCAATCGCTATCCGGCGACCAGAGCCAAGAGTGAATTCTGCAACAGCTCGTCATGTTAATTCCCATAACACGGTCCACTAACCCCCACAGCCGCCATCCGCCATTTCGACTGTACAACACCTGCAATATTAATCAGTCTGCAACACGGGCCCGGAGGAGAGGGGACTCCCCCAACGACCGTGTTTTGTTATTGGCGTCATTACGGCAGGTGAGGGTGTGTGACGTCACCGGCGGCAAAACATTATAGTTCCTATCAAATATAAACATTGCAATTGGGCAAATTGCTTCTGGTAATTCACAACACATCACAGCTGACTAGTCAGATATAGTTTCACCTGCTCGCTCCCCCACAAAAAGAGAAATCTCACCTGCCGAAGAGTTTCCTCTAACAATTCTTGATTTCTAATGTAGAGGAATAACTTGCATCTACGTCAAAAAAATTATTAATAACTCAAGTAAGCCGACGCACTGTATTAGAGTTACAGTCTATTAATTTAAATATCGAAACTAATAACAGATAATATTTGTAAGTAGACATTTTGACTTTATAGTATATTTCAGATCACTGTGTACAATGAAAGAAACTCAACGAATCGTCTCCCTCCGCCCATATAAGGCCTCATAGTACATTAAATTAATACAGGTAAGAAAAATAAGATGTAGACAGGCTATGAATACGGTAATCCACATAGCTGCAACTCCCCTCTTATAGCATAGGGAAGGGAGTGAAAGGGGGGATGTGGAAAGTTAGATCAAGGTAGCCAAGGGTTAACTAGGACCCCCGAGCTATGGTTTAAGGATCTTACCCGGCATTTCGCCTCAAAGTGATGCAGGGAAAACCCTAGAAAAACCTGCAACAGGTAGGTCGGGCATTTGGTACTTGTTCCACGCCCTTCCGATGGCGGGAGAGTAGCAGCTTTCCCCTCGCTGTACCTTGACCAGCTTAGGATGCAGTTGGCCGACTACTCCAATAGGAACAACCTTCTAGGGTATAATTTTACTTTTCATATACGAGTTACTAGTAAAAGGCAAATTAGAGTAGTGAGTATGAAGCTACTTGTCTGCCGACATCATCCATAAATTTTGTTTAGATCCTTAGACCGTATCTTTGCTATTCTTTGGAAATATTTTGTCTAGACAATGCCATTTCTACTGCTAAAACATTCATAATAAAGAGGTGCAGGTTTACTTGTTGGAAAATTACTCAAGCATGTAATAATATCTCAAGGAAAATATTTTAAGGGACGTCACCAAAAATTAAAATTATATATGTGACATTTTAACAATTTAAAGGGATGAATGTGATGTATGAAATGGTGTATTTTATATATGAATATTAAGAACATAGGTTTTCTCTTAAATAGTTATGATTGTGATCATGAAAAAAAATGTCTCTTTTATCTTCAATTACGTAAATCCCTCTACCAGAAATTATGTACAATTTCTTCCAATTGTGTTTATTACAACTCTGTCTTATTTTTTTAAATTCAGCCAGGGAGACTCAAAATTCCACATACTCGTTCCATTCTAATCTAGTAATTTGCTGTCCAATCGAGGATTTTTCCATCCTGATCCTTTAATAATAATTAAAATGCTCTTACCTTCTCTGCCCTGCACATACACGATTATAAAGAAAAACGTACAATAAGTAGAATATAGGGAAAACTGAGATACTTATTGTAAATTCAATATTCCTCACTCCAAAGTTTTTATTGACTCACGTGATTCATAAAATAAGAGTAAAAAGTTTTTCTTTTGTGGTAGAGAAGAAAAGAATTCCTCCAACTATTTCTATTGTTATCTGTAAATAAGTGCAAATTTATTCTAATTAGATCAAGAAGTCGCCAAATAACGGACAAAAGTCAGTGATAGAATTGATACCACACAACATTTCTGTAATCCTTGTTGCTTTCGTTAGGTGATTCAGAAAAACGTAACAGCCGCAAAAACGACGCACCGCACAAACTTTGTGACATACCCAAATCCTTTCTTACAAACACATCTAAAAATGTTATA
This sequence comes from Zhengitettix transpicula, assembly GCA_037074705.1. Lineage (NCBI taxonomy): Eukaryota > Metazoa > Arthropoda > Insecta > Orthoptera > Tetrigidae > Zhengitettix > Zhengitettix transpicula. The sequence goes on from CM073591.1 coordinate 30,246,308, forward strand.
AACCGTCGTCTAAAATTCGGTGTGCTTTTTAATTGCTTGATTAAATCAACAAGGAGTCCACAACATTGTGTACTATTTATTTTATCACTTATTTCGTCTGTTATTTGTCTATTTATTTATCTAATTAGTAGAGATTTGTATTTCTACTATTATAGCAAATAAATGGTTTGCGGCATTTTTTTCTTCTACAACACAAAAGAAAAATCAATCAAAATTTAGTAAAAATTATTTAATTTTTCAAAAAGCGTCTCATGTATTTTGGTTAGAGTAAGTATTTTGTTTGTAGGACGACATGGACGACAGGTTGTCTGTCACTTAGCGACTTCTTTACCTAACTAGTAAATTTTTAATATAGGCATTTTATATTTCTAAATTGAAGAACAGAATAAATGCTTTGAAACGATTCTGAGTCATACAGGCCAATGAAACGGAATTCAAGGATCAGGATAGACTCTCACTTAGTTTGAGGATAATCCCCCACGTCGAGTGCCCGATAAGTTCGATTCCAGATCCAATCAAAATGTTTCCATTCTGATCCTTTTATAATTTTATAATTTCCGTGATAAATCCTAATGTAACTAAAACGCCTTGTAAGATACATTTACCCGTCGGCTATTACTTTGGATCTAATGAAGAATCCCAATGTTTTATCTCCTCGTAATTTGATAAACCTCAGGCTGCCGTAAACGTTGAGTGCATTCTGGCGTTATTTTGTAGCGCCAAAAGCCTGCAGCTAAGTATTAATCGCGTAGTAATCGAATCCGATCGCCTGCCGAGTCCTTTCATGTCCGCGGAATAAACGAGAACTTAGTAATTGCGGGTCAACATCGCCCCTTCTAGGCATAACGAATCCATTATTTTGTTGTTTTTTTTAAAAAAAAACACTCTCATTTCATCGAAATTGTAAGCGATCGCTTGTTATTATTTACGAAGATGTTAAGTCCGCGTGACAGATCTATATTCTAGTCCATGAGAGAGCTTAATTCGTTATCGTATGTGGCAGACGTAGCCCTGGCAATCAGCGCACAGACACAGCACCGCTGTTTAATTAATTTAACTGTTGGTATCGATTGTCTGTCCCTACACGCAGCAGCTCTCCATCGCAGCCCATGCCCATTGCCTTCGCCTTCCAAGTACATCAAAAAATTTACCTTCAATATACTAACAAAAATATTTTTGCTCCTCAAAATATAACACGAATAAAATAATAAACACATCTGTTGCATAATTACCTGTTCATAAATATGATCAGAAATTAATATTTAATTATATCGTATACATTTTTTTTATCAGAAGTGTATCAGTTTTCTTATCTCTTCAGGAACCAGAGAGGCTCAAACCGGACTCGAATCCGTAATTATTTTTGCATAATCTGTCTACACGATACGTTTAAGATAAAAAACTAAACCTTGAGGCATCATATGAGTTTTTATGCTGACTCACTATTTAACCCCTTACTAACACATTTTCTTCCTTTTATACATACGGAATTACGATATTAAATATCTTACATATCTTAAATTTTTATTCTTTGGAGGAACCAGTTTATTTTAGCGCAGCTTACAGTTTTCTGGAATTTTTATATATGCACTTCAGTTCCCTTCAATACATTACGGATTAAACTAAATTTAAAAACCATACTCTTATTAAATTATTATTTTATTTTGAACTTCACTCAATAATTTAAATAGCAAACTTATTATTTATAGAACAAATGACTATCGTAATTCGTTAATCTTCTTCGGATAGTTCTAAAAAAATTCTAAAGAATAATATATACAATTCCTCTAGTATATTGCGTTGATTATTCCCTTACAAACACTGTACACGAAAGTAAAATTGTTAACAATTAGCGGTGGAATGTTTAAAGATTGGATGAGGTGGGAAAAATTTAAATGTCTATGGATGCTGTACTATTATCATTAATTTCCCCCAATTAATTAGTTTCAATCCGTATAGTTCAGCAAACAAGACTAGTATCAGTATTTTACGTTGTCTATGAATTAAATTATCTACGATTTTGTATAAAACTACTGTTTTATAATTTAAATGTTTCCATTGGCTGACTATGTAAATTAACTTATAGCGAGCATTAAAATGTTAAAGTTCCTAAATTAAATTTTCTTAGACAGATATACCACAGTTTAACGGCCTTAAATATCGCTTCTCTTAATTTATTTTCTTTTAAATTTTTTCATCCCGCGACATTAAAAGGTTAATTCAAAACTTTAAGCAGCTCATTCCAACATTTAGAAATTCTGGGCGGGGGAAATAAGTGAACTGATCCTCTGTAAATTAAATTTTACATGATTTAGGAGCAGCCTCGTGCTTTCTGCCCCCTTCTCCACTCGTTTCAGCCGTATTTCCCGTAATTGGACAAATTATTGTCCCCTGAAATCCTATCAGTCCGAATTATTGCAGCAATCTTCTCTCTAGGCTCAGCTCACTGTTGTCAGGCGAATTAATTAGTTACAGAGTCCCGATCTGAATTATTCTCTTTTTGTACTGTAGACTGAACTAACAGTAGTATAAAATATCTCTAGCTAACTAATTCAGTAATTTTAATAAAATAAATTCAGTTCTATTTAAGCTATAACTCTACAAATTGTAATATAATCTCTGGTGGAACATTTTCAATTACCATTATGCTCTTAGTAGTTAAACTGCTCATTAAATACATATAAATTTGGACCCGAGGATCTATTTGTTCTATCTTCATATATCGTTGACATTTATTTATAAACTATAGTCACAGATAAAGAAAATAAATTAAAATGAGCATGTATAATTTGCTTTAATAATAAAACGAAATAATTTCGACTAAAATATTAAGAAAGCGTGCGGAATAATATAATATATATAATATCATCTATCAATGCCGTCAGCTATATATTATTCATAATATATTTTCGTAGTAATAAAAAATGATGTCGGAGGAATTTAGAAAGGATTTCGATACAGATCCGGAGAAACAAAAAAAATCCATTAGAGGAGATGGAAACTAGTCACATTGCAAAAGGATTGGTCGGACAAGGCAGACGAAGGAAGGGCTATTGGATGGCATCAAGGGGATCAGAAGTATATTGAAGGGCCGAGGACACAGATATAGAGCTCAGTAAACACAAGGCGAAATACACTTGAGAAACACAGGAACGGAACATTCCATTAGTTACAAACTTCGTAGCGGACGAATATACGTTTTTGTTACAATATAATTGCCTGTTTTACATATTTCTACAACGGAATAAATATCTAGTTTAAGTAAATATTCTTTGAGAGAATTCAAGTGTCAAATTTATTATTATAAAAGAAAGACATATTTATACAAAATTGTTTATATTGGTGTTGAGTCGAGGATTCGGGAATATTTCACCAACCACATCTAAAGGATAAAATAAATGCATATTTTTCTTTGTCTTGCGTTTAATACAAAATAAAATTGAATTTACTGTTATATATTTTTTAAACGGAAATAATAAAGTATTTTCAGCCGAATAAACAATTCTCGTATACTCCAAATAAAGAAACAAACCGAATTATTAGTAAATAATCATTAATTAAATGTAAAAAGGTAAATTTTGAGCTTAACCTACAGAAACATGCATGGAGCATGTGTTTTCACCCCCCCCCCCCCTCCGACCCCCAGAACTCTCATTTATATTGTAAGTTAACTGACTGACTTGGTAAATAACAATTTGTGCCAAACTTTGGAATGAGCGTGGTATTTCCGACTATGTATTGTAACAACATTTTTTAAAATGTACGTATGTAAATACACAATTGTAATGTACATAAAGCAAAATAAGTAATAACAAAATTATCCCGTTCGAAGAACAAACTTGACGATTTCACACGAGGTCTTACCTCAGGGTTCCGTGGGGTATTGTCTCTCTCATTAACTCTTCAAAGCCTATGGTTCCGCACCTACACCATTTAGTTCCCCATACATACCGTTTCTGATGGCGGCAAGCTCAGCGGGATCCAGTAGCGGGTTTTAGTTTGTCTGATGACGTCAACAAGCGACACACGCGTTTAACACATAGCATGGCCATTCTCCCAGTTACACGCAAGACAAGAACATTAATCAGATGGATCAAAAATATTAACCAAACAAGAATTCCTATAAATCAAAAAAAAACACGAGTAGTCTCACTACTGACTACTAGCAGCAATACAATGCAATACAGAGATATTCCTCTCCTCTCGCAGCCGTTGCACATTCTTATCTCTCAGATTAAAAAAAAAAGAAACATCATCTTCCTTGCTAAGGGGCAACATTGTCCAGCCACGATGTTTATAATCCTGGCCTGATTAAGTGTTAAAAATAAATAAGCCTAAATAAAACTCTCATCAGAAATTTAGCATGTAATCTGCATACTTAAAAATGCAGTAATTAAAATTTGTTGACAAATTATTCTGTCGTAAAATTAAAAGAAGAATACTAATCGTAGAGGTATAGAATCTCTGCTCGCGGCCCGCGATATCAGTGCACCAAGGAGGTTAGGATCACAGACATATGTGTTTACTGCACGTAAGAAATAAACACGAAAAAAAAATATTAAAACACACAAAACAAACTAAACTTGGAAAACTGTGACTGGCGTAAAATATCACAAGATATCTGTTGAATAAGTTAATGGAGCTAATAAATATAGTTTCCTTCGATTACGTAAGTACAACTGAATTTAAAGTAACACTAACCATATTTTCATAATGAAATTTATTCTTTAGACTGTCCCAATACGTGGTTTTTATTTACAATATATAAAAGTTTGTTTGCGTGTCTGGTGCGAATATCTTGTTAGTCTAAACGATTATGTATTAATCTATAAAATATACATGTATATTATAGTTAAATTATTCAATTATTTTCTTTGCTTCGTCGGTATTTGCGCAAGACGAAGTTCAGATTATTTTCTTTAATGGTTTTTTTTTTAGAAACAGACCCAGGCAAACTGCAACTCATTTTCGCATTAAGGTTACCCTGAAATGTTCGTTTAATATGCATTAATTCTAAACCCCCGGCGTGGGTTACGTGATTACATTGAGGGAAACAACGCACTTTAGAGTTGTTTGATCTTTTTTTTCCCCCTCCCCTCACTCGTAACTCGTCATACTTTCAATTAGATTACGTGATGAATTAAGTATACTTGTAAATGTGCTTGCACACGTCTATTTGTCTGGACCGTCTGCATACATCGTCGTGCTAATTAACCAAAGCACATCGACAACATTGTACGAGGGCGGAACGAAAATTGGATTGGTTCCGTCTTTAAAAAAAATACCTACACGTATATATCAAATAACTTTGTTGATATTTAGTGATTCATAAAACGTAGACAGAGTGTGTAATAAAGGTCACGGTTCTAAACTTGAAGCGCATTACAAATCTATAGCTTATGAAACTAAATTCAACTTCACATATAATTACAATGTGAATAATATGCTGAAACTTCTGTAGCATTCTTACAAGTGTCTCTTTTTCTCTTGCCCTTTATTTTTCTCAAATTACTCCAGGACACTTAACATTTCGTTATTGAATAAGCCGAATATGATTAATTATCACTGTTGTAACTGACATTAAAAATATTAATAATATATAATAAAAATAAAAATTATTTTTACATTACTATGTTAACAAAAAATTTTTTTTCCCACAATTCGTGGCCGTGAAATTAAAATAAACTGTAACAGCGATATAATAAAGATATACATAAGATGAGAGGTTATTTCAGAATACGGTCATAAATGTTGTTCTATCTCATTTAACATTACAGGATTAACAATTGCATTTCATGCATAACGTTTCAGACATTAATCTCGCATAATGTTTGATTTCAGAATCTAATATTGTTATATTATCCCAATCAGAAACCGTGTTTATTCGATTTTAATTGTTTATGAGAACCGCATGTCTGTCACAAGGTTGTTTTAAATTATAAATATACATCCAGCAACTACACCGGGAAAACCTACGTTCCTTATTATAAATATGTTGTTTCAGGCTAGCTTTTAATACCCGTTTTGTTTGTCCTACGTAACAAGCATTGCAGTATTTACAGAAAATTTTGTATATTACACTATGCTATTCTAAATTATATTATAATCTCAGCAAAAATTACTACTGTATTCACCTGTATTCAGCGCCTTTGGTCTCATATGGGGTTTTTTCAGTTTATTTGTAGTGCACGCCTGATGAGGTCCATGAATTTTGAAAGAAACGTGTGGTATTAGAACTTTTTGTGACTATAATATTGTGTAAATAATTTTCCTGAATATTATTAATCTTGAATTAACCTCCCGCGCCCAATGAAGTTCGAACCACTCACGACAACATCCAATAACAGTTATTATATTTATATTATAACAGTTCCATTATTAATGCTTAACTCCTCTCTAGACCAAATCAATATGACACAATAAATGTTTATATGAATCTAATGTGCATAAATTAATCATATGATTGCGTGTTATTAATTTATAACACAGCATTTTTATCAGGCGAAAAAAGGTAAACGTAGGAGGGAGAATCAAATAAAACCTTAATTTTTTTAAAAAATAAATTATTTATTGTGCACACATACAACAAACCTGTATCATTTTTCGACGTAGTCTCCTCCACGCTCGATGTATGTCTGCCAACGCTTGCGACGGTGCCTGAATTCCCGAATAAAAAAATTCTTTTGGGAGACGGTGCAACCACTCCTACGCCACCTGGCGCACCTCGTCATCGGAATGAAATTTCGTCTCAGAAAGTGCTTCTTTTAGGGTTCGAGACATATGGAAATCACTTGGGGCAAGGTCGTGCGAGTATTGTGGATGAGGCAGACATTCAAAATCCCATGTCTGCGATGGTCGCAACCGTCGCACGAGGCGTATGGGACCGTGTGCATTGTCACGTTGCGGAAGAACAGCTGTCGACAACAATCCCACGTTGTTTTGTTGTAATGACAGGCTGAAGATGATTTTAGAGGAGGTCTGTTACTGGTAACAGTGGTGTGTAGTGCTGCAAGAGTCTCGGGAGTCACGGCCCGATGTCCCTGACTCGGGCGCGGAGCATCGGCTGCAGACGTCACACTATTCAACACTTGCTGCTGTGACAAACGGCCAGCTCCCGTACTGGACCTTCATTCTGCGATAAATGTGTATAACTTTCTCACCTTATCTTTGAGAAAATAAAATCGTCTAGTGGGGCAACCATCTTTATACTGTTTCTGCGTCGGTTTTTTTGCGCATCTTCACTGTGCTGCCACCTAAGGCAAACATGCCGCACATTATTTAAAACACGCGGACCAACCTACATACAACTGGCGCCCATTTTCGATTTTATATTTAACTTTAAAGATTTTCATTTGACTTTTCCTTGTACGTTTCAAGTAACCACGAGGCGAAGACTCACTTTAAAAATATCAGAAATCGTCTTATCTCATGTACGAGTAAAAGTATAGTATATAGTTATATATAATACAGTTAAACATCTCTGCTGATCGTCAGCGGATCTGAAAACATAAAATAAAAAATTCGAAAATTACAGACTTCTTCAGAAAGCTTCAAGCACCCATCGAGTCAAATCTGTGTTACATCCGTTTCTAACTTTTTTTCTACTCTTACCGTCGATATTATTAAATTGGAAATGAGATAAGTTTTTTTGTGTACATAGGTTACATCTGATCAAAATCTGATAGTTAAAAGATCTCGCAGACATCGATGAATAATTACGCTTTTCTTCTCTATTATGTATCGGGATTGCCAATAATATTTAAAATTTATCTATAAATATTTTTATTGAATCAGGTAAACTATCCAAATATTGGATACGTGAAAAATCAAAGTGATCAATCTGTAAATTAGAGGATTCATTTCTCAGCGAAATCAGAATATCGGCTGGCTCATGCGCTTCTTTGTATGACATCCGTGTTACTTTATGTGGAACAAGACAAAGCCCATACTGGGAATTGCAAGCCTCACAAAGAGCACACAACACGACCAGCTGGAATTATTACTGCCACGTTTCATGTATCACATCCGCTGCTTTGCTACGCCACGTTTTCCAATCAGTATGAAAAATTTTTGACGTGCGCATGAGTAATCGGAAACCTTGATGTGTTTTCCTGCCTCATTACTAAATTTATTTCTGTAATATAAATAAATTGCATTTCAGACTTCCGCTGTAAATTTATTTTTCAATTATCATTACCTACCAGTATTCTAATTAATAAAATACGATTTAAATATGAACAGCAAAGGAGGTAATCGTTCCTCAAAATGTTTTATCTGACACGATAATGATATGATCCTTTGATACCTGCAGAACTTTGTAGGTTCGAAAAGGAAATTATGATACTGATAACGACACTGGAAGCTTGTCAGAGGAACGCGGCCTGCAGATTGGTGATGACAATTATCCATTTTTTTTATTTATTATTTTAGGGCAACAGGCTACATGAGGGTGATCCACGTTGGGCAACTCCCCTTTAATAGCATAGGAAGGGATTTGAAAGGGGGGATGCGGAAGGGTGGAGAAAGGTAGCCAAGGGTTACTAGGGCCCCCTGGCTATAGTTTAAGGATCCTACCCGGCATTCGCCTAAAGAAATGCAGGGAAAAACCTGCATCGGGTAGGTCGGGCATTGGGTACTTGTCCCACGCCCTTCCGATAGCGGGAGAGGAGTTTGCTGTGGGGACGCAGCATTCCCTTCTCCGTGCCTCGAACAGTTTAGGAGGCAGCTGGCCGACTATTCCAATGGGAATAGCGAACAACTCTTACCGTATGCCCAAGGTCTGCGACCCCGGAACATACACCTCTCAAAACAGGCCGAGGTGCCTCGGCTTGTGGGAACCTTAGTTCAAAAACGGAGAGGAAAAGGCATACCCAAAGGTAGCCCCTTCGTATCTCTCCTAAAAGGTTCTGCCTGCGAGAGAACATCCCTCGCAGGCCTCTCAATTCCCACAATTATCCAACGATCACTAAAAATATATAGAGATTATTCTCTTCATATGACTTTGAGTAAATCTCTGCTATTAACTAAGGTATCGGGTGATAGGCGAAATCTTACGAAGATTTCCGAGTGTCAACGAAGCGACGGCCCTCACGATATAAAACATCACCTAGCACAGCACAGCAAAAATAAAGTAAGAAAAAACGTAGATAAAGTTGATGTTTTGATGAGGTAGCGTCAATTACTGTATAGCCTCGTCTATGGAACTGTTAATCGGGTTAATGATTGTGCATAGAGAACGTCGTTTCTCAAGGCACCGCCTTTTCATGTCATCGTGATGTGCTTTATTTATAAAGAAAACAAAAGTAAAAGATATTACTTGCTACGGATGATCATGTAAAAATGTGAAAAAGCTATCAAGCGAGTAAGCGGACCCCTCGTCTAGTACATTCCAGATGAGGTCACTGAGTTGCGTTCGCACTGACCTGAAGTCTCGCCGCCTCCACTACTTCAGTACCACCAGCAGAATATTCTAAATTAATAAGGTCATTGCCCACGCTTCGTTAGAGTCAGAAAACGCCGACAATTTATTTTGTATGTCAATTTTCTTGTCAATTATTTCAGAAGTTTATCGTAAAAATTAATTTCACCATGAATGCATATTAATTTAACGTTAATTTTTTGTTGTCCGCAATAAAAATAAACTCAATTTTAATGAAGTAATATCTGAATTTTTTGGACGTCCATATTTTAAAATATGTTTATAATACTGTGCGGTTTTTGGTTTTCAGATCCATATTTTCCTACGTTGGTTCTTGCCTATGTTAACTTAATTATGTATTTCATCAGTCTGTGAAAATTCCTTTTGCGTACTACAAATTATCACCTAATGGTTTCTCAGTACAGCAATTATTGAAACTGTGTTGACGATTTCGTGCTCAAAATGTGGAAATTATATGATCAAATACACGCAGTACTCGTCCCTCCTTCATCGTCGAAAACTTGTTTGTTTCGTTTGTTACTATACTTAAATTGAGGTTTTGGTATCACGAACATGTGTCATGGCGATAATTTTGGTCTTTAATTTTTTGGTTCCTTTATAAAAGTATTGTATATATTATTTTTCTATCATCGATAATCTGAAACGCCTTTGGCTGATACCAAAATAGTTTTTATCCTCTAACTTGAGGTCAACCGACGTCACCGAGTTGCGTTCGCACTGACATAAAGTCTCGCCTCCTCCTCGACAAATTAAGAAACATCCAGCGTATTACAAATTAATAGGGTCATTTCCCGGGTTTCGTTAAGGTCAGGAAACTGCGCCGATTTATTTAGCATGCAGAAGAAAATATGTATTTTGGTCCATTTTATTTGAAGAGACCATAATCATGGGTTTAGGAAAATTCCTGAAAATACATTTTCGATTAAGGACAAGGAATTTTGCTAAAAATTGACACCATACAAAATTTCTATCTATTAAAATGTATTTCCAGCGTACTTCAGATTAAACAATGTCGGACATGATGGAGTAGCAAGGAGGAAGAAAGATTAAAAATTACCAGCCGAAACGTTATTCTTCAGAAACGTGGTCCTACAGACATTCATTTTACCATAAGATACTCGTCAACATCCACTCGTAGAAACTTAAATCAACTGTTTCTACAACAAAGGCAGACGTTTCCCTAACATTCGCTTTACATCTAACTTGATCTAATCGATTGCGTGGACTCGCCATATGAATATTAATTACCTTTGTGTTTTTGTTCCCGAGACTGTTTTCCCTTCGTCGTGTAATTTGTCGTTTATGAACTTTCCCAATTTATTCTATTCAGATAAAAACTCTTTATTAAGGGTCCTAGCAAACGTTGGCTTGACTTCCATAAAAGGGATATATTAATTGAAAAAAGAACAGTGGAGTGTTTGTCGTGTCTGTTCCCCAACAATGGGGATGTTTTCATAACAAGCACCGGATAAATATGTCCCAAGTAGGAAAATATTACGAAAGTCATTTTCAAGCAGTCTTTATTTTCCGTTAACAGGATACATCTTTTTGGAATTTATTACGCGTAAAGCTATTCTACATGCTGTGTGGTTCAATTCAAAGTGTTTTAACGACCGTTTCGTGTTCGTCATAGGAACAAAGTATTTCTGCTTCCATTCTCCATGAAATAATGAAAGGTTATTACATTTCTGATACAAGTAATCTCATGTCAAACATTAATTTATGCACTGTCCTTTTTTTTTTGGACGGGGTAGTGGGTGGGATGAGGGTGGCTCATTTGAAGTACAGGAAATGAGACGCCGCCTGCAAGGCACAATGCTAAGGCACGTTTCCATGGCAACCGCGTCAACAGTTGAGCAGCCAGCCGTGCATTCCGGAGGCGGAATAAAATTGGAAAGGCAAGCACCGCGCCGGCTTACTCCCGCGCATACATTGTGTGGACGGTTCCAGCTGTTGGCATTCCGGCCCGTCGGTATTGAACGACAAGAAACGGAGACTGCGATAAAGCAAGTACTTTCTGTAATCCCGAGACCTCATTCCTCGGGCGGGCGGTCGGGCGGCTTTTTACAGCCCTCTTTCGTTTCACTACCTACCTCTAATTAACTCAACATATGTCGGAAATGTAATTTGCCGCGAGTAAATATGTTTTGGAGAAAAGTTCTATGAAAACAAAAGCTTTACAAACAAATCAACTAATGGAAATCTCATGTAAAACAATGGTGACCTTTGTAAATCGAAACTATGGCAATAGACTCTCACAAATTTCTGTATATTAGACACTCACCTAGAAGTAAGAAATCTTGCCATTCTAAGCTTTAAATATCAATATATTGTAATAATCAAAACTTATGATTAATTATATCTGTAGATAAGCCTTACGTTACAGGCCAAATTTATAAGAAACAAAATTAAATTAAATTAACTGAAGACAAGCGCACGTTGAAGTACAAATTTGTAATAAACAAAATAAAAGTTAATTTTATATATTTTTCCCCACGGTAAATCACCAAATTTGTTATAAACAAAGTTAAAAATAAAAGGATTGAAATGAAAACAAGGATTTTTAAATATATAACAAATTTAATAAATCAAATTTTTATCTCAGTGGAAATTTTACAAGTTGATATTGTTGTGCCACGGCTTAATTTTCAGGGCCGCCTCCAATAAAGATAGTTACATAAATGACAACTGAATCTTACAAGGCAAAATAAAATAAGCTAAATGAAAAGAAAAACTAACGAATCTGACTTCTGCCTTTAATCGTCGTTTACAGAATTTAAAATAATTGTTTTGTACTCACGAATGTCTTTCTGGTACCAGATCTTATTCTTGGAGTTTGAGGACAACACACTCTAAAAAGGACATTCACTGATTCTACACAATAAAATTTTAATACACTCGGTCGATTTGCTCGTTCTCTGCCACCTGGAACTTTGGATCTGCCGCCCCTCAGTCAGTCCTTGGACATAGGTCTCATTAATGCCTCTATGCGGAATTTAGTTCAGTCTTTGTTAAGCAAAACCTTTTGCTTCCAAATTTGCGATTATTATTTGAGTCTCTCAATTAAAACTGTTCACTCGCGTTTTATGTAAACTAATAGATGTCACAGTTGGACTTCTTGGACCGCGCTATTCATACTTTTAAATCAGCATCCTCGCTTTACTGTAACCTTTGCCGGACGCAGACTGATCTGTGTCGCCTCTCGCCGCAGACTGACTAACTCTCGTACAGAACTCTCGTTTACAACAAAAGCTCCGCCGACAATCCAATTTAATTAAAACAATTAATGGCCTTTTTAATTGGTATTACAATATACATATTAAAAACGCTGACAAATGATCAGATGAAGGAAAAAATAAAATTGAAGGGTTGAAAAAAAATACGTTTGTTTTGAAAAATTAATAATAATAAAAATAACCAAATACAGTAAAAGAAGTGATGGTAGAAATACCACACAACGTTTCTTCGGGTGCTAAGAAAACTAAAAGTTGGCAAACTTGAAGAAAGAAACAACGTTTCCAGAAATTTACTTCCTTTGTCAGAAATTAATGGTTTGTGTAAAAAAATATATATGATTGAGATTCGTGTTAAATTGTAAATGTTTCTGAAAAATTGTTTTTCTCTGTACAGTGAACCAGGGAATAAAATTGAGGCAACATAAATACCACACAAAGTTTCTGAAATATTTGTTGCTTTCGTCAGGTTACGTAAAATCGTAGCGACACGCACGACGAACCTGGATTATACTTGAGTATGACGTACCTATCACTTAAACTTCTATATGAACGTGAAGATTGTGAATATTGTCCTCAATCGCAATAGTTAATTAGTGTCGACCTGAGTTAACCGTACACACGACTGGCACAATTCCAAAACACGTTTCTCGTCGTGATGAAGAAGTGCCTGATTCCTCCCAGTCCGCTCCCTTTTAATTGGATTGCGGTCTTCGCAGAGACAGGAACACTGCGTTAATGGCATCACGCCGGCTTATCGGAGGCAAGCAGACAGTGTGGCCTGCCAACAACATGTGATTATTTATGCTGAATTTTCACCAAAGTGTTTAAACAAGGCGTAAAAATTCTGGTGGATTAAAACTTGCCCGAATTATCTTTAAGCCTCCTCTTTTCAGAAGAAAGTCGAACAAGGATTACAAGGATTTAAACGAAAAGTTTGCATTTTAATGAGGCGCTGGATCCTCATTAGCGAGACCGAGGCTCTTTTTTTAAAAATAAAAAAATCTCAAAAAGTACCACGAAAGAATTTGGTATTTTAATTTCTTTTGAGTAATCTCAGCATTAGACTGAACTTGCGAACAATCCATTTTGTATTTACTATCTACGAAACATTGGTAAATACGGAGGACGTAAAAGTTTATTATAAGAAAGTGGATAAGTTGACAGGAACCTCTTATAAATAATATAACCAATGAGTAGGAACGTTCGTCCATGTTTGAAAAAGAAAGGAATGCACCGGAGAGACCGCAGGAAATTTCAAACCTGCTCAGAATTTTAAGTTTTGATTTCTCTAGCAAGTATCAGTTGCCTTAAAAGGTGCTACTTAATTATTACCATTGTTCTCGGTTAATTTTTTTCGGTTTTTTAATTTTAGTATTAACCCCAATGTTTCCAATCAGTCAGCAATTTGAAATGAGGAACTAATTCAACATTTTTAAGTTCTTTATTCTTGAATTTGGAGTAGCTTTCGGCTTCGATCAAACTCGTCTGTACTGAAACATTTACAATTTAACACGAATCTCAATCATATTTTTTTTAAAAAAAACAAACCATTAATTTTTGAGAAAGGAAGTAAATACTTACATTACCACAGCTTGTAAACCAAAACAAGGGAGGTCGTCAAAGTGAGATTGTTACGAAAATGAACCGTACAAAATTCTGAGCTTTCGCGAATGAAACAAAGAAATTTTTTCATTATTATTATTATATTTTTATTAGCAATCAGATTACTAATGATCTTTCAGCTAATTTGCTAACATGTACAATTTAATAATAGGGTCTTGTACTGATGTCGTGGAGAGGTGAGGGTCCAACAACGCCACCTCAGTTTTTATTGTAGTCTATTGGCCAGCATCTCTTCAGTCTTCGGTTGTTATTTCGTTGTAGTAACGGCTCTAGTAGTTGATTGGGGTGAGTTTGAAGTACAGTATGGTGTTTACTATTTTTATCTTTGAAGACGTCTGCTACATATGGTGTATTGAGGTCAGTATGTAAACTGAAGTTGGATACATACCAGGGAGCATTTGTAATAGTGCGGAGGATTTTTGATTGTACTCGTTGCATGATAGCGATGTGAGACTTGGCTGCACATCCCCAGAGCTCTATTCCGTACGTCCATATAGGTTTTATCACTATTTTTGTAAATGAGTAATTTGTTTTCTACTGATAATTTTGATTTTCGTCCAATCAGCCAGTTTAATAATTTAGTTTTTATTTCTATTAGCTTTTTATTTTTATTGATGTGATCCCTCCATTTCAGCTTGGTGTCTAAGTGAAGACCAAGATATTTGACTGATTCTGCTTTTGGAATTTCTTCCTGATTGAGCTTTACTGTAGGACAATGTTCCTTTTTAAGGGTAAATGTTATGTGGGATGATTTCGATGCATTTACTTTTATTTTCCATCTTTTTAGCCAGGTCTCTTGTTCTTGAAGTTTCTGTGATGCGGAATCAGGGTCTGTGTGTGTTGACAGTATTGCTGTGTCATCAGCAAAGGTACTTGTGCTTACGTCCACTGAAGTTGGCAAGTCGGAAGTGTATAAGACGTATAATAGGGGGCCAAGGATGCTGCCCTGTGGCACCCCGGAGAGAATGGGATAACGGTTTGAGCTTTCTCCATTTATGTAAGTAAGAAATTCTCTTTGGTCAAGGTATGATTTTAATAAGTTGAAGTAATGGTCAGGCAGAGTCCTTTTAATCTTAACTTGTAGACCTGAATGCCAAACCTTATCAAAGGCCTGGCTTACGTCTAAGAATATTGCTGTGCAGTACTGCTGGTTCCCCATAGCTTTGTTAACTACGTCCACTATTCTATGGCATTGTTGAATTGTATGAAAACATTTTCGTCGGATTGAAAATTAATAATAGGAAAGACTGCCAAATTAAAATCTAGTGTAATATCTAACTATGAAAAATGAGTATAGTAAGTTATTCTAACTGCAACTAAACTATTAAAATCAGGGACATTAGAAATAAATACTTGCTGGAAAACTAATTTATCTGATGTCGCCCTAATTTCTTCATATTAAAATGAATGAACTGTGGTCTATAAAACCACTATATTTAATACTATAGTTTAGAAATATTCCACTGAGTTCTGAGCAACATTTTGAGGGGACGGACCGAAGTGAGAACACCAGTAGCAAGTTACAGAACAATCTCACCACATTTCTAATAATCCAGTCTCATTATAGTTCTCACTTACAATTCGTGAAAATTTCTCACACACACACACACACAAACATTTAATGAGAACCCAAAACGTTCACGATTTGTTGCTAATAACCGCTGAACTCTCGCTCTCTCACATCCGATTGGAGGGTGGCGGAGGGGGGGGGGCGGAAAAAAAAGTTTAATTATTGCGTCCTGTATTCTTATTATTAAATGTGTTTCTGCGGAAACAATTACATTTATAGAGGAATTATGCCGGAGCTGTGAAAGTTTCGTGAGGGCCAAGTTTAATTAAAAGCAGCTGCTGCGCCTGGAGCTAGAGCAAACATAGTGGTGCTCCTTCCCAATGCGCATGCTTAATGCAGCGTGCTTTGTATCAATTAGTGAACCCGCGAGATACTTGGAGAAATTTTCGTTTCATAGCCAGCCTCAGATAGCTCGGCAATACGAATAAAATATTTGCACGCACGAGGAGATGCAGAGGAAGTTGGTGCACGATTCGGACCATAAACATACCAATGTTGAGAGGGTACTGAATTAAATTAAATGGCAAACTACACTAGTAAATATTATTTTCTGTATGGTTTATGTAATTTTCCACTGATTTCAATGTTATTATTATTTAACTGAACGTATTTGACACACAGCAAAATATTGATCGTATAGTTATCGTCCTCTGAGGTAAATCGATATGAGGAAATTGATGTAAAGACAGAATTTTCATAATAAATATAACGATTAAACCGTGATAAAGAAAAATATATATATATACATTATCATGGCCGCTACTGACTAAAATTAGATTATATTAAAAATATTGAGTAGCTCTTGAACAAAATTTCCTGAAACTCCGCGTACGTTTATCTTTATATTAATTTAAATTACATGTTTCATCAGAGCAACGTTCATTATTCAAATTAGTTGTTATTTACGTATTTAGTGATTTCTCCACTAAATCCGCCCACCCTCCCTCCAAAAAAAATAGTTTAATATAACAACAGCCCCCTGACATTATATTGGTGATACTGCTGGAATTATGGGGAAATTTTTTTTTAGGGCAACAGGCTATTTTGCAAACATTTTAAAACTATCGTAAACGAAGCATGACTTTTCTTTAATTCATGTTTAATTCCAGGCTTCCTTTATTAAACCAGAATTTTTTTCTACATCATTTTCATATGATTCCAGTCATATATATTTGTAATTTGATAGTTCTGCTTTAACTATAGGATGGCCCATAGAATTTCTAATATTTAAAAAAATTCTTTATGATATTTCTTTGACTCGGAACTTGTTAGCTGAATTTCTTACACTCATTAGAATCCAAATAATCCTACTTTAACGTAAATGACATAAAAAAGAAAATTTTATATAGCATATATTTAATAAATTAGTCTCATTTTCTTCTCATTAATGTATATGTATTATAATAAATTTATTACATTCATAAGTAATAATACTAAGAAGAAGAAGAAGGGAGATTTATATCTTTGGGTTTATTTTATCTTTGTTTTGTTTTTGTTTCTTTGTTAATGGCGAGAGTTGTATAATAAAATTGATGTATTATAGGAAACTAAAATAATTTATTTACTACATGTACCCGCATTTAAAGGAATTGACCCTGATATTTAAAGTTGAACGATACTTTCAAAGTGATTATTATAGAAGACCCAAAGTTGGGACAAACTTGTGTGTCTATTTTGTATACATAATTTCACTGTAAATTTAATTACTTATAAACTTATGCTTACAGAAAATTAAGTACCCTTTTTTGTCACAGACTAGTATGTTTTATTTTGTTATAATTAAATGTGCAGATAAATATAAATTCTTATTTTTGTTGTTCCAATTAACGCTACGAAACTTCCACATTATCATTTAAAACTAGCAGGTGTAAAGAAGAAACAATAAAATGTTTTTTTAATCGTCCTAATTTCGGGGTCGCAGACCTTGGGCATACGGTAAGAGTTGTCCGCTATTCCTATTGGAATAGTCGGCCAGCTGCCTCCTAAACCGGTCAAGCCACAGCGAGGGGAAAGCTGCGACCCCCACAACAAACCCCCCCTCCCGCCATCGGAAGGGCCTGGGACAAGTACCAAATGCCCGACCTACCTGATGCAGGTTTTTCTATGGTTTTCCCTGCATCACTTTTTGGTGAATTGCCGGGTAGGATCCTTAAACCATAGCCCGGGGGCTCTAGTTAACCCTTGGCTACCTTGCTCTACCTTTCCGCATCCCCCCTTTCACTCCCTTTCCTATGATATAAGAGGGGAGTTGCCGCTATGTGGATTACCCTATACATAGCGTGTCTATATCTTTAAAAAATATACCTGTTTTTAGCTTAAGACTATCAATAAATTGCACATTGACGCGAACGTGATCGAATTTTTTCTATATTAATAGTACAATGTTGACATTGTTGCGTTTGATTTAACAATTCGTCTCTGTTTACTTGCTAAGTAATCATAAATACAGATGCATAATATTGGGAGTGTAAAGATGTGTTTATGAACCCCTCTCTTTTTTATAAATTCATGTTTCTCATTCATTTGGCAGAGCTATCCCTCCTGACCGCTAATTGGCGTCTTAATTAAGCCCACAGATGGCACTACTGTATCGGCTACATTCCAGTGCTGCCAAGCTCGGAGGGAAATTTAATTATTGCATTTCCTGCCGCCTGCGCGTTCCTTGAGCGGATAATTTCAGCTCCGCTCCGAGAGACTTTTTCCCTCCCTTGCTAATTGATTATGAATCGCTGCTAATTAAGTGGGAACAGAATAGTGAGGAAATATTGAGTTACGTCTCATTGTGTTGGCTGTTATTCAAATCTGTTCTTTCCTAACTAATCAAGTCTGCATAATATTCGGCAGGGTGAGGGGCTTTTATTGGCTGCGTTTCAGCTCGTCAGCAAGTTTTTATATGACGTAGACTTACGAGCGGGTCCAAGTTTTTCTTCCACTCGTCCATCTGCCGGGTTATCAGGGCCCTGCCGAGGAGAAAAGAAGGGTATTTGGGACATGTTTCTCGCAGCTGATAGCAGGTGAGTCCTGGGCCATCCTTCACAGGCCGACACTGAAGGCCATTCATTCCGATATATCAGCATTGTGTACCTCCCAGTCGCTGTACGCTGCGCTGGTCGCCATCACTCAGATAGCCCAAGCCTTTGAGCCATTCAGGTGCCAGATCCATGGACCTTCCAAAACCAACAACCGAGACAACACAACTTTCGGGAAGCTCAAACAGCCACTTCACTGACGTCACGCGCACTTGCGTACTGCACGCAAAAGAGTCCGTGATGTTGTGTGTAATATAAAACTCACAAACGTCAACAAGTAAAATTTAATCTCCTGATTATTGATATACAATAACACATGCATGTTCTACGTTTCATTTTTTTACTTTCAACAGAAAAATATGCAATTAATACGTTTCAAATAATCACATAAATCGGAATATTATGAGTGCCACTGGAAAACATTTCCATATCTTATGTTGTTCCGAGTCTGATCTTTGTTATGGATACCATTGACGTTGGCAGAAATTCACACTGAATATCAAGAGAAATGTTTCAGCTAGCGTAAATCAAATTGTAATGAGACAGGGCTATTATTTTCATTTATCACTGATAGGGGCGTGAAACTCGTTAATACATTTTACCCAACGAACTGTTCTGTGCGGTTTAATATATTCTTATATATGCAAAATAATGGATATTTTCGTGCCTGTTTCATTGATAAGTGAAATGAAAAATTCTAATAAATACAGAAAAAAAAGCACAGTGTTTCCTGTTTGGATCACGAATTTGATTGGGATGGCACAAAAAATCTTGATTTCTGTAATGGTTCATATCAAATTAAAAAACAACTCTATTACGATTTATAACCCTACAAACGGTTTGAGTACTATTTGTGATACCATTTTATTTTCTTAATTTTTTTTTAGGTGTAGACAGGCTATGTATAGGGTAATCCACATGGTGGCAACTCCCCTCTTATAGCATAGGAAAGGGATTTGAAAGGGGGGATGCGGAAGGGTGGAGGAAGGTAGCCAAGGGTTAACTAGGGTCCCCGGGCTATGGTTTAAGGATCCTACCCGGCAATTCGCCTCAAAGTGATGCACGGAAACCCCTAGCAAAACCTGCATCAGGTAGGTCGGGCATTTACTACTTTAGCAAGCTTTATACTTCTCAATGTCTTAAATGCCTTAAATTATTTCGTACGTTTTTTCTGATGATGACGAGTTCTGCAGAGTCAGGAAACGTTGAGCATTTATTATTTTTTTTCATTCTTGTATGAATTAGGCCAAATATTTTAATTCAGCTAAGATTACAAGTTACTTGAGAATCCATAAATTCACACTTTAATAATTCAAATAAAATACTTTTACAAATGTAATATGAACCCAACTGTGTCCAATATGTGTACGACCGTTATACGTTGAAGTACAATAGTGATTTCTCCACTAAATCCGCCACCCCCCCCCCCTCCCTACAAAAAAAATAGTTTAATATAACAACAGCCCCCTGAGTTAATATTGGTGATACTGCTGGAATTATGGGAAATATGTTTTGTAATAGAACTTATAAAAATAATAAATAAAGCCATTCAGAGAGAAAGTTCCATCTGTTAAAATATAATAATATTAAATACGTCATCCTACAGAAAAAGACGCCAATCGACACAGAAACATCCCGCACTTTTAAATTTTTAATTATTTTTTCTCTTCTTCTTCTTTTTTGGCTTTTCCCCCTTTTATTGGTTTGCCGTCTTCAATTTCGATTTCTGTCTGTCGTTCCAATTTCCCTCTTTCAAATTCCTATCCTCCATTACGGTTTTCAAATGTAATAAATGTATAATCTGGGTCTACCACGTTTATTTTTTTTCCAGGAAGTGACCATTGGTTTTATTATTTTGGCAATCTTCCATTTTCCATTCTTTGTACGTGATCATACCATTTAAGGGTTTGATTTTCAATCCTTTTAACGACAGACGTGGTTACGATATTTCACAGTTCTTTTGTCACAAAATTGTGTATAGGTTGTAAACTATCTCTGTGCTTGTGTTTAAATTCTATCATTAATTCCTAAATTATAAATCATTGTTCCAGTATTAATTAATTTGTTTAAAAAATTTATTACGTATTGGCTCAATATCTAATAACGCAACGTTTCGGTGACGTTCACTGACATCGTCATCTAGAACTTTAGAAGCCTGAGAATATTTTTTGTTCATCCGTTACTCTGAGGAAGACTGCATTCTTTAGTTCCAAAACCCCGATTTTAATAGCTTGGGAAGGGATCTTTTTCAGCATTATAGAAATGGTAAATAACTTTGTGGCTGTCTTAAATTATCCTTCAGCATTTGAAAACGCCAGAATTTAAATTTACTGTTTTGAAGAATAGCCGACATATAGGATATTAGAGATCGAGCCAACACATAAAATTTTTAAAATGAAAACATATCATCAATTCAAAACATTCATTTCATTGGCAAAATGCTAAGATTTTAGACATTGACACCAGACACAATTCCAGAGACGCTTCACATTAAATCAAACATTACAGTTACTAATGTACAGCCACTATGAAACTCGACAATTGCTATGATCCCTTATAATTACGCTTTCCCATTGTCGTTGCTCCCTTATTGTTACAATAACCTCTTCGGCTCTCCCATTGTCGTTGCGTTTTCGTCGCTTTTGAGTGTTGTCAACTGACGAGTGCTGTTGTGTTTCTCTAGGCTCATCTTCGCACCTGAGGAAAGGGACAAGGATCCCAGAAACGTTGTGTGGTATTTATGTCATAACTTTTTTGTCTGAATTGGCTATCTTACCTATTGATAAAAGTTTTAAAGAAATCAATTAATACTGGAACAATGAGTAGTAATTAATGAATTTATAATGAAATATAAACACAAGCACTATGCTGCTATATGACGTACACAAATTTTTGTGACAGAAACAGATTATTAAATTTTGTATACTGTAAAGAATTATTTTTTTGGGCTGGGTTTTTACGTTAAATCAAAAAAAATATTGACCATTAAATAAATTTTATATAAGTTTATTACAGTTAAGCATGAAAAACTCTTATCTCAGGCACCTGTGGTTTTTACGTAGAAGAGATCTGCTGCCCGTACCAAATACGTACTGCTATTCTGTGTTGTGTTGCCTGCTGTAGCTCTCGTACCGACGTCTCCGTATCTCACAGCTGGCAGAACGGGTTAACTGCAGTGATGACTTTAGTCAGGACCGTTGCAAGGCGTCGGCTCAGGGGTTGACTACTGGATAAGGCGTCGGCCGGGATTGATTGCTGGCAAGCCGTTGTACTAAATTGTGTGGCTTCGATGAACTCTTCACTAACAAATTGTGGCCCCTTTCTCACGACGATTCTGCCTCGGACTATATCAGAGAAAACAACTTGGAAAAGTTTACAGCAGAACTCATGAGATTTGTAGATAGGTGACACTTAAAACGTATACACGTAACGCAATACGGAGCCTCTCATAATCACATCCACCAGCTGCAGTGAGCGCAGAACAACTGCCTCCCAGTTTCAAAAGCTTATCTCCGTTCCCTCCATTATAGCCTCCCATTCTTTTACTTTATTTTATTTTACTTTACTTTAATATTCTGAAATGTTGAGGCCAACAATCGAGACAGGACGCGAAAAGTACTTGGATGTAAATATTTATCTCCTCCACCCCCACGCACGTGCACGATTTAGAATTCTCCAAACCACAGCAAACAACACTTCCGAGACAAAGCAAAACTAAACAAAAATACACGCGTTACAATACATTTCTTGTTGTTTCTCATATTGTATGTAATATATATGGTATATAATTATATATAATTCTGCAGCTGTGTGTCAGCGTACGTTGTTTGTAAAACTTCCGTAATATCTCATTGGAGTTGAAGAGATCTGGCGTGATAGATCTATTTCTCGTGGATGACAGTTGCGCCACGGGAAAGTTCCGAATCTGCTGCTAAGTGCAGAGACATGTCGAGACCGCTTCGTTGTATAACTCATTAACTCTTCGCCTCAGGTCAGGGGAAAAAAAATATATCGATACTAATACCAGCCGAAGCTGCCTCGTATCCTGTAAAATGCAACATGAAGGGAGCAACTACTCTTCAAATTATTTAATTGTTAGAAATTACTATTTTACTTGCATTTGTTCACAACACGCGAGGTCGGTTCGTCCAAGCTTGAAACGAATGTTATTGTTTTCCATTTCATTCACTACTCATTCAGATCTGTGCTATACAATTTTTAAACCGTCTACGTTTTATAAATATTTGTATTTCTAAGGTTGATTCTTGATTGAAAACCGTCTCAGTTGCCTTGTTTATCTAATATACTGTAATGCCAATTAAACAGGCCATTAATTGCTTTTAATATAATTAAATTGTTAGCGGTACGAATGCGTAAAGGCGACAATGGAGGCGGATTTTTCCTTTGTTTAACAATGGAGATCGCGCTTAGAGAACTGAGTATACGCTTGGAGAAAGACCAGTTGGCGGCGAAACATTGCAAGGGGCAGAACAAATAAGCAGAGACTAGACGTGGTTAATGTATTACCAGTTAAAGTTGTGAATTAATACAACGTAAAACATTCACGGAAGTATTGCATCGTAAATATTGGAAAGTAAGAACAGTTTTTGTCAGAATAGAACTTTCCAAAGTCTTCGTGGAGGAATTGTTCCAGGAGAACAATGGTAAATTATTGTGGAGAGGAGCATTCAACGAAATACAGACAATCTTGACAAATTTTAAAGTTAAGTGTAGAATCAGTGAAAACCAAGGCCTGATATTAAAATTAAAGTGTGTAAAAGTGTCTGAACGAGGTAAAATTGATTGTTCTGGTACCAGACAGACGATCCGTGAGTCACCAAAACTTTGATATAAACTTGTAAACGATAATTAAAAGGGCAGAGTCAGATTTCGTTCAGTTTTCATTGCGTTCAGCTTTCTTTTCACTTATTTTTCATATTGTTTTAGGTTAACTCTTTATATTTGAATTGTTAATTGACAGTTTATGCATTGAATTTGTTCTAATTATCAAACCCAGTAGTGACCCTGAGATAAGAGACGCGACTAATTTGATTGTAATGATAAAAGAACTGTATGTTCATAAATTAATAAATGAAAATTAAAGTATTTGTTTTAAATGGATGAAATTCGGCATAAAAAATAGGTCTTGTAAATTGTAAAATTTATCAACAATAATAAATTCCATTTAAAACTTAATAAATGTTGTTAATTGATTCATTTAATTTAACCCAATCAAGTTATTTATTACAATACTAACTAACTGCCGTTCCTTGACACAGTTCCTAGCGTTAGCTTTTGTCTCAAAAATGTGTGTATGTTATATACCAACACCTTGGTTGCATTTATATTTTATCATTAATGCCTTAATTATTGTTCCAGTATTAATTAATTTGTTTAAATTTTTTTTTACGTATTGACTCTGTCACTAATATCCATTATGATGTCGTCTATTCTTAAATGCTGGAGGACAATTTAAGATAGCCACGAATATATTTACCAAGCCCATAAAACTGAAAACGGTCCATTTCGTCGGTTGACAACACTCAAAAGCGACAATGGGAGAGCCGAAGAGGTTAGCGTAACAATAAGGAAGCAACGACAATGGGGAAGCAGAAGGTTTAGCGTAATAATAAGGGTTCATAGCAATTGTTGAGTTTCATAGTGTCTGTTTGTACATTAATAGCTGTGATGTTTGATTTAATGTGAAGCATCTCTGGAACTGTGCCTGATGTCAATGTCTAAAATATTAGCATTTTGCCAATCAAATGTATGTTTTGAATTGATGATGTGTTTGGAGACCACAGATTGTTTATCAGTCGGATGTGTGACATATGTTCCTTGATACGTGTATTAAGGGAACGTTTTGTTCGCCCTATGTAGCAGGAATTACAATTAGAACAAGAGATTTTGTAAGCAACACAATGTTTGCTGTAGGTGTCAAGTGGGTCCTTGTGGTTTTTAATAAAGTATGAAAGTGTTTTGATGGATTTGTAAATGATGGATATTTGATATTCTTTGAATATTTGGATAAATTTTTGATAAAGAAATTTGTAATAAGGGAGTAAGAGAAAAAACTTGGCTTGAGGGTTTTTGGGGACGAGTGACAGGAGGATGTTGGATTTTGTTCAATCCGCTGTTTGTGTTTAATAATAATATTTAAAGGGTACTCATTGGCGATTAAAATGTTTCGGACAATATTCAAATTTCATGTATTGGCTGGATCTCTAATATCCTACATGTCGTCTATTATTCAAAACATTAAATTTAAATTATATCGTTTTCAAATGCTGAAGGATAATTTAAGATAGCCACAAAGTTATTTACAATTTCTATAAAGCTGAAAAATATCCCTTTCCAAGCTATTAAAATCGGGTTTTTGGAACTAAAGAATGCAGTCTTCCTCAGAGTAACGGATGAAAGAAAAATATTATCAGGCTTCTAACCGAGTGAAAAGATGACGATGTCTGTGGACGTCACCGAAGCGATGCGGTATTACAGATTGAGCCAATACGTAATAAAAATTCTAAACAAATTAATTTCTGCTGGAGGATTAAGTTATAATTATGGAATTAATGATAAAATATAAACACAAGCACAGAGATGGTATACAACGTACACACAGTTTTATGACAAAAGCTGATGCTAAGAATTGGGTGACATAACTGTAGATATTATTTTAGAAAATCGGGGCAAATGAGACGCTATTCAATATAGAATCAACGTTAGAATTACAGATTATTAAAAAAATATCGAGGTCACGATATCAGTGAATGTCATCGAAACGTTGCGCCTAGATCATTTCACTCGGATAGAAACCCAGAGAATATTTTGTTCAGTGTTTTGGAACGGTCGCCATTTTGTCACGAGATGGCGGGAACCAGGTCGAAATCTTGCTACAACGATAAAGTTTGATCGATATCGATATTTGAACGCCATCTTGAGAACTGAAAACAAATTCAAGATTTTGGAACGTTCGCCATTTTGTTTCAGTATGATGGATGAAACGCAAATATAAACTTTGATTCTGAGTAATGTACATTTAAAATAAACTGTTTCTTCAGTTCTCCTACGTTTTTGAAAGAAAAACTGTACTTTGAAACTAATAATAATTTTTTAATTCCGTCGTTACTCTTCACATTTGAGATAATATACTGCAGAAGCACTGCACTGAGTTCTGAAGTTGAGCCGGCAACTTTTCCCACTATATATAGCTCACAGAAGATGTGCATTAATTGTGAGATGATGTGCTTCTAAAGTGTCCCGTGGTGTCGTGCCGCTGTATTTTTGGAGAAGGCGGGTGAGTGTCTGTCGCGTGATTGATGGATCGACCTCTGTGACGTGTGGCGAACTTTGGTCGCGTCTTCTGCAGGACAGGTGCTCTGTCTTCCGGACAGCACGGCCAATTCCCTCTGGTCCGTGACCCCCCCAACGCCGTTAATTCACACTCACTCCGCGGATAAATAAATCATTACGTTAAGCGCGGAAAATCTAGGCCTCACTATTGGGAATAAAACTTAAGGAAGTGTGTTGGAAATATTTTTTAATTTTTTTGTTTATAGTTCTGTCAATATAAAAGTCATTGGCGACTTTCCACCATACCTACTACATGAAATTATTACAATTAGTTCATATTAACTACACATTTCTTAGTCTCATATTCATTCTCTATTTAGATTAGATCTTGAAAGCCGGTTTCCTTGATAAACTTCAGTAGCTTTTATTATTGCCCTTGCCTTGGCTGAGGCTGAATTGTGGCTCTTCTAGTCCTGTCGTGCTTTGGGCAGTCGTAGAGGACATGTGCAACTGCTACTTTAAGTTTTGCAAAGTATGCATTACTTTGTGTGCAGTGGAAATATTAACGCTATGGGAAAATTTGTATTAACAATTAAATGATTTTTAGTTGCCCTTATACTGATTTGCTTCAGCATTTTTTATTATGTAGAAAATCATTTTTATTTTATTATTTGAAATTTGAATGTAACAAATCATCTTACTAACAACAAATTTAGATCGCATATGTTAGATAATAAACCAATCATAACAACACTCCACTCACTTTAAGCTCCTGGCGATCTTCTTCTTCTTCTTCTGCTTTCCAGGATTAGGCTTTTAGCCTGTTCTGGCTTCACCTCACCATCTCAACCTTGGTCTTCCAACACTCCTTTTGCCTAATGGTTTATATTCCAGCACTTGTCTCTAGGCATTCCGCAATACATGCTCTCTCCACCTTTCTTTATACCCCTGGTTAACTTATCTGTGATCACCTCAACACTTAATTCCTCCCTTATTGAAGTACTCCTTATTTTATCCATCCTTGTACACCCCTTGAAATTTCATTTCATCTGCCTCTATCTATGGTTTGTTACCCAGCATTCTGACCCATACAACATTGCCATCACCTTATAAAATTTAATTTGTGTTTCTTTTCTGGTTTTACCTTTTAACGTTCTTCTTATTGTCCCACATATCCTCTGAAAATTGAATATTTTATTTGTGATATATTTATCCTCTTCAAATGTTATTTTACATCCTAAATATTGGAAATGTTCGAGTTTTTTTCCCTTCTCTGACAATTTTTGTTCTTATTGGATTGTTTCCTAAGAACGCCGTGGTTTTTGTTTTACTTATTGAAATTTTCAGGTTATTCATTTTACTCCGTTGGTGCAACTTATAAACCGCCATTTGTAGTTTATCTTCATTATCTTGGATAACAACCTGGTCATCATGTGTTTAGATATTCAGAGTGCCCCAGTTTTATCTTCCTTCCATTTCCTTACCAGATCATCTATGTATAAGCGATATGATACTTTTTTTTGCAACATTGCAGTTGTGTAGCGCCGTCTCCGACATCTGTTGTTGGCGGCGGTGATGACGTGAAGTGTTCTATTTCACACTCTGATTTGAATATGTTTGTTAAATACAAACTGTTTTTCTTGTATCTTACTCACTGACTTTCAGAGACTACAATTTTATATTCTGAGGATCTCATGCAGCCGATTTAAATTAGTTATTTACTATTTACTATTGCATTTTTCGCCTTAATCGATATTATTATCTTCGTAACGAACAGCATGTTTTTTTTCATCCGAACTTTTCCTTCTTACAAGAAACTGCGTGGCAGTGTGTGTAAATATTTACTATTATCTTATAAATAAAAAAGAGTGTATGTATGTTTGTATATTTGTATGTTTGTATGTTTGTATGTTTGTTTGTATGTTTGTTTGTTTGTATGTTCGTTATACAAATCTACACCGGTAGAGCAAATTTCACCAAATTTCGTACACGTGTTCTTTACGACCAGGAAACAAACACTGTCGGGGTGAGACATGTCTACCACCCCCAGAAGCGGGGTTGCACGGGGGTTGAAATATTTAAACATGCTAATACAGCCGATATTTTAGTCGGATAATAATTTTTAGGGGTCCAAGATATTGATGGTGTTTCTACCGATGTTTTCTGAATATAATTTTCAACCTCTACACCCTGGGGAAAGAGCACCCCTAGCGTTTGGGGTGGAGAGTACAAATCAACACCGCTGGAGCAAATTTCACCAAATTTCGTACACGGGTTCTTTGCGACTAGGAAAACAACACTGTCGGGGTGAGACGCGCCTACCACCCCCAGAAGCGGGGGTGGACGGGGGTGGAAATATTTGAACATGCTAAAACAGTCGATATTTCAGTCGGATAAATATTTTTAGGGGTCAAAGATATTTATAGTCTTTCCACTGATGATATCTGAATATAATTTTCAACCTCTACAGCCTGGGGAAAGAGCACCTCTAGCGTTTGGGGTGGAGAATACAAATCTTTACCGCTGGAGCAAATATCACCAAATTTCGTACACGGGTTCTTTGCGACCAGGAAAACAACACTGTCTGGGTGAGACGCGTCTACCAACCCCAGAAGCGGGGGTGGACGGGGGTTGAAATACTTAAACATGATGAAACTGCAGGTATTAGATTTGGATAAATATTTTCGGGGTCAAAGATATTGATTGTGTTTCTCACGATGTTATCTGAATATAATATTCATCTCCTACGCCCTGGGAAAAGGGCACCCTTAGGGTTTGGGGTGGAGTAGCTTTACAGAAAAATAACGCGAATACAACCGAGTTTGGAGTCAAATCGAAGGTTATGGATGTCAGTGAGTTTACTTCGGATAAATATTTTTAATTGACGATTTAACCCGAAAGGGTGGGGGTTGGAAGGGGAGATAAATAGTCAGTTCTTGCGCGTTCTTGGAGGAGAATTACGTGAACAGTATTTCAACGGATGTTGTTAAAAAGATAAATCCCTTTAGACATTAGTGGTGAGCTATTATTCTAAAAGTGCCAAAATGTTAATAGTCAGTTCTTGCGCGTTCTTGGAGGAGAATTACGTGAATAGTATTTCAACGGATGTTGTTAAAAAGATAAATCCCTTTAGACATTAGTGGTGAGCTTGGTTAGGGCTGGGGGTGAGAATTGTCTATTATTCTAAAAGTGCCAAAATGTTAATAGTCAGTTCTTGCGCGTTCTTGGAGGAGAATTACGTGAATAGTATTTCAACGGATGTTGTTAGAAAGATAAATCCCTTATGACATTAGTGGTGAGCTTGGTTAGGGCTGGGGGTGAGAATTGTCTATTATTCTAAAAGTGCCAAAATGTTATGTGTTTATGGGTAAACTAGATTTATAGTGTTTCTACCGATGTGATATGAGTAAAAATTCAACCCTTTCCACCACGGGAAAGTAGCAGATTTAGGGGTGGTGTTGTTCATACTATTTTAAACGATGTTGTTTCCATTAATAACGACGTTTAATTTTATAAATAAAAATGAGTGTATGTACGTATGTTTGTATATTTGTATGTTTGTATATTTGTATGTTCGTTATACAAATCTACACCGCTGGAGAAAATTTCACCAAATTTCGTACACGTGTTCTTTGCGACCAGGAAACAAACACTGTCGGGGTAAGACGCGTCTACCACCTCCAGAATCGGGGGCGGACGGGGGTTGAAATATTTAAACATGCTAAAACAGTCGATATTTCAATCGGATAAATATTTTTAGGGGTCACAGATGTTGATAGTGTTTCTACCGACTGTTGGGGTGAGACGCGTCTACCATCCCCAGAAGCGGGTTGGAATTATTAGTAGAGCACTTTTAGGTGTTGGGTGGAGGAACGCTGCAATAAAATAACGCGAATACAACCGAGATTGGAGTAAAATCCAAGGTTATGGATGTTGTCCAGTTCAATTATAGCATCAAATTGCCCATTTAGCCCCGAGAGGCGGGAGTAAATGGGATGGAAATTTTCTAACATGTTGAATCATCGATATTAGCGTGGAATAAATAAATGCCGGGACCATTGACGTTGATAGTATTTCTACCGATGTTGTTTGTAGGCATGATAGGGGTGGGGCTGGAGGGGATTTCCTTGAAAATAACGGGAAAACAACCGAGATTCGAGTCAAATCGAAGGTAATGGATGTCCCTGAATTTATTTATGACAATCTGGACAACGCGCGGGTATCGGCTGGGTTGGGATGAGTTGACCGGCTGTTTTTTGCGTCGATTAAATATATTTCGGGATGAATTACATTAATAAAATTTCCCTACATGTTCTCTGTGTATAATTTCAACCCCTTTCGGACTCGGAAGGGTGCACCCTTAAGAGTTGGCGTGGAAGTAGCATTAGATAAAAATAAACCAGAAACTATCAGGATTGTCACTGAGTTTAATTATGACATTAAACTTGACCGTTTAAGTCCGCGAAGCGGGCGTGGTCGGGGGTGAAAAATTTCAAACATGTTAAACGGTCAATATTTGCGATAATTATTTCCTGGGGTTAATAACTTTGAAAGTATTGATACCGATGTTGTTTGTGTATAATTTAACCCCTGTGAGGAGAGCAAGCTTAGGGGTGGCGTGAAGGTACGGTAAATAAAATCCCGCAAAAGCAACCGAGATTCGAATCAATTCCGAGACTATGAATGTCGCTGAATCTAATTGTGACAACCTGGGTAACGCGACGGGTTTGGGAGGTGTTGGACGGGGGAATAAATTTTCAGACAATGTAATCGGCCGATTTTTGCGTGGAATACATTCTTTTTCATTATCGCATATTTGTGGGGGTGGTCATCTTCTAACATGTAAAAACGGCCGATATATTTAGTCAATGACTTCATCCCCCTTCGGCATGGGAGGTGAGCACATTTAGGGATAGGGTTCGAGGAGCTTTACATAAAAATAGCGCAAAAGTAACCAAAATTGGAGTCTTATGGATGGTTATAGATAAATGACATCTCGGGCAACGCCGGGCACCCAGCTAGTTATTAAATATAATTGGCGCTGGGATTATTTACAGTGCCTTTCAAATTTTGATCCTTTGGTCCGTCTTCGTCGTTTTAAAATTTTTTGGACTGTTTCATTAATATCTTTTTCAATTTTAAATAATTTATGTATTGGACGAAATATAAAAAAAACAATCAGTAAGATAATCTATATGTTCTATATTTAAAATAAACTTCTGTGAGTGAACGAAACTATAAAAAAATTCTAAAAATAGTATAACTTTGAATTTGTTATTGTATTGAAGGTACCCCCTATGATTGCTATTATTCTTCGTGAATTTAAATCAGATCTTATAATCATTCATTCCAATGCTCAACCTAATTTACGGCAAATTTAGATTTTCTATGAGTTTACAGAGCGACTGACAAGTGCGGTTGTGTCGCTCTAGGCTCTTCTTCGCACTTGACGAAAGGTGTCAAGGATCCCAGAAACGTTGTGTGGTATTATCACTTTTTCGTCTTTCTTAGTAATTATTTTCAATCAGACGTAAATTTCTTCTCTTCTTTGTTCTTTTAGAAACATAATATTACTTTCACTGTCCCAGAATGGTGTCGACAGCCAATATACAACCGGAAATTTAGGATATATATTTTATTCCTTTCACACATTAGTGTGAAATTATTCTCAAAAGATTGATCTTCTTAAGACTGGAAATTTGAACATATTAGCAAGTATCAGCATTTTACTAGATGAAATAAATTTTTAAGAGATTGCAGACTGAGATTAGGGCCTGATTCCTCCAGGCTGTTAGAGGGTAGCATTTTATCTCACGATTTCCATTACCAAAGCCAATACCGTACACTAATAAACAACATTATTCACGGAAACATGTTTTAAGTTAGAAAACGTAACAACATAACCTTTTAAAGTCAGGAAAATAATTGAGTTGTACGAAACACTGGCAATTATTTATTAAAAAATTTTATTTGCTAAATAAAACACATCTCCAGCCTCGTAATTCAATAACTATATAAAAAATTCTATGTACGTTAAAAAACAAAAATTTTACATGCCTATAAAAATTTGAAATGTTTAGGACGTAAATAAAACTACGATTATTTTGAAAGTAAAAAAATAAAAATTTTCAAAAAAAAAAGTTAATCAGACTGACTAGAAACAAAGTGACAAACATCGTTGTCATAAATAAAATAACCAACAAACAAATAGTTTTGTGAGCTGGAATTTTAATTTTTATAAGGAATGAAGGCAGCGAAAATAATGAATTATTCAAAAGTATATTTTTTTTCAGAGGAATTATCACGTCATTTAGTTCGAATTAGGGAAATGAAAATTAGAAAGGAATTAAAATTGAGGATACACAAAATTTATTGTTTCCATTATTTAAGAATCGAGGAAAATAGAACAAATAAAATAAAATAAAATAAATTTATTCTTTTAGGATAACAGGCTACATTAGGGTAATCCACATGGTGGCAACTCCCCTTTAATTGCATAGGAAGGGATTTGAAAGGGGGGATGGGAAAGGTAGAGGAAGGTAGCCAAGGGTTAACTAGGGCCCCCGGGCTATATTTTAAGGATCCTACCCGGCATTCGCCTAAAGAAATGCAGGGAAAACCTTAGAAAAACCTGCATCGTGTAGGTCGGGCATTGGGTACTTGTCCCACGCCCTTCCGATAGCGGGAGAGTAGTTTGCTGTGGGGACGCAGCATTCCATTCTCCGTGCCTTGACCAGTTTAGGAGGCAGCTGGCCGACTATTCCAATATTAATTGTTACTAAGAAAAACACGATTTAGAGAATTTTGCTAATACGTTGAGGTCGAACTCAATTTAGAGAAATGCGGAAGCCAAGTTGAAAACTTAAATACTGTGAAACTGGAGGAAGAAAACAGTTAGGCTTTTCAAAATTACGAATGCTTTATATTTCTCATATCTATAGACATATAATACTGTCATAATAAAATAATGCCACAGATGACTGATGTTTTCTTTACAGATTATTGTAAGTGTTGAATTGCTCATTCACGCCAAGCAACTACGTCATCAGATCACTTTCTAGATCTGTTCTGTTTTCTTTCGCCATGTTTGCACGATCGTTACAAGAACAATATGAATTTGATGGCGACATTATAAAGAATTTTTGTAGGACGTCTGAAATTTACTGCAGTTCGTAAAGTACGATCTCCGCCGAGCCGAAGCCAGCCAGCGAGCTATTTTTCATCAGGCCCCGAACTTCGGAGAACTTTCAGCTGCACTTAAAACGTTTCCACGTGACGCATGTTGTCTCCGGCAGATGTCAGCGAGGCTCAGGTGCTGCAACGCACGCTAAAAAATTCAACGCCGACACGGCGCTTATGCACGAATAATCATAAAGTGTTTTAATGGGGGAAACACTCCGCAACGACTATCAACAACCTCCGTTGAGGTTTTAAAGCTGCAAACACACACACACACACGCACACGCGGTCTCCTCGAAAAAGCGTATGAAATTAATCATCCGTCGAGTCACTTCACGACTCAAATGGCGGAGATAACTACAGTTCTTTTAAAGGGCGGGGTGAAAAAAGATACAGAAATTTTCAGTAGGAAAAACAATTTCGTACGCGATAAAAAATCGGAGAGTATTTAAATAAATAAACATACACACTCTTATTAGAACAAATTTGTTTGTTTAAACGACGGACGAGAACCGCAGCGTTACGAGGGAACCTACAAACATTGAACCAATCATGTTAAATGACAAACAGAGAAAGAACAGTGTCGTAAAGTGAAAATGATCATAATAATTAAAAATAAAAACATTAATCTTTTTTTTGTAGGTGTAGACAGGCTATGTATAGGGTAATCCAAATAGTGGCAAGTCCCCTCTTATAGCATAGGAAAGGGAGTGCAAGGGGGGATGCAGAAAGGTAGAGGAAGGTAGCGAAGCGTTAACTAGGGCCCCCGGGGCTATCGTTTAAGGATCCTACCCGGCAATTTGACTCAAAGTGATGCAGGGAAAACCCTAGAAAAACCTGCATCAGGTGGGGCATTTGGTACTTGTCCCTCGCCCTTCCGATGGCGGGTGAGGGGTTTGCTGTGGATTCGCTGCTTTACTCTCGCCATGCCTTGACCAGTTTAGGTGGCAGCTGGCCGACTATTCCAACAGGAATAGCGGACATCTCTTACCGTATACCCAAGGTCTGCGACCCCGGAACATACACCTCTCAAAACAGGCCGAGGTGCCTCGGCATGTGGGAACCTTAGTTCAAAAACAAGAGAGATGTCGACTGAACGTTCGAATTTTAATAATCTTATGCGGTTGAATTTACGAAGAAATGTTACTAATACCAGGCTAGTGTTGACATAGAACAACATCAAGCCGAGAGGATTCTCTCGCAGGTAACCTGCGAGGGATGTTCTCTCGCAGGCAGAACCTTTTAGGAGAGATACGAAGGGGCTACCTTTGGGGATGCCTTTTCCCCTCCGTTTTTGAACTAAGGTTCTTACAAGCCGAGGCACCTCGGCCTGTTTTGAGAGGTGTATGTTCCGGGATCGCAGACCTTGGGCATACGGTAAGAGTTGTCCGCTATTCACATTGGAATAGTCGGCCAGCTGCTTCCTAAACTGGTCGAGGCACGGAGAAGGGAATGCTGCGTCCCCACAGCAAACTCCTCTCCCGCTATCGGAAGGGCGTGGGACAAGTACCCAATGCCCGACCTACCTGATGCAAGTTTTACTAGGGTTTTCTCTTCATTTCTTTAGGCGAATGCCAGGTAGGATCTTTAAAATATAGCCCGGGGGCCCTAGTAACCCTTGGCTACCTTCCTCTACCCTCCCGCATCCCCCCTTTCAAATCCCCTCCTATGCTATTAAAGGGGAGTTGCCCAATGTGGATCACCCTCATGTAGCCTGTTGCCCTAAAAAAAAAAGACACTACATTAAAACATCACAACTATTTGGTTTCGTAAAAATTAGTATCCGAAGTTTCAATCTCATCAAAAGAAGAAAAAAAATTGGCCCTAAGGATTAAGACTGAAAAATCGGTCGTTTAATTCACTCTCAGGATGGATTCCTTGGTATCGTCGTGTCCCAACTGCGATTATTTGCCAATATATGTTATTTTGGGGAATCACCAGACAAAAGATTTTTTGGTAAGGGCTTCAATGTTTCATAAAATGTGACATCGGTTTCAGTTCTGTGTGATTATAATTAAAATATATAGATTTATTTGTGTATATTAATTCGTGGCTGAATGATTACATAAAAAATCTTATGTGTGTCGATATAAATGGCTATTTATGTACTGATTCTTTACATGTTAGTTGAAAAGCGTCAGGTGAAAAAAAAAACGAATATATTTTCTGACACATATATAAGAGAATGAATAGAAAATAATTTATATTATAATAGCTGAAAATGAATCGATTTAAAACAAAATTGGATAATAATAACAACGTAAAACATGAGGTAATTGACCAAAAGATTTACAGAAAAAAATGCCATAAGACGTTCGGATGTATGACCTAATTTTTTACTGCGAACGAACAAGTGACTTTATACATTTTACAATGCGCCCTTTCTTTCTTGAGTGGCTATACCAGTGGTATTTTCTTCAAAAATAAAACACCTGGCCAACGTCTTTTACTGTGCTTGGAGCAACGTTCGTCTTGGACAGGAATTGCTGCTTAGAGGAAAGTTTACGCACTTGCTCTGCCACGGAGCGCTTTGCGTTTGTCTTCCTTCACCTGAAGGTCTGAAAGCCACCAAGTCGATTGTAAAATGTAATACGCATTCAAAACCATAAATTAAGACTATTTATTATTAACTCTGCCATTGCTATGCTAGCGTTTTTATTTTAGTTTGGATACTTGTTGAGAAAAATAAACTACACCATTTTCTTAAGTCAATCGGATTTCAGACTAATAAATAACCAAAAAAATATTATATTCTGCAGGTAGATTCTTCCTGTTACGCAACCGCTCCCGAGTAACAGGTTAGATGAGGGTAATCCACACTGTGACAAGTCCCCTTTAATAGAATAGGAAGGGATTTGAAAGGGGGGATGCGGAAAGGTAGAGGAAGGTAGCCAAGGGTTAACTAGGGCCCCCGGGCTCTGGTTTAAGGATCCTACCGGGCATATGCCTAAAAGTGACGCAGGATAAACCCTAGAAAACCTGCATCAGGTAGGTCGGGCATTCGGTACTTGTCCCACGCCTTTCTGACCGATCGATGGAGGGAGAGGGGTTTTCTGTGGGGACGACGCAGCATTCCCTTCCCCGTGCCTCTTGCAGTTTAGGAGGCAGCTGGCCGACTGTTCCAATGGGAACAGTAAATTCTTACCGTATGCCTAAGGTCTGCGACCCAGGACCAAAACAGGTCGAGGTGCCTCGGCTTGTGGGAACCTTAGTTCAAAAACGGGGAGAGGGAAACGCATCCCCCCCGCAACCCTGCTGACAGTGAGTGTAAAACCTTGAAACTGTCGAAACGACAGCCCAAATGTCTCGAAATTATAAATAATAGTCCGTCTCTAATAAATAGAGGAAATGAAGCAAACAGAAGAGGAAAGAATAAATGTTTGCAATCAAACGTTTAAAAGAACGGACAACTGGTATTTTTTTTTAACAAACTTGTGGGTCGAAAATTATAAAACACATAGGGTGGCCTTCTTCTTCGCACCTGACGAAAGGAACAAGGATCCCAGAAACGTTGTGTGGTATTTGTATAATTATTTTGTCAGAATTGACTTATGTTTCTTATTCATTCTTTGTAAAAGAACGTTCTTTTCATATTCAGTCATGTTTGTTACGAATGGTAAATATGTAAATAGTTTTAAAAAAACAGTTTTTTTTAATTTAAATTGCTGTGAGGAACACAGTGGTTTTTTATTATTAAATTATAACTTTTTCTAAATTATTTTAACTGATTCAAAAAATCTAACTATTTTTTCTTTCTGTTTTCAGGTAAGTTAATATGAGGCAAATTCCCTTTTGAAAAATGGGCGATGTAGATTAAAAAGTAAGTAGAGAGAATTGTTAAATAAAATTCTACGCAAACGCCTGATAGTCTCTTTCTGCAAAGCCTCTTTGTACACTTCGCCGATCAACATCTGTTTACAGAGATAACAGCTAGCGTATTATATTTATTTACTATAAATAGTATTTTATTTATTCAGAAAAATATAAATATATAATATAAAAATATTTTTTCAGACGAAAAAGTCTACTAGTCTCAAAATATTAATAATAATATTATAATCGGGTTTATAATTATATTATAAAAAGTACAAAAAAGTAATATTTACAAAAACCAAATCCCTCACCATTCAAAAGCGGTTTTAGACGCTTCGTCCAGATTAATGACTACCTTATGTTTAAATTATTTTATTTGATATCGACGAACATATATGGATATATTACAGTATTTATGTACTTACTATTAGAATTTAAACGTCAATTTTACACATTATATACTTTCTTGTTCATCTAATACAACTATATAAATGATGAACTTTCCTTCATGGAAATATTAGAAACATTTTCTATTCCTACAATCATTTTTTTTAAAAGTGAAAATAATAACTTGGAATATTACTTTTGTGGTCATAGTTTTATCTTCTACTATTTTATTGTATATTTACAGCAACTACATTATCTTCTAATAAATAAAATTGACTGTACGCGTGTGTGTTTGTTTGTTCCTCATACAAATTTACATCCGTGGAGCAAAAATTTGAACACATTTCGTACGCATGTTTCTTTCGAACCGGAAATAAACACTGTGGGGGTATTCGGCGGATATTTTCGTCTAATAATTTTTTTCGATTTTGATAGTGTTTCCTGCGATGTTGTTTGCGTATAATTTCAAACCCTTTTGGCACAGCAGGGGAGCACCCTTAGGAGACGGGGTGCAGGGGCGTTACATAAAAATAAAGCAAAATACTAGATAGGTGTCAAATCCACGGTTATGGATGTTACTGACTTTAATTATGACAATCCGGGCAACGCCGAGTGTCCAGCTAGTTGAATTATAAAAACAGAAGAAGAAGCGTTTAACTTAAGATTAAATTCATAATAATATATTGTGACACGCTAATGTGATATTGTTGGATTAATGCCTTTGTCGGCGTCGTCCTGGCGCGCCCCATATTGTTTGTTATTGTTGTGTGGGTGGCGCGCGCTAATATTTGTTAAGGCAGTTGCCAAGTAAGCCTCGTCGGGGATAGAGCTCAAACCATTAGAGCGTAAAGGTATTGTAAATGAAGTTTGTCTTCGAGAATTAACGGTCACTTCCTGTAGAAATGTACACATCTCACTGCTCGATGAATAAATTGTATATGGCTCCAAATAAACTAAAGAAAGCGACGAAGGACACGTGGTCGGAGGTTACAATATATATTTTAATAATTTATAATTCTCTTGAAGAATAATAAGAAGGAGATTGGAATATAAACTGGTCGCCTAAGTGAAAGAATAGTCGTCAGAATATGTTAGCCAGTTTCTAATTAATTTTTTCCCTTCCCGCTATTCACATTTAAGCTCCTTAAGTTATTATTTTAATTAATTGAGTAATCAAATATATTTTTAAAATGTACAGCTTTAAGTGATACATTTGAACCTTCCAGCTATATCGTTCAAAGTCTTGTGGCTGTATTCATTTTCTCCGATGATGGCTTCGTGTCGTGACCGTAAAGGTTTACAGAGATGCCTGTAGGTAGGTATAGTGATGGTAATGTTGTTTTCCAAGGCTTGACCGCATTAATTCCTAGGTACATTAGGGCGGGCAGTGTTGAGAGACGACCGATCTGTGTTAACATGCGACGCGCTGCATGTCTGCGTCCACGAGTCTCAGGGGATTCCTCTCGCGGTGACAGCCAGCAGTGTCCGCATTTGCATCTGCTCACAATCTACGCACAATCTCCGA
This sequence comes from Zhengitettix transpicula, assembly GCA_037074705.1. Lineage (NCBI taxonomy): Eukaryota > Metazoa > Arthropoda > Insecta > Orthoptera > Tetrigidae > Zhengitettix > Zhengitettix transpicula. The sequence continues at coordinate 30,285,402 of CM073591.1, forward strand.
CGTTTAATTCATTTCGCCAGAAGAACACAAACTTAAGCCGTGGGATAAACTTTATAACAAAAACACCAAGCTACAGTCTCACTGAATGCAACGTAAATGTTTTCTCACGTAACAGGAAATTAAATTACCTAAGCTGAGGGGTGGTTCCTACTATTGAGAGAAAAGTTCTAATCAATTTGTTTCCAAAGTCTTATAGGACTCAAACAAATACAATTATTAGAAGATATTTTCGTGTCCAGAGAGCTCTGGAGGAGGGCTACCTTATGAGCAAGCCTTCTCTTCCCTCTGGTTTTTTTTAACTAAGGTTCCCAAAAACAGAGGCACTTCGACATGTTTTGAGAGGTGGATGTTCCGAGGTCGTAGATCTTGGGCATACGTTAAGAATTGTCATCTATTCCTATTGGAATAGTCGGCCAGCTGCCTCCTAAAACGAGATCAGAAGGGCGTGGGAAAAGTACCTGATACAGGTTTTCCTGGGGTTTTTCCTGGATCACATTAAGCCAAAATGCCGGGTAGGATCCTTAAACTATAACCCGAAGGCCCTAGTTAACCCTTGGCTATCTTTCTCTACCTTTCCGCATCCCCACTTTCAGTCCCTTTTCTATGCTATAAGAGGGGAGTTGCCACTATGTGGATTAGCCTGTCAACACCTTCATCTTCTTTTCGCTTAGATCGGTTTAAGTTAAGGAAGTTTAAGAAATTGAAAAGTTATTAGGTTCCACGAAATGGAAACCAAGGTTAGGTGTCTGGAGACAGCTCTCGTTTTGCTGTTTCAGCCGGTCTATACGTGCGATAGCAGATACACACATGAGCGTCTTGGGTAGTCTATCTCTAAAGCTGACTGTCATGCTCTATCCTCTATCGCCGAAGGCGATCCATTCAACTTGTTAGGCGAAGAGAAAAGGTGCGACATTTGCTCGAAAAGCTTTGGAGGTAAGATGAGTTTCTTGAAAAATCGCAGAATCTATCTATCTATATAATAAAAAAGGATGTATATTTGTATGTATGTATGTATCTATGTATGTATTTACGTTGTTCTTTATACAAATTTTATCGCGTGGACAGAATGCAACAAAAATTGGTACACATATTCTTCAAAACACGAGAAACGGTACTGTGAGGGTGAGAAACGCCTAGCATACATGTGGAAAAAATTATAATTAAAAACCGTGATCATAAAATATTAAATTACTGCGCGCCAAGAGACAATGACGTCACGCGAGAGAGAGACGTTACTACGCAACGAACAAAGGAAATATTTCCTTTATTAGGAATGAAGATAAAGCAGAAATATTTTCTTCAGCAATACTCCATCGAATGGTAATAAAGAAGAATACGAATTACTTTACCATCCTTGAGTAAAATGTAAGTTAATTTTCGCGCTGTATTAGTTGTGAGTCTAGCTAACAATTTCATCAATGTAATATTTCGTAATGTATGAAGACTGAGTGACAATTATATCCTGAAATACTCCAGGAATATATTTAAGTATTCAATTAAATACTTTTCGAGTTTATATAAATAAGTACACGAGCAACGCCGAAAAACCAGCTAGTACTAAATAAAGGAACATCATATGTGAAACAGACGGTTCGGATGCATGTTTCTGTTTCCTAGTAAAATTTATTTCCGATCTCTTTCGCTTCTAATGCTTTTAAGGCGACAAGTGTTACCCAGGTGACGGGTGATTTATATGATTTATATCGGTACATTTTTTTTTCAGTAATAAATTCGCCGCCTAGTGACAGAAGAGAGCCATTATAAGCGAATATATAGTAAATATATAATTAGGCAAGTTAAGTTGAGAGGTCGTTACTGAACGGTTCATAAACAGTTCTAAAAGGGATTGAGCTGGAATGAAATAGTTAACGCAGCGTAGCGCGGAAATCGTTTTAGAACAGCAAGTTTCTTAGAGCGTAAATAGTTCGTGATGAGAACTACTTCAGAGTTAGTTCGTCGAGTTTTAAGTGACAGCGTAGACTGTGAGCAACGAAACAACAGTTACGAGGATTGGCGGAGAATTTGCACACTCAGGCAAAGGGAATAACTTAATTATTATTAAAAATGTACACTTAATTCCCCATTGTAAATATAGTTTTTAATATATTCTTTTTCATTTGATAAATAATATAAAACTATATTATGTCTTATCTTACTCTTTTCCGCTTCAGAAAGAAATTTAATGTCTAGATTGAAGTAATAAAAAGCCAAGAAACTTTTTAATAAAAAAAAATGTCGTAGATTTTCGGCTTTTCCATTTTTTTAAAAAAAAAATGTGTAGACAGGCTATGTACAGGGTAACCCACATTGTGGCAACTCCCCTCTTTTAGCATAGGAAAGGGACTTGAAATAGGGGATGCGGAAGAAAGTAGCCAACGGTTAATTAACTAGGGCCCACGGGATTTGGTTTAAAGAACCTACCCGGCAATTCGCCTCAAAGAGATGCAGGGAAAACCCTAGAAAACCTGCATCAGGATGGTGGAGCATTTTGTATTTGTCTCACGCCCTTCCGATGGCGGGAGAGGGATTTGCTGTGGGGTCGCAGCTTTCCTCTCGCCGTTCCGTCACCGGTTTAGGAGGCAGCTGGCCGACTATTCCAATATGAATTTCGGACAACTCTCACCGTATGCCCAAGGTCTGTGAACCCGGAACATACACCTCTCCGAACAGACCGCGGTGCCTCGGCATCTGGGAACCTTAGTTCAAAAAACCAGAGAGTTGTGATGGTATCTTTTTTTTTTTAGGGCAACAGGCTACATGAGGGTAATCCACATTGGGCAACTCCCCTTTAATAGCATAGGAAGGGATTTGAAATGGGGGATGCGGAAGGGTAGAGGAAGGTAGCCAAGGGTTACTAGGGCGCACCGGGCTATGGTTTATGGATCCTACCCGGCATTCGCCTAAAAGTAATGCAGGGAAACCCTAGAGAAACCTGCAACAGGTAGGTCGGGCATTGGGTACTTGTCCCACGCCCTTCCGATAGCGGGAGAGGAGTTTGCTGTGGGGACGCAGCATTCCCTTCTCTGTGCCTTGACCAGTTTAGGAGGCAGATGGCCGACTATTCCAATATTAATTGTTACTAAGAAAAACACGTTTCTCCATCCGTGATGGTATCCCCAAAGATGGCCTCCTGAAGAGTTCTCTGGGAAGGTTCACCTGCGAGAGAATTCTCTCACAGTCTCCCTTGTGGAAGGCTTTCCCGGTGTTCGTAGTTGATAAAAAGAGTTCTCGGGATTTAAACTGCGTGAAGGCGTTCTAAGACGTTTCGATAGCAGACATTGCTATCTTCTTCTAGTGAAGGCCCGCTATCGAAACGTCGTGGAATATTTTCACCCGGTTGGAACTTAGAACTTTATATCATTAATGTATCAATTTTGAAGAGGAAAATTAACAAAAATAATAAATCTAGCGTTTCATACTCACTACTACGTAGCAGTGACTATGAAGCGTTTAATTTATTATTTTTGTCAATTTATTGTAAATTATTTTTTTTCATTTTCAGCTTTAAAATTGTATTGTATTGGAAATAATATATGAGATTGTTTTTTCTTATGTTTGATAATGGCAGAATCCGGAAGCTTCGACATTTTGTAATAAATGTAATGAGAAGGATTCTTGTAGTTTTATTTCGTTAAATCTTATAAATACATTCTAATTTTCTATTTAATTCACTAGAACGTACAGAATTTTTTTTTTCGTTTTAAACGATGAATTCACTGATCTTATAAAACATGTTCATTATTTTTTCATTTACGTCAGAAGCATAATTTGGCTTTTAAATTTTTTTAATTGTTTCTAATAGCCTTTTTCCTTGCCCTGCACCGTGTCACAAGATGGAAGCGTCATGGGCAAATACATTTCCCATGCTGTCATGTTATAATGTCTGCAGGTTTTCTTTGACCTTTCCACCTTGACCACTAGACGAAGCTGACTCGATTTCTCTTACAGTCCATCCCCTATTACGTCGGTTGCCTAAAAATAAATAAATCGTTTCAGTAGGTGTTAACGAAATGTGCGCGACGTCCACCACTTCACTTTCTTCCATTTCGAACCATGCATAAGTTACCAGTGGCCGTGGAAGCTTTTAAAGAAGAGGAATCAGACTGGGATAGCAGGTGAATCATGAATGGCCGGCTGCTACCGTGATTGTTAATGAAGACGGACCGGTCAGCGCGACCGAATGTCAAGCGCAACCCGTATCCATATTGCAGGCGCGTAATGGCGGAGCCGCGTCGCCGTCACTCGCACGTCCAATGACGCCGACGCCGTCTCCCGCTGCATCAACAATACATGCGTCCGGGGACCTCCTTGCAAAAATAACTGCCTATCACATCCATTTCGCAGTATTCATGTAGGGGGAGTGGGAGGGGGGGGGGCGTCGAGTCCCAAAAATATCGTTCACGTATCGGCATCCAAGCAGGTAACATCCTCGTCAGCGCCACTTTGATCTCTCCTGACAGTGGCGAATTCGGCTCCTAGAGATGACGCATCTTTGTAACATTGATCGGCAATATTTTCATCGTCCCGGAACAAGTGTAATAATAAGGTTGTTGTCAAACACTGAACTAAGGCATATAGTTGGGTCAAACATAATTTCGAACTACAGCAGACGATAATCAAAATGATGTCAGAAATAGGAAAAATCTATCTATAGATTTTAAAGTATTCACCAGCAGCTATAATGGATTTTTCGCCTGGATTTCTATTTATAACACACTGATGATTAAATAAAATAAATCTGCGCAGTAAAAGTATATTCAATTCATTATAATTTATTGAGCGGACGGAATGTAATGTTCTCGTGATGTTGCATGGATGAAATTCTCTCGGGCAAGATCGTCGATAACATACAGCGTCATCATCTTCTTCATCCACTGTTTACACTGGGAAAACCTTCGGTTGACAATCATTTGACATATTTATTAGAAGACTTTGTAAATATTTGTATCGGAAATTGTGTAAATTGTAATCTAAAACCAATACTACGGAAGAAAAACGAGTAAATTGCGCCGATTTTTCTTTCGAAAGCAAGCTACAGCTATACTGTCGGTCTTTTTATTCTATCCAACTCCGATGATTCCACTATGAAGCGCTCTAATTTTTATTATGATTCTTATAATGAATCGTTTTTTTCTTATCAATAATAAAAATTGGCATATTAAAAACAATTTCTATATATATATATATATATATATATATATATATATATATATTGTAATAAACAATATTAAATGATTTAAATTAAATGAAGACAAGCCCACGTTGGAGCAAGAATTTCTTATAAACTAATTAAATGTTAAAAATGAAAGGATTGAAATAGTAACAAGAATTTAAAATATATAACAAAACAAATTTTTATCTCAGATGAAATTTTACAAGCTGATATTGTTGTGCCACGGCTTAATTTTCAGGGCCGCCTCCAATAAAGATAGTTACATAAATAACAATTGAATCTTACAAGGCAAAAAATATTCCTGACTTAAATTATTATTATTTTAAATAAAATGATCGAAATTCTAAATCTGACGATAATTATATTTACACTGCAAGGTTTACAAAATTATTTTTATTTATTTTACCCTTATCTGTTCATCTGGGCTCGATCTCACTTGGTTTTTTAAACACATCACAAAGAGGCCATATTGCACTGAATTTAAAGATGTTTTAGTTTGGAAACACAAATCACTTTCTGATCCTAACTGTTGATAATTTTGTTTGAGCAATCACAGTTGATAGCTTTGTTCTCTAAAACTTTGTTAATTACTCGATCATGGCAATAGAAGAAATATAATTACACACTGGCGACTTGCAATTCCAAAACTCGGGGACTTTTAATACAGCATTTCTCAGCTTCCAAATCACACTTGCTCCATCGTGGTCCCAGGAACTCTGAATACGGACTCCTCAAGACGCACCTTCCTCAATACTGCTCCGAGCAACTCTGAATCTCTCACTGCTGCCTGAGGCAACAATGCAACTCTAGCAAGCAAGCATTGTAGGCTCCATATTCTTGTAGACAATCCTTAAGCTATAATGCAACGGCCTCATATTTACGCCGCTGGTAATGAAAATAGAAAAAAAAAATTTTTTTTAATTATTACATATTCGTAATTACCATATATATATATATATATATTGGTACAAGAAATCAAATAGATTAATAAACTTGGTCATATATTGGCCCTAAATTCTTTGTTTTCACACGCCCTGGCGTGAGCCACAATTTTAGTATAGGAAAATTTAATGCAGATAAATTGTTATAAATAAATTCATTAGGGCCTTGGTGTGTTGATAAATGTTAACATAAGAGATTAAAATCAATTTCCTGTGATGTTACTTTCACATTAAATATTCCTCCATACTTTATTAAGGTTGATGAAAAATCTAAACACTGATAAGTGAAATTTTAAACGCTTTGAGAGCGTTACGAATATTCAAAGTGGAAAAGTAGAGGTTCCGAATACATGTTTTAGTCGCATTTTTTTCTACCGTTTTCTATTGTTGATTGTTATTTTTTTGGTCTTGGTTGTAACTGGTACGAAGAACTGTTTTACAGATTATGATAGGTCAGTGTGTAGAGCAATGGCTACTTAGAGGCCATCCTGGGGTTCGAGTCCCGTAATCTGTTGATTAACTTTCATAGCGTTTAAAGGGTGAAATGAATTTCTTCGGTTGTTGAAGAATAAATTTTAATTGTATTTGTATTCCAGTTTTTTCAGTTTAAAATTAATAACAGTAATGTTTCGGCGTTTAATCTTGTATAATACCACGTCCGTAATTCCTGCCAACATAAAGTGACGATATTATGTAAATTTGGAACGAATGAAACAGAATTTCGGCTGGCAATGGCTTCCATTTAAGGAGACTCGGGTTGATGAGCCAAGTTGGTTCAAGTATTAGCGTTGATACGAGTGTGCTCCATTACGCTAAGAGCTTCTTTACTGCTGCGCTAGAGAGACAGGCAATTTACCTAAGATGCACCCTGTCATCTGGCGGCATTCTTCACCCAAACTATACCTTTAAAATATTCAGACGTTTCGTATGCATATTTAAAACAGAGACAAGTCTTGATCTCTCTGTGAAGAAGTAGAGTAATTTTCAAGGAACTCTCATTTTGCGAGTAATGCACCTGCGCTGCACCAGCAAAGTGGATTTTTTTTTTAAAAAAAACTCTCTGCATTAAATATTTTGTTTCGAAATTTCAATATTAAAAATATTCTACTGTGGAATATTGGACCATAAAACCTCATTACGCAATTATGATAGTTAAGTATAATTAAAAGGTACAAATAAAATTAAAAATAATAAAAAGTGTTATATTATATACGAACATTTTAATCATTTCAAAATCAGAAAAAAAATATTTAATTCGTTTTTTATTCATTTTTATTCTTGAATAAGTGTATCGGTCCCTCTTAGTTCATTGTGAACTTATAAAATAACTTACAATAATAATTTTGATAGAGAGTTTGAAAGATGTTTCCGTTGGTATAAAACGTCATTTAAAATTAATATGAAATTTCAGTAACAACTCTTATATATTATAATATTATATTATAATATTTCAATTATTTCCTGAAGTCTTTCTTTAATTCCTCCTTTGATATCTTACAAGCTTCTCATCACTACAGCTGAGATATTTCTGTTAAAAAATATTCTTAATAATATCAAAAATCATCCTTCTGTAAAATTTAATTAGTGCTCTCAAAAATAAGCCCTATTAAATAGGCGTCAATTAACATTTATATGGCTTAACATCTTTTAAGTAATTGATTTAAAGACAGAGTAACAATAAAATTTTCGTGCCTATGCATTCTAATATTATGGTAGCTATAAGATGAAGATATAAGACAATGATCTAGTTTTTAAAAAAAATACGGGAAATAATTACTGTATTTGAAAAAAAAAACAGAAAATGAACCACAACTTGAAGACATAATACAGTTAAAGATAATATATTAAATGTAGGGCGAGCAATTTCGGAACGCCCTAAAAACAATATTTATCGGAGAAAGTAACACAGAACATGAAAGATTTCGAATGTCGGCAAATTACTTAAAATATCATTACATACTTCTATAACACATCTGCATAATTATGTGTGTTAATATGTTATTAAATGTAAAGCTTACTTTTTTCCTCTCTCTGAGTAATTAAATATCGTAAATAGAACTAACGTTTGTGCTTTATTTTATAAACACAGGTATGTAAATAATGCAATTAATTATAGTGTTAACTTTAATATTGTGTTTATAATTGGAAAACGCAACACTTTAATAAAGGTTTTGAGCATTAGGTAAATTATACGGATTACATATTATAATTAACTATTGACTCAGTCCAATATTGTTTTGTGTAGATATAAATATATATATATATATATATATATATATATATATATTGTAATAATTTATTTCTTTAGCTTGCATCTTTTGACAATAATTCAAGATGTGAATTATGTGGCGTTTTTAAATGAAAAGAACTATTACGTGAAAACTATTAAACAAGATTTATTAACAATTTTAAAACAAGTATTCAAATCACAAAATATTTGGGATCTCAGGGTCTTGAACTGGGTTTGATAATGGCAGAATTTATATAATCAAAATCACCAAAATTACATTTACTTTATATGGGAATCAATGCGTCTGAACGTAGACGAAATTTTTTGCTGAAGAAATAATACTAAAGCTTGAATTTAAACAATTTCAATTTTTATCAAGAAATAAAGAATGATCTAAATAATTAAAGATCTCATTTTATCGATAATTAAAGAACGATCTGACGTTTATCTTTTAAACGTGGTTTACAATGATTTTAAAGTTTTCTTTCTACTTACGGCAGCCCAGGTCTCATTTTAACTTTTCGTGCACAATTTTGGGGATATCACTGATTCTAAGTGCTCACAGACTCTAAATGTTCACAGACTTTAATTAGTGCAGTTTGTTAGTTGGTTTAAAATAAATTTCTCGATTCTCGATGATTTACTGGAACCTGGATTTGTAGATCTCGTGGATTTCTGTTGAAAATGCACCTCATTGGTTTTGTCTGTTGACTGAAGACTAGTTCAGTTTCTGCATTTTTGATATAACAGCGTCCTGGTTACTGGAACACTTTCTCGTTCTTTAAATTAGACCTTTCAGTCTTCACTGCTGACTGACAAAGATTGTTCAAGTTTTCGTGAATTAGAATTTTAATCTGTACATCTCGCCGTTTACTGCCCAACTGTTCGTTCTTTTACTCTGTTCTACTTGCTGTCCGCTGCCCAACTGTTCGTTCTTTTACTTTGTTCTACTTGTTGTCCGCTGCCCAACTGTTCGTTCGTCTCGTAAATTTTGAGCGCGTAAAACCTTCTCGACCGATCAACAATACTTTTTTTTTGCATTGCCGGTTTGTTTCGGCGTCCGCTATATCCTCCAATAATGAGTCCTCTACAATTCAACTTTTCAATTAGAACAATGCCTTAATTACCAATTACTACAATATATATATATATATATATATATATATATATCAGTTAGAATAATCCTACCATAAACGTTTCCTGCCCAGACCATCAGAATGTGAATAGAAATTACACTTTCCCCACATTTCTCTAACAAGATAATACCAATTAATCTAATTGAAAATACTTCTTCGTTGTTACATTCCCGCGACTGGACCAACAATGTGCTTTAGATCGTTGTGGGTTACAACATAAAGTCGACGAAAGCTGCGTCGCCTACCAGAGTAAAACAGGCAGGGAACAATTAATCAATTGTTGAAACCGCTTTTAACGCTTTAGAGGTTGTTCATAATCCAGCGTATTGTTGCGGGGGAAAGCAGGATTATGTGTATGCATGTATGCGGCATCGATTGACCCATTGTGTGAAGGGACTCGTGCGGGGTGGTCAATCACAAACGTTGGCAAACCTGGCCCTCTAATTGGGTCATACTTCACTAGGACTTGGTTTGCAGATAAAAGACACTCGCGTCAAGAAAAGCTCGTTACCGTATTTGTCACATTGTTATTTACACCCAAATAAATGTGTTTGCGTCATCCGCAGGCTCAAAAAACTACCTGAATTGCTGTAAACATTCTGAACAAAATAAAATAAGTATTCACCAGTCAATTTAGAGAATCAGCCACTTCATAGTTAAGTGAGAAATTAACACTGGAGTAAGCATGCGAGAGGATGCTCTCGCAAGTGAACCATCCCAGAGAGCTCTGGAGGAGGCTACCTTTGGGGTTGCCTTCTCCTCTCTCAGGTTTTTTGAACTAAGGTTCCCACATGCCGAGGCACCTCAACCTGTTTTTGAGAGGTGTGTGTTGCGGGGTCGCAGACTTTGGGCATACGGTAAGAGTTGTCCGCGGTTCCTATTGGAATAGTCGACCAAGCTGCCTCCTAAACTGGTCCGCCATCGGAAGGGCGTGGGACAAGTGCCAAATGCCCGAATTACCTGAAGCAGGTTTTTCAAGAGTTTTCCCTGCATCACTTTTAGGCGAATTGCCAGGTAGGATCCTTAAAATATATCCCGGGGGCCCTAGTTAACCCTTGGCTACCTTCCTCTACCTTTCCGCATCCCCCCATTTCACTCCATTTCCTATGCTATAAGAGAGGAGTTGCCACTATGTGGATTACCCTGTACATAGCCTGTCTACACCTAAAAAAACCTGGAATATGTTAATCGCAGCTGACCCGTAGATTTACAATTTAAATTATATATTATTTAATCGCGTCACACCTTTGTGTGATTTATTTAAAACTGTTCCAAAACCCGAGGACAATTTCATCCAATTAAAGAAATATATTATAGTTTATAACAGTCTGAACCTAGCGCTTAATTACCAATCTAGTTTCGTGTAGTGATACAAAGCGAATTAATTATTGTCCGCTATTGGTTGTAAAGAGTAATTAAAAAAACATGACAGCAGTCGACGTGCTTCCGAAAATTTCAACTACGAGTGAAAAGTAATTTGCTCTCACCAACTGTTAGAGAAATAAAACAGTGTTAAATATTAAAATCTTTTCAATAAACTGCTTGCATCTCATTGCTATTTTTTCCCTTCGTCGCAAATATTACGAAATTTTAAATCCAGAATTGTTTCTTTTCTTGAACGTTAAATGTGTTCAAGCCATTAATAATTTTATTCAAATTATTTTTTTAGCAAACTGCCATAGAATTTATTTAATATACACTTTAGAAAATTAAAACAATTTAATAGACACCTAATGCTGTCTAAAATCAATTTGCAAGGGTGGTATATTGAGCATGTTAAAGGTAAACTGGCTGCTGATGGAGCAGCAGTGGACAAAAAAACGCAGTACAATATAATAGGATTTACAAAGCACCACCTTTGGAAATTGAAACACCTTTTCCGCGCCGGTCACGACTCGAATTGATAATATTTGAATTGCTCGAATCGGAATGCGACCCGCATCTGGAGTGTCAACATTTGCATTGCTGGGAAACGTCAATTTAACTCTCAATAGAGTTCTATGGGCCGGCAATATTGACCGCCAAATCCTATCCGCCACCCCCCCCCCCGCCCCCCCACACTTTCGAAATCTATTTGTGTAAAAATTGACTCAACAACGATGGTGGCCAGGGACAGGCCAAAACAGTAACAAAGCTCTAAACCGTATTTTCACAAGTGAGTCTATTGAAAGTTTGAGCGACGGGTTTATAGTTACAAACGTGTTTACGGAATTTTAACGTAGCTGAAATAAATAGTCATAGGTACCGTTTAGATGTTTTATCGAAATAAATGTCTGCATAACAAGTCTTCATGGAAGAGAAGCTTATAAAATGTCTGGAGTAAATATTTTCTTGTCGGGATCAGAGATGGAATGAGGCCATACTTAAGTTTCCTGCCATATTCTTGTCGTGGGGGGGAAGGAAATGTTAATACCATTTATACTGAAATACAAAATCGGTGATGAAAGAAATCTTAAAAGCGAGTGACTGCATATAATAAAAATGAATTCTCTTAAATATGCCTAGCAGATTCGAGGAAAAGGAAGTAAAGATGACTTCATAAACAAAGGAATCAGTTAAGACTTTAATAGGCTTAAGTCAGAAAGGCGAAGGCGCTGTAACTATATTATATGATATTTACATGCGTTCAATCTCCAGTCTTAAGTTTTCCGCCTTTTCTCGTTGAAACGTCCAGCACTTTTAAATTTAAATTTCCTTCGTTACATTTTCTCTGTTTATAATTTGTCTGTATGATTTCGTATTTAGTATTATTATTTTATGTTTTACTTACACGCTGTTTGAAATTCCTACTCCAGACTGTGGCATAGTATGGGTCGAATATTTTTGTTTTTAGGGCAATGTGATCCACATTGGGCAACTCCCCTTTAATAGCATAGGAAGGGATTTGAAAGGGGGGATGCGGAAGGGTAGAGGAAGGTAGACAAGGGTTAACTAGGGCCCCCGGGCTATATTTTAAGGATCCTACCAGGCATTCGCCTAAAGAAATGCAGGACAAACCATAGAAAAACCTGCATCAGGTAGGCCGGGCATTGGGTACTTGTCCCACGCCCTTCTGATAGCGGGAGAGGAGTTTGCTGTGGGGACGCAGCATTCCCTTCTCCGTGCCTCGACCAGTTTAGGAGGAATCTGGCCGACTAGTCCAATGGGAATAGCGAACAACTCTTACCGTTTGCCCAAGGTCTGCGACCCCGGAACATACACCTCTCAGAACAGGCCGAGGTGCCTCGGCTTGTGGGAACCTTAGTTCAAAAACGGAGAGGAAAAGGCATACCTAAAGGTAGCCCCTTCGTATCTCTCCTAAAAGGTTCTGCCTGCGAGAGAACATCCCTCGCAGGTTACCTGCGAGAGAATCCACAGCAAACTGAGTGTGACAGAAAACTAGAAAGGCGCCTAAAGTGTTGGAAAGTGAGACGATAATAAAATCAGTGCTGTGGCCTGTCAATGAAAATACTGTTCTATAAAAATTAAATAATCACGTGTGCACAAACAAGAGCAGCTATAAATAAATGGTATGTAAAACGAACAAAGTTTCTTCTGTGATCCTTTACATAAATATCATTTACCGCCAGATTTCTATAGCTTAGTCAGACTTTTCAGATTTTTCTACAGTTTTTGTTGTTGGTATAAAATTTTGTTATTGTAAATTTAAATTCAGTTTCTGCCTTTGTAACTTGGTGAAATTTGCAAATCACTGTCTTCATTAGAGGTCCTATAAGCGGGCCCTGAAATTTAGATTCTCATAACATCTGAGGCATTTACTTACAAATATAAAATTCAATAAAAATCAACTTTGTCAAATAAAGAATAATTGTTATCTTTGAAAAATATTGGTTTAATTTCGATTTCCTTCCTTGTTTTATTTAATAAATTGGTGTTTATCACAATATATATATATATATATATATATATATTTTGTAATACCAATTAAACAGGCTATTAATCGTTTTTAATATAATTGAATTGTTGGCGGTACGGGTGCTTAAAGACAACAATCGCAGCGGGTCTTTCTTTGTTAACAATGGAGACTGGAGACCGCGCGCTTAGAGAACTCAGTCTGCGTCGAGTCTACGGCGAGACGCGAAACGAAAAAGTCTGCGTCGAGATCTGGGACATGGCAGTTCGGTCCACATAGAAAAATAAAAACTGTAAAATGTCTGCGGAACTAGAATTATGAATAGGGCTATCCAGGAAGTCCAACAGCGAGATATAATAATTTACATAAAACGCACGTAAACAGTTTGATGGAGAGACTCATAAATATCGTAGTTTGGAAGCAGAAGTTTTGCTTCCAAAACTGAACTAATTTTCGCATAGAGAGACTTTGAGGAGACCTACTGACTGAGGAGACCCAACTGACTGAGGGTGAGATGATCCAGGTTCCAGGATAGCAGAGATCCAGAGCAACTACCGGGTGTTCAAAATCTAAAGTGTAGAATCAGTGCATAATGACCTGTTTAGTGGGTGTTGACTTCAAGCTACAAGAGTCCGAACTGGTACCAGTAGCACTGTCGTGAGTACAAAACAATTATTAATGACTGTAAACGATAATTAAAGGGTATAGTCAGATTTCGTTCGCGTTTTTCTTTGCATTCGTTTTCTTTTACTTCTTGTATTTATATTGAATTCCGTTAACTTCAATGAGTTTGGATTGTTAATGTTTTAGTTCATTGTATTTGTTCTTCCTATAAAACTCAATGGTGACCCTGAGATAAAGAGAAATTCAACGTCGTTGATTGTAAAAATATAAAGCTGTAATTTCATTGAACGCCACAAATTAATAAAATAAAATTTGAAATGTTTGTTTGTTAAATTGACGGAATTTGGTGTGCAAAGCAGGGCTTTTAGAAGATTTAATTATCAACAATAAATTTTTAAATACATAATAATTTTGTTAATTATTCCTATTAATTAAGACCCCCTTTTTTAATCATTACAATATATAAATATATATATATATATATATATATATATGTATGTAAATATATACTGCTTTATGTTGAAAATGACCCGATGTGATAGCTTCCTACAGTTTAATGTAATGAATATTTCACGACCAATTGAGTTACAATGAGATTATTGTATGAAATTTAATAAATACAACGTAATATACTGCTAAATCAGCACTTAAAATTTAATGCTAACGATGGTTCGGAAGAGCAATTTTTCTACATTTATCGATCTTGTGTGCATAGGGTATTGTACTTTAATATTATTTGTAATATTGTTCAATTTTATTTTATACGGATACATTGATTTCGATTGTGCTTGCTCGTGTTTTTATAAAGTGAATATAAAATACGTATTTTCTCCTACGCTTTATAATGTCACATTACGAGTTTCCATTTGAATTTATATAGTTCCGGTAACGGACAATCCTGTGGAAATATTTCGCAATTTGGGCCCGCAATCAGAGGCCTGTGTCTAACCGGTGGCTACATTGTACGGCTCCATTACACCCATGTTATGAACGCGTTTAAGTGCTTCATTAATCACCGAGCATTTTGTGTACGTAAAACAGCATTATTACACCCTCTAATTCCATTTCCGCCGCGAACTACTGCACCAAACGGCTGACCGTATTGGTTTCCATGACAATCACTGCCTCTGGGACCTGACCGCGGGACAGGTCGTCCTGTAATTATGTATTCCTGTTAGAAGGAAAATAATAGCGGTTTCAATCATCAATTTCATCTTCATGTAACCGCGATTGACGAACAGGTGAAAGCCCTGATATCTTCATCTACATCGGTTTGAAACTGGAAGGGCCTCTTTATATTTTCCATCTTAGCAGCTTAATATTAGCCCGGTGTTAATGCAATTGTAAGATACAACTGCCTCTTAAAAGCCACTGAAAACAATATTACTATCAAATGACATTTTATGGAGCATTTACGGATTAGGTGAGTCGGATTACAAATAAAAATGGCCACGTGCCATCAAAGTCTTCAATCCCGAGTAAATACAAACTACAGTGACAAGGGACCAATATAACTTAAAATATAGTTTCCGTGATAATATAATTCGCAGATTAAAAATTGAATAACAGTAAACATTTGATGTAAATTAAAAAATAGATAAAGGCGTAGCGACCGAACACACAAAATTAAGTTATAAAAATAAATACCACACGACGTTTCTGCAATCCAATTAGTAACCATTTAAACCAGAAACATTTGTATTGATTGAGTCTGAAGTGAATAAAATCTGTTGTTCTGTTATTTAATGAGATGCTTTTTATTGAATTCATATTTAACCTCAGGATTTTAAGAACCTCCCAAAAGCAAATTAACTAAGTAGGAGGAATTCCAAAGATTTTATTAATTATATTTAGACTCTCTTGAATATCATCGGAATGTTGAAGTATCTTGAAATTATAAAAGGGTAGGTTTTATAACTGCCCCAATCTATATGATAAAAAAGTATGTATATTTGTATGTATGTATGTATTTACTTTAATTTCTATACAAATTCAAACGCGTGGACAGATTGAAACAAAAATTGGCACACATGTTCTTAAAAATACGAAAAACGGTACTGTGGGGGTATTAAATCTATAACATAAAGGTGGAAAGAGTTATAATTAAAAAATGTTATCATTTTGTGTTAAATTACTGCGCGATAAGAGACCGTGACGTCACGGCACACATCACACAGAGAGAGACGTTACTACGCGACTGCGCAACAACAAAATAGTAGCTTATTTCGTAATTAAGTAAAGCAGAACTATTATAATTGAATGAAAAGTATAATCATATCCAGCAATACTCCATCGAATGATAATAAAAAATAATACGAAATACTTTACGATCCTTGCGGAAAATGTAAGTTAATTTTCGCGCCATATTAGTGACTCCAATATGGCGACCGTTTGTTTACATTGTGAATCTAGCTAACAATTTCTTCAATTTAATTTTTCGTAATATGTGAAGACTGAGTGACAATTGTGTCCTAAAATACTCGAGGAGTATATTTAAGTATTCTATTCATAAAGAAATTCGGAGGTGTGTTTGTTGGACTGATGCAATAAAATTCAGTGTATTTTATAAGTGTTCAATTAATGCACTATCGGTCGAAAGTATGAACGGAACTAGGAACAGTTAGATTTAGGTTAAATCACTTCTTGGCTAAAGATTAAAATAGAATTAAATACTTTTTCGGGTTTATATAAATAAATACACGGGTTGCTGCAACAAGGCAAGTTATTAATATATTTCTGGATATTCCATTATTGACGTAATACGAGAATATGAAGCAAATACAAAAATTCTACTAAAAATCATTGTAAACAATTGTTCTTCGTGCTTTACTGGTAGTGAACATTTTTTTTTACCTATCTCAAATACGCGTACTTCAGGCCAGTCAGTAAACATGGGAGGCATATTTGTATCATCAATATTTCGTGCTGTAGTTACCGACGTCGACTGTTTTTCCAACAGACGAGCACAGATGCTTCCGGACGTAATTGAACACAATCAATTAGTCAGCGAGAGCAGAAACCCCAAAACAAGCAACTGCTATTCCCTGGCGCTAACACAAATGTTTGCGGAACGTGACGAACAGGGGGTAGGCCCAGGTACTCCTAAAAAGGGCGACAGGCCCGGAAAATAGAGCTCTCAGGAAATCTGGGGCTTTGAAGGAACGATCCAATTGAGAGATATATTGACAAGGTAGGTAGAGTCTAGTGTCCATAAAGTTTGCTCAATTCTGTAAATAAATATAAAAAAAAGAGAAATCGGGGGTTGTTCCCAATATTTCATACTTTGGCACGTTCTGTTTTCCTCAAGACAGATCCTGATATTAAATTATATCCTTATCCGTGTAGCTTTAATTAAAAGATATATTCCCACTTGAGAAAGACCAATCAGAAGCAACAAGCTCACTGACGAAATTCCTTCTTCTTCGGCTTTTCCCACTTTTATAGGTTTGCCGTCTTCAATTTCCATTTCTGTCTGTCGTTCCAATCTCCCTCTTCCAAATTCCTATCCTCCATTATGGTTTCCACTTGGGTTTCCCACTTTAATCTGGGTCTGCCCCGTTTATTTTTTCCAGGAGGTGAGCATTAGTATATTTCTTTTGGCCATCTTCCATTTTCCATTCTTTGTACGTGGCCATACCATTTAAGGGGTTTGATTTTCAATCCTTTTTAACGACAGACGTTTACGTTCTGGTTACGTTCATTATTTCCAAAGGTGCTCATTTATAATTTTATCCTGTCTTGTTGTTTTTTGAAGACTTCTCCTCAGATAATCGAATTTTACTGTTATAATTTTGTTCTTTTGTAATTCTGTCAAGGGTCAAGTTTCACTTCCATAACATAGAATGTTCTGTGTTATTATGCTCTTATAAATTTTGATTTTTGTTTCCTTTGTTAAATTTTTATACCAAATTATTCCGTGTAAAATCTTGGTAGCATTTATAATACCTTATAATTAAAATAGTATTTTTTTGGTTCAGTTAGAAAATAAACTATTAGAGAACGACGGCTTTCCGGGTGAATTTGTTGTAGATAAAATTCTCGGGTCTCAACCCGGGCCAATTGTTTGTTGAATAACAACGTCTCGACGGCAATCTCCGCCATCGTCGTCAGGTTAACTGTGATATCTGTAAAAATAAACTTCTCTCCCTTATTTCTAATATTTATGAAAGTTGCCGACGTAGTAGTAAAAAAAAACCAACCATGAGGACGGCCGTATGCAGAGAACACTGTAGAAAAATGACTAGTTGAAAGTAACTCAATATAGGGGGGAAAAAATGAGAAAAAAAAGTAAGTACATCACGTCGGTAAATAAGTAAGGTAGTTCAAAAAATCATCCAACCACCTACTACTACACGTATGTTGCAATCCGTAAAAAAAAAATCGTAATCGAACGTACTTGAATAATTTTCTTCTTACTTAAAAATCACTTCTTTTGCACAATTAAAAGCTTTTAGGTAATTAAAATTCTCTCTATTTTACGCAAAACTAATATAGAAAATAATATTTCAACTTCTCTCTGATTTCAGAAATCCAAGTAACCAGAAACACTAAGATAATTACGTTCTATTTTAATTCGTAAAATTATAATTAATACAATAAAAATGTTAATGACAATTTTATTGTCTGCTTGATTAGGAAGATTATTTTGGATGATATTCTGAATTCGGAGAGACACGTAGTTACGTGCCGATTCAGGTTAATGTTAATACTATTATAATATTTTTTAGGGCAACAGGCTACATGAGGGTTATCCACGATGGGCAACTCCCCTTTAATAGCATAGGAAGGGATTTGAAAGGGGGATGTGGAAGGGTAGAGGAAGGTATCCAAGAGTTAACTAGGGCCCCCGGGCTATATTTTAAGGATCCTACCCGGCATTCGCCTAAAGAAATGCAGGGAAAACCCTCGAAAAACCTGCATCAGGTAGGTCGGGCATTGGGTACTTGTCCCACGCCCTTCCGATAGCGGCAGAGGAGTTTTCTGTGGGGACGCAGCATTCCCTTCTCCGTGCCTCGACCAGTTTACGAGGCAGCTGGCCGACTATTCCAATAGGAATAGCGGACAACTCTTACCGTATGCCCAAGGTCTGTGACCCCGGAACATACACCTCTCAGAACAGGCCGAGGTGGCTCGGCATGTGGGAACCTTATTTGAAAAGGCATCCCCAAAGGTAGCCCCATCGTATCTCTCCTACAAGGTTCTGCCTGCGAGAGAATATCCCTTCCAGGTTACCTGCGAGAGAATAGCCCTCGCAGACCTTGCCCACTATTATAAATTATTTTAATAATTCATTTGCTTTCACGTTTCTATAAGACGAGTACGAGCAATAGACGGGGGTCACTTCCTAACAGTACAAGTTACGTACATCGATAGGTTCTTATAATTCTCATGAATATATTAAAATCTTCAGGGTTGCGGAAATGAAAAATAACACCCACGTGTTCATGTATATTAATTAACAGAGCTACGTGATGGACATGGCGGCGCGTAATTTGCAAAACTGCCTGGTTTCGAGATAGAAGACAAATTGTACTTTGCAGCCCCCTCCTTTTTTTTTCCACCGCCCCCCCCCCTCCCGAGCTTAGAAACTCCATAGCCGGTTTTTGCGATAGCGCCAGAAAGGAAATTAAGTGCAAGGTAAAATATGGCCAATCGTATAGCGGCATAATTACGTCGAGACACGCAAAAAGGCTTTCTGCGTGCGCTAATATGAATAATTGTCTCGTAGCTGTTTACTGTTTGCCAAATAAATTGCCACATGCGAGCGCACGCTCTAGTCCATTACGCTATTTTAATCATATAGACAGTTAAACTTGCGAATACATTACACACACGGCAAAATTAACTACATATCGGCGACGTAAAACGGGAAATTCCAAATAGATATTAATCTAGATGTTATTTTATCAAAGTTTGAACACTTTTTGGAGCGTGGGACAAGTACCTAATGCCCGACCTACCTGATGCAGGTTTTTATAGGGTTTTCCCTGCATTTCTTTAGGCGAATGCCAGGTAGGATCCTTAAAATATAGTCCGGGGGCCCTAGTTAACCCTTGACTACCTTCCTATGCCATTCCGCATCCCCCCTTTCTAATCCCTTTCCTATGCTATAAGAGGGGAGTTGCCACCATGTGGATTATCCTATACATAGCCTGTCTACACACAAAAAAAAGAAATGGGGTTTAATCAACAATTTTTCTGTTAATTTTTACCCAAACTCCGTTTCGCTGTGTTGAATGAATTATATTTCACGTTTTATATTGTAGACAACGATCTTTCACACACGTGAAACTTTTTAGTCTTGCATAATATTCGCTTTTATAATGCTTTTACCAATATTTTTTTTTGGGGGGGGGAAGGGGCGGCATTCAATATTTACCGTTACGTGTACACACTCTCAAATATGTAGAACGCGGTATGATAAATTTAGCTTCCCGCACAACGCAAAACTGGGAGCTAAAATGTTGTGTAATGTTTTGCGGTCGAGTGTGGGGGGTTAGGGGCAGGGTGCGTAAGCTCGCTGGGGGGGTGGGAACAACTATTGTTCTGCTTTATCGAGAGGCACAAACAACAAAAGCCAGCTGAAACGCCCTGAAAAATAGGAATAACGACGGACGACGAGAGGAGGGAAATATGTACACAGCGGATCGCCGGTGTTTAAATTAACGGCGCCCGGCGTCGAATCATTATTAGCAAGTTGCACGCCGCTGGCAAATTTTCCGATACACGGCTGGCAGAGTGAGGGGCACGCATGAAGGAGTGACTGCAGTTTATGGGGCATAATTCTGGCGTGCCGAGAATTATTTTCGGTGGGGCGTCATCGATTGCGGGAAACCGGAGGCAACACTTGGATGTGCGAGGGGCGGCGGCTCTTGTCTTGCTAATTAGCGGACTTCATAGCGGCACGTTTGGCTTCAGTCATATAGAATGCTGACGTTTGTCTTATTCTCTAAATGGTACAGAAGCGAAATTTCGTCCGTCGTATGTTGAGGTAATAATAATTGGAGACAACCAGCGAGCCAATCAGTCGCTTACCTCACTGTTAACATAGAGGGAATCCTGGCTGTCTTTCTGGTAACGAGGTCTCTTGCGTTTCTTACACTCTGTCAATCTCTGACTTGACTTGTCAATCATGATTACTGGAGTATCACTTAATTAAGAGGATTTATTTATTTCCGAAATATTAATCTTAACGGTGAAATAAAATATTTCGTAATTTTGAAAAATTTACAAATTAACTGTCGCGGATCAGTGAATATATTTTTTTTAAAAAAAAATCAACAGTTTTTGAACCGTGTTGTGCAGTTGCGTCGCTCTAGGCTCTCATGTTTTCGTAGCACATGAAGAAAGGCACAAAGTCTTCTGAATCGTTGTGTGGAATTTTTATATCATCACGTATTTGGCTATTTTCCTTATTATTATTATTAAATTTCAAAACAGACGTAAATTTTTCGTTATAAGCTTCATATTTACGTTCGTTACGTAAGATAAAGCGACTAATAAAATTAACCTCTCTAGTTTGCTCGGAAAAGAACCCGGAGCTGCTGCTGTTGATGTTGCCAGGTTGTCGCCCACCTAGAGTCATGTTTTATTACGTGTGATGAGCAGATGGATCGCGTTTTCCCCTCTAATTGAGTGTTGAGCCAGGAGTCGAGTTGGATTTATAATGTAACGGGGGAGCATTTCCACTAACAAACGTCGGATCTGTATAATCGCCTTCAGGTGTGTGTGTGTGTGGGTGGTGTTCAAACAGATCATCGAGGATTTGGGCGTACGGCTCTCTTACATAGTGTGCATAATGGATACGGGTGAGGTTTATTCATCTACCAATATCCAAACATTACTCCTTTACGTCTTCCATATCGACACTTTGAAGTATTTGTGACGATTTAGACTTAATTTAGTCTGAATTTAAAAAAGGCATTATTAAAATGAATTTAAATTTGATATTTTTTTGTTGCTTTTTAATTAATTTTTTTAAAAAAATTGATAGTTTTGTAGGAAAAAAAATGCCCTGACATTTTAGTAAAATTACAGAACGTCGTTTCATAACCTGTAATTTATGGTATTGTTCACTATTTCAGTCACTAATTTATATTGTAATGCCTGTTAAGTGAGGCATTGTTTCGGATTGATAGTCTGGACTGTTGGAGGGGCATTTTGTAACGTGTTTATTTAGGTTTAAGTTTTTCTTCGTTCTTGGGAGTGGCTGGGTGTGTGGTCTTGAGAAACCGTGCACGTAAGTGTGGGGGTGGAGAAGACAAGTAATTGCGAGTCCTGTCTCGATTGTCGGCTTGACATGACGGAGTAGTCAGCCATTTGTTGACTACGGAACTGCATGTGCATGAAATAAATCGTGTGATAATGGAAGAATCTGTCAACTGGCATTTGCGACGAAGTTTTCGAACAATGGAAAAGTAAAAGACCGGGAGGATATAAGGGAGAGATAAGCTTTTGAGGGAGTTAGTTGTGCTGCGATCACCGAGGATGGTGGATGTGAGTAAAAGAGACATTGTTTAAGAAGAGTCGTCGTCGAAAGATTGCAGTTTAAAGTCGCAGCCAAAGCATAGGAGAGAGGACTTGTTAAATTTACAGTAAACCAGTCGTCGTCGAAGCAGAGCAGAGTAAAGTCGTCGAGATACCACAAACTTTCTTTTTCAAACCAGCAGTATTTAGTAGAATCTGTGAATTTAATAGAAGCTGTGAAAAACCCACCATTGTGTTCGAAAGGTAAAAGGATCATGGGCAGCCGTAAGTAGCAAGAGAAAAGTAAAATGATTTTTGTAAACCGACTTAAAAGATAATGTCAGATATCGTTCTTTAGTGTTGATAAAATAAACTGTTTAAATTTAAGATCCATTTTATAGTATAAGTTCATCGATAATTAATTTCGTCTATGTCTAGACGAATAAATATTTATTTTTAAATTAAATCTGAATTTTGTGTTCTTTGATTATGTTTAAATGTTCTGCCGTTATCAAACCCAGTTAAGACCTTTGAGAGATTGAGATATGTTTTTAAAACTGTATAATTGTTTCAAGTATTGCTAAATAAAATTTTGTTTGTTTTAAAATTGTATAATTGTTCATTTAAAAGCTAATAATTATTACAATATATTTTTTTGCTATTTTTGAACCCTACTGTCCATTGTTCTCCGGTTTTCAGTTCGGTCTTTTTTAAATGCAATCGATCTTATTTCCCAGTCTTGGCAAACTAACAATTTCCTATAAACCCCCTCACAGTGCCATGAAAGGGAAACGTGACTAGGAACGAAGATATCTATTATTGGTACTGGCTCTTCATCCTTCTCATCAGGTGCATTCACATCGGCCTCAGAATTCCCTCTCTTACTATTCTCCTCTACATCCAAGGAATTATCAACATCCTCTAACGCCAAGCGACGTGATATTGACTGTGAATCTCTTCGTTCCTGTTCACTTCTGCCACTGAAATCTATAATTGGATGGAACAACAGTTAAATACAGTACAAATACTTGAAAATAATCTACCAGTACCTTGTAAATTAGTTATTAATTTGATTATTATAATGAATAATTTAAAATGTACTCACGATTGGCAATTCCCACCTTTTGTCTGCGTCGTACCACAGCATCAGCTCATTACGCGTTAGTTTATAATTTTTTTCCCCCGCTTAGTGAGGAAGTCGAAAAAGTTATTTCTTCTCCAGAAAGCCTTCCAGTGAAAATGCGCAGGTGATAGCAGAAATCTAAGCTGCTCACGATTGCGCCCCTAAATTCAGGCAGGGAAGATGGACTCCTAGTCTCCTTCCCACGGCACGGCGAACCGAATCTTAATTCAAGCATAAATATTCCTTCTCTCTGCTTCCCCGTGAGGCTTGAACTTTAGCAGCGGCAAACGTCTCACTTGCGTGCGTGTTCCAAATTACTCTCGGTATAATTTAATGTCTTCTAAAAAACTCTATCGAGATTAGCGCAAAGAAGGTCGAATATCTTTGGTTAAACAGTAAATAATCTTTAAGCATTTAAAATTAAATATCGTTTTAATCATTTTTTAATAGTTAGAACACTACGTCGTCATTATAAATCATTTTTATACATATTTTCTTAATTTCTTGAATTTTTAAAATGAAAAAGTCTTTTGAGTGTTGTCAACTGACCAGTGCAGTTGTGTCTCTCTAGGCTCTTCTTAGCACCTTACGATAGGAACAAGGATCGCAGAAACGTTGTGTGGTATTTATGTTACAATTTTTGTCTGTATTGGCTATCTTCCTTATTCATTATTCTTGAATTTTTATCAAAACATAAAGCTGAAAATTTTTCCCTCCGTGAATTCTGGAACCACTAGCTGTGTGTGCTTTGACTTTCGGGTACCAAACTACTTGAAGAAGTAACCTAAATTCAAATAAAATATATTTAACCACGTGTTGAACAAATTGTTACTTTAAATTATATAAAAAAATATTGTATACACTTCCAAGATTTTAAAATGATAAGGTTCCCAAAGTTATTGAAGATTATCTTCTATATAATAAAAAAAGGATGTATATTTGTATGTATGTATGTATGTATTTACGTTGTTCTTTATACAAATTTTATCGCGTGGACAGAATGCAACAAAAATTGGTACACATATTCTTCAAAATACGAGAACCGGTACTGTGAGGGTGAGAAACGCCTAGCATACATGCGGAATGAATTATAATTAAAAACCGTGATCATTAAATATTAAATTACTGCGCGCCAAGAGACAATGACGTCACGCGGAAGAAAGACGTTACTACGCAACGAACAAAGGAAATATTTCCTTTATTAGGAATGAAATAAAGCAGAAATATGTTCTTTAAATAAAAAGTATAATTTTATAGAGCAATATTCCATCGAATGGTAATAAAGAAGAATACGAATTACTTTACCATCCTTGCGTAAAATGTAAGTTAATTTTCGCGCTGTATTAGTTGAGAGTCTAGCTAACAATTTCATCAATGTAATATTTCGTAATGTATGAAGACTGATTATGACGATTATATCCTGAAATACTCAAGGAATATATGTAAGTATTCAATTAAATACTTTACGAGTTTATATAAATAAATACACGAGCAACGCCGGGCACCCAGCTAGTATAAAATAATTTTTACTAAATTTTAAAAGTTATGGCCTGTTGCAACCTAATATAAGATATAACAATGATATTTTAAGACAAACATTTATACTGTTAACGGCTTTAAGTTAACACAGTAAAATTATTCTGGAAGTAATTATAATTTAATACTAATATTTATTGAAATGAAAATATATTAATAAGATAAAATCGCTAAATGACAGACAAAATGAAGGGGTGATATAAATACCATACAAACTTTTTGGAAACTTTGTTCCTTTCTTCAGGTGCTACAAAAAAATAATACAAGAGCCAGCAAAGTTGACTTTTAAGTGCGGTTCTGCCACTCTTGGCTTTTGTTGCGTTTTTTTTTAGCGCCTGAAGAAAGCAACAAACTTTCTAGAAAGTTTGTGTGGTATTTATATCAACCCTTCATTTTGTCTGTCATTTAGCGATTTTATCTTATTATGACAACGTTTGTATGTTAGTTACAATTATTTCCTTAAAATTACAGTGCTTCATATATTTTTATTCAAGCTGTATTGCTTTATTTCTGTAGTTTTTGATCGAATATACTGCGTTTTAAATTCATATTTCAAACATTTTCAGTGGTTCTTTCTGTTTGTATCCCTGCAGAGTTGTTGTAATTATAATACATCTTCAGTAATTTTATAAATGTATTTATTTAATTGTTACAGGGTGATAGGTCAAAGGTTAGTGACCTAGAAAGGATAATTTGCCCCTTTCTTCATTTTTTTTCTCAGTCATCCAACCTTGAATAACTTTTTGCAAGTCTTCACTTTGAATGAACACGGATGGGGGGGGCGGGGTAAACCCTCCGCATTAGCTGTTATATTTTATAAGAGAATGGTGCTGCATTGCCGACACTATAAGCGGTATAGTGGGTCGTAAGATTTTTCGCTGTCCAAGGCCTGGTGGCGGCGCCAGTGAGCGGCGCTCTCACCTGCCAGGTGCAATCGATGCGCGCGTAGCAACGTCAATAACAAGTCAGTGTTGTAGCAACGCCGCGTCGCGACGCGCCACCCGCCGCACAATGCTCCTCCTGCCTTGCGTCTTTTGTGCCCCGCGTCAAGTGATCGGCAATCCGCACTCTCGTTAGTCGCGCCAATACTCACATCACCCGCACAATTGTTATCATTAATTTTTCAACTTAATTAACATTAATTACGGGTCCAAAAGGTGCCATAAAAATATACAATAGTCAGATGAATAAATTATTAATATTTTACTTAGCTTTAAAAAATATATTATTCGGTTTTATCCGTGGATCTACAACTTGCATCAAATTTATTTATTAAATTATTAAACAATTATATATTTTCTAGACCTTCAGAGCAGCTATTTCATTTACTGGAAAAAAAACATCAGTGAAATTAGTCAGAAATTTATTATAAAAAATTTAAAACGTTATAATAAAATAAACATCACGTTACATCCCTAAATTTTTGGGGCCTCTTCAGGTGTAAATTTCAATTAAATACTTATTCAAAAAGTTCCGAGGAATTAAATTTTAAAAACAGTATAATTTATAATACAAATATGGGAAAAATTATATCAATTAGATGATGCTTTTTCCATGCGATTACAATAAGTTAGATAATTGTTATTATTTAATTTATTTCAAAATGCTTTTTCTCGTTTGATTAATTTTGAGTTTACTGTCCTTCAATAAAAATAATTATATTATTTTATTTCCTTTAATGTTTAAAATACTTTTCACTATTTAACTCCACTGCATTAACCTAGTTCTTATTTTTTTTCCTGTTTCGCTACGGATTGAAGAATTTAGTTTTATTGATTTCAACAGTTCTATGCTGCGGAAATAGGTCAATTCAAAGCAAAATTCATGTAATTAAATAAAAAAAAAATAAAGGACCGCAGATATGAAAATCTATAAATGAGAAAGACGGTCAACACGCAAGAAAAAGAACATGTAGAAGGAAATACGAAGGAATCAATATGTCAATGAAGAAATATATTAAATATACCATCTGTAGGGATTCGTCTTGAATAGCGCAAATTGTAAAGAGTACCAAGTGGAGATCCTGGGTCGTTTCCCTGTACGGTCTAGGTTTTCCATTCTGATTCTTTAATAAAATAGATTATTGAATAAGAAAGATAGCCAATACAGACAAAAAAAGGGTAATATAAATACCACACGTCGTTTCTGGGATCCTTGTTCCTTTCGTCAGTTGCTAAGAAGAGCCTAGAGTGACACAACTGCACTCAAAAGCCTAGGCTCTTCTTAGCACCTGACGAAAGGAACAAGGATCCCAAAATCGTTGCGTGGTATTTATATTACCCTTTTTTTGTCTGTATTGGTTACCTTTATTATTCATTGTTTTCTATCAAACATAATTTTTTTTTAATTTTCTTAATAAGAGTAAAAAAAAGATAAGAAAATTGTAGATTAGTTAAAATCTTTAAAAAATAATCACATCGATGGGAGAGCAAAAGAGAGATTTTTAGTGGGTTCAATTATTTTTATAAACATAAGCACTTCAGACAGAAACGTACATTTACGTTGCAGTAACTGACACACGACCACCAATTCACTCTTCCCACTAAATTAAACTGCAGTTAATTGTGTGACAGATGTCGCTGTGATAAAATTGCATCGAATAAGGTATGAAATAAAAAATAAATTAAACAAGCACAAATATTCATCATGAAAAGGATAAACATTCATAATGCCAGTACTTCTAGGGGAACAGTAGTCTATAGTAGTCAGTTGCTTACTGACCGATTAATTAATTCGTTAATTGAGCAATACGAACCAGAAGATAGGATCGTTTGCATTTCTAAATAAATCTTCATGAGACGTTTTTATTTCTCCTGATAATTTTATTCTCTGTTATATATATTTGTATTTTTTTAAATTTATAATTCTGAGTCTGATCAATTGGAAGATGGCAGTTATTAAGTACATATTAATTATTACAAAGCGGATTTTTCTTCCAATAGTTCATCGTAACAGTTAGGCAGCTTCAGTTAATATTCCGTTGAGTGCAGAACCTCACTGAGGTAGATCAGATACTTCGTTTCTTGTTCGTATTTAAGACATTCACTTATGATATGTTTGATGGTGACTGTATAGATCTCATAGAGGTGGAAGACTGTTGACAATTATGTGAAGGTGTGTCTTTTCGAAGTACAGTGTTTATTCTTGACAATACTTTATGGTCTCTTTTGGGTTGGCTTTTACGTAGGTTTTTATTGCTTATAATTGGTTAATTTTTCGGTGAATATTGCTTGCTTTTACTTCTCTCCATTTGTTGTTCCTCTGGTGTTGGAGTTTACTTCGTGCACTTTTCCTGACATTTTTGTTTTATGGAGGGTTGTGTGGCAAGTTCGGCCTTCAGGTCTGCTATATTGTTGCCATGGATACCTTGATGAGGCGGAATCCATATTACTATGACTTTTTTTTGTCAGTTTTGTTGAAATTCCTACCGAAGAAACAGTTTGCTAACAGACCTATTCTTATAATGATGTCTTTGTTTAATTAGCTTCAGTAGCCAATATAAATATTTATAAATAGACAGACAATAAATGGCTCACTTGACTGTTGCCACTATAACGTAAAATGGAAAATGTTAGTTCATTTTATTCGAACTATTATTCGAATTGAATAAGAAAGACAGCCAATTCAGACAACGTTTCTGGGATCCTTGTTCCTTTCGTCAGGTGTGCGAAGAAGAGCATAGAGCGACACAACTACTGACAAGTGCAGTTGTGTCACTCTAGGCTCTTATTCGCACCTGACGAAAGGTAAAAAGATCCCAGAAACGTTGTGTGGTGTTTATATTATCACTTTTTTGTCTGAATTGTCTATCTTTCTTCTTCATTATTTTCAATCAGACGTAAACTTTTCATTTTGATTATTTCTGAAGATGTGCCAGACATCTTCGGAAACATTTAAATTTATTCCCACGGATGCGTGAATATATATAAGAAAAATCATTCAAAGTGAAGGACGATATTTTTCTAAAAGGTACGACTAGTTGGTCCCTCCGTAAGACGAGGGATTCGGAGCAGAGAGACACGGGGGACGTGAATTCGTCATTTGTAATACTGAAATTGCAATTGCTCTTGCATATCTTAAAGTTATTGAAGAATTTGTATTCTTATTAACAAAATAATAAATCGGTTGTTACCGGTTTTCGCAAATTTATTCGGTCAAATACTGAAAAGAATTCATATACACAGCCAGGGGATATTCGTTTCAAAAACTACCAGATGCGGCGAAGGTAAACCTAGGGTAAGACTCAGGTGAAGCGGCCCTCAGACACTCGTTACTCCCAACCTATAATGTGTTAAGTAAATTGGAAATGAGGATATATAAAACCGTCATTAGACCAATACTATATAATGGAAGTGAGGACTGGACACTAAACAAGAAAGGGAAGATAGCGATTAACATCTTTGAAAGAAAGATCCTAAGAAGAATTTGGGACCCAAAAAAATGAAAACGGAGACACAGATTTAATAAGGAAATATATGCCCTATATAAAGAACCCAAGCATCGCAACAGCTATTAGATTAAAGAGACTGGAATGGACAGGACACGTGAAACACATGGGAAAGGTGGTAAAAGAAAGGCAGGAAAACCAAGGAACAGATGGATAGACGAAGTAGAGAAAGACAAAAAAAGGATGATGGATTTGAGGAACTGGAGGAGAATAGCTTTAGACAGAGAAGTTTGGAGGAAGCTACTACTGGAGGTCGAGACCCGATATCGGGCTGTGGAACCATAGAAGAAGAAGAAGAAGAAATTGGAAATCTTAGATGAAGGTAATATTTGGAAAAATAATAGATTTTTGAAAAGGGAGAACTCTGAAGGAGGTTTTAATTGAACGTTTAATTATTTATGAAAAAGAAAAATTTACGTTTTATTGAAAATAATGCATAAGAAACATAGCCAATTCAGACAAAAAAGTTATCATATAAATTTTTATAACGTCAGAATTGTAGGGTTCAAAATGTGCAACATCATTCGTCGACCTGTCAAGCCATTGTTTTACCTTTAAATTTTTCTGATTCGCTATGAACCAATGTCCAGTCAGCTACTGTGTCCTGATATATAAGTAAATTCTTAAATTGAATGATATGATATTTCACCTTAGCCAAGGACCACAACAGTTGTCCATGCATGTCCTTCCATGACATGCCAGCCCCCATCACATTCGTCAATCCAATTCTGTCACTTCGTGGAGAAAGGTAAACAACTTACAGAAACCAATAAGAATATGTTTACCTGATATTCCGGGGCAGCAGTAAAAAATTCATCAGATTTCAGTTTGAGAACTGGAATTGCAGGGCGCGCGTTCACATGTGGCTCTCCTTGTTCCGCCAGATTTATGAGGCAATTTCGTTGAGGTACCAGACACGGCACCGCACCTCAACGATTTTGTGCCGTGATGATCTATGTACAGGAGTCGCGGATACTCGTTAACTTTCGTAATGGACTTCTCCATCTGGGCCAATAGCGACAGCGAATATTGGGGAAGAGTTGGAGCTTTACAGATTTGTTGTCTTATTACACGTAAACGCCAGAGGGTGTTGATAACACAACAGGCCGACATGTGGAGGAAACGACAAGCTTCTATGACTAGGGATAAAAATGAAGTAAATAAAAATTTACATTTTTTAATTCGCCTAAACCTTCCTGTAATACAGACATTATCTAATTTAATCTGTGTGATTATTGTACGTAGAATAATCAAGCTTGGGTGCAGCAGATGTGGAAGAAATTAAAAAGTACTCAAAATGAAAAAGCAAAAAGATTGTGGAGGATGACACCAGGTACCATTCCAAAATTATATCAGAAATTCTTTATATTAAATACAACATCACAGCTACTGTCGTACTACCGGACACTATGAAACTCAACGATCTCTATGATCACTTATTGTTACTGGGTTTTGCTTAGTTTTTTGGTTTGCCTTATCTCTCGCGTTTTTTAAGCATCTGAAGAAAGGGGAAAAAAAGTTTCCAGAAACGTTGTTGTGGTATTTGTATCATCTTTTCATTTCGTCTGTCATTTTATCTGGCCATTTTATCTTTTTATTATATTTTAAATCAGATGTGCTGTATTTCATTTACAATATTCCATTAGAAATTTATTATAATTATTAATATAATTAAAAAATACAAACAGAGAAGTATACAATTTCTTATTCTCGGACTAAGTACTACGGGATCAGAATGACTGTAATAAATTATGTGATGAAAATATGCTAATTATTTTAATTTAAATTATTCGATTTTTTAACTGTGAATGTGCCAGCTCTTATATTAGGTAAAAATTAATCGACGTCTTTTTTTTAGGTGTAGACAGGTTATGTACAGGGTAATCCACATAGTGGCAACTCCCCTCTTATAGCATAGGAAAAGGAGTGAAACGGGGGATGCGGAAAGGGAAATGTAGAGGGAGGTAGCCAAGGGTTAACTAGGGTCCCCGGGCTCCGGTTTAAGGATCCTACCCGGCAATTCCCCGCAGGGAAAACCATAGAAAAACCTGTATCAGATAGGTCGGGCATTGGGTACTTGTCCCACGCCCTTCCGATGGAGGTAGAGAAGTTTTCTGTGGGTTCGCAGCTTTCCCCTCGCTGTGCCTTAACCAGTTTAGGAGGCACCTGGCTGACTACTCCAATGGGAATAGAGGACAACTCTGACCGTATGCCCAAGGTCTGCGACCCCTTTTTTTTTAGGGCAACAGGCTACATGAGGGTGATTCACATTGGGCAACTCCACTTTAATAGCATAGGAAGGGATTTGAAAGGGGAGACGCGGAAGGGTAGAGCAAGGTAGCCAAGGGTTACTAGGGACCCCGGGCTATATTTTAAGGATCCTACCCGGCATTCGCCTAAATAAATGCAGGGAAAACCCTAGAAAAACCTGCATCGGGTAGGTCGGCCATTGTGTACTTGTCCCACGCCCTTCCGATAGCGGGAGTGGAGTTTGCTGTGGGGACGCAGCATTCCCTTCTCCGTGCCTCGACCAGTTTAGGAGGCAGCTGGCCGACTATCGCTATAGAAAATGCGAACAACTCTTACCGTATGCCGAAGGTCTGTGACCCCGGAACATACACCTCTTAAAGCAGCCCGAGTTGCCTCGTCTTGTGGAAATAAGGTAGTCATTACTAGAGCCATGAGACTACGAGCAGAAGTAATATTGTTTGGTAATAATATTTATTGTTAAATTCTGCATTTTAAAATAGATTATAGAAGAATAAGACTTTATTGCTGTAAAGATTATTATGATCTCGTTTCTGGAAGTCTGATTGGCGGCCGACGTGAGCCTTATTCAAGGTCTCAGGTGGTTGTCGTTGCGCGCCGACCGAGATTTAAGAACAGATTTCACGTATGACTCATGAAACTGCGCTCAGCCAGGCAAGAAGATATGCTATCGGGGATCTGCATGTTGCAAATTACTATATCCGCACAGCAGCAGGAACGTTAATTAATCTCGGCGTAATTAATACGCGCGGAAAACAAACGAGCGACGCTTCCCTCACAACTCAGCGATACAAACATCCACCACGGCGCCAGCATCTTTCAGTGACTGTCTACGTTCCCTAATAAAACTGTACAGCACAGGCGAAAGTCCTGCAATCGATCATTGCTAGAATTGCAATGATTATACATTGATAATTAAGTTTCAAATAACATTACAGTGATTTTAGAGACATAAGATGAGATACGGTCATTCCTGAAGGAATATTGAGACAACTAAACTTGTAATATCAGAAGAAAACACGAAAATAGCCGTATAATACATCAATAATGCACTCGTGGAACAGCTACATGACAACTGGAAGTCGAAAAAAAGAAAAACGACCTCGTAACGCATCTTTACATTAATATGTAGTGTTCTAATTATTTATTCTTCATAAAACAAAATTCTGTACAAGGTAATAGAAGAATTACTGACGAGTACACATAGAACAAATACTGAAATGTGTATGGGACAAAAAATTAGTCAATCCTTATTCAAGAAACAGAAATAATTACAGAGACTATAAAATTATATAGTTACATATTTTTTTGTACTGTTTAAAAGTTTCAAATTATTTCATAAGTTTGAAATTAAGGTCATGAATACTTTACAGATACTGGAAAAAACGTTTTAAATTATTTCGCAGTAACTCAGATTTTCAAACTATTTTCACTCACAATTAATTAAATAAAAACAATATATATTAATTAAAACACTTAATAATTATAAATAACTATTATTGAATACGAAAGATAGCCAATACCGACAAAAAAGGGGTAATTTAAATACCACACAACGTTTCCGGGATCCTTGTTCCTTTCGTCAGGCTCTTTTTCCTCATTGTCGTTGCTTCCTTATTGTTACGCCAACCCTTTGGCTCTCCCATTGTCGTTACGTTTCCGTCGCTTTTGAGTGTTGTCAAGTGACCAGTGCAGTTGTGTCACTCCAGGCTCTTCTTAGCACCTGGCGAAAGGAACAAGGATCCCAGAAACGTTGTGTGGTATTTATGTTACCCCCTTTTTTGCCTGTATTGACTATCTTTCTTATTCATTATTTTCAACCACACGTAATTTTTTTCATTTGAATAACTATTATTATCCAGAATATTAACTGTTATCTGGCATATGCAATTTGTAAAAACGTTCTTGAATCATTTTAACTGTAGTAATTAAAGCAAATATATTTTTCCCCAATCATATTTGATTTTACTCCACTGCGTTCATAATTTCAGAAACAAATCAACCTGTAATGTGATTTTACAAATTGTGTTCTTGACGTACTTGATGCGATTTTTGTATGGTTATTTCTGCCTATATTTAATTTTAATTATGTAAAGTTCAAAGTTGAACCCAAACCTAATTTTTTTTTTTGCGCATTATATTTTCAAACCTGAATTTATAAAATACAACCATCACTGTTCCATTTATTTTGATAATGATTACAGTTTTCATTCCGATTTTAATTACTCGTGTTTTTAAATTTATCGCTTACATTTACATGTGAAAAAAAAAAGTACTATATGTTTATTTTTGCGTAATTAATGGGTCAGTGAAGGTTACTGAGTAACGTATCGACACCGACATTTTGAAAACATAAATTA
Source organism: Zhengitettix transpicula (assembly GCA_037074705.1). Lineage (NCBI taxonomy): Eukaryota > Metazoa > Arthropoda > Insecta > Orthoptera > Tetrigidae > Zhengitettix > Zhengitettix transpicula. The sequence goes on from CM073591.1 coordinate 30,319,559, forward strand.
GTTTCTGGAATTAAAAATTATTTTGGGCGAAACAACAGGGCAATACAGTGAATTATAATAAGGGATACGGGTCATGGACATGAGAAAGTTCTTGAATTGGAATAGGAGCCGTTTGAAAGAAGACGTCAAACTGCTTGATTTCGTGCCAAGTTCAAGGTGCAATCGTGGGATAATATTATTAATTTTTAATGAGCCAAGATAAACTTGTAAAGGTGATCCTATACTAATAATTAAAGCCCTAACTTCCAAATAGTAGCGTTTCTTAATAGATCCATCATAGAATGTAATAGTTTACCATCAGTAGTTCTAGAGACGTTTCCTCGACGTTGGCTGTGAAGTCAAAGTAATAAAGTTACTAAAATTAATGTTATTCCAACTGCTAATCTATTTGTTACATTGTGAAGCGGCCCATTGTAAATGTTTAGTAAGTGCTGTTATTTATTTTTCAGAACATTTAACTTATTACTAATGTGTATATTTTATTATTATATATATATTTTTTATTATATACTTGTCACCTGGATTTATCCCATTTGCAATTAAAATTATACAATACAATACAAATATAATAAATTGAACCGTTATTACAATAATAATTCTGATTAACTTTATAATAATAATAATTATTTAACAATTATAACAATCATTATTATTATTTAAATTAAATATGAAAGCAGATTGTTAAAAATTGTAAATATTGATGAATGGTCTGAGAAATTTTGCGTCTACCTCAACATCATTACTTTACACCTGAAGAGGTCCCAAATCAGGTACGAAACGTCGTATTTTGCCATTTATTATGTTTTAAATTGGATAATTAAAATCTTTCATCCCTAATAGGCTGCTGCTTTTATTATTTAAAAATTATTTAATACCCGGAAACAGAATACTGAACGTAATTGAAATTTTATGCTACCCGACAATATTGAAAGTTACGTTAAAATTAGTAATAGGGATTTTTTTTTAATTATGTAAGTCTTGTGAGAGGATTCTCTCGCAGGTGAACCTTCCCAGAGGCTACCTTTGGGGATGCCTTAACGTCTCTTTGGTCTTTTGAACTAAGGTTCCTACATCCCGAGGCACCTCGGCATGCTTTGAGGTGTGCATGCTCCGGGGTCACAGACATTGGGCATACGGTAAGAGTTGTCCGCTATTCCTATTGGAATAGTCGGCCAGGTGCCTCCTAAACTGGTCAAGTCACGGCGAGAAGAAAGCTACGACCCCACAGCAAACCCCTCTCCCGCCATCGGAAGAGCGTTGGACAAGTACCAAATGCCCGACCTACCTGATGCAGGTTTTTCTAGGGTTTTCCCTTCATTACTTTGAGTCAAATTACCGGGTAGGATCCTTAAACCATAGCCCGGGGGCCATTGTTAACCCTTGGGTACCTTCCTCTACCTTTCCGCATCCCCACTTTCACTCCTTTCCCTATGCTATAAGAGGGGACTTGCCACTATGTGGATTACCCTTGTACATAGCCTGTCTACACCTACTTCTTCTTTCTCCTTCTCGTAGAAATAATAGGTCGTTTTAAGAAGGCAGAAACTTCTTTATTATTTTTATATTTATTTATTTACAGTTTTATCACAGCCTAATTGCGTACATATAATACATTTTTAATGTTGTAATATTCCATGGAAGTTTAAAGTTATGGAAGAGAGTTAGTAGCAGTCATATATAGGAAATAATCTCTTTGTCTTCGACTATCTGGATATTAAGTGTTCGACGTATGAATTGAAGAAAACGTAATGAATGGACCGTTTGAAATTCGCCGACGCAAGGATGCCAGAGACGGGGAATCTATCGCTGGTAAATGCGCAATGTGATTCTTGAACCGCTTCATTGCAAGCAGACACCGTTTTCGACGGAAACGTCTCTGAGCAGGAAGGAAATGGTGTTTCGCTGAGGCGAGGCGGTAGAAAGGCGTGTAACGTGAGTGTTTGCTCTCGCATTTCGGGACACAACTGCTCGTGCAGCTGAGCCTCTGTGCGGATAACCTGCCTCGCCTTACCTTCCCAAACAGTCCTCTGCTGATTTTTAAGGCGAGTCTAGGTCGACTCTACGCAAATGAAGCGAGAATTTATCACCCGTCACTTTTCATTTTGTTGACGGTACAAATTCTCGAATGGTAATGCTGTGGACCACGCTTTAAACAATAATCGTGAAGTTTTCAAAATTATTTGTTACTTATTTAACATTCTAGTCGATTAAAACCAAGTATCTAACATTACCTTTTTCTACCTCAGAAATTTCACTTTTCATAACCTAATGTAAATCTTTCTACGACCATAATAATTATATTCTACCAATTTATCACTGTTTTTCTGATGAAAATATCTATCCTTTTTTTTAACGAGATTCGCCTCGTTCACAGGTTTAAATCCTGGATTAATAACACTAGAATTTTATCTAAAAATAATACACACTAATTATTATTTTTTTTAAAAAAAAAGACAAATTAAAAGACTATCTTCTCGTAGGTCCATGTATAGCTGTGGCTTCAAATGTACCAACAGAGTTATTTGAACACACATTCACTACGAAGAGTTCAGAGCACCTTCGGTAAAGGATGGTTAATTTTATTTTAACGACAAGTCGTCTCTACTTTAACTTGTAAAGGTTTAAGAGAAGTACATAACAACTTTTAATTTTTTAAAATGAAACGAATGGCCTTCAGTTCAATGATTTATTTATTTGTGTTTATGTAAAGTACTTCATACACTCTTAGTTACTCTTCCCCTTACGTAATATTTGTGTGATAACACACTTCACACAAGGAAGCCTGAGAGAGCATTCTCTCGCAGGTGAACCTTCCCAGAGAGCTCTAGACAAACTCCTCTCCCGCTATCGGAAGGGCGTGGGACAAGTACCCAATGCCCGCCCTACCTGATGCAGGTTTTTCTAGGATTTTCCCTGCATTTCTTTAGGCGAATGCCAGGTAGGATCCTTAAAATATATCCCGGGGGCTCTAGTTAACCCTTGGCTACCTTCCTCTACCCTTCCGCATCCCCCCTTTCAAATCCCTTCCTATGCTATTAAAGGGGAGTTGCCCAATGTGGATCACCCTCATGTAGCCTGTTGCCCTAAAAAAAAAAGATGCCTTCTCCTCTCTCTGGTTTTTTTGAACTAAGGTTCCCACATGCACCCGTCAGCCTGTTTTGAGAGGTGTATGTTCCAGGGTCGCAGACCTTGGGCATACGGTAAGAGTTGTCCGCTATTCCTATTGGAATAGTCGGCCAGCTGCCTCCTAAACTGGTCAAGACACGGCGAGCGAAAAGCTGCGACCCCACAGCAAACCCCTCTCCCGCCATCGGAAGGACGTGGGACAAGTACCAAATGCCCGGCACACCTGATGCAGGTTATTTATAGTTTTCCCTGCATCACTTTGAGGCGAATTGCTGGGTAGGATCCTTAAATCATAACACGGTGGCCCTAGTTAACCCTTGGCTACCTTCCTCTACCTTTCCGCATCCCCCCGTTCACTCCTTTTCCTACGCTATAAGAGGGGAGTTGCCACTATGTGGATTACTTTATACATAGCCTGTCTACACCTTGTTCTTCTTCGTCTTTCTTCCAACACACTTTTAATTAGTACATTTATTTACTCAATTTCTTTTAAATCAACATAAATAAGATTGGATGTGTCAGTGAATCTTGGATTCCAACGCGAGTCATCCCGACAGAACTTCAATTTCCTTACTCACGTTTGAGTCGTCTAATAAGTTTCAAAAACAGAGTGGGCAATAGATGTTTAATTGACTCATAGATTCATACGTTTAAATTTCGAATTCATCTACCTATGAATCTCCAATAATTTATTTATATATTATACTGTATAGATGACTCGAAACTTAACTTGTAAATTATTTTGTATCATCTGGATTCAGAGGAGTAAAGTAATGAAATTAATACCGCCAGGCACGTACAAGAGTTCTGTTTATTAAATTATGAAGGTCTTATTATTTTAGTTGGTTTTTTTTCGTTTAAAAATTATACTCAACGCCGTCGAGACGATAAATGAACCCATTGCGAATTAATATTCGTCTCACACAAAAATATATTCTCTGCTGTAAGGCAGTTGCTCTAATGGAGGTAACGTGCACAAGCTGAAAGTGATACGGCATGAGTCATGATTGAGGTGGAGGCACACGTGCGTCATAAGTGTCTCTTCATAAACGACGGCCATTACACCGCCCGAAGAGTTTCTTCACATTAGATGTACACGGAGTCGTAACGCAACAGAATAATAATGATAGAATAATTCTACTCATACCTACCGTATATTGTGCAGTGTTGTAGAAGACAACTGATCCTTTTGCTATTAGTGATAAATCACCTCGCCGGCACGCGGACAACACCTTAACACGTGCGTGCTGATATTTATTTATTTAGAACTTCTATTCCATCGGTTTTATTGGATTGTCAGAATGAAGGATTTCGCTAAGCTTTTTCGGAGGTTTCGTCTCTTGCCGCAATCCCTAATGGGCGTGCTCAGTCTGGTTCCGAGTTCTTAACGTACGACGCAACTGGCATCACAAGTAAGATCTCTAGGGAAATGCGATCGTGAGCGAAAGAGAGCCACGGAGGGATAAACATGGAAAAGGAAATTCTCTTACTGCTTGTGTTGGAGAGTTTGTTAGCCGTCCTACTAAACAGCACCAAAAAAAACCGAAACTCGTTTCATAATTGCACGAGAACTTTCTGCAAGCAGCTGACTGACAATTTTCAATTATAACAGAAGAAATATTTATGAAACTGTCAATAACTTGACTAATTTATTTAAAATAATTTTTATTTATTGTGATGCCAATTGGTTTTATTAAAATTTAATTGTAACGGCAGGAGTTTCCAAAGCTACAATGGAGCCGGGCTCTGTTGCTTTGTCGGAAAGTCAAAAATGGCGTATGCGCGCTAAAACTGGAGAGCACGAAGAGTTAGTTGGTGGCGGGACATTTCAGAGGACGGAACGAATAATACTAGAGCAGAGACTAGCCGTCGTTTAATGTATTATTAAACAAAGTTGTGAATTTAAGACAAATTAAAAACATTCACGGAAGTATTACCCCGTAAATATCGCTAAGTTAGCAGTTTTTACGTCTGTAGCAGCCAGGAAAGGAAGTCAGTTTAAGTCCAAAGTGGTAAAAGACTAACAAATTTACGAATCATAGGATTCGTATAAGGCAAGCAGACATCAGATAGCTGACAAAAAAAGAGGATCATCCGAGTTCCTGGGAGCCTATCAATTTTGACTTCAATAGTGTAAAATCTGTGAATCTTAGAATCAGTGTAAAATTTTGCAATAGTGTACTTCCGAAACCAAAAGGAATGCTGGTACCAGCTGGACACTGTGTAAGTAACAAAACCAAAACTAACGATTAATTGTAAACGTAATTAAAAGATAGAGTCAGATTTCGTTCTCTTTTAATTGTCAATCAGAGTTAATTTCTTTTCTTTTAATTTATTTCTATAGACGTATTGTTTAGGTAAATTGTGAACTGTTTGTTAATAAGATTTAAAATCAATTTGTTGTGTCCATTATCAAACCCAGTGAAGACCCTGAGATATAAAATTTTAAATTGTAATTGTTTTTGAGTTAGAAGCCACAAAATAAATAAATATTTTGTTTGTTAATTGATTATATTTTCATTTAATAAAAAATACCTTCCATTTAATCATTACATAAATGGCGCTCACGTGAGGTAAATTCTTTAAATTCATTAAATTAATTAAAACTTCCATTATTGTTAATTATAACATTATATATAAATGTTCTGCGGGACTTGTTGCAATTTCTAATCATTAATTTTGTGTTTATTTATTGAAATTTAAGACAGGAAAAAAATTCCTTTACATCCATTTTACACGTAACATGGCGTGCTTCATATTTTATGCGGTTTTAATAGTACCAGTTTTACTTATGATTTTTATCATTTCAAAAAAAAAATCAACAGCGTCAGGAAATACTTTTAATTATTAAGTATTTTCCGAAACTCGAGAATGTTCGTTATTGGCCGTGTAACGGATGTCAAAAATTCCATTAATATTTCCCTGTTTAGTTATGCAAATCATTTAATATTGTGTATTAATTAATTTTTTTGTTCTCCTTTTCCTTTAATTTGAGTCGGTCAGTGTTTTATTTCGCCAAACCCGGTAATAGTGTACGTATTTTATGAAATATCTTAATTTTTAGGGTTAGTTCATGTTGATTTAAAAAAAATTCCGATGTAAAAAAACAGTAAAATAAATTTTCAGTTTTTTTGCAATATTAAGTGTGCTGAATTTTTCCTTTTTTTTGAAAACGTCTGATCTTGTATGGGGTGGCCGAATGTTTGGAAAGTTATAAACCGTTCAGTGCAATGAATTTCAAGCTTAGTTTTATTATATATATATATTGTAATAATTTATAATAGATAGATAGCTTGCATCTTTTGACAATAATTCATGATATGAATTATGTGGCGTTTTTAAATGAAAAGAACTATTACGTGAAAACTATTGAACAAGATTTATTAACAATTTTAAAACAAGTATTCAAATCACAAAATATTTGGGATTTCAGGGTCTTGAATTGGGTTTGATAATGGCAGAATTTATATAATCAAAATCACAAAAATTACATTTACTTTATATGAGAATCAATGCATCTGAACATAGACGAAATTTGTTGCTGAAGAAATAATACTAAAGATTGAATTTAAACAATTTCAATTTTTATCGATAATTAAAGAACGATCTGACGTTTATCTTTTAAACGTGGTTTACAATGATTTTAAAGTTTTCTTTCTACTTACGGCAGCCCAGGTCTCATTTTAACTTTTCGTGCACAATTTTGGGGATATCACTGATTCTAGTACTCACAGACTCTAAATGTTCACAGACTCTAATTAGCATAGTTTGTTAGTAGGTTTAAAATAACTTTGTCGATTATCGATGATTTACTGCAACCTGGATTTGTAGGTCTCGTGGATTTTTGTTGAAAATGCACCTCATTGGTTTTGTCTGTTGACTGAAGACTAGTTCAGTTTCTGCATTTTTGATATAACAGCCTACTGGTTAATGGAACACTTTCTCGTCCTTTAAATTAGACCTTTCAGTCTTCACTGCTGACTGACAAAGATTGTTCAAGTTTTCGTGAATTAGAATTTTACTCTGTACATCTCGCCGTTTACTGCCCAACTGTTCGTTCTTTTACTCTGTTCTACTTGCTGTCCGTTGCCCAACTGTTCGTTCGTTTACTGTGTTCTACTTGTGTCCGCTGCCCAACTGTTCGTTATTTTACTCTGTTCTACTTGCTGTCCGTTGCCCAACTGTTCGTTCTTTTACTCTGTTCTACTTGCTGTTCGCTGCCCAACTGTTCGTTCGTCTCGTAAATTTTGAGCGCGTAAAACCTTCTCGACCGATCAACAATACTATTTTTTTGCATTTCCGGTTTGTTGCGGCGTCCGCTATATCCACCAATAATGAGTCCTCTACAATTCAACTTTTCAATTAGAACAATGCCTTAATTACCAATTACTACAATATATATATATATATATATATATATATATATGTGTGTGTGTGTGTGTGTGTGTGTGTGTGTGTGTGTGTGTGTGTTTCATAAAATAATGTTTGATCAATACACGGTATTCTCCTTAGTTTAACAGAATCTACTGATTTAATGAGACGTCGATAAAGAATGGTAAATGTCTGCAACGATGTACTTGTATCTCCAAGAGATAGTCTTAAATTTTTTTAAAACTGAATACATGACGAGTAGAGCCAACTCTGTGATTTTCTGTATGCTTTTTAAATTCCCCTCGCAGCACGGCAATATTTCAACTTTCATTTTTATCGAAAGGAAAAATTAAGGTATAAAAAAATAATATTATTTTTCGTTATTGTTATATAATCTTTTTTACTTGAAAGAGAATTTAATTTATGACATAAATTCCATTGCAAGCAAATTACCGATGATGTGATTACATGTGATTCAGGAGCATGAGAATTTTTCTCTCTGCGGCGTCGCTGCAATCGCCGAGTTCGTCCATTCACAGCGAAGAGGAACAAAGAGAGGGATGACAGTTGTTCCGCAGCCAGCACACTCTCGTCTACTAATGCCGTTGTAGCCTATAAATTCGCTTCAATTTGTCTGTGAATGCCAACTCCGTCCTCCCCCTCTACCGCACATTTGAATACGAAGCTCGGCTAACTAGATGAACGCCGTCGCAACAATCACAGACCTCAGAGCGTCGTCATGGCGACGCGACGCGCGCGCGCGCGAGCTAATGAAGTCACAAAACTGCGTTACGGCTTCGATGTGGGGCAAATGCTATCAGTGATATGCCTTAATATCTGTGTGATCAGCGGGTAGCTTTGTTGCCTCGCTAATGCCTTTTACCGCACGCCGTTAAATTTCACGTGCTCCCGCGACCTCTGTCACCACGCCTAAACCAAACTGACCACGCAGATGATTTGTGGACGATAGTACAAACAACCAGTATTTTCTAGGAATGTAACAAATAAATTTCTCAAAATTGAAATTGCACATATTAAATCTATCTATATAATAAAAAAGGATGTATATTTGTATGTATGTATGTATGTATGTATTTACGTTAATTTCTGTACAAATTTAAAAGCGTGGATAGATTGCAACAAAAATTGGCACACAAATTCTTCAAAACACGAGAACCGGTACTGTGAGGGTGAGAAACGCCTAGCATACATGTGGAAAGAATTATAATTAAAAACCGTGATCATTAAATATTAAATTACTGCGCGCCAAGAGACCATGACGTCACGCGAGAGAAAGACGTTACTACGCAACGAACAAAGGAAATATCTCCTTTATTAGGAATGAAATAAAGCAGAAATATTTTTTTTAAATAAAAAGTATAATTTTATACAGCAATATTCCATCGAATGATAATAAAGAAGAATACGAATTACTTTACCATCCTTGGGGAAAATGTAAGTTAATTTTCGCGCTGTATTAGTTGTGAGTCTAGCTAACAATTTCATCAATGTAATATTTCGTAATGTATGAAGACTGAGTGACGATTATATCCTGAAATACTCAAGGAATATATTTAAGTATTCAATTAAATACTTTTTCGAGTTTATATAAATAAGTACACGAGCAACGCCGGGCACCTAGCTAGTGAATAAATAAAAACTTGTTGATGGTTAGAAAATTTGATATCAAGTCAGGAAAAATGAAAAAATTTACGTCTGATTGAAAAATAATGAATAAGAAAGTTAGCCAATACAGACAAAAATGGTAATATAAATACCACACAACGTTTCTGGAATCCTTGTTCCTTTCGTCAGGTGCTACGAAGAGCCTAAGAGTGCAGTTGTGTCGCTCTAGGCTCTTTTAGCACCTGACGAAAGGTACAAGGATCCCAGAAACGTTGTGTGGTATTTATATTACCTTTTTTTGTCTTAATTGTCTATCTTTATTATTCAAGACAGAAAAAAAATTTAAAAACTAAATCTGTATAGCAATTATAACTAACTAAATCTTTTTATTTTACAACTAACTGTGTGCCCGGCGTTGCCACGTCTACTTATTTATATAAACCCGAAAAAGTATTTAATTCTATATTAATCTTAAGTCAAGAAGTGATTTAACCTAAATGCAACTGTTCCTAGTTCCGTTCATACTTTCGACCGATAATGTATGAATTTAACTGCTATAAAATAAATTGAATTTTATAGCGTCGACCCTTCAGCAAACTCCTCTCCCGCCATCGGAAGGACGTGTGAAAAGTACCAAATGCCCGACCTACCTGATGCAGGTTTTTTATAGGGTTTGTCCTGCATTACTTTTAGGCGAATGCCGGGTAGGATCCTTAAACTATAGCCCCGGGGGCCCTAGTTAACCCTTGGCTACCTTCCTCCACCCTTCCGCATCCTCCCTTTCAAATCCCTTTCCTATGCTATAAGAGGGGAGTTGCCACAATGTGGATTACCCTATACATAGCCTGTCTACACCCAAAAAAAAATAGCGTCAATTCCAACAAACATACCTCTGAATTTCTTTTCGAATACAATACTTACTCCTTGAGTATTGCAGGATATAATTGTCCCTCAGTCTTCAGACATTACGACGTATTAAATTGATGAAATTCTTAGCTAGATTCACAATGTAAACAAATGGTCGCCATATTGGAGGCACTAATATGGCGCGAAAATTAACTTACATTTTCCGCAAGGATCGTAAAGTATTTCGTATTGTTTTTATTATCATTCTATGGAGTATTGCCGGATGTAATTATACTTTTTATTCAATCAAAATATTTCTGATTTATTTCATTACGAAATAAGTTTTATTTTTTTGTTCCGCAGTCTGTCTGCGTGTGCTGTGACGTCACGGCCTCTTGGCGCGCAGTTACTTAAGACAGAATGATCACAATTTTTAATTATATTTATTTCGACCTTTATGCTAGGGGTTTCTCACCTCCACAGTACCGTTTCTCGTATTTTGTAGCAAAGTGTCCTGATTTTTGTTGCAACATATAAAGCAAGTAATAAATGTTAGTCGTTAAAAATACTGTGATACGATATAGGGTGTTATTTAGGATATGCGTCTTTTCATTGATTATACTGACATTTTAGTCAGTTTGTTTAAACGCGTGAGCAACCATGTTTATCCAACATCAGCAAAAAGTACCGTTTGGTGCCAGTCAGGCTGGGGATTGTAACTGTACCTCCATCGGGGGGGGGGGGGGTTTCCCGTCAGCAAACAGCAGGTACAGACGGTCTCGCTGTTGAAATTCTCGACGTCGGTTTGCCTAAGACCTGTGATTGTTCCATAACAAATTAAATAGACCAATAGAGAAACAGCTGGTCTCACAGGTCGGGAGAAGTGGATGCCTGGTCAGGCATTCTGACTGGAGAGGTGGCAGTGAGCGGTTGCTCTGGGGATTGTAACTGTACCTCCATCGGGGGAGAGGGTTTCCCGTCAGCAAACAGCAGGTGCAGAGGGTCTCGATGTTGAAATTTTCTACGTCGGTTTGCCTAAGACCTGTGATTGGTCCATAATAAATTAAATGGACCAATAGAATACAGTTGGTCTTACAGGTCGGGAGAAGTGGATGCCTGGTCAGGCATTAATCTGACTGGAGAGGTTGCAGTGAGCGGTTGTTCTTGGGGTTTTTTTTTGAGAATTTACCGGCGAGACTCCACGAGACAGACATCGATGACCAGTTGCGAGCGACGTCGCTGAGTTGCTGAGGCCCCAGTCTGTTAACCAAATTCGCATATTTCATGGTTGCGTAAAGCACTTTTTATAAAATTCGTTTCCCGGGTCTAATTTGTCACGACAATCCCTGAGTTTTCATAACTGGCTAGTCGGGGGCAAAATTATAATTGTACATATCTTTAATAAATTAGCTTAGTATGGAAAGGGCTGTTGTTTTCCAGAAGTTACTTCCTCCTACCGCAGGTAAGCCGTTCTAGGAATTGGACCGTCGGAGTCATTCTACGGCTGGTAGCAAGGGGACTGCCACAACGAAGAGGCAAGTGTATAAATTCGATCATATTGATTATCACTGATCAAGTAGAACTTTGCGAAATTATTTGAAACACATCACACAGACTGAGTTTTTACGACGCAAGTTAACCAGGGATTGTTATTCATTTATACTGTTGGTATGTATTCCAGACTCCAGAGTTTCAAATGTACACTAACTGTAAATTCAATCCAATCGTACCATTATATATATATATATATATATATATATATTGTAATGATTACAAATTAAAGAAATTTCAAATAACACAATGCCACACATTGAGGCGCCAATTTGTGGTAAACACAATTGAAAGAAAGTTAAAAGTGACAGTTAGCCTCACATTGAGGTGCCTTGTATTATTTCTATACTAGCTGGGTGCCCGGCGTTGCTCGTGTACTTATTTATATAAACTCGAAAAAGTATTTAATTGATTACTTAAATATATTCCTTGAGTATTTCAGGATATAATCGTCACTCAGTCTTCATACATTACGAAATATTACATTGATGAAATTGTTAGCTAGACTCACAACTAATACAGCGCGAAAATTAACTTACATTTTCCCCAAGGATGGTAAAGTAATTCGTATTCTTCTTTATTACTATTAGATGGAGTATTGCTGTATAAAATTATACTTTTTATTTAAAGAAAATATTTCTGCTTTATTTAATTCCTAATAATCTCCTTCGTTCGTTGCGTAGTAACGTCTTTCTCTCGCGTGACGTCATTGTCTCTTGGCGCGCAGTAAATTAATATTTAATGATCACGGTTTTTAATTATAATTCTTTCCACATGTATACTTTATATTAAATATAAATATTTCTGCTTTATTTCATTACGAAATACAGAACTATATTTAGGATGCGTCAATGTCTTGAAAACTTATGACGTCATCGTCTCGTGCAGTAATTTAACACTAATTCGTAACTTATTTCAATTATAATTATTTCCACGTTTATTCTAGGGGTTTCTCACCCCCACAGTACCGGTTCTTGATTTTGGCAGAATACGTATACCAATTTTTGTTGCATTCTGTCCACGCGATAAAATTTGTATAAAGAACAACGTAAATACAAACATACATACATACAAATATACTCCCTTTTTTATTATATAGATTTCTTTAATTTGTAATCATTACAAATTGACGCTCCACCGTGTTGGCACGTTTCTTATAATAAAGAATAGGACACTGTTAAAAACGAAATCTGACGATAACATTGACGGAGTATTAATAATATATGCATGCAATATTTTGCTATTTTTATTTTGATGTGTGTGTGTGAAATTTAGAGGTTTATTTAAAAGAAAGAAAAATGATTACATGTGAATTTGATTTTTTTAAAAAAATTAAGTGTTAGCAAGATTTAATTTTAAAATAATGGATTATAGAATAAATATGGTAGTGGATTTCGGATGATATTGGAGTATTTGAAAGAAATGAAGGAAGAAAATAATATAAATATGGTAGACCTTAATAAAAATATATCAGATTGGAGTGCAAATATTAATAAAAATATAGCATATTTTAGAGCAGATATGAATAAAAATATAGCAAATTTGAGCATAAGAAGTGACAAAAATATAGCTCATTTGAAGACAGATTTAAGAGAATGGAGAAAGGAAAATAATGACGGAAATGATAAAATAAGTGAGATTATTGCAGAGATAAAATCTGATTCCTTAAAAGAATTAAATAAGAAAGTTGTAAACATTGAAATAGAAACATGTAAAGTGACAAAGAAAGTGGGGGGGGGGGTTATTGGAGAACAAACGTGATGAAAATGTTAATGAAATGGAAGTGGCTAGTTAATGAAAACGTTGAAACGAATTTAGTTTTGATGGGGCACAAAGCTGATGATAGTGCTACAGAGTTAGACATTGCTGATGTTGATAAACAAAAAAATTAAATAGTGGAAGAAATGGAGATAGGGGAAAAGGTTAATGAAATTGAAAGTAATTATGAAGGAAAAGTAGAAATATTGCAGGGAGAAAGTATAAACCAAAATAATACAGTGATATTTGTTTATAAAGAAACTGAAACGGGAACAGCTGATGGATTTATTACAATACATGTATATATGTATAATATATTACTGTCTTTAAATAAATTAAGAAAAAATCCATTATTTGGCGAGTAATCTCGACAAGACATGGTAAAAATTTAAAATATTAGGACCGTATTGAAAATTAAGAATTAAAAAGATAGCCAAATACAGAAAAAAAAAGTGATGATACATCGTTTCTGGAAGCCAATTTTAAAGAAAGAATTTTGTAAATAAATATTGAACGTTGATTCAAGACGCAATACAAGACAATTAAAGTTAAAAATTAATATAAAACGGGTACGAAGGGAAATCATCTATTAAAAAAAATGGACGTTAAGTAGCACCTAAAGGATGGCAAAATGGCACAGGACACGAATGCTTTTCTTCGCCTCGTTAACCGCAATATTTTATGATAATATTTCGATGGGAGCACGAAATATTTGGCCTCCCTGTTTCTGTTTGCGAAGCGAGCACACGCCCTTCCTTCCTCCCATCCTGGCCCACTAATTGTCAGCGTCTAGAAAGCCCCACCCTCTACTCAAAGAACACCCACAACAGATTGCTCCACACTGATTACATCTTACTAACACAGCTCGCATCACTGGTGAAATGTATCCAAACGACTCTTAGCTTTAAATATTATTTTGTTTCGTTTCTGCCGTCGTCCAAATCGGGAAAAAAATTGAAAAAGATATATTTATTAATAATAATTATTTGTTAAGTGTATTATTATTTGTCTTGTCACAGTTAACCGTGTGGCTGCTTAATAATGTTAAATATTAAAATGACGAATATTCGTCTGTTTTAAAAAGCTAATGTGGGGGGAAAATAGCCAAATCTAAACAAAAGAAGTGTTGATACACACAACGTTTCTGAAAAACCTTCTTAAGGCGCTAAGAAAACTAAAAACCCGCACAGCACAGTTGACAACCTCGAAAGCGTTGTGTGGTATTTATATCATCACTTCTTTTGTCTAGATTTGTCTGTTTTTCATATTATTAATTGTTTTATATATATTGTAATGCCAATTAATTAGGCCAGTAATTGTTTGGACATAAAATTTGAATTGTTTGAGAAATCCATTATAGCGGCCTGATCGAACAAAGCAACGATGGAGAAGCGAGCTGTGCGGCTTTGTCGAAAAGTCAAAATGGCGTTTGCGCGCACGAAAGTCTGGGTCAGTTTTACGTCTACAGCCAGCTAGGATAGAGTTGGTGCCGAGAGATCACTGTGGACGGATGAAGTATTTAGAAAGAGTCCAGATACCGGTAGTAAAACAGCGAGACCAGTTAGAACAACTTTGTTATTAGTTGCAGTCTGTGAAATAAACAATCAAACATTCATCGATAAACATTTTGAGTGCAGAAGTCTAATTTCTATTCTGAAATTAGACCATTGTTTCAATTTTGAAAGACCAAGTAATTGCATCCAGCGTCTAATTATCGTCGGAACGAGTGAATAACATATCCTTAACGAACAGAGAACCAACATTTGGCAAACTAAAAAGTATTAATTAGAGTCAGTGAGAACCAAGGCCTGATGAGGAAAAATTAAAGTGTAAAAGTGTCCGAACGAGGTGAAAATTGATTGTTCCGGTACCAGACCGACAGTACGTAAGTAACATGATTTTGAATAATATTGTAAACGCTAATTAAAGGATAAAGTCAGATTTCGTTCGTTCGCTTTCTTCTAGTTTTCTTTTCATTGATTGAATTATTGTTTTATTTTAGGTAAATTATATTTTGAATTGTTAATTAGTCAAATTCTACTTTTATCGTGTCCTAATCATCAAACCCAGTAAAGACCCTGAGATATAAAATTTTTGATTGTAATTGTTTTTGAGTTTGAAGCCACAATCTATATATCTATATATATATATATATATATATATATATATATATAAAAATGAATTGCTGTTCGTTAGTCTCACTAAAACTCCAGAACGGCTGAACGGATTTATCTTATCTTTGTCTTGAAATGTTCGTGGAGGTCTAGGGAAGGTTTAAAAGGCGAGAAAAAATCGAATAATTTCCGGGAAAACCCTAAAAACAGCCCTTTTCTATTTCCCATACAAACGTTTTCTAAATAAAATACTAATATACACTAGTCGAGCAATTTTCACCAAATTTCGTACACGTGTTCTTTGCGACCAGGAAACAAACACTGTCGGGGTGAGACGCGTCTTCCACCCCCAGAAGCGGGGGTGGAAATATTTAAACATACTAAAACAGCCGATATTTGAGTCAGATAAATATTTTTAGAAGTCAAAGATATTAATAGTGTTTCTACCAATGTTATCTGAATACAATTTTCATCCCCTACGCCCTGTGAAAAGGACACCCTTCGGGTTTGGGGTGGAGATGCTTTACAGTAAAATAACGCGAATACAACCGAGATTGGAGTCAAATCAAAGGTTATGGAAGTCACTGTGTTTAGTTACGACATTCAAATTGGCATTTACCCCTCAGATGCAGGGGTAGCGGGGTGCAAATTTTGGAACATGCAAACACGGCACATATTTGCGTTGAAGAAATATTTTTCAGAGTTAATTATAATGATTATGGTTCGAGTAGCGTTACATAAAAATTGCGCAAAAGCAGCCGAAATTGGAGTCATATCGGGGGTTATAGATAAATGACATCTCGGGCAACGCTGGGCACCCAGCTAGTTTCATAATAAATTTTATTTTATGTTTTAAATTTGGATTATATTTTCATTTAATTAAAGCCTACTTGTAGATTATTACAATATTTCTTAGCGTCTTGAAAGATATTGATTTTTTTTCGGTTACAGCCCGAATTCTATGTATTTGCCACAAATGAACGTTCATAATCTGAGCAGATTCAGTACAATTAAAAGAATCATTTTATGTTCTTCGAACGGTACAATTTTCCAGGGCACTCATGACGTTTCAAATAGTTTAGCTGCGTGACGAGAGCACAATTGCACAAATCATTTGAATAAGATTAGTTAATAAAAGCTTCTTAAAAAATGAGGTAGATGTCGTGGATGTCTGCTGATGCAAGGTAAACGAGTGCCAAACGAACACGGTCCAGCGTGCAAATTAAAGCGGCCTTTTCGCTGGAAGGTCGGAGGCCGTTGCGCGTGGCAGGGAGGGGGGGGGGCTTCCGTAACTCCTCAACTCGTGTACACATTAATTAAATATCCGGACCATGGTGCCGAAATTTGGATGCATCGCGAAGCATGTTGTTTCTGGCTGTATTAAATTAAATTACGCCCCGCTGTTATTTTTTGTTTTTTTTTACGTTTCTGGTCTGCTAGTAGTACTTCAGTAATTAAATATCCAGTTATGTGTCACTAGCAGTGCACGAGTATTACAGCGTGTAAAAATTAAAATAAAAATGCAGAAGTTATGCTCTCGCGAGGTCCGAGAGGATATTTTTTGAGTCCGTGCGCATAGAAGCGAGTGCAAATAAACTGTGTAACTAAATGTGGCTTAATTGCACTCGTACATCGCTCATTCCTTAACTTTAATAATCAAAGTTGCCTTTTTACCCCTTCGTGGATCAGACGCAGAAGGTTGTACGACTACTGTGAGCAATTAACTTTCCAAATAATTTAATGGTGATTTGCTCAGTTTATTCCCCATAAATAATATTTCTGTATTGTCTACGAGCTTCGATTTATGAGTGAAACTATACGACGGTATTTCCACCCTCTTTCTATTCATCAGCTGTAATTGTCATTCATTTAGACGGTTCTATTACACTGACATGTATTTCATCAACTAAAATCTCAATTATATTTCAAGTCTAAATTCAGCAATTAATATAATTGATTGAGTTTAATTATTGGGCAAATACAAACCGTATAGGTTCCTATTAAATTACTCCAAAGTTTGTTCCTAGTCTCGCGGACCTCATCAGGTGTAGTAAAACGTTTTACTGATTCACAAGACATCAACCATAAAAGCAAAGATGAAAATTTATTAAAAAGATAGTAACAAGTCATAGTTTCTGCTAAGACCGTTCTTATCACTTTGGACATTAATTATGCAATTATTAAATTTAACCGAACGAATTTCAACTGTAAAATCTAACTATCAAGAATTGTAAAGATCCCATTACATTTAGTAATTCTGGTATATTTCTTGTATTGATTGTTCTGCTGTCTATATCGGACAGACTAAGCGAGCCTTAAAAACTAGAAATTAAATGGGAAAAAAAAATCTGTTACAAATTATTGTTCGTTAAATAATCATACATCTGACCTTAAGAAAATAAAGATTTCTGGTATTGAAAGTACGTATCATGCCGGAATAATGTCTGAAATTGTTCAAATTAAACTGAATAATTGTAACGTACTTAGCAGCATGAATAATTCCATAAGTTTCGGAAAATTTTTTGTTGGTAATGTAATCTCTAAAAATACATATGAATCTATATTGACTGAATTTGGCCAATAATGAAACTCAATAATTTTATCGTGTACTTCCAAACACGTTTTCAGTAATTTTAGTCCTATATTTATCTCTAAATAACCATCGTCATATATGTTAAGTTGTTTTTTTCTTGTATTTTTTAGGAAATATAAAATTTTAGTACTATTTTAATATCATAAAGTACAATGTTAAACTTTTGTTTATTTTACTGTATTATTTTTTTGTTTTTCACCGAATTTAGCCCATTATAATACCGTCTGTATGCCAATTAAACCACATTAGTATAGTGGTTTTTATCACAGCATTAAATTTTGAGTAGATATTTTAGGATCACTTTAAACTTGAATTTTGGTGAAATAATAATAAATAATAAATAAAAATATTAATATAAATAAATCGAACGCCTAAAATCTTATCGCTCGTAAAACACGCGGTTCCCTTAGATAAATGGTGTAAAATCAGAATGCAGTAATTAACGTGTAAAAAATACTTACGCATGTGTTCAAGCAATGTGGCATACATCATAGTATTTAGACTGTCATGTCGTGGCACTGGGTTTGACTCGTGCATTTAGGATGAGAGAAGAATTTGTGTCTGAAGAACATATATGTTACTATTGGCTCAAGAATCCATTAAATATCTGGCAATGTCGTTCTTTTTATTACTTTATAGTTTGTTGCTAGTTTAACAAGTTTTATTTTGTACATAAAAATTTTCAAGTTGTTAAAAACCCACATATCGAATAAAAATCATAAATCCAAACATCTGACGTAAATCTGTACAGCATTTACGGAAAATAAAGATTAATTATGTCCCATTCAGTATTTGACGCCGCAACACAATTCAATTAGCAACGTGGAAGCAATTGTTCTGAAAGGGTTTTTATTTGTTTCAGGTAAGCTGAGCAGACATCTGTCATCGGCAAACGCAGCCCGATACCTGTGAGTACGGACGCTGAAATCTAATTCCTGGTCATAATGGCGCTTTTGTTTGCGGCGCCGACCAATGGCCGGTCACAGCGGCCGCAACACCTTCCGGAGACTCGACCGCGCATTTTGTTCTGCTTTTTTAATACCGTCCTGATGGACAATGCATGCCCGTCATGGCTGGGCAGCGTCATGAATAATGAATTCCCGTCACACCCAACATTTTTAATTTATCATCCGGCAGCGAGCCGGTGATGCAGCACCGAGCCTGGCGGACAAAAAAGGGAAGCAGCCGAATGCAGTTTTTATGTAATAACTTTGATCTGCAGGTGCCAGCGAGCACGTTGCACTTAGTGTAATGGGACAAGGTACTCCCCCTCCAGAGATCCGAAGCGAGCGCAAGGGCGGGTAATCCCCCGGAGAGACGTCACGTGACTAGCGTAGCCGATCACGCGGAGCAAGGTCGCGATCCCAGGGCCCCCGCTTCAAGGGTCTGGGCCCTCGCCCATAAATCGCTAAAAACTCTCGAAACCAGTGGGAAAAACATATGTACGTGTCTAACAAAAAGTAAACGTCAACGACTACAACTGGGGCCCCGAAATAGAAAATGTTTCATAATACATAATTCAAAATTGGAGTTTTTTAAGAACAATGTCATTTTGACATCGCCCGCGTAGTTGAACAAGCAAACTTAAATTTAGAATTAAGACAAAGGCGCTAAGAATAGAAATATATGGATTTTTATCATTTTACTTTATTCTACTCCTTACATTTTCAGCATCAAGTCCGCAACTTTCTCATCTCAATAAATTTTTGGACATGGCCTTGTTGTTGTTCTTTGAAATAATCTTTGTAGATCTATATGAAACAATTTCTTAAATTTGTAGATGAATTTAAATATATAAAAAATAATAAATACCTATATTAATATACTTACGGTCTTATTTTCCATTAGCTTCCTTTCCAAAGAATTGAACGGTCGCGAAAATTACTATATAAATTTCCTGCTGAATATATTTAATAATACAATGAAACCAAATACATCCAACAATATCCGATGTAAAAAATAAACCGCATAGTTGACAGATACTTCTCTATTTTAATACCAAGGAAGAGAAAACTTTCAGAAGTAATATTGCATTTAGAACCTTTATAGGTTGGATCATTTTCTGCTCTGATTGTACCAAAATATTTACGTATGTTAGAATCTCACACTTTCCCATAATTTATTGTTCAAATTCCTCAATATTTATTATATTATCTTTGTTACCTAGAACTGCTTCAAGGTGTTTGATAAATTAAACTGTCCAATTTCTGGTCACTTTACCTATATTATTTGAGTCAACATTTATTTTATGAAGTTAGGAAATTTTTTTTTTCTCTAAATATGAGAGCGACACGGTTTTGTCTGCATATTCACTTTATTTACGTGGAGGCTTTTTTTCCCCTTCCTTCTCCTGCGCTTAGACTAGCCCGCGGCGCTCACAGCGTATAATATCAACAAGCTGAGTTAAACTCCGCGCAAAAGTTTTCCTTTCTCTCACATATCTATAGAGTCTACAGCAAGTTCGAGCCTTTTGTCGGTTCGAGACAAGTTCGTCGATTAGTTTCTTGTATAGGCGCCTACAATGATTCCTGGCATCCGAAAGGGGATGAGCGACGGTACGGAGGAAATTACTGCTGTCCCTGTACTTCAAAACAGCCTCGTCGGCCACCACGGCCAAACAAATGCAATTTATTTACTTCGTACTGAAGATACGGTAACGAATTTCCTGAAAATAACTCACACTAAAATTAAAATGCTAATCGAATTCGATACAGGAGGAAGCACAAATTATCCGAATAACCAACAGCAAGGCTGAGTTAAGGAAGATGAATAAAAACTAATTATTCAGATTTTTTAAATTATAAATTGAATTAATAACATATTAAACAGGGTTACATTCATAGTATGTTGTAGAACATTTAGACTGTGCAGGAATTTAATACATTGAACTTGTCAATAACCTAGCAATGTCATCCAATAATACGGAACACACGGCATTGCTTGATCAATAAATACGTTGCCAGGAACCACATACCAGGACATAAATTAATGTAAACTCAATTGCTCATATACAGACTTAAATCAATAATAAAACTGATTACACGACTAAATATTCTGTTTCAATTCTAGAAAACGAAATTTGAATTTTGATAGGAAACTAAACCTAATCATTCATTATCCGATATCGAATTCAACTAAGTGCTGTATGTGACTTGATTAGTAATCAAATTGAGTATGTGCGTGGAGGCTTTCTATAGTCCTACCAACGAATTAAATTTATTAAATATATATATATATATATATATATATATATATATATAAATGGATATTTCTTTAAAAGAAAAGAATGTTACCTCTGGCTACAAATAAAAGACACTTCTTTTTTTTCCACGCAACATCCTTAGAATTCACTTGTCACAATTGATAATTGTATAATAATAAGCTCGTGTGGCTTTTAGTCTGCGTAAATATCCACAACTGTGCTTCCTTTTGTAGATCCTTTCGTCCTATCTCTGATGTCCAAGAGCAGAAATACAGCATCTAGAGATAAAGAATAACTTTTTTTTCGAGACATAATTTTTTTAGAAATATTCTTAGGCTCCTAATTAACTTCAAACTCTATTTTTACGGTTAAGGCTAATTATAGGACTGAAGTAAGTAAAGATCTGACGCAGTGACCCACTAAAGAATTCATTACAGTTACGCCATATATACACTCACAAAGTCAGAAACGTTCTATCTAAGCTTGGGCATTGTTCCTCGTGAAACCATAATTAAAATATTTTCAATATTCAAATAACAGTAACTAAACGAGAAAATGAAAATGAAAAATTTACGTCTTATTGAAAATAACGAATAATAAAGATAGCCAATACAGACAAAAAAGTTATAATATAAATACCACACAACGTTTCTGGGATCCTTGTTCCTTTCGTCACGTGCTAAGAAGAGCCTAGAGCGACACAACTGCACTTGTCAATCGCTCTAGACTCTTCTTCGCACCTGACGAAAGGAACAAGGATCCCAGAAACGTTGTGTGGTATTTACATTATAACTTTTTTGTCTGTATTGTTCATGAAACGAGAAAATATTCTGATTTTTTCTGGTTGTGACACCAAAATAAAAACCAATGGTCAAAGTGAATGTGTACGTTAATTTGTAATGGACATATATTTATATAAAATAAATCCTGACGTTTCTGTTTGAACGGGATGAACTCTAAAACGTTTGAACAGATTTCAGGTGAATTTTAATACATTATATTTCTACTTTAGACGTGTACAACGTAGGCTACAAACATTGTCAAACGTTACTGTATATGTGAGTGATGAAACATAGTAAAAAAAACATTTTAAATTTTCGCTACGGATGACAGCATTATCTTTGGATTAATAACACTTGAAGAACGATACTTTGCATCTGACATGTATAATTGTAGTTGAAGACGAGGGCTGCCGAAAAAAAAAGTTTTGTGTTATTATTAAATAATAAATTAATACACCAGACAGCTTGTCAGAAACATTTAAAAAGTTTGGCACAGTTTAATCAAATGAAAATTAACACTACGTTCGTTTGTTCCGAAAACTATTTTGTAAGTTGATTTTTATGTAACAGAATATCTAAAAAAAAAATTTAAAGAGAACAATATTTTATAAACACGTTATTTAATTTTATCGTTAATTCTCCATAGAATGATAATAAAAAAACAATACAAAATACTTTACGATCCTTGCGGGAAAATGTAAGTTAAATTTCATGCCTCATTAGTGACTTCAATATGGCGACCATTTGTTTACATTGTGAATCTGGCCAACAATTTCATCAATTTAAACTTTCGTAATGTCTGAAGACTGCAATAGTCAAGGAGTATATTTAAATATTCCATTCTTAAAGATATTCAGAGGTATGTTTGTTGGGACTGATGTAATAAAATTCAATTTATTTTATATCTGTTAAATTAATGCAAAATCGGTCGAAAGAGTCTACGGAACTAGGAACAGTTAGATTTAGGTAAATAACTTCTTCACTAAAGATTAATGTAGAATGCTTTTCTGGTTTATATAAATAAAAACACGGGCAACACCGGGCACACAGCTATTTTTAATGTATTAACGTGTTTCTGACAAGTTAACTAGTTTATTCTTTTATTCAATACATGTACGATAAATAGAATTATTGTTTTATTATAATTTGAATTATTTGGCTAAGGATAATAGTTTCTTCAGGAATATCATTCATCTTTCATATAGTTTATAGACCAGCAACGTCGGATACACACAAGTACTTACGAAATAAATCATTTACAGGTCTTGTATCGATATGTAATAAATTCAGCCCAAATAAATGGGGTGTGTGAAAGTTGCGTTTTCCTGGGTTTTTTTTGTCGTGGTATTTCTGGGTCTCTGTGGCGAGTTCGTCCCTTGTTACGACGAGAGCGGGTAATTACAGCGCCGCCGTATGATGAAGGCTGCGTGCTCGAGTGCTGGGTCGCGGGTCTTAAGACGTCCACCTCGCCCCCCCAAAGTCGCCTTCGATAAACGCAGTTAGAAAGGCCACACCATACCATTAACCGAGAAGCTAAAAGCCTTATCGCCCACTCCCTGCGTGATAAAGTGTACGAATCATATCCGAGGTACCTCGTTCAGTTCTTACATTATGTGTTACTCACTTAAAGGCAAAGAGCGCGTAATGTAAGCTTTGCATGTTAAAACGACTTAGTCAGGGTTTTTTTTTGTAGGTGTAGACAGGCTATGTATTCCACATAGTGGAGCATAGGAAAGGAGGTGAAGGGGGGGGGGGTTGTGGAAGGGTAGAGGAAGGTAGTCAAGGGTTAACTAGGGCCCCCGGGCCATTGTTTAAGGATCCTACCCGGCAATTCACATAAAAGTGACAAACCCTAGAAAATCTGCATGAGGTAGGTCGGGCTTTTGGTACTTGTCCCGCGCACTTCCGATGGCGGGAGAGGGGTTTGCTGTGGGGACGCAGCTTTGCCCTCGCAGTTCAAAATAAAGCTGGACAATCTGATTAATCAAGCAAATATCTTAAGGTACGTGAAGAGTAGAAGAATTGCATGGTTTGGACATGTGATGAGGATGGCTGAGAACAGAACACCTAAGGAAATTATGTTGTGGAAGTCGAAGGGTCGAAGAATAAGAGGAAGACTTCGGTTACGATGGATAGACGGAGTTGAGGAGGATATGAGGACGATGGGATGGAGACGACTGGCGAATGATAGGGGAGAATGTAATAATTTTGTTGAGAAGGCCAAAACCAATCCAGGGTTTTAAAGCCAATAATTGAATTGAATCGGTCATAAACTACATTTTTTAAAATTATAAACTTAGTTTCCAGTGGCATTATTGGCACATTTGTCCATCTTCAATAATGGACATTTCACACCACCGATTTCCACGAGTTGCGTAACTTCGTTCGTTGAGAAAATGTATTCCATAGCGTCCACTTCTTGTAGAGTCAAATCTAGCAGTACTAATATTTCTCCTTAATGTAATATTTGCATATAAATCTATCAAAAATTGTACATTTTGATTTACTTATACTGTTTGTCTTTAACCACGGAATTCTAAGTTATCAAAATGTCAAATTCAACCTTCAACATGGACGGGACAGACATACCTTCTATATGTGGATAACACAATTAAAAATTGTTTTCGTTCCGCGGAGTGAGACAAGCAGGGTCATTATGACATCTTCGAACCCCGGGCTACAACTTCCGTATTACACCTGCAATACAGTCAAAATATTAGTTTTCTATTTGGTAAATGATTGGTCATAACTGCTTGTTAATCTTCGCCGTCAACGGTGTGGTCCCCAGAAATAGGTCAATAGGTGATATAATGGGGAGAACGACCACTAGATGTCAGCATTAAATTTAGAGACCTGAGTACTTATTCGAAACGGTGTTTCTGGGACGCGGCGGGGCGCCGAGGCGTGGCGTGTTAAGTTCGCCTGACTAAACGTTCGGTGACGTCATAGCTGAGTCGGGGTTCAGGCTCAATCCTATAATCCCTACGGATTTTAACGCCAAACTGTTTAACTTAGTTTAGGGTCTTCTCGTAGTTTCATTTGCTCTATCTTCCGCGCCAGAAATAATTTCCAATTAAATTAGTTTAAAATGTGGTCTAACAATCGGCAATATTTTATTGTGTTCTTCTCTGATACTCTTTCCAGTGTTAAATCATCGATACTCTACATTTTTTATATGCGTAATGTTACAATCGCCAAAAGAGATTTGAAGTAATTAGGCCAAACATGTCTTCAAGTTCTTCAATATTTCGCATTGGTTGCTATAAATTTACCGATACTGTAAAATTACTCCTCTGACTGTATGAAGAGTTAATTTTTTTTTGACACACTGATGTTTTATTACGTTTCAGATGAATGTAAACCATAATTTTGCAACTTGTTTTTAATTCTTCTTCTTCTTTTAAGGCGCCACGACAACTTCTGTGATGTCTTGACCTGATCCACTCATCTCTTTTCTGGACCTTAGACGTCCACTTTCTAATTCCGAGACTCCTAATATCACTTTGTACCTCGTCTCTCCATCTGCTCTTCGGTCTGCCTCTTATTTTAGTTGAAAGATGTATCCAGTTATAAACCTTTTTTGCTTTTCTTTCATCGCTCCCAAACCAACTTAATCTGAGGGATTTCACGTGATTCACTATATTTCTGTATTGAATTATTTGATCAAATTCATCATTTGTTCATATTCTCCAGTTTCCGCATGATAGTTTAACTGGACCATAAATCGTTCGCAATTTTTTTGCAGTGTTTTTATGTCCTTCTCTTTCAGTGTCCAAGTCTCGGCAGGATAGGGGACTATTGGTATTATTACCGAAATATACCATTTCAATTTTGCCTTTCTGGATAGTAACTTGCTTTTTAGTAAGTCCCTGTAAGCAAAATAACATCTATTACCTCCAGCTATTTTCTCTCTAACCTCTTCTTCTACGGAGTTATTCCCATTAAGAATTGTTCCTAGGAATCTGTACGAGGTTACTTCTTGGTATGTGATATCATCAATCGTAATATCTGTTGCCAGACCGATCCTCGTTCTGCATCGCATGTATTTTGTCTTATGTTGGTTGTTTACAAGCTCATAGAAAATAGGCATTTCCTTAAGTTTCTTTAATGTTTGTTCTAACGAGCTTTGTTCTTGATGTCAGATTGTTTTTAATTAGATTTCCGTAATTATGAAGTAACAAAATTTAGTTATTTTCATGTTAAATGGAATGTAATATTTTTTATGTCATTTCTTCAGCTGCTTTTGAATAAGTAGTTCAATATCTTCTTCTATCACGCTGAATTATTTTTTTTCATTAAATATCAGTGACTAAACTTAAAACAACTTTGTTATATTGTTTAATTCACCTAAAAAAGATAACAAAAATCTTTTTAGTCGCCTTTGCCTTCAGTAATTTCTGTTTATAATACTCCAATGTTAGTGTTACATCAGTAAATGTTTTCTGTTAGTTGTATGTTATTATTATTAATAGGCGCTACAACGATCCTTTGAAAGGTGTAGCCTGCTCCATAATTGCCTTCCATTTTCGTCCGTCATTAATGGGCCAATTCTTAACTCCTAGTTTTTTTTATGGCCCTTAGTACTTCGTCCTTCCATCTTATTTTTGGTCTTCCCTTCTTTTTCGTTGAGGTTGGATGCCACTAGTATATATCTTCTTTGGCAACCTTTCATCTTGCATCCGGGATAAATGGCCAAACCAGCCCAACCGAAGGGCTTTGATGTGGTTGATTATATTTTTTGATTTTATAAGGTCTTCGATTTACCTTATTTTCCAACAATTTTATGCTATATTAACTGGTCCATATATTCTTCTCATTATCTTTCTTTCGAAGACATTTAACCTTCGTATGTTATTTTCTTTCAGGACCCACGTTTTTTTGCTGAGTATATTACTACAGGTCTTATTGTAACTTTATCTAACCGGAGTTTGGATAGTAATTTGCTTTTTAATAATTCCAAATTCGCATAATAACCTCTATTGCCCATTGCAATTCTTCCCGTTATTTCCTGCTCAATGGCCGTATCAAATTTGCCGTATGATATTACAGAAGCATTATACGAAGAGTCCCGAAAAGGCAATACGAATTATTAGACTTCTACGTCTTATTTCTTACTCACTTCTCCGTATTATGTCTTATCATTTCCGAGAAAATTATTTTGATTCATTTGAAATTATCTTTTTCTAGAAATATAAGCTTAATTCAAGTAATTTTAACATGCAGGATCGCGAAAATTATGTAGAAATATGTCTCATATATTTTTTTTAAAAAAAGAAACATTTTTCACAGCCATGTGATCGGTCAACCTGATAATTATTACTCTGTCGTCCTCCCCTTTAATTATTTCTTCTTCCCTGATTCTGATCATAACTATCTTGAATTTGAAAATCATAAATTTAAATATGGATAATAATTAATTGAAAAAGTTAATTTTAGTTTATTTAATATCAACAGTTTCAGAGTGTTACCTTTCGTTTCAGCTAAATATAGTTTATTTGCCAAATAATCAGACTAAACTTCTAATGCTTCAAAAAATTACCGTCTGAATCGCCACAATTTATTGTTAGTAGTTGTGACAAATTCCTTTTCACCTTAACTTCACTGCTGCCTGACAGCAGAAACTTCATGAAATTTTTGTCCAATTTCCATCATCGGTAATATATCAAAAACGTCGCCTAATTGGACGAAATCCCGATGGACTTTCCGTTTGACCGCGTCTATCAACCGCATCTGGACACAAAAGTACGCAGGACGTGAAAGTGTATTTCGTCAGGATTCGTCTGCTCTGCCTCCTTGATTCGTACCACTTTCTCGCCATGAGCCTTCCTCCAATAACGTAACCGACATTTCGTGGCTACAAAGGAAGATATATTCTGGAGACGAATTCGGATGCATCCGCTCCATCAGACTCTTCCTGATAGAAAAGATTGCTAGTGGTAAGCTTTTGTCGATTCTTTATCTGCCATCTCTGGAGTGTCTGTGGAATTCTAAATGAATTTAATTCGGAGACAGTCCCGTGAAATGTTCGCGTAAATGCAGCCGACGTACAAATGAGTCACGATAAATATATTCTTATATATAGCATACTAAAATCGTTTTAGTAGTTTCCGTATGAGTTTTAATATTAATATACTGAGTAACACTTTGCTTAGATAAACTTCAATAGGATGAAGATATTTTTACAAAACTGACAATAATCGAAGTGGAGGAAATCAAATTATTCGGTGTGAACTTTCGTTATAGGAATACTTCTCTACACTATTGGCTTCATAATGTAGTATAATAACTACTGGTTACTAATCCGGCTTTATAAAATAATTTTTACGCTGTGGAAACTTCAGTTCTAAAATTCTTGAACTTGTGCTTTCGGGCCGCATTTTCCTGACGACAAAAGAGAAAATTTAGTAAAATTTGACATAGATTTGTTAAATTACAAACGTAAAAAATTCATTTATATTTTCTCTAAACTATTGATATGTGTGCAATTTATTTTGAAGGTGTACACAAGCTATGTATAGGTTAAACCACATAGTGGTTACTCCCTCTTATAGCATAGGAAAGGGAGTCAACGTAGGAAATCGGAAAGGTTACAGGAAGGTAGCCAAGGGTTAACTAGGGCTCTTGGGCTAAGGTTTAAGGATCTCACCCGGGAATTCGCCTAAAAGTGATGCAGGGAAAACACTAGAAAAACTTGCATCAGATAGGTCGGGCATTTGGTACTTGTCCCACGCCCTTCCGATGGCGGGAGAGGGGTTTGCTGTGGGGTCGCAGCTTTCTCTTCGCCGTACCTTGACCAGTTTAAGAGGCAGTTGGCCGACTATTCCAGTAGGCCCAAAGTCTGCGACCCCGGAACACGTCTCAAAACAGGCCGAGGTGCCTCGGCATGTGGGAATCTTAGTTCAAAAACCCAGAGGGAGGAGGAGGAATCCCCAAAGGTAGCCTCCTCCAGAGTTCTCTGGGCTTCCTTGATAAGAGCGCATTTTTTTCAGGGCAACAGGCTACATGAGGGTAATACACGTTGGGCAACTCCCCTTTAATAGCATACGAAGGGATTTGAAAGGGGGGATGTGGAAAAATTAGGAATTAAATATTTCCGGCTTAGAAATAAAAAACCAATTACTCACAGAAAAAATATTCATCAGTCGTCATCCAACATTATGGATCGTAAACATAAGTTTTATAATTTTTGAACATCCGCATCAACATTCCAGCGTCAGAGCATCGTCAATTTAATTGTTTTGAAAGTCACAGAGGCATCAATTAACTTCGGGTGACAAAGCTTTAACTAGTTTGAATGATTTGATTTTCCGCATATTAATTGAAGGCGAAAGAAAACTCCTAAATTGGCAGCATGGCTAATTGCATCGCAGAATGTGTGAGACCTGTTGAGCTCCGTTCTTGTGCACCACAGCGTAGTCCTTAAGCACGTGCACAGCTGCTAATTAGGGTGGCCGACCCTTTGCTTAATGAGCGCCTACTGCTGACACACCTTTCCTATGCTGAACATATTCTTCACAACTTACTTAGGTGGCAGCCTGGGTCCTCACAAGCGCCCTCCAAAAAATAAGGGAGCAACAGTGCGGTAGGTCACGGCGATTTCAAGTCGAAGATAAAAGATGCTGAAGACGAACCATAGGTCGGGACGTCTCGTGGCGAGATGGGAAATTCATTATAATCATTTTCAATATATCTGTTTGCTGTTTTTCAGTATCATAGGCAACACTGCCAATTCACTATTCACAGTTATATGAGGAAAGACATTACTTGTAATAAATTTTCCGGCTCCTGTTAAAGCTTCAAAAAAATCTCTTTTATATTGAATCATGTTGTCAACTTTAAAAAATTATTAAAATGAAAGAAATTACGTCTGATTGAAAATAATGAATAAGAAAGATAGTCAATACAGACAAAAAAAGTGGTAATATAAATACCACACAACGTTTCTGGGATCCTTGTTCCTTTCGTCAGGTGCTAAGGAGAGCCTAGAGCGACACAACTGCATTAGTCAGTTGCCAACACTCAAAAGCGACGAAAACGCAACCACAATGGGAGAGCCGAAGTGTTGGCGTAACAATAAGGAAGCAACGACAATTATTACGCTAGTAGCCCTTCGGCTCTCCCATTGTAGTTGCGTTTTCGTCGCTTTTGAGTGTTGGCAACTGACCAGTGTAGTTGTGTCGCTCTAGGCTCTCCTTAGCACCTGAGGAAAGGAACAAGGATCCCAGAAATGTTGTGTGGTATTTATATAACCTTTTTTTATCTGTATTGGCTATCTTTCTTATTCATTATTCACAAAGGAAAGAAATTTGACTCTCAACGGCTCTCAGTCCTCCAGAACACAAACATACAAGAATTAAACAATTCATGTGGGGTGCAAAAAAAAAGTACTACTTTATTTCAGTCATGAATTTTTTTGTTAAACTATGAGCAGTTATTGTAAATATCAACTTAACCATGTACAAGTATATAAGGGGGAAAAACATTGAGTAAGCTTCACTTAACCAGGTAGTCACTAATTGCCACTTTAGTTGACGCGACATAAAATAAAGACAATATAAAACAGAAGATTCTGGCTAACGATTCCCAGGTGCCAAGGTATTGAGAGAACTGCACGCGATTGCCCCAATACGAATGCGTATTTCAATCCCGGTGGGGGTACAATTTAATCCAGAAGCGTAGTACACATTGCCACTGGAGTGAGAAGCGTTTTCGTAACTTAAAATGGAGTCGTTTGCTAACAATAGCGGCGGATTGTCAGGTTTTCCGTCCCCCGTCCCCTCTACATTCGCAAACTGAGTCAGACATTTCGTTAATGAGTTACGGAAGCAAAACAAAAATAATAATAATAGTTTATGCTACCGTTCAAAGAACATATTACATTATTTAATAAATTGTTTGGCACAAAGAGTCCTTAAATCTCAGTCCACAGCCTGACGGTTGACTTGCAAAAATGTCTTTGAGTGTCAAAAAAGGTTTCTCCCAAACCTTGCAATAAAACGGCTGGAAAATTAACACGTACGCGTTCACATCAACATTCTTTCTTCTTAATATCTTTGAAGTGTTGTTTCAGGCTCCTCTAACTCTCCGGACAAGTTTTATCTTACATTGTCGATGAGTAACAATCTCAAGTGGTCTCGCTTGCTTCTGAAACCTCTCGGTGATCCTGGACACTTGTCGTCGACTTTGCTGGTTGCCGATTATGTCGAGATTCAGCCTTAGATCCTTCTAATTAGCCTTGAAATGTTTCCCTTCCATCCTTGATTATCCTTTAATACCTGTCATTTTTTTGGAACGTAGTAAAGTGAGTTCATTCGATCGTGGTGACTAATCCTCGTGTATCTCTTGTAGCAGCAGAGCAGGGAGAAGAGGTGTCTGTTCCTAATTGGCCCGCTGGAGTCTTTGTCAAGTCTCGGGACGTGCTGTAGGGCCTCCTCTCAGGCACGCCCTTCTTCCACAGATACAGTGGCCCTCACATTATTTTCAGCACAAACCCCGCGAAATCTAGTTCATTATTCAGAGAAATAATTATTTCTCCCTTAATTAGGCGAAATGAGATGTGCACTCGTAAATAAAAATAACTTATCATGTGCGAGTCCGAGTAAAATTAACGTACTTAATTTTCTGCCTCGTGCATGTTTCAGTTTAAGCGCTGTGTCCGACGCTTCCTGTAAATAATAATACCATAAATAGTGGTGGACTAATTCTGGAAAATTTGGAATAATGTATAAATCTAATCGAAAGAGTGAACTCACAAAATGTTTAACCAGCTTCGTCTTACGCTCGTGTCAGCTCTTATTTTATGTTAAGATTAATCTATGTCTTTTCTTTTTGTATGTGTAGACAGGCTATGTATAGGGTAAGCCACATAGAGGCAACTCCTCTCTTATAGAATAGGAAAAGGAGTGAAAGAGGGGATGCGGGCTATGGTTTAAGGATCCTAAAAGTGATGCAGGGAAAACCCTAGAAAAAACCTGCATGAATAGGTCGGGCGTTTGGTACTTCCGATGGCGAGAGCGGGGTTTGATGTGGGGTCGCATCTTTCCCGTCGCCGTGCCTTGACCAGTTCAAAATAAATGAGAGGGAACATGTCAAGAGGGACCTAAGAAAAGTCACATAAGCAAAATTTTATTACCTCTTATTCGTTACCTGATATCTTTGCCTTCTTTTCTTTAGTCCATTCATCAGGTTCCCTCTCATTTAGTCTCTTAACGTTGACTGCTTGAGAAGGGCTACCAAATGGTTGAGGAAACGTTGCACGAATTTTCTGTTTGTGGACAATAATTCTTGTTACAGACCTTAGTTACTGTTATATTAAGCAACTCTACTTCAATACTTTCACTTCACAGCCAACATCGACCTGTAAGAAGAACCTTATTCCATTCTACGATGGGTTAATAAAGAAACGAAAAATTAACTGCGTCAGCATATTTCTTTTGGACTTTATTTTTGTGTATATTATCCCTTAATGAAATCATACTGACCAAGAAAATAATGTGTCAGTATCAAGGTAAACTGAGTGCATTGCGGTTCATCCACTTGTCAAAGACGACGTTGACTCTAGCTTAAGGTGAATTGTTTCTCTCTGGAGTCTCTCAATCAAGAGCTCATCTGCAGAAGTTATCCAGTTATACTCCTTGCGTGATTGGCTAAATATGAACTGGAGTATCCATTTCCCCTCATGATGTGTTTTTGCGTCTCAAGTTTTTTTTTGCTTCAAAGTAACTTTTATGTTATATTTATTTGTCAAGCAGGTATAAGCATACGCTGTAACCTACCGAAGCCTCATTTAATTCTAGACGAATTTACAAATTTTTGTCTTCTCGGCACTATTTTCCAAACAGGAAAGATACTATCAAACTTGGTGCAACATCCAGTGTGGTGTTTATTACAAAAATCATATTATATGTTTTTAAATTTGCCAACTGTTTATAAAAATTGCATCTGAGTTTTGTTAAAGAAGAAATTGAAGAAAGCTGCTCAAGGTGCGGTTCGTTTGGCTAATGTTCAATTCTACGCGTTTCTGGTTTATTATAACTTCTACTTCAGGATTATTCAGTCTACATACCTCCGATAATCAATTTTTCATTGCTAGTGGAACAGTGATAAATAACTCTATTTTTTAATACAGCTATATAGGATAGGAAAGGGCTCACATTAAATCATTTTCGTTCATGTTGAGCAAAGACTTTTTGGTACTCCAGGAACATCTCTGGCGTCGTTGGACACGCATCAAATTTACCTCAAGTTTAATCTTAGCTCTTCGGGATTAATTACATCAGTGGTAAAATCCGTACCATGTTTATCACACTCATGAGAATCATTCCTCCTAAAATCCCCATATCGTGAACCGTTTCCCAGAAGAAAAAAAAAACTTGATAGAGTTGTAATGGGACTTAGTTACATCAAAGAGGTCCACTAACGAGGCCACAAGATGGCGTGCAGCAGCGTGTAACGAGGGATTAGCCAGTCCTGCCGTCTTTGAAACAGCTTCCCAAACCGAATATAAAGGTGCTTCATTAACAAGATCATTAAACGTCCTCCGACAGAAAAGGAATTAAATTTGTCTTGCCTTGAGACTTTCCTCTTGTCCCGGAGAATTCCAGCGCCGGAATCAAGACGTCGGAAGGAGCGAAGTGGGGGGGGGGAACTCGAATTCCTATCGCTTCGCAGATAACCACGCTCACAGAACAGGATTCCAAGACAGGGGAAGATCTAAACAATGCAAAATTCCACTTGGGAGCTGTTGTTGGGGCGTTAATGTACAGAAAAAAAACAAACGCTATGGTCCTAGTTTTGCAGAGTGCAGATTCCTCGCTTCAAAAGCGGAGTAATGAATTTTGACGGAGATTTTAATCTCAAGAAGATTCTTCGGGAAACTAGTTTTGTCCGAAAAATTAAATTAGAGTATTTACATTCATGTTTTTGCTGTCTAACATGTAATTACAATATAGATGAATGAACAAATAATAATAAGAAAATGTAACGTAAATTTGAAAATCATGCTGAAAAACATCAGGTAATACATTAAACGCGATTAAGCATTTTCCTTTACAACTGATCCTCCTGCAAACCCTTCATAAATCAAGTCATATTTTATTATTTAAGATAACTTATTAACTAATTCCTGAAAAAGCTGAATTGAATGTAAAACCCCCTGGTAGAGTCTGAACTCAATTATACTCCATTAGGACTATTTTTTCGTCAAAAAAAAAATTATACTTGGAAGCAATACACATATTTCAAATGATGAACAATTTAAAATGAAAAAATATACGTCATTGAAAATATGAATAAGAAAGATAGCAATACAGACAAAAAAGGGGGGAAATAAATACCACACAACGTTGCAGGGATCCTTGTCTCTTTCGTCAAGTGCTAAGAAGAGCCTAGAACGACACAACTGCACTCGTCAGTTGACAACACTCAGAAGCGACGAAAATGCAACGACAATGGGAGAGCCGAAGGGTTGGCATAACAATAAGGGAGCAACGACACTGGGAAAACGGAAGGTTTAGCTTAATAATAAGGGATTATAGCAAGTATTGAGTTAAATAGTGTCTGTTTGTACATTAATAACTGTGATGTTTGATTTAATGTGAAGCATCTCTGGAATTGTCCCTGGTGTCAACGTTTAAAATCTTAGCATTTTGCCAATCAAATGTATGTTTAGAATTGATTATTTGTTTGATATGTTTGGATCCTACAGATTGTTTATCACTGGGAAGTTTGATATTAGATATATGTTCTTTGATACGTGTATTAAGAGAACGTTTTGTTTGCCCTATGTAGCAAAAATTACAATTAGAGCAAGAGATTTTGTAAACAACACAATAAGAATCCCAGAAACGTTGTGTGGTATTTATATTACCCTTTTTTGTCTGTATTGGCTATCTTTCTTATTCATTCATGAATAATTTACTTCATTATCAAGTCCATTTTCACAACGTCCAAGATCACTGTGAATTGAAAAAAAAAATATTTATTTTGTATTTATGTGTTTATTATTAGGAACGATGGCCTCAGGTGGTAGTTATCTCTCACAAAAAATATGTAAAAATCATTCAATTAATATAAGTTGTAATATAAGAAAATAGTTTCAGATTGACAGTCGTAATATTGTTAACCCCACACGTTACAAAATATTTAATTCTTATATATATTAAAGAGAAATTGTCAATTTAACTCCACAAATTGATTTAATATATCCCAAACTTTCTTGCTGCAGATAATTTGTTAACTCTATTATTTAAAACTGAGAATTTATTTAGGTTCGATTTCTCACATTCCGAGGCACCTCGGCCTGTTTTGAGAGGGTCCAGGGTCGCAGACCTTGGGGCATACGGTAAGAGTTGTTATCGTTCCCATTGGAACAGTCGGCCAGCCGCCTCCTAAACTGGTCTAGGCTTAGAGAAGGGAAATCTGCGGCTCCAACGAAAACTCCTCTCCCGCCATCGGAAGAGTGTGGGACAAGTACCCAATGCCCGACCTACCTGGTGCAGGTTTTCCTAGGGTTTGTCCTGCATCACTTTTAGGCGAATGCCGAGTAGGATCCTTAAAATATTGCCCGGCGACTCTAGTTAACCCTTGGCTACCTTGCTCTACCCTTCCGCGTCCCCACTTTCAAATCACTTCCTATGCTATTAAAGGTGAGTTGCCACCGTGTATATTGCACTCTTGTAGCCTGTTACCCTAAGAAAAATGATAATAAATGTTTGATTTCTGTAATCTAGATTGAGTTTTACGTTTATCTCTATTCCAATATAAATCGACTTTTCTATCTTATTCCTGATAGTTTCCCTTGTAGGGTTTAAATAGAGTTCTACACCTTTTTTTCTCTATTTTTACATCGATTCCAATGACGTTTATCTATCATATATATATTCAATATTACGATATGAGATACCCCTTTCGTATGTTCAACTACTCGTCAAAGATTTCTCTCTCTTCTCCATGGGAGAAGAAAAATTTTCTGTCATTTGCATTTATGTTTATTTACTCAAAAACGTTCATACGTAAATCTAATTTAGACGTTATAAATGGGAGTTCTGAATGTAAGAAATTAATTACTGAACAATATTTTTAAATTCCATGACATTCACTAGACATTTTAGACTTGTATAATTTGTAGTTTAATTGTTTCATATTATATGGAAATTGGAGGCACGTACACTAATTACACGTCGGATTTTCCGTTACTATTATTACATTTGATTATGTCACCTAAACAATTTAACTCACAAATAATTAATAAAATAACAACGTACGAAGTAAATATGTTCGTAGTACCGGACATCCGGAGTTCAGTTGAAAAATGTAAAGAACATCTGCTGATTTTAATTGAATGGAGGATAATTCACGTTTTTGCCTCTCGCAGAACAAATCATATTCTGCATTAAAACGCCACTGTCAGTTTAATAGAAATGTACGGAACGCTAGAATTCAAATTTCATTATGGAAAAGCCGGAGTTTTACCTACTAATTAATAATTCCATGATTGAATCATTAGGATTTTGATTTAATTAACGTGAGGCGCTATTCATTTTAATTAAAATTAAAACACTAATTGGTGGACGATAAATTATTTATCCTTGGCGAGCATTGTAGTCGAACAGTGGCAATGATGGGGAGGTCGTTATTGATCCGTTCCCCGCCCAGCATCCCTTCGGGAAATCACCGATTGGACAATCTAGTGTCAATTGACAAGTTGCTGCCTAGAGCTCGCTAGTTTAAACACGGCGCGATGAGGGCGTTGTGAAGCCCAGGTGTCCGCAAGCCAAACGTGCTGCTCCTGTCTTCACCTGCGTATACTGTTTTAATTCCTCCCATTACACTCCAAAAAGATGACATCAAATGCAGGATCTGAGTTCGAATAGTATGGAGATACTTTCCAAATATTCTATTCGGATTCAGTTGTCTATCTAAACCTAGGATGTATTAAAATAAGTCAAGAAAAATTTCTTGCGATTAGAATCGTCTTCCATCCATTTCTCCGACTCTTTTTCCCTTCACCGTTCATTTCGCCCTGCGTTATTCTTTGATACTTCAATCACTTATTTTCTTTCTTCTATTCGACACGATTCTCATTTCGCACTCTTCATCTGTGTCAAATCTGGGATACCACAACCACGACTGAACGCTTTTTATTCCACTATTAGGGAAGTTTTTTTAAAAAAATTGTATGTTGTTCAGGAGTAGGGTAGCCTAGAAACTGTGAGAAATGATGTAACGCAGGTTGTGACGTCGACTATCATTTTACGAAATCAAATTTGAACTGCTGTATAGATTTCTGATACAGCGTAAATGAAGTACAGGGTGCCATAGACGTAAATCATGAACATTTTTTGTAGCGAAGAAGCGCGCCACCCAGTAATTAAATCATTTATTTTATTGGAATATAAACATAAGCCAGCAGCAAGTCGGACATTGGAATTTCTTATAACAATATTTTGGCGCCGCCGGGTCAGAAAGACAGGATGCGTACATGTCAAAATACAAGTCGAAGGGATTAGGAGAGTCGCTTGAGAAAATTTCACCCAGCGCACATCAATCCTGAAATATTCCGAAGGGCACCTCCGTCCTTATATATATCAGTACCGGGCTTCGAGAAGTAAAATATTTTAAATTGAGTAGCGGAGATAGGACAGGTGATCTTGTTTCCGTCCCTGTCGTGGGTAAAGAAATGGTCGATGTCGGAGGAGACGCGAGCTCGGGAGGAGCAGAATAAGATCACATCTCAGGAAGATTGGTTTGGTTAGCGAAGACAGAGAAGAGAAGAGTGTATGATCAGATCTCAGAGAAAAAGGACAGAGAGGAAGATTAGAGAAGAGTATTTTGACAGGATTAGTTAGTCGTAGAAGCCGGAACTGGGAAATAATTGCTCGAGTTCCATGCACAGACAATCAACGCAGTCTAGGAAGAATCATGCAAGTCCAATGAACGGTTCAAGTAACCAGCCTAGAGAAAGAGCAGCTTAGTGCAGACGCAGCAATGAACTGGAGTTTAAAGCCCGACTTCCAGACTACGTGTCGCTGAGCAGGAAGGAAGCCCGAGGGAACCTCGCACCGAGAAGCATCCCTGAGCCACTACAGGCACCTGCCGTCCATGCTCCTGGCCAACGAGAAAGAGGTGTGTCTTCATTCCCGCATCGAGGTGCGTTTGATGAGATTTCTGCTACACGACGCGCTCGAGCCATGACCTTTTAATTTGAACTAAATAATGTTTTAATTTGAGTCTCTTGGAAATACTACCCAGAGATAATCACCCTAATAACCCTGTTAATTTATTTTAAAATTTAGTAATCAAGTAAATTAAATGTTTTTTATTAAATAAACTGTTCCGTACAACACATCCTAATAGCTACGTTACAATATATTAAGCCAGAAAAAAGGAAAAGTTTGAATTATGACACTGATGGTCAATATTGAAGACTAAATGGCTATGCAAAAATAAGGAAAATGAAAAATTTCTTTAAAATTTTGATAACGGACTCTATAATTATGACAAACTTGAGGAAAGCTGTAGCGGATTGTCAAGAGGGTGAATATGGAGGTTAATTTTTGAGGAGAGACTGATTAGCCTGTCAGTCATCCCTCTTTCTCGTATTTATAATTTTCTACTTCGGCAAATAAATAAATCAAGTTGGCAAAAGTAGCATCCAAAACCACACACAACAGAGAAAACGAATTCCAGTGCAACAGCAAGGAAACGTGGAACTTTTGTAAAGAAAAACTCGAAAACAGGTGGAACGAAAAAAGGAGAAGGAAGAACAACGGAATAATTCACAGTGAACTAGTACCCTACAAACATATAACAATTCCCAAAGCCGTAAACAGAAGAAAAAAAACAGGTGATGCTATCAAGAGGAAGAACCCTCCAAGCGTTCCAGATCTACCCAACCAACCTGTGAACAACGCAGTCAAACATATTCATACCCCAGTACTTCCACGACAGCTGCCTTGGACATCATCAAATTTATCGGGGAAGCAAACTTAAGTGAAGAGATATAGAAACGCAATTGCTAGTAATGTTAAGATTAATAAAGAGCGTTCACCTGACGAAGATGGCGGTGTCAGCTATGGAAACGTTGTGCTCAAATCACGTTACCCGATGTCGACGCGACCGTTAGAAACGTCAATTAAAAAAATTAATATAAGTAAAAAATAAATCAATGGAACACACCAAAGATATTAATTTCTAAATGGAACACACCAGCTAAAATTTAATTTTAAACCCGAAGTAGAAAGTATAGTTTGCGATGAGAGTATCATAAAAGCGACGGTAGGAAGCAAGTAAAATCATTAAAGGCTGTGAGTTGGTTTCTACGAAAAATTTTACTCCGGATCATCTAACCGGTACCGTTACTGATGATTCCAAAAAAAAACAGTCTTATTTTTAAGCTTTTATATACGATGATATACAACGAATCTAAATCGGTAACAATGAAGACAAGAACACTTGTCTCCTCAACGCCTCTGTGGGAACAAAGCGACATTAAGCTCTAAAAGACAATGACATTGAAAGTCTTACCAACTTATTGCCGCGGCACGCCTTTGATTTATATCTTCTTTGCAAGGCAGGAGAAAATTTGGGGGTGTCGTCCTTCGTTATCAGCTCGTAGTCCAAGTGCAAAGTTTACACACGTAGTCCGCAGCGATACCTTTAAATTAAGACGGTAAAAAATGTAATAATGTTTTAGAGGCATCGTTGCAGCTTCCAAGGGCCGTTTAGTGGACACCAAGTCATGTAACAGATACTATTTTATGTTGTATTTCCAATTGGTTTTCACAAAAAATGAAACTTACGTATATGATTGCGTATTATGAAGTGATTAATTGACTGTTATAAATGCTGCTTGCAACCAAATTAAAAAAATAACAGAATACGGACAGAAACAGAGACATAACTACTTTCCAAAGAATACCTCCTTGTGCCACAGATGCGCTACACCACACAAAGATATCAAGGCGTGATTACAATAAGTAATTAACAGACACAAAATGTCCGACACTCGCAAATTAGCCGATTTAAGTTGAAGCGTGCTCCTAATTACAAGACTCGTTTCCGCATATCGAACTTTTCAATTAAGAAATCCGTGGTTAGAAATTGAAATGTGCTGTTTGGGAGGAATTGTACTGAGGAGCGTGAAATAGCTAGAGAGAGAGTTTAGGGGTGGTGCTTCAAACTATATGGCGGCCGTTACTTCCGGCTGTGTATCTATGAGAAGCTGCAGTCCCATCTGTTAGGCAATCTCCTCCATTCTGTGTGTTTAACCATTAGAGAAGGTCTCCACCGAGCAAACTGCTTCGCTCAATTTTACAGCTCTCGCTCCAGCCCTACACCCCCCCCCCCCCTACCAGATTACAGGAAATTACTCGTTGCATTGCCGGTGACGGAGATAACAATTTTTGTTCGTTTTCGATCTACCACACTCTCCGTGTTGTCTCGTTCTGTTTGTTTCAATCATATCAAAACGTGTCGTGTGTGAGTATTCACTTTGTAATTGCTTGAAAGATGGCACGTTTTAATGTTCGAGCTCATATTCGCGTCTGGTCTCTTTAACACGAACGTCAATGTCAATTTTAGTAGCTTTCAGTTAAAGCCGTAAAATATTAACGGAGATTTTCTTGTAAATTTTTAGTTACAAGACAAAATCGTATTATAAAAAAAAACTAAAACAATTATAAATATGATCATTCATAATAGAATTCTGTAGAACAAAAATTACTTATAATTAATTACATGAAAATTGGTGAATGTAAAAGGTGCGACTAAAAGACTATTACACTTAGACAGCTGTTAATTGTATTGTTCTGTTTAAAATAACAATGGAGGCAAAAAAATAAATATTACAAAGGAATTACAATAACAAGGAATCATAAATACTATGTAAATTATTTTTAACGTTAAAAGACCGAATCATTAGATCTAATACGTAACATCTAATATATTTACAGTCCACGAAAATAGATTGTTTAAAAAAAAAATATGTTGAAAATTCCATAATAGTTTTCGACGGCAATTTTGAAATTCTCAAAGATACGAGTTTTTAAAGCGCGTTTCGTCGGACCGATATAACAAGACTCACAGTCTAAACAATTAATTTTGTAAATAGCGTTACGTCTATCGAAACTGTTCTGAATAACTGTCCGATGTTATTTCTTTTATTAAAAATGTTTGATAAATTGTTCAAATTAATGTTTTCAGACTATTTTAAATAGTACCTTACAAAAGAGGGAGTAGTAGGAAGACCCAATCCAAAATTAGGAAATCATGGTAGCCTGATGTAGACATCCTCCTGTTTCTTTTCAAATATTCTTGAATCTCTATGGAACTGGACTTGCATAATCCTGTATTCGCTTCTCTTCCGCTCCTCATTTAAACATTCCCAAACTCTGTCCAATGGAAAACCAAAATCAATCTCTTTTTTATGAATCATGTTCTGCCAATTTCACTAATTTTTAAAACCAAAATAGCATTTTAAAAAATTATTAAGTCGTATTCCGTATGTAAAGTGCATGTGAGGTTAAGCTAAATAGAAGAGGCAAAATTCATTGACAGATCACATCTTCAGAATTTAATAAAAACTATTGAAGGTTGCAATCTGAAATGGAAATCATTAATTATATTAGACTTTTAGTGTTTTAGGTAGTTGGAAGAGGCCAGCGTGGGCTATTCTCTCGCAGGCAGAACCTTGTACGAGAGATACGAAGGGGCTACCTTTGGGGATGCCTTCTCCTCTCCGTTTTTGAACTAAGGTTCCCACAAGCCGAGGCACCTTGGCCTGTTCTGAGAGGTGTATGTTCCGGGGTCACAGACTTTGCGCATACGGTAAGAGTTGTCCGCCTTTCCCATCGGAATAGTCGGCCAGCTGCCTCCTAAACTGGTCGAGGCACGGAGAAGGGAATGCTGCGTCCCCACAGCAAACTCCTCTCCCGCTATCGGAAGGGCGTGGGACAAGTACCAAATGCCCGACCTACCTGATACAGTTTTTTATAGGGTTTTCCCTACATCAGTTTAAGGCGAATACCGGGTAGTATCCTTAAACCTAGTTAACCCTTGGCTACCTTTCTCTACCCTTCCGCATCCCCCCTTTTCAAATCCCTTCCTATTAAAGGGGAGTTGCCACCATGTGGATTACCCTCATATAGCCTGTTACCATAAAAAAATGATAAAGGTGGCCAGCGGAATCATGCAAGTTGAATTCAAAAATGTGTATGAGTACAGGAAGATCGACGGTCGAATCTTCGACATGGGCGACCACGAATTTTACTTACATGAAAGCAAACTCGAAACGTATTTGAAGAATTGATGTGGTGTGGATGTCAAATACAGTGACGTTTTTCGTTTACCTCTTCGTCACGCCAGGACACGAAGCAGCCTTTTAAAAGGGAGATATTAGGCGT
This sequence comes from Zhengitettix transpicula, assembly GCA_037074705.1. Taxonomy (NCBI): domain Eukaryota; kingdom Metazoa; phylum Arthropoda; class Insecta; order Orthoptera; family Tetrigidae; genus Zhengitettix; species Zhengitettix transpicula. The sequence goes on from CM073591.1 coordinate 30,361,930, forward strand.
CCTTTGTGCGTCGCGGTGCCTGGCGCCTCCAGGGTGGCACGCAGTGGCGCGGCCCGTGGCAGTCCTCATTAATTCGCAGCTCACACATAAATCCTTTCTTAAATACAAACATGTTGACAGTCGCTGTAACTGTTATTCTTCTTCATCCGTCGTTGAAAAAATGCGGCGTTCAAAATCTCCGCAGAAAATCAATTGATAGACAGTTGTTTTATTTGGAGGTGTTTTCAGCTACGTTGCATATTTACTAAAGGTCAACAAATATCGTAATCTCTGTTTCCGTGGTTTAAACTCTATCTCTGGTACAAAATAATAGACCCAGAAAATCCGTAAACATATTGCAGTCATATATATTTATTATTATTTATTGATTGATTGATTTAAAATCGCATGAACAGAATTTGGTTATTAGTGACTCGTTATGGGAACTCAATTTGCCTTATCGGGGGACTGATTTGACGAGAGTTTCTCTCGCTCTCTCTCTCTCTCTCTCTCTCTCTCTCACTCACACACACACACACACAAACGTCCATGCTCTATGCCGGAATTCGAACCCAGGACCTCTGCGATGCGATTTTGTCACCACACGAGGTCAAACAAATTTTGATTCTTCGCGTTGACCAGAAGCAATTAATTTTTAGGAATAAAATTAATTTTTTAGGATTTTTGTTTGAGAAATTATCCTTTATTTTCCACTTCTGTTTCAAGAATCTACTGAAATGAACTAGTTTTTATTGCATAATTTGATCACACAAGTGATATAAATAACAAAAAAACGTCATAAATAGGATAAGGTTAACAGAAAAGAAAATAATAGAATGTTTTTTTTGCAGATGTCACAAGTTTAGTTCGTAATGTAAATAATATCAGATTTTTTTTTCAAAGATTTGAAAGTCTCAAGTGAGTAAATGATACACGACTAAAACATTGCAATATCTATATTTAAACTTTCGTTATTATTATTTTTCGGACATTCGCAATTCTATTATTTATCCATTCACTTTACTGTAATGCGCAACCAAAGACAGTAGACATGTGAAATAGTAGTGCGCATCCATGGATAGTAGACGTATGAAATAGTAGTGCGCATTAAACATAGTAGACATGTGAAATAGTAATGCGCATCCAAACATAGTAGGCATGTGAAATAATAGTGCGCATTCAAAGATGGTAGACAGGTAAAATAGTAATGCGCATCCAAACATAGTAGACATGTGAACTAATAGTGCGCACCCAAACATATTAGACATGTGTAATAGTAATGCGCACCCAAAGATAGTAGTCATGTGAAATAGTAGTGCGCATCCAAAGATAGTAGACATGTGAAATATTAACGGGGAAAAAAATAATGTAATGTAATTACAAAACGAATTATTTATTACTGGCCACAGTGAAGGAATGGACGTGGTCCTCGTATTTCATTCGAGGGGAAAGTTTCCGAGCTCTCCGAGTTTGTTGTGAGAGAAGAACATTTGCCCGCAGTGGACTGCCTGACATGATTTTGAAAGTTTATGCGTGCGCAGTTTTTGGGAATGACGATGGCTGCGATAAGGCTCCGGGTTTACTGTCGGCTGCGGCGATTGCCAAGATTAAACTGCATGGATCTGACGTCGGGACTCATTTCCGGCGCTGGACCCCCCTCTGCCCAGCTGCTCACTAAAACAATTACAGCTATATTATAAGCGGAAATAGGGATAGAAACTTTGGAGCTGCAGCCTGAGACTGGGGTGGTTTTAATTTTCATTTTGCGGAGTGTCGGGCTCGGAGTAAATGGACAGACATTTGTCAGACCAAGAAAAGAAGTCGTCAGGAGAAAGTGGATTTTTGTGTGTGTGTGTCTCAGTTTTGCAATGAGTACTTTACAGTATACTATTACCCTGAAAGCGAAATTATACTGCAATATCATGTCCTTCCCAAGCTGCTATAAAAAATTGGTAGACGTAGATATAGCCACATTATTTTTATTATAAAAGGAAAAATTGTATACAGAAATTTGGTTTTATAAAATTAGGTTCGTAAGTGTCGGAGTAAAAAAAAATATTGTGCACTGTTATTAACGTTAAGTTTAGCATTCCACAAAGATTTTGATCTATATTATTTATTTAACGTATCTGTTTTTTATTTAATGCATTTATTTTATTTTGACTTATTTACAGTCACATCAGGATATTAGCGGCTAATTAAGGAAACTCAATTTGCCTTGTCGGGCGACTGTTTTGACGAGAGTTTCTGTCACGTACTCAAACAGCAATGCCGTCGCCCGGGTTTCGAACCCGGGACCGCTGGCAGTCACACCACAGGAGGTCGTTAATGCACTTTATTTCGAGACTCTATCCCTAACATTATTTACCAACTATTCTTTAAAGCAAAAATTTTGTATTCCTGCCTAAATGAAAAGTTAATTGGAAAAACTAAATTTTAATTTTTTATATGCCACTCTCATAGTTATTTACCACTAAATGGCTGCCCAATCACTGAAAATCAGGTTTTGGAACCTTCACCATTTAGTACACATATTGTAGATGGGAATATTTTGTTACTTAAAGTCTTATTACACCTCTGTACAACATCGATAAAAAGTTTCATTGAAATGGGTTCAACCGTTTTCTTGCGAAAAGCGACCAAACTGTCAAAATAGACAGTAAATTAAATGGTATTATTTTCTGATGCCCTGATGCATGAAACATAAATATATAGTGACATCACTCGATTCTATGGGAATATACAGACACAACTAGTGTAACAGTGGCCAGTTAAAAAGTTGTTTTTTCTTACACGACATGAATTAAATTGTATAACATTCTTCTTTCTAAAACGAAAAATTATTTCACGAAATTTAATTTACAAAATTAAACGGATTAATTATTCGCCTTATAAAATTATTTGAATTTACATTATAAAATTGTCGAAATGCGGAGTTACCAGGAAAAATATAATTATTTTTTATAGACTAAATTGCGCTATACTTCTGGTGTCATTTTTGTTGGTAATACTGTTATATAATACTAATTTGGATTTATAATCTAGGGTAATGAAAATTGCAGTCTACAAAATTGGAAATGACTGGAAAAGTTTTCGGTGAAAGACGTAAATTAATAATTTAGTGCATAGTTGTGTAATATTTATTAATATAAATGTCAAATAATTTTTTACATACAAATTTAATTAATGTTAATCATGAAGCAGGTTATTTAATTAACTAAATTAATAATTTAGTACATTGTTGAGTAATATGTATTAATGTTAATGCCAAATAATTATAATAGATACCAATTTAATTAATGGTAATCATGAAGCCGGTTATTTAATTAACTGAATTAATAATTTATTACATTGTTTAGTAATATGTATTAATGTTAATGCCAAATAATTTTAATAGATACCAATTTAATTAATGATAATCATGAAGCCGGTTATTTAATTAACTAAATTAATAATTTATTACATTGTTTAGTAATATGTATTAATGTTAATGCCAAATAATTTTTAATAGATACAAATTTAATTAATGATAATCATGAAGCCGGTTATTTAATTAACTAAATTAATAATTGAGTACATTGTCCAGTAATATGTATTAATGTTAATGCCAAATAATTTTTAATAGATACCAATTTAATTAATGATAATCATGAAGCCGGTTATTTAATTAACTAAATTAAGAATTGAGTACATTGTCAAATAATATGTATTAATGTTAATGCCAAATAATTTTTTAATAGATAGAAATATAATTAACGATAATCATAACGCAGGTTATTTAAACGCATATATTTGTAATATGCATTTACGACAATGAAATTAAATATAGACACATCAAGGGGGTGGAACAGTAAAACGTATTTGTAATTATTTATACGCATTTTGTATTTCGTAGAAGGTTAATCCATTAGCTAAGCTCACCTAAATAAACACCGTTCCAAAAAAAACGTATGCTCTATAAATATAAATTACACTGTACAAAGTTAATTTAAGTATTTAATATTGAACTCCAGCTTCATTTTGCCTCAAAATAGCTGACTGACATTTTTTTAGTTTTTATAATCGCAGATTATACAATGAAAAACAAAAACAAAATCTTTATTTTTACATTTACTGATAGTATTTTTTTGTTTTGGCTGGTGGAATCAATTAATAAGTCCTAACTGTCGACGCGACGCCTCGTTTGATCTCCATTTTGTCAACAAGCCTAACAGATTCGATGACATTTCCGATATTGATAACTGAAATACGAACGCCCCGTGGTGTTCTGGAATTCGCGGTACGTCAAAACTCTCCGCGGCATTGACGTTGGAATCAACAGAGAATGGAGGGGAAAACAAATCTATCGGGCTCTATTCAACACTGATGACACTTCCCGTGGTCGCACATTTTATTCATAAATCAAACAGATCCAGGAATATATTTTTTTTTCCCCCGCCCGTGCTGAACAGCGTGCCATAGAAGTGGCGTGGCAAACAATGGATCTTGTCAGAGAGGATCAGCTGCTGTAGCACTGTGCAGACGCCACCAATATATTTTTTCTCTTTTACTTACTCACAGGAATATTATTTAGCTCATTAAACTCAAAAGCTTGTGAACAATTAAATAGAAAATACGCTGAAATAAATATCATCATAAAATATTTGCAAGGATTTTACTTCAACCGTGAAACAATCACATATTTGTGGCGGATTTAACCTGGTGGAAGACTCCGTTGTGTTGGGGCACCACAGGGGAAGAAAATTCATGCGCACTGGTCGAATGCTCAAAACGAACTGAACTGTATTGTTTTAATGAATTAGACAAAAGTCTTATTGCGTAAAACAATAGAAGTTCATAAAGATTCCGAGCATAGTGCAGTGTTTTATTCCTTTGGCTTCCGCGGCGACGAGTTGCTCTCTGCGACCCAACCTCTTCTTCTTCCTCTCCGCTACAGAGTCAGCGATGCTAGTAGGTGGATCGCTGACGCTTGCAGACAAGTTAGTCGGCAGGCAAACGAGGCTAGCTCCACATATTAATTTAAATCAGAGTTCTTTTAACGATAATATGTTGATTTCCCGGCGTTTTTCCTCACTTTGTATAGTCCTTCATTTGCGTATTTAGTATTTTTTTACCACATATATTTCTTATGTGTACTGCTTTCTCATCTACGTATTTTTCATCCTTATGCATTCATCTCTGTTGTATTTTATTATCTATGCATGTCATTACGATTTGACTTGTCCTCTTTCCTCCGTAGACGACTGAATTTTAAATTACTACACCCCTATTTCGAATATTATGTTGTGGACTGTTTAAACTATATTATTTTATCGGCGTTCCGTACTCAGACTAGTTTTTCAAGTATATACCAATTATTTTAATTTTATTTTTACTAGTATCACACAAAAGAGCGATTAATTTTATTTTTATACTAGCTAGGAGCCCGGCGTTTCTCGTGTACTTATTTATATAAACTCGAAAAAGTATTTAATTGAATACTTAAATATATTCCTCGAGTATTTTAGGATATAATTGTCACTCAGTCTTCATACTTTACGAAATATTACATTGCTGAAATTGTTAGCTAGACTCACAACTAATACAGCGTGAAAATTAACTTACATTTTCCGCAAGGATGGTAAAGTAATTCGTATTCTTCTTTATTATCATTCGATGGAGTATTGCTGTATAAAATTATATTTTTTATTTAAAGAAAATATTTCTGCTTTATTTCATTCCTGATAAAGGAGAATTTCCTTTGTTCGTTGCGTAGTAACGTCTTTCTCTGCCGAGTGACGTCATTGTCTCTTGGCGCGCAGAAATTAAACATTTAATGATAATGGTTTTTAATTATAATTCTTTCCACATATATGCTATGGGTTTCTCACCCCCACAGTACCGGTTCTCGATTTTGGCAGAATACGTATACCAATTTTTGTTTCATTCTGTCCACGCGATAAAATTTGTATAAAGAACAACGTAAATACATACATACAAATATACATCCTTTTTTTATTATATAGATTTACTTTTTTTGATGAATGTACAACTTTTGTTGTATTTCAACTGTCACCTGAAGTTATAATCATTATTAAATTCGGACAGTCCAACATGTTCCGTATTTCTCTAATTTTCTCAATACGAAATTCTTAATTAAACCCAAAGTTTCCTTTACTGCCATGAAAATAATAATTGCCCAATTTTTTCATGAGAAACTGAATGAGACTCTTATCACAATTTACAACGACTTGACCAGTGGCTGAAATAATAAGTGTTAAAATTCATACTGAATCGACATGTGACGTACAAATAATAATAATAATGTTGGAGAAAAATCTTTAAAATTGAAATAATTTTTTGATGTAAATTGAATGTATTTGTTTTGTACTCCATGATATTAATTACGTGAAGTGAAGAGAATTTTTTTTTGTTATAATCTTGAAAGCTTGTCTTGACTATAGCTGGGTGCACGGCGTTGCCTGGGTATTTTTTATATAAGCCTGAAAAAGTATTTAATTCTAAATTAATATTTTAGTGAAGAAGTGATTTAAACTACCTATGCACATGTAATAATAATTTCGTCAATCTCCCGTCGTATTTACAGAAGCATAAATACTCCCGATACATTATTATTATTATTATACGGAATATATATACTCTTAGTATGAAGAGCGCCAAAAATACTGCCGGTACGTTGAGAGAGTCTAAATTATTCTTGGTACCTTAAGACACTTAAAACATTAACACGGTATCCTAATACAGTTAAAAATCACGCACTGTCTTAATATATGTAATAATATAATAATAATATTATATAATAAGAGAGTTAATTACACTCCGCGTGCCCCAAGAGAGTCAAAATTTCTTCATGAGCCTTAAGAGCGTCAGGAATACTCCCGGTACCATTTAGACTAAAAAAAATACTCCCGATATCTTAAGAAAATACTCTCCTAAGAGAGTCAAAAAAAATCCCGGAACCTTAAGGAACACAAAAATTACTTTCGTGTAATCTAAAACCGACGAAAATACTTTAGGTAACTTAAGCGAGACTTAAGTACACCTCAAAATTTCGTTAGATAGATAGATGGATTTTTAAGATAGTTGAAATTGCTCCACGTTTTTTAAGATTGTACGTGGGACTTTTTTTTCTTCTTCCACCGCCATTCATAGCGGTTCAAGTACGTCGTATCCGGCAAGTTTAATATCGTACTGAAGGTCAGCGACATCCATAACCCCGGATTCGACTCCAATCTCCTCACAGTGTTTCTTTCCGCCTCGAGAGGAACTCGTGTACAAAATTTGGTTAAATGTGCTCAGCCGGTGTTTTTGTATACGGAACAAATAAACAGTCTGTATTATTTATTTAATTGAAGTGTAATCGTAACTATATTGACACGTGTTTTACGTGTCTAGCCTTTCGGACACACATTTTAACATAGGTTCGCTACAGGAGTTTTTTTGTTCTTGTCTTATTGGTTAGAAAAAGTGAATTGTTTTATGTCTGTCTGTGTGAGATTTTTTATATGCATATTTCAGATTTTATTCTCTAAATACTCGTTTTATTTACATTCCATAATAATTTTCCCAATTTAATCACTACTTCGTTTACATAAAATAAATCCATTTACGCTGGATCTGAAAAGGCAGGCTACAATCCATTCCATTTATTTGATTCAAAACGTACAATTCTCGCACGCCTCCACTTCCAGTAAAACGCGAAGAAATGCAACATTCCGATGACATTGTTTATCGTCTTTGAAGCGTGATGTAGGGCAGTTCCCGTGCGTGAATCCAGCAGTTGTCTGCTGCTGTGTTCTGCACCTGAAACCTTTGAGGAGTGAGCACTGAAGCCGCACAAATAAAACGTTGCTTGGCATGGAGGAAAACTTCCGGCTTACCTTCCCTTTTCTTTTTTGTGAAGGAGAGCGATTAGAAGCAATCCCCGTCCTCTTCAGCGCCTGCTACGTAAAGTCTGTATGGAATTAAAATCAAATTCTCCTCGGCCTTGTAAAGGCCTGGAATTTAAGTTAAGATAGACTTGAGTGCAAGGCTTAAATTTTAAAATTTTGGTTCCGTTTTCATCGCACAGGACAGTAACTGATGTTTTTAAAATGAAAAAAATTACGTCATTGAAAATATGAAAAAGAAAGATAGCCAATACAGACAGAAAAAAGGCTAATATAAATACCACACAACGTTGCAGGGATCCTTGTTCCTTTCGTCAGGTGCTAAGAAGAGCCTAGAGCGACACAACTGCACTGGTCAGTTGACAACACTCAGAAGCGACGAAAACGCGACGAAGATGGGAGAGCCGAAGGGTCAGCAACGACAATGGGAAAGCAGAAGGTTTAGCGTAATAATAAGGGATCATAGTAATTATTGACTTTGATAGCGTCTGTTTGTACATTAATAACTGTGATGTTTGATTTAATGTGAAGCATCTCTGGAATTGTCTCTGGTGTCAATGTCTAAAATCTTAGCATTTGGCCAATCAAATGTATGTTTAGAACTGATGATATGTTTGGAGACTACAGATTGTCTTTGATATTAGACGCATGTTGCTTCATACGTGTACTGAGGGAACGTTTTGTTCGCCCTATGTAGCAGGAATTACAATTAGAGCAAGAGATGTTGTAAAACAACACAATGTTTGCTGTAGGTGTCAAGTGGGTTCTTGTGGTTTTTAACCAAGTATAAAAGGGTATTAGTGGATCTGTAAATGATGGATATTTTATATTCTTTGAATTTTTAGATAAATTTTTGATGTAGAAATTTGTAATAAGGGAGTACAAGAAAAAATTTGGCTTGAGGTTTTTTGGGGACGAGTGACTGTAGGATGTTGGATTTTGTTCAATCTGCTGTTTTATGTGTTTAATAATAAAATTTAAATGGTACTCATTGGAGATTAAAATGTTTCGGACAATATTCAAGTTGTGTTGATGTAACTTGGAGGTAGAAAGTAACATAACTCTGTTTACAAGATTGCATACCATAGCTCTCATTTGGCTTGGAGGATGGTGAGAAAGATAATGGAGAACACGTCCACAGTATGGAGGTTTTCTGAACCAATTGGTGAGGTTGGAAGTATTGTAACTGATGTTTTTGTTGATATGAATTTAAATTTTAAAAAATAATAACTTCCGTTATACAGTTTTGTAGATCAATATGAATGTCATTATCAGGTATATAAGCTCTAAATTCCTATAATGTCATGATTAATTCTATATTGACGGATATTTACAGTTATTTTCTGTTAATATAAAAATATTATTTTCAACAAGTATAAATTTATTATTTAATTAAATTGGCATTTTACTACAACAAAGTTCGACAAATGTCTTTATTTTCGTGATTATTCCTGGGAACTGAACAATTATACTCAAAGAAAATTATATACTGCTTGAATGGCAAAAACGTAGAACTCTGCGATGTTATCAGTAATTTGTATAACAAGGGAACATTCAAGCATGGCGATCGTTAAACTGGATTCGTCGGTTGCTGCTACGGAAAACAAGCTACAGCAGTAATGTACCCTCGAGGAACCTGGATCTTGAATGTCGACTGATTGATATCAACTCCTGCCCTCTATCAATTTATTCTCTAATATAGCACATATAAAGCATGTGCCGACTCACTTTTTCGCTGAGTTTATTTCATTGGGTCTCGCCAAACCATCCAGTGAGTCTTGGTTTGTATGGAATTGTCAGAGTCCCAGCTGTTAAGTTGATCGGTTTTGATCTCGTGAGTTCCGGTTTCGTTATTTTTTGTGTTGAGTTTGACTCGAAATTACGAATCCCGGTTTCGTTTTGTTTTTTTTGTATTGAGTTTGTCTGAATTCACGATTCCTTATAGGTTAGGTATCGTCAGCGCCATATTCTTCTTGTCAGGAACTCTTTTTCTGTTCCAGCTATTTTTGCTTTAAGCCCCAAGCGAGTTCCTGAACAATTGAACAATAGTAGGAGTACACAATGGCAAAAAGACAGTTTTGAATATTATAACTATTAACTGCACTTTTTAAAAAATATATATTTATCTAATTTACGGTACTCCGGCCAAGAAGAGAAGACCGTTAGTTAAATATTAGAGGGTAGTGAAGAATACTACAGTTACTTACTGAAAAATATTTCCAGTCACTTAATGTTTTTTAAAAAAAACTGTAGTTGATACCTTGGTCACCAACAACTACATCAAGGGTTTCATTGATTAAAAAAAATATTTTTCATAGTTTTTCCGTTTTATAAATTTGTTACTTAAAAGCTTCAGGAGTTTATCCACGACTATCAACATCATTTACAAATCCAGCAATTCAGTATATGTACTTATTAATAATAGCAAAGACCGTATTAATTCTCATGACAGGCATAATATCGTATTTAATCATTCTTGTGGTGCGGTCTATGTAGGACAAACAAAACGAGCCTTTAAAATTGTGATTAACTATAAACTACCAGATAATAAACAATCGGGTGTAACTAAACATTTATACTTTGAACAGCCACACTTTTAATTTTAATACTACGTATCAATTACTTATTAACGACACTTTTAATTTTATTCCTACGTTCTTATTAATATATTTATTGATTTTTAAAAACGTTGACGTTCTTTGTACATTTTAGTCTAATAGTCTACTTTATTTTCATCTGATGTGGTTCAAGAATCGTGGCTAAAACGTCTTGTGTTGTTGTGTAATGAATTAATTTAAACTTTTAGATTCTAAAGTGTCTGTTTGTGGCCAATATTTAAACTGTATAAAGTGTTAGGGTCCTAATTAAGACCTCACAACACTCGTGTGAAATCTCAAAATATGTAGACTTGTGAAGAATTAAATGATTTACTAGTTGGATAATATATTTTTTTTGGGTGTAGATATAGCGTAATCCACATAGCTACTCTTGTAGCATAGGAAAGGGATTTGAAAGGGGGGATGCGGAAGGGTGGAGGAAGGTAGCCAAGGGTTAACTAGGGCCCCCGGGCTATGGTTTGAGGATCCTACCCGGCATTCGCCTAAAAGAATGCAGGAAAAACCCTAGAAAAACTTGCATCAGGTAGGTCGGGCATTGGGTACTTGTCCCACGACCTTCCGATAGCGGTAGAGGAGTTTGCTGTGGGGACGCAGTTTTCCCTTCTCCGTGCCGCGACCACTTTAGGAGGCAGCTGGCCGACTATTCCAATGAGAATAGCGGACAATTCTTACCGTATACCCAAGGTCTGAGACCCCGGAACATACACACCTCAAAACAGGCCGAGGTGCCTCGGCTTGTGGGAACCTTAGTTCAAAAACGGAGAGGAAAAGGCATCCCCAAAGGTAGTCCCTTCGTATCTCTCCTACAAGGTTCTACCTGCGAGAGAAATATCCCTCGCAGGTACTGCCTGCGAGAGAATAACCCTCGCAGGCCGTGTCCTGCGAGCTTGATATAAAATATTATATTTTATACGTACCTTTTACTTACAGAAACATTTCATTTCTATTGCGTTGAGGCACCGTTAACGCGTTCAGTTGATTTGTAATCCAAATAATGAATATTATTCATTAAACAATTTGCACGACAGGCCTGACAGGGTCATTTTCGAACCATTTGGCAACCTCCACCACCCCCACCTCCCCCGCGACAAATTTGTGCTGAGAAAACGAGACACACAATTAGCACGCGATTGTTCTCTTCCTCCGAGTTCCATTGTATCCAGGACCCTGCGGTTTCTTACCGCAGTTGTCAGTGTTAATATTGCCTCTCCGTAAGGATCCATCTGCAGTTTTGTCATTAATTAAACAAATCAATGAGACGCTGCGGGGGAGTCGGCTCAGGCCAGAATCCAATTACTTGGGATGTGTACGTACAGTCCGGCTGGCTTTTGACGCGCCCCTCGCATTTCAATCAACGGGCCACCAAAATGGCGTCAGGTACGTTGTCATGCAGTTCTTGCCCCGCCTACACGCGGCCGTACTCTTCCGGCGAAACAAATTATAGGTAGTTGTCCTTTCGTCGATTGGTTCAAAAAGTGAAAGGCACCGCAAATCATTGATCGCGTTGTAGTCCTTGGCTTTATTTAAATTGATAAATGGATCCGCGAGTATGATTAATTTACTTGTGTATGATCTTTTAATTCAACATAGAGAAGACAAACTACAAACAGCTTTACATAGACTAAATACACTAAGTCAAGGCTACAACCTGAAAATTCCCATAAAGAAAACAAAAACAATGGCGTTTATAGGCAATTATTCAGTCAGAACAAAAATAATTCTAGATGGTAAACCAATTGAACAGATATCACATTTCCAATTCTTAGGATGCGATATATCACATGAACAAGATAAAGATATACAGAGAAAAATTAACATATATGAGGCACCCTGAAGGGAAAAACAAGGAAAGAAACGCAAATAATTTTTTTTAAAAGTTATGGCAGTTCCCACTTTACTATACGGGGGCGGAAAGCTGGACGCTTAGAAGTAAAGATCTAAGACAACTAGAAACATCAGGTAAAGGATGCACTAGAGAATAAAGAATCAGAAATGAAAGCAGTAAGAGAGGAACTAGGCATACAATCAATAACAGGGAAGGAGATCCAACTTAAATGAGTGATGGAAAGAACATGTACGTCGTATCCTGCCACAAAGGATTTACAAACAAATAATGGAATATAACCCAATAGGAAGGACTGTGGGAAGACCGTGGACCGTGAGACCGAAACAGGCCTAATCCTGGATTGATAGAAGAAGAAGAAGAAGAAGATGATCTTTTAATTAATTAATTTAAATACAATTAAAAGTGAGCAGCACATTAAATTGAACAATGGTAATGGAAACGTTTGTGCCTTACAATACATTACACTCACTATTCGCACGAGAAAAAAAAATTCTAAATGATAAATACTGTTTAAACTGCTTCACCTCAGGTCGTTCCTTCTTCCGGATCTTCATTTAAATTTGTTTGAACCTCATAGATTGTCCCCGGTATACTTAAATTGTACTAGGCTTAATTTTCGATATTTACATATAATACAACGCTTAATAGCAGACGTTTATTTATCTGTATTAATGTGATATTGATCCTTGCAGAGGTTATTGACATGGCTTTGCCTGGGTTTGGTAGAAAAAAATATGCTTTACATTTTGGGTATGATAATATTCTAACGATCCACTCTCAAGACATCAAGAAGCATCAGTAAATTTAAATTTCAAAAGAAGTACATTATCCTCGAGGAAAAATCCAGTTTTCTTTCTAATATGGTTCACTTTCTCTCTAAAACTGAAATGTGAGACTCGAGCCTTTGACTAACTCTTTTTTTTTAAGAAAAAAAAACTTTAGAATTGTTTCTCAAATTTTTAAATTTTTATATTTATTCGATCTACCGAAATATAGCTTATCTTAAATGTCACCTTTTCGACTCTTTCTCGATGATACTTGAAAAACTACTCCAATTAAAAATCCTCATTAATTAGATCAAAATGTCAAGGAAGCCTGTGAGAGCATTCTTTCGCAGGTGAACCTTCCCAGAGAACTCTGGAGGAGGCTACCTTTGGGGATGCCTTCACATCTGTCTGGTTTTTTTAAACTAAAGTTCCCACATGCCTCGGCCTGTTTTGTGACATATAGTTCCATATTTAATTCCCCATTCCTATTGGAATAGTCGGCCAGCTGCTTCCTAAACTGGTCAAAGCACGGCGAGAGGAAAGCTGCGACCCCACAGGCAACCCCACTCCCGCCATCGGAAGGGCGTGGGACAAGTACCAAATGCCCGACCTACATGATGCAGGTTTTTCTACGGTTTCCCTGCATCACTTTTAGGCGAATTGCCAGCTAGGATCCTTAAACCATAGCCCGGGGTCCCAAGTTAACACTTGGCTACCTTGCTCTACCTTTCCGCATCCCACCTTTCACTCATTTTCCTATGCTATAAGAGGGGAGTTGCCACTATGTGGATTACCCTATACATAACCTGTCTATATCTTTAAGAAAAAAATATCAAAATGTGGAGACGGAGACTACATTCTGAGAATACTTTCTTCTCTCTCTGCTTTTAAACTGAGGCACCTCGGCTTGTTTTATCCCGCCCCTCTTTCTAATCCCTTTCTATGCTATTAAAGGGGAGTTGCCACCTCGTGGCATATATATATATATATATATATATATATATATATTCTAATGCCAATTAATTATCCATTAATTGTTTTTATATAATTTGAATTGTTAGCGAACATTTTGAATTTTAGCGATGAGCGAGCAAAGCAACAATGAGTGGCGAGCTCTGTTCTTATTGTTTAGGGTTCGGAATGGCGATTACGCGCGCAAAAGTATAGGCAGTCTTCAGTCTACCACGAGAGGAGAGACATTGTAAAAGTAAGTCTAAGTCTACGGCGAGGAGCGAAGGATTACAGTTTGAGTCTACAGCGAGGAGCAAAAGAGAAAAGTCGAAATCTACGGTCAGCCACGAAAGGAGAGACATTTTAAAAGTAAATCTTCACCGAGCTACTTAGAAGTTTTCAATCAAAACATAAATAATGCGGTAAAAGGCAAAAATCTGCAACTCATAAGATTCCTGTAAGCAAGCAGTTAGCTGGACCGAGTAGATGTGCTAACAATTAGCCAACGGTTTGCTTCATTATAAAGAACTTGAACATTTTCGTGCTGAGGGACAACGACGTCAGATAGCTGACTAATTAAGAGGATCATCCGAGTTTCTGGGAGCCTAGCGCATTTTCAACTTCATAAGTGTAGAATCTGTGAGAAAAATTTATAATCTGTGTAAAAAATTTGCAATATTGTGTACTTTTGAAGCGCTAAAAGAATGCTGGTACCAGCCGAACAATGCGTAAGTAACCAAAACCCTAATAAAACCTGGAAACGCTAACTAAAAGGGTAAAGTCAGATTTCGTTCGCTTTTCTTTCATTTATCAGCACATTATTTGGAAGTAAATTTTAAACTGTATTGTTAAGAAGATCATTCAATAATTTTCACTGTAAATCATCAAACCCAATAAAGCCCCTGAGAGATTAAGAGATTTTCATTTGATTGTAATTTAGAACCCACAAATTAATAAATAAATTAGGTTTAATAAAAATTGATTATCTTTTTGATTTAAATAACCCTAATTGTTGATTATTACATTCTGGAACCACAACGTGGGGCAAATAAATTAAACGCATAAATTTTTGATTATTACAATATATATATGTCATTCTCATAAAACAGATCAAAATGTAATAAAATTTATTATTTTTAAATTATTGATTTCCGATCTCGAAGAAACTGTGACTAAAAATAACAATATTCGGGATTAATAATGAATGTAGTCTTTCTCCGTGTATGGAATGAAGAAAAGTCTTCTCGGGCTTCTAATATTCGTGACGTTTCGATGACGTTCACTGCCATCGTCTTCCAGCTTCAATGTTCTGGATTGTCTGTAAAATCGTTTTTTAAGACGAGAAGGTGTTTCTAGAGCTACTGATCGCTTTTAATAAGTTTCTTTATGGTTGGTCCTTACAACTAATATTCTCAATGCCCTGCCTGTCGTCAAATCTTCAGACATCAATATTTGTAGAAGAAATAAAACCTCGGGAAAATAATTAAACTGCGTTAAATTTCGGCTTAAATTATTAACAAATTATTTTTTTCCGGTATTCGTAATTCCAACGAAGCTACCACGTCAACTTATCATTTTCTTAAATGATTAATAAATAGCTTGCGTAATGATGACAAAGTGAATACCGTATCCCACTTTGGGGCGCTGTCGCCATGTGCCCCTAACCTGATAATGAGATAGTTTTCTCACACAAGGGAGGCTGGGGCTAAATTCCACCCGTCAACTTCCTTGCCGTGCTAATTAGAATTCCTGCGCCTCGCGCAGAGGCGTCCTTGAATATCGACGATATTTCACGCACCTCGCAAATTACGGTTAAAATAACCCTCCATGATTTTTATTTTACTAAAATATCTTTCAATTTTTTAAACGTCGATGAAAAACTTTGACGTGACATAACCGGAAGGGCATCACTGAGACGATTACAAAAAAAAAAATTATTTTCAGTCATTAGAAAAGGCGAAAAGTTATTTTTTTTAAAAAAAGACAAGTAATGATTAAAGAAGTTGTAACGTCAATAAAAGAAAATTAGAAAAATTCGATAAAAAAATACGTGAGCTAGAAAAAGAGTTTCGCAAGAAATATCCCCTTTTACACGTTTATTTAACATGTCTCGAAATATTTACGGTTTAAAAATTCACAAAACAAGTGATTTTTTTTTCGCTTGGTTAATATTACTGGCAGCAATCGTATTAGATTTCTTATTTTGACTTTTCAGTTATATATAGTGTGTGTGTGTGAGAGACGCTAAGACTAGAGTACTGATGTTTCATTCAATATATTTTTTTAAGGTGTAGACAGGCTATGTGTAGGGTAATCCACATAGTGGCAACTCCTCTCTTATAGAATAGAAAAGGGAGTGAAAGGGGGGATGCGGAAAGGTAGAGCAAGATAGCCAAGGGCTAACCGGGTTATGGTTTAAGGATCCTACCCGGAAATTCGTCTAAAAGTGGTACAGGGAAAACCCTAGAAAAACCTGCATCAGGTAGGTCGGGTATGTACATAGCCCAAGGAAACGGAGTTACGACTGAAGGAAAATAGGGTTCATGGGCCACGCGGCCAATAATTCGCAAGTGCGTACTACCAGTTTCTTCCATACGTTTCTATACAAGTGACTTGCTTAGACAGAACCTTTCTGGAGAGTCGGAGGGGACTATCTTCGGGAATACCTTCTTCTTTCTCTGTTATTGAACTAAAGTTCCCACAAGCAGAGGCACCTCGGCCTGTTTTGAGAGGTGAATGTTCCGGGGGCATTCGGTAAGAGTATTTCGCATTAACATTGGAACAGTCAGCCCGCTGCCTCCTAAACTGGTCGAGGCACTGAGAAGGTAATGCATCTCTCGCCATGGAAAGGGCGTGGGACAAGAACCAAGAGCCCGACCAACCTGATGCAGTGTTGTGTATGGTTTTCCCGGCATCCCTTTTACGCAAATTCCCGGGTAGGATCCTTAAAACTGCAGCCCGGGGGGCTATCCCACTTTCAAATTCCTTCCTTTTCTATTAAAGGGGAGTTGCCACCACGTGGATTACCCTCATGTAGCCTGTTACTCTTAAAAATATGAAGAAAAAAAATAATACGATTCTATACCATCACGAATTGTCATGACATTATACTCTTAAAGTTACTGTTTCGTGACGTGGAATTAATGCGGTTGTAGCTAATGTCAGAGATTCAAATTCTTCAAACGTAGGCCGACGTCCTGTGGCGTAGGGGTAAGCGTCATCACAGATGTCCCGGGTTCGAATCCCGGCGGATGTTTGTGTGCGTGAGAGAAAGTCTCGTTAGTTAATCACCCATGTGAGTACCCATAAAGAGTCGTTATTGACTTGAGATGCCGTTGCGTCTGTAAATTAAATCAATAAAAAAAGATAAGGGATATAATAAATTTTGTGTTTTTTGCGTTATATCTGTAGTATTCTACACTGTGTGACTCAGCTTAATCTGAAATGAGAAATAGCTAGTACCTAAATCAAACAAGACTTGAAAGCCGGGTGGTAACCTTCTTAAGTAAATTGTGGTTCTGTTCCTTCAATAAACATGCAAAGGTTAAAGAAGCGTACATGTGGTGAGTACGTGGATAATTGCTTATTAAATTTTCTTTGTTACGGGAGGAAATGGACAATATAATAAGTAAACGGGTAAAAATGAGTGATCGGAAGTTGTGTCGAGAAGTGGAGCGTGTCTGCGAGTAATCGGCACGAGTGGCGTCGCGCCCCCTCCGTCCCTTTGTAATTACGGCGCCTGCCTGTCTGTCAGCGTCGCGCAAATATTAATTCCTCGGTCGTCGTCGCCGCCGCCTGCAAGTATTTATTTCACGCTACACTTACACCGCCTCTGCTAATGAGAACCACTGCCACTTCTCTGCATAATGTATCCGCTGCCTGCGCGAACGCCCACACTAAATTGCGTCTTAAGTTTAGTGTTTGGAATACGTGCGGCGTCGTAAGAAGTTCCAGCGCGCAGGTTCTCCGCGATTTTTCGTTTTACGAGGTGGTATTTGAGCACGAAGCGAGTCACTGGCTCTGTGTGCGAGGAAGTGGAACTCGAAAATTCTTCGTGCTTCAGTTCCCTCCCTCATATTAGCACTGTTTCGGAAGTAAAATATCTTAAACAGCTTCCACAATGAAGAAACTTTTGGATAATTATTATACTTCTGACAATTTCATATTCGGTAAATAACTGGAACGAATTTTGGAGAAATAAGAGCTTAAGGAATTCTAAAATGAAATGTGGAGCGTGCAGCAGCCTATCTTAATCCTTGGAGTGACTTTTTTTTTTTCAAGCGTTACTCGGCTCGAGGTCTACATCTTTTGAATTTAACAGTCGTTAAAGTCGTTTTCTGCGAAGGAGGAACTCACGGGTCTCCTCCTAAAGTTGACGTGAATTCACGGAAAATGGTCGTGAAGTGCGGAAGGCTGCCCCGTTCTGTTCTCCAGCTGGCAAACATGGCGACGACGATCTCCTCTCAACTCCACCACGCTTTTCCTCAGAATAGACTCTCTGTTTCACTGGGTGTCTTCACTTTCTTCACGCCTCCAATAGGCCTAGAATAAAACTACGTTTATAGAATTTTGTGGACATAATAATCTCTTGGCCCTGTCCCGATGTCCTCCAGTCACGTTCTTCGTCTAGAATCCCACAATAACGTGCTATCAGTCCAATAATGCAACCGTCTTACCCGCTTCAGCTTTTCGAGGCTGACCGTCGATCGAGGATCAATCACCAAAGCGTGTCTATAATTTTTTCTCTATCATAAGTAAACGTTTGAAATTGCACCAAATTGTCATGGAACAACAACTATGATTCGGTTCTGCTTAAAAAAAATATTATAAAAATATCCACGGTTAACCCCTGATAATAAATGGCGAAAAACGTTCTAGTTGGCATCCCAGGCACAATCAGAAACCTTCCTATCAAAGTCATTATTATATTTTAATCTCCAGTTTAATGTTCGACGATGTGGCTTCTTTGTGGCTCTGGCCAGTGTCAGAAGCCTCCGTCTCTCTTTGTTCCTGTATAGTTTTCAATATAAATTATTTCCTGACCATTGTAAAGCGACATACATTTTTAATTTCACCCCCCCCCCCCTTCCCGAACGTCCACAGTAATTACGGCCATGCGTAAATGTGGAAAATATGTTAATTTCATAAAATTCCATTATCCCATGTTGGCAATTATGCAAACTCAATTCATTTCTTCTTTATGAATTTCCGAGAGTAAATTTTAAGGCGACTGTAAGAAATTGTCGCGTGAGATTACTTTAGATTTTCTTTGGGATAAAATACAGCTCTCCATTAATAATATACGAGTAGATGTTTATATCGCCCCCGCAGCACGTAAGATTTCTCTTGCATAGCTGTATTAAAATTTCTAAAGGTGACTATTATTATTTGTGGGTGCAATGGAACCAAGCGGACTCAGAATCCGGGGAAGAAGAAGAACGTGTAGACAGGCTATGTACAGGGCAACTCCCCTCTTATAGCATAGGAAAGGGAGTGAAAAGGGGGATGCGGAAAGGTACAGCAAAGTAGCCAAGGGTTAACTAGGGTCCCCGGGCTATGGTTTAAGGATCCCACCCGGCAATTCGCCTAAAAGTGATGCAGGGAAAACCCTAGAAAAACCTGCATGAGGTAGGTCGGGCACTTGGTACTTGTCCCACGCCCTTCCGATGACGGGAGAGGGGTTTGCTGTGGGGTCGCAGCTTTCCCCTCGCCGTACCTTGACCAGTTTAGGAGGCAGCTGGCCGACTATTCCAATAGGAATGGGGAATTAAATATGGAACTATATGTAGGTCAAACTACTTCAATGTATATTTAATATTTCACTGGGTAAAGTAAGAATCAAGTAGACATGGAAACACATTTCAGTCTCAAATAATTATTCAAAACCCCCGCAGAATATCTCAGAGTATTTCAATTCAAAACTATTTTTAATGTTAATAATTTTCACTAGAAAATTACATTATAATAAAGTAGATGGTGACGAACCAAGATCTTGAAGAGTTTGAGTGGAATAATAACACAAACTTGATTTTTCATTTGTTATTAGTTTTTTGACCTCGAAATTATTCACTCAACTCCTGTTGAGAAATTTGAAGATTTCCATAAAATATACGCTGTGGATGATTTGAGGCTACTATAAATTAAGGAAGGAAATTATAATCGTTCAATAAATAATAGTGATTATTAATGGATCAGTGTTGGGAAAAATCTCATTCCGACCGGGAATCTAACCAGAGTCTCCCGCTAAGTAGATGGGTGGTCTACCACTGAACTATCTGTGTCGACTCCAGGCCCCGGTACGAGAATATTCCATCCATAGCCAGAGACCTACAATTCACAATAATGTAAATAAACATATACACGGCCTTGTGTCAGAAAATTAGGTGCTCATTTTAAAAATAAAAATATATTGTAATTTTTATAAATAATTATGTTATTAATTTCTAAATTGTAGATTAAACCTGAAGATGTCCTCAAAGAGGACAAAACGTCGTTTATTTAATTTTTTGTTACGAAACATATTTTTTTCTGGCTCGAAGCCGTGTGATTTGTTTATTTATACAATTCACTAGATCACAATCTTCACGACGTAACTTTAGGACTCATTTGAGAATGGATGTTAATGAGAATCCATCAAATGCGTAATGAATTAATTCAGAAAAATAACAGAAAAAGAAGCTTTCAATTAAATATCAGTCCATGACCATTGTCATGACATTAAATTAAAGGGTCAGGTAACTACGTGAGTTTGACTCATCCCCTGAAGGAACTTCATACAGCATCTCTCATATTAATAAATAATTTAAGGAGAGATTTGTTAAAGCTTAAAGGTGATTTTGATATCGATATGTGACTCGCGAGACTTCAACGCTCGGAACGAGACGAGACGAGATTGAATTATCTCTGGTTTGGTTCTCAATAATCATTCGTTCTCCTGAAAATTCAAAAAGGCAATGATTTTTTAGTCCGTTACAAGTTGATATAAAGTTACAATTTTTAAGCTTTTATTTTATTTACTGGTTATAAAAAAATTCTTATTATATTATAAAATTAATTTATAGAATATGTACATATTATTCGCACGGGAAACTGGTCTCAGAACAGGACTTGAAAATAGTTGAACACTTACTACCAGAGTGAATATAAATTTTTAGAAAAACATGTTAATTCTTCCTTTTCTACTTTAGTAGGTAGGTGAAGACAGGCGCGTCTAGGTTGTGGTGATTAGTACAGTCGCCTAGACGCTGTAACGCCCCTGTTAACTCAATCCCGAAGTGACATACGGCCGGTCTTCTTCTCTCTTTGTGTACTTAATCCCTCCGAGCTGCGCTGGTTGGAATGCCAAGCACTCGCGGCTCGTTCTAGTTAAGTCCCGGCTTTTCCCTCGCAGTAAAACTCGACCCAGCGGTAAATCACCATTAGTACCGCTGAACTACGTACCACTTTTCCAAACGATTATGTCAACCGTTTTATTTCTACGAGCCAACACGGTACAGCTCAATTCGGAAACCACCACATTCGTTACGAATACGTTGATATTCAAGACGATTATTATTATTCTTGTAGGAGACACATTTTTCATTACAGAGAGCGTTTACGACGTAAAATATTTTGTAAGGTCTCCAAAATTCTTTTTTTAAAAAAAAATGTTATTAGTGAAAATAATCGTGGAACTGTTTCAGAACTCCGTAGTGTCTTAAGTATCAATTACAACCGCAAAAGCCAGTAAAATGCAGAAGAAACAACTGCTTTATATACTTCATATTATTTTACAACTGCTTTGGGCTTGCCATTTTTTAAACTCTTGAGGGTAAAGTATCGAGGAGTGCTGCAGACAAACTGTTCCACCTTTCTGTTTACAAATGCGAATTTTCCCACATATATTCTTTGCCCTTTAGAGCGAATTTTCCTGCAGGGAACAATACAATCTCTCCTGAGCCTTTACTGAAAGCAAAACCCACATTAACATCGCTTGACTCGTCTTGTATTTGATATCGGGAATCCTTTAGGAGAACATTTTAATTCCCATAAGCGTCAAGGTGACTTTCCTTGGATGCTTATTATCATACCTCCAATCTCTCCTTGGCTGTCATTACATATATATGTAATAATATAAACTCGTCGATATAATTTCACCAAATTTTGTGTACGTGTTCATTTAGAACCGGAAGAAAACACTGTGGGACACAGGGGCGGGGGTTGACGGGGGATGGAAAATTTCAAACAGACAAATAAATATTTATAGTGACAATGAGATTAATAGTGTTTCTCCCAATGTTTTTTTTGTGTATACTTTCAACACTGTTCGGCACGGGAAGGGAGCACCCTTAGGGATGGGCGTTGGCGGGGCGTTACAAGAAAATAACGCAAAACAATCTATATTGGAGTTAAATCCGGGGTTATTGATGTCGCGGGGTTTAATGATGACACTCAACTTGCCGTTTAAACTCTAGAAGCAGGGGTGGACGGAGGTGAAAATTTTAAAACATGTTAAACGGCCGATATTTGCGTTGAATAATTATTATTCGGGGTCAAAGTGATTAATAGTATTTCTCCCGATGTTATTTCTGTATAATTTCTGCATAGGAGGGGAGCACCGTTAGGGCTGGGGGTGGAGGGTCGTTACAAGAAAATATCACGAAAGCAACCGAGATTGGAGTCAAATCCGGGGTTATGGATGTCGCTGAGTTTAATTATGACAACTCGGGCAACGCCGAGCTCCCGGATAATGAAAAATGAAAGCAAGGAGGTTTACTTATGAGCCACTATTTTCCTTTGAAAACAGTTTTGCAGGAAAGTACCTTGTAAAATCTAAATAACTAATCAAATAATATCCGGCCTGTTACAAAGACCTCCTGTAAAAATAGATGAGATCGTAAGTACGCAGCCCTTCAGAATTTCGCAAAGGTGTGAGATATAATGCAACTGGTCTTTAGAGCTACAGCCTCCACCCAAGTAAACGATTTAGAGATTTATTAATAAAAAAGGGAATTTGAAGGAGGAAGCTTTAGTTCTCCTTCCTGGAAGTATCTCTCCGGAACAACACAGGAAAGCTTAAAAAATTTAAGTTCTGTGTGCCGTAGAGACGTAGAGCCGACATAAAGGACGTGTTAAACGAGTCGCGAGAACACGACGACTCCTCAAGTATTGTCAAAGTTAAGCGGCGTTCAAGTTTACATTTTATCTTGTGCAATAAATACATTACAGGTGTGCTGTAAATATCGCTCATGTAATTTTTAAAAAAATTCTAATAAATGACTAAAAAAATTTATGTATCTTTGGTACTCGCTGACGGGTCAAGGACTGCTGAATTACATATTGCAAGCTCCAAATCTGACGAGAAAAGTTACTGCGAGAGGATTCTCTCGTAGGTAACCTGCGAGGGATTTTCTATCGCAGGCAGAACCTTTTAGGAGAGAGAAAAAGGAGCTACTTTTGGGTATGCCTTTTCCTCTCCGTTTTTTAACTAAGGTTCCCACAAGCCGAGGCACCTCGGCCTGTTCTGAGAGGTGTATGTTCCGGGGTCGCAGACCTTGGGCATACGGTAAGAGTTGTTCGCTATTCCCATTGGAATAGTCGGCCAGCTGCCTCCTAAACTGGTCGAGGCACGGAGAAGGGAATGCTGCGTCCCCACAGCAAACTCCTCTCCCGCTATCGGAAGGGCGTGGGACAAGTACCCAATGCCCGACCTACCTGATGCAGGTTTTTCTAGTGTTTTCCCTGCATTTCTTTAGGCGAATGCCAGGTAGGATCCTTAAAATATAGCCCGGGGGCCCTAGTAAACCCTTGGCTACCTTCCTCTACCCTTCCACATCCCCCCTTTCAAATCCTTTCCTATGCTATTAAAGGGGATTTGCCCAAAGTGGATTACCCTCATGTAGCCTGTTGCCCTAACAAAAAACTGACGAGGAAAGCGATTTTAAATATGTATTAGCCAGCACCCATGCGAATAACAAATAGAAACTATTGTATATTGCAGTAAAATATACTTTCAAACTGATGAAATAAATTACAGAAACATGGAACAGCAATCTCGAGAACTGTTGATCAATTATTGCTGCTTTTCCTTCGTAGCTTTTAATGACAATATTTTCATTTTCTCTCTTAAGCATTTTTCACAATTTTACGTCATTATTAATCAGTTTCGTGTGTGATAAATGATCCGTAAATAATATATCATTAAATTTCGCTTATACATTCTTCTATAGCTTATATAAATTGTAAATGGGAAGAGAGGGAGGGAGAGAGACATGGAAACGAATTACAAAGTATTCTGAACCATCAATTATCCCTAAAATAACTCGACCTCCCAGCTGCTATTTTATTCAAAAGAAAATGCCGTGAGCTCCCTCTGTAAAACGCAGTTCCTTTCTGAAACTACAAATCTGATAACTTATTAATGTGGAGAATATTTAAAAATAAATAACATTCTGTCTGCTTCTCGCATTTATCAATACCTCGCGCCGCTGCGAATAAAGAGAAGGAAATGAGTAATAGGGCCATTTTCTCTTTTAATAACCGAGCAACAAACGAGGATTATTTTATCCAAGAAGAGATTCCAATGAAGAGCTTATTAATATTTGAATTGACGACGATAGCGCCCTGCGCCTTTAACGTGTTTATCTTGCATAGAGAAACGGCATGCATATTGTAAACGGAAAGTTAATTCCGAGATCAATAAAGGCGGTTCCTCAATCTCCTGCGAAGAGTTGTTGGTTTTGTACGAGCAACTTTTAATGAGGGGCTGCTATGTTTCAAGATGAATCACTTAATGGTTCTTAGTGTTCTGCTGACTCTCCTCAACTCAAATAAGGAGCGCTGAGTTAACGCAGGGAAATTTTCCCTCCTCCTCTACTTTCCGTGTTACAGTTACCACACACATGTTCTATTAACAACTACCTTTTCAAAGGAATGATTATGAATT
This sequence comes from Zhengitettix transpicula, assembly GCA_037074705.1. Lineage (NCBI taxonomy): Eukaryota > Metazoa > Arthropoda > Insecta > Orthoptera > Tetrigidae > Zhengitettix > Zhengitettix transpicula. The sequence continues at coordinate 30,386,904 of CM073591.1, forward strand.
GGTTTAATATCGATATTGTAAATATAAAACTTATATGTAAATTAGATAAAGAGGTAGCCAATTATAATACCAAATGATATGATAAAATAAATACTGTAATCCTTGTTACTTTCGTCAGGTGATTCAATTCAATTCTTGGCTTTACAACCCTGGATGGGTTAAGGCATTCTCAACAATATTATTCCATTCTCCCCTATCATTCCCCTTTCCTCGTACTCCCACCGTCCTCATATCCTCCTCAACTCCGTCTATCCATCGTAACCGAGGTTTTCCTCTTATTCTTCGTTTTCTTAGGTGTTATGTTCTCACCCATCCTCATCACATGTCCAAACCATACTACTCTTCACGTATCTTAAGATATTTGCTTGAGTAATCAGATTGTCTACCTCATGGTTCATTAGAATCCTGAAGCTACCGTCATTATCGTCAGGTGATTAAAAATCTAAATAACAGCATTGAGTTCTTCACCCGGTTTTTTGATGTGTGTCGTTTTGCGGCTTTTGCAATTTTGAATCAGCTGACGTAAGCTGCAAAGATTTAAGACACCTTGTCTCGTATTTATTTCCTCATTTCAATTTTTTATGTTAACGATAAATGACTATAATATCACTATTATTCTCGAAAAAGTCCGAATGATTGCAAAACTGTTTTCAAAGGAAAATAGTGGCTCAAAAGTAAACCTCCTTGGTTTCATTTTTCATTATACGGGAGCTCGGCGATGTGCGGGTTGTCATAATTAAACTCAGCGATATCCATAAACCCCGGATTTGACACCAATCTCGGTTATAATTGGTAATTATGTATGCAAATCATTTTGTAGACGAATTATTGATTTATTTTTGTGACGTGGAAAATATTAATGTCGGTCGACGTCATTGACGCGTTTTTTTTTGCTTAAAACCGTCCCAGTCAGACAATATAAAACGGAATTAATGAACAATTGCGTGCGTTATACGACGATTATAAAAACAGGTTAATTTTTTTGCGACATTCGGCTAGTTGAGAATGTTGCGAATAAGTCGAAATTTTAGTTTAAGTTATTAAATAAATTTAATTAAACCGCATTGGAAAGATGAGAAAAAATCCCAAAATGAGTATCAAGCTAAAGAGAAACAGCCACTTCTTTTATTAATCGTGCCTTTAAACACATTAAATAATTGTAATTACTTTTTTATTTTTTGTTTATTTTATTTTGTAAAGGATATACAACTTCGTGTAATTAGTTATAAAGTTTTGGAGCATTCGTCTATTTTTATTAAAGACTTTCGGCATCTTTTGAACTCACTTTTTTATATAGTTAATTAAGACTGTTAATCAGCATTTGTTTGATGAAGAAAAATGTTAGTTGATAAGGATTATAAAAAACTTATTCTTCTCTGATTAGACAAAAACAAACACGCTTAAATTAAATAAATTGCTCTCCTTGGTACCATGAGAGAAGTTAATCAAGCAGGCAGTAGACAGGCAAGAGTAGGTTATAAAATAAGTTTCTGGAAACCTTGTGAAGATTTTTTTATTTTATCACCTAAATTTGTCTGTTCCTTGTCTACCTCATTGTCTATTTGTCAATATTAACCTCAGATATTTATAAAATAATTCGAATCAATACATGGAAATTTAATAAAAATAGACGAATGTTCCAAAACTCTATATAACGAATTACACGTATATCCTATTTACAAAATAAAAGAGTAATTACAATTATTTAATGTGTTTAAGGACACGATTAATAAAAGAAGATGTGGCTGTTTCTCTTTCGCCAGATATTCATTTTAGGATTTTTCTCATATTTCCAAAGCTGTTTAATTAAATTTCTTTAATAGCTTAAATGAAAATTTCGACTAATCGAATGTCGCAAAAATATTAATCTCTTTTTTTTAATCGTCATATAACGCACGCAATTGTTTATTAAGTCTGACTGGGAAATGCTTTAAGTAAAAAATACGCGTCAGCGACGTCGGCCGACATTAATATTTTCCACGTCACAAAAAAAAGCTTATTATTCATCTACAAAATGATTTGCATACACCATTACCATGTGACATAATGGATATGTTATTATAATAAAAAAATATTTTACAACTGTGCCAATTATAAAGACAATTCCAGGGTCCAATTCGTAATAGTAAACGATTATTCAGAAAGCATAATAGATTCAACTTCAGACATGTTGATTGGCTTTACTAGCTTGCTTGATATGTTTTCAATAGTCATATTACTACGTTAAGCCGTGTTAGTTTTAAATTTTTCAAAATATTTTATTTCGAATCATGACTCTGATTGATACCGTTTCAGTGATTCTTTTTTTTCGGGTCCAAATTCCTGATAGCACTTAATCAGCTGCTGGTGTTAGACGACGACTTTACTAATTAGTTGGCAGGGCGATGCGCCACCTGGAGTTCGGTTGTTGAGAGAGCTCATTGTACGGCAACCAATTACAATCTTGCCTGAGCTCTGACGTCAGCTCTGTCCAATTAGCAGGCAGTGTTGAAAAATACGTCATCAAGGCATTGCCCCTCTTAAGACAGGACAGGACAGGACGAATCTGAACTAGGACAAGCTGTTTATATTATTACTTACCTCGTAGCGTTACATGATGTTCCTCATTTATCACGGCTTTAAAAAATAAAGTGGTAATTTAACTGCCTCATTGACAAAACACAATATTTTGTATCTCTCGAAGACGGTATTTAATAAAATTAATCTACAGGTACCAAATAAAATAATGGTGAACACTATCAATTCCTGTTCTCATGTGTTTATTACGAATCCCTGACATTTAATTATTTTTTTTTTGTTACAGGTCCGCACATTGTTTGTTAGCGGTCTTCCCATGGACGCCAAACCCAGAGAACTGTATTTGCTCTTCAGGGCCTATGAGGTGGGAAATTATTTTATATATAATTTTAAATTTCATTCAAAATAAATTTGCTTTACGTAACTAGCACATTTTGTTAAGAACCCGTTTTTATCTTTTTCGTTGAGCGTCAAAATATGAGTGAGTGTGCCTAAAATACGCTGGTTTTGATGACGCAATCTACTGCAGTAATTTAATAATAAATTAGCAGAACGTTCCTAAAATCAACTTACGTAAACCAAAAGTCACCTTATATCTATCGAAATGCACCAGAACTTAGTTACAGTAAACAAAACCTATTCCTATTAATAGGTGCATCAGGAGGTCAGCCTGGGACAAGCATATTCAGCACTTTGATTTCTCAGAATTGAAGTGTAGGTGGCGGTGAGAGGAACATACTAGATATTTATCTGTCATTGAATAAATAAAATATATATCTATATAATACAGTACGTTTTATCCTATCTTTGGGACTTCATCATGTGATAATAAAATTTTTCTATTATCTTTTAGATGTCAAATTACACGTTTAATTCCAATTGACCTCACCCACCACAAAGACATTTTACTACCGTCTCGAGCAAAAATGTATAATAAATTAGCTGCGAAATAATAGTTATTGTAATAATGTATTTGTCCGCACAAATAATATTATTTTCATGAGTATCAAACAGACCTTGGAGGATGGGCCAAACTGTAGCATCCCTCGGCTCCCTTGTCTATCTTTCAGGAAATAGACGAGTAAGTATTCCTGACATTTTTATCTGGCCGATTTTGATCTCTCCTCTTTGTATGTTTCCTGTTCAATCGGAGAATGGAAAAGGAGAGAATCCATCTTTGGAATAAAAGTTGCAAATTCACAAGTCATGCATCAAGTAAATTTCCTTTAAGTTTGTTTCAGATAATTTGACAGTTATTTCTAGTGTAATTTCGCTTTAGGGCATATTTAAAACAATATTCTGCAGCCAGTGTTTTCTTTTAATCATTCACTTGTTTATTTTTCTAGGGTTACGAGGGATCCTTGCTCAAAGTAACCAGCAAAAATGGAAAAACAGCTTCAGTAAGTATTTCGCAGTGTTGAATATCTACTGTCGTGCAAGTGACAGAAGACAATATTTTAAAAACAATATCAAACATCGCAGCAGATTCAAATAGAATTAAAATATTCTTTTATTTTTACATCTGTTTTTAACAAACTGTAATAAATGTATTGCATTTATAAATTGACAATAATAATAATAATAAGGAGGGTTTATATCGTTGGGTTTGTTTTTAGAGTTGTTTTATCTTTATTTTGTTAGTTGCTTTGTTGATGTTTTGAGAGGTGTATGTTCCGGGGTCACAGACCTTGGGCATACGGTAAGAGTTGTTCTCTATTCCCATTGGAATAGTCGGCCAGCTGCCTCCTAAACTGGTCGAGGCATGGAGAAGAGAATGCTGCGTCCCCACAGCAAACTCCTCTCCCGCTATCGGAAGGGTGTGGGACAAGTACCCAATGCCCGACCTACCTGATGCAGGTTTTTCTACGGTTTTACCTGCATTTCTTTAGGCGAATGCCGGGTAGGATCCTTAAAATATAGCCCGGGGGCCCTAGTTAACCCTTCCGCATCCCCCCTTTCTAATCCCTTCCTATGCCATTAAAGGGGAGTTGCCCAATGTGGATCACCCTCATGTAGCCTGTAGCCCTAAAAAAAAATCTAAAACAAACCCAACGATATAAACCCTCATTATTATTATTATTATTATCAATTTATAAATGTAATAAATTTATTACAGTTTGTTAAAAACAGATGTAAAATAAAATATATTCAAATGAATTGAACCCCTGAAGTATAATAATAATAATTAAAGAGTTTATTATAAAACATATATATTTAACGACCATTAAAAGGTCATTAACCTTTCTATAATTAAAATATATTAATAAGAAAATTTTAATGAAAGTTAATTAGAGAAGTTACGATGAATAATATTTTGAATTATAAAAAATATTAATTCGCCGTTAATGATCGTTAAATATATCGGACTGACATACAATATTCCTTTGATCGTCAGAAATTCCTAAAGTAATGACACACAAAAATAATCTTTATTTAAGCATTCAATCTGAGTAAATTTCCAATCATTTCCCTCATATCCAGTAGAATTTCTTAATAAACAAATTATAAAGCTGTTTTATTTCGTATTATTTCCATGTTTGATAATAATAAATTTAAAATTGTATGAGTAAGAGATTCAAATTATTAACATAAAATTAATTCGCTATTGTCCAAGACTATGATAAGAAATATAACTGAGTAATACTCAATTAAATGCCTCAATTATCTCTCAGATGATGAAATAGTGGTGATGACAAAAACTGAGAAAAACAAAGGGACCAGAAGGATTAAATACACCAAATCCTATAGTCAGTCTTTTGCCCGTACCTTACGGATTTTCCTTAACTGCAGCTCCATAAAACTTCGCGACAGTTCAAAACCACTCAGAGGTGTCATAATCTCCCCAAAATTGTCTACCCTCCACACTAAAGCCTCCCTTATTGCATAAGCTCAGATTATAGCAATTACAGTCGCATGATTTTCCCAAAAGACACCCCCTTCACAGATAGCCTCAAGCACACCATTCACGTCATATAAAGTAGACGAATTTTCTCACATTTTATTTTTACGGGCAGCAGCAGCAGCATACGCGAAGAATACAGCGAAGTAGCAGAGCTTTTTAACCTTAAGTGTATGTTGTATAATAATGGCAACGATAAACCTTTTAACATTTGTTTTTCGGCTGCCGTCAACGTGAAGGCAAAACTTCCTAGAGTTCTGTGACTGGCGGCGAAGGCACTTTGTTGGCAAACTCTTTCTCTGTGATTTAACTGCCACTCCCATCTCCAAACACTTTCTGTCGCTATCAACTTAAACAGCACTTATTTTGTCTCTAAATATCTACTTCCACGACCTGTCTCTTCTTATATTCCGCCATTAATTCCTCCACGTCACCTCTCTCCTCGCCTGCGAATCTATCTCCTCACAGTGAACTGTCTATGATATGAACAAATTCTCATCACAAACAATAGTCTTCTTTCACGCTCCTCTAAGTAACCATGAACTATTTCATCTTTACGAACTGCTGATGATCAACCGACCAAGGAACCGAACCGGCCGTCGTCACTCCTTCACCGCTACTTTACATCTACTTCCTTTTTGTCCATCAAATCCCTACCATCGTCGTTGTTATTCAAATTTCCGTCCTCCCTCTTGAAGATTCATGCCGACATTGGCTTCGTAGTTGTCATAAAAAGTCTACCAAATCCCCACTCACCCTCAGCACAAAACGCCTGGTATATCTCTCCATAATACAACCCACCTGGTCATACGCCTCATCCATATGGGGAGCTATAGCTACAGCCAAACCCCATTCAGTCAAAATGCAAACAAAACAAAACAAAATCCTTCGCACCATCACCAACTCTCCCTGGTACCTCAGAAATTCCATCATCCACCACGACATTAAACTTCCCCAAGTCAACTCCTTAATCACCAAATCTGTAACCTCATTAATCAAATTCACCTTCAACCATCCTAACACCACGATCCAGAAATTCTATAGCAACCCTCCCCCACCACTACACTCACGTCTCCTCAAAAGAAAACGTCCTATCGACCTCATCCTTCCCCCAGAACACTCTGGCACTTCCTAACCCACCCCATCTTCACATCCGCAGACCCCTCCTACCCATTCCTTCCAACCCATCAAATTCAACATCACCAGTGAACCCTCACAGTCCAACAACGTATGTCCCTCAGACACACAAATTATGATACTAGAATAAAAATTTTGCAAAATGTAGGTTAATTGCTGAATTACCATCCTACCATGTAAATTATGTACATATTTAAAAATTTTACATACTATAACTATATTTAACCAACAAATAATCTTATGATAATAGTTTTGTCAAATAAATTTTTAAAAAAAGGCGATCTACTCCATAAATATCCTCTAGTCTTTACGTACTTCCTAACGATAATTTGGGAATAAATTGTCGAATTTCAGCCCCTAAAATTTTTAAAAACAGAATTTGTTTGCTATAATTCATTCCCTTCAAACACCCTCCACCATTAAAATTTCCGGCATCTACTGGGGTGCCTAAAATGTACAAATCCATATTCCAGTTAAACAAGTCTGGATCGGAGACGGTTAAGAAGAGCTGATAAAAGTATTCTATAGAGTAATTTGACTGTTGTAAAAACTGACTGTTAATTTTGATTTGTTTTCCTGTGTGTGTGTTTCAGCCTGTGGGGTTTGTTACCTTCAACACGCGAGCCGGCGCCGAAGCAGCAAAGCAGGACTTACAGGTGCGGACACGGACGACCTCCAGATATCTCTATAGTTCGCTTCAATTTTCATTCATGTGGCTGTATTATCGAATAATGCAATGCAAATTTAAATTTAACTTCATTTGGGAACCTAACGTACAGTTCTTTTTTTCTTCTTCCCAGCGTTCATCCTAAAATCAGTTTTCTGTAAACAAAAAATGGGTCAAGTATAGATATATACAAGTATATAATTTACTGTTGAAAGATATATATTTCTTTGAAAAATAAATTCATACTTTTATAATAATAGCTTTTTTGGGGGAATTTTTTTTCTTGTGACAAGTCATTTCTTACGAATGGGTCTGCACGCTTCAACTTTGTAGTTGAAGGGAACGTGCGTGAGAAATGGCTGAACAATGTATTATAGTGGAGTGATGTGTGCACTTGGGCGGTAAGTGAACAGCTGCTCTTCCATGGTGACCCGCCAGAACACCGCTGTACAGTAGGCGTAGTTCTTCTTTGCTGCATGGACTTGTGTTTTTTAATAAAAGAAAACAAATTACAAAAATAATATATAATAAAAGTATTTATTATTACTATTATTCTCTACACCGTCACGATTTTTGAACGCACCTCAAAGCCACGTGCACCGAATACAAAAGGGAGGAAAAATTTTTGCTGGCGTATTTTCCGGGCTGCTGTGGAAACTCCATGGGAGACGCAGATGGTAGAGGGGGAGGGGGGGGGGCTCCTGCCTGGTTTTTATTAATCAAGTCACCGCAACTAATTTTCATTAACAGAATCGCGTTCTGCCTGGGCCTGCCTGCTAAGATTACTGCTTATAACAGGGAGCGTTACTCATATCATTAAAACTAAAGCGATGAAAAAGAAGCCTCCTGACGAGAAACGGGTGGAAAATTAATGACCAGCTACAGACAATCCGTTTGAGGAAGAAGAAGAAATATTATTCTTTGAACTTGGTCTCGTATTACATGATACGTGGTGTCTCTAAAAGTCATTTCCTGATTTCAATGTTCATTAGAAGAAACACATTTTATTAAATAAAAGTAACATTTTTCACTTAAATGATCACGATTATGTCAGAGTTCTGTCAGAAAGTGAAACTCGTAGTACTTGTTTCAGAGAGCATCAAGGAATATTTACGTTCAAAACTCACTGTCAAGCTCCAAAACGAACCCTAGAACATGTGTATTTTAGAAAAAATCTCTCTGGTTTTTGAACTAAGGTTCCCACAAACCGAGGCACATCGGCCTGTTTTGAGAGGTGTATGTTCCGGGGTCGCAGACCTTGGCCATACGGTAAGAGTTGTCCGCTATTCCTTCAGGAATAGTCGGCCAACTGCCTCCGAAACCAGTCAAGGCACGGCGAGAGTAATGATGCGTCCCCACACCAAACTCCTCTCCCGCCATCCAGGGAAGGGCGTGGGGCAAGTTCCAAATACCCGACCTACCTGATGCAGGTTTTTATAGGGTTTTCCCTGCATCACTTTTAGGCGAATTGCATGGAAGGATCCTTAAATAATAGCCCAGGGGCCTTAGTTAACCCTTGGCTACTTTCCTCTACCCTTCCGCATCCCCCCTTTCATTCCCTTTCCTATGCTATAAGAGGGGAATTGCCACTATGTGGATTACCCTGTACATAGCGTGTCTACACCTTTAAAATAAAATTGCGTTTCATTGAATCACGATTATAAGTCTTGAAACTACGGCACTTTGAAGTCACTTTGTGATCATTTTGTGTCAAATTACTGCGCGCCAAGGGGCCGTGACGTCACATCATACGTCGGCGCGTGATGAAAAAACGAGACATTCAAGCGTCATAAAAATATAGTTCCTTTTTTTCGTAATGAAATAAACCAAAAATATTTTGATTGAATAAAAAGTATGATTTTTTCAATACCGAAGAATAGTGATGCGGCATTGTAAATAAACATAATCACAAAACTCGAGGGTTGATGTCCAATGTCACGAGCTGTGATCGACTGTAACTGGTCACTAATGTAATCACACCTGGATAATGAAATAAATTTGGGGTGGGATCTGCAGAAGTGTAAATGAAATTGTAGATCACGATATTGAAGCAGCAGATTGGCTGAGGCCCAGGCCGACCGCTAGTTGTTTACTGCCACGGAACTACACTATATTCTTCTGGTTGTCTATCTTTTTTTTTATCTTGCGCACTGTATACAGGCTTTTACTACTAACATAAATATAATTTTTTTGTTAATTGTTGATGTTATTATTGTGTGGAAGGGATTCTCACACCACGTTTTCTCCCCCCTTCTGTCTCTTTTTTTGTTTTTTTGTCCCCACACGCCACTTTTTTTGCAGCAGGGCGTCAGGTTCGACCCCGATATGCCCCAAACGATCCGCCTGGAGTTTGCTAAAAGTAACACGAAGGTTAGCAAGCCGAAACAGCAGTCCGCAGCAAGCTCGGCCGGTACGCACCCGACTCTCATGCACCCTCTCACTGGACGTAAGTAGTCACTCATCCGACACACCCCTTCACCTCCAGTAGCCTTAAGACTAACATAATTCAAATTTTGTGTCGCTGGATTTACCTTGTAGAGACTTGTAATTCTTTATTTTTTTTTTGTGTATAGAAGTAAATACGTTGCCTTTGGGTTTGAACTACGTTTGTTGTTTTTTACTCCTTTTCTATTTTAACAAATAGCAACTTCTGACACTATTCATCACACACAAGCACTTGTAATATAGCGTTCAGGTAAGTATTTTTTTTTCAATCTCTCTTGTTTAATACACTGCTATTATTATAATTTGCAATCTTAGTTGGAAAGCTTCCAAGCCACTTTTGCTATTCAAAGACAAAGCTCCGGCTGGGTCTCGAAGAGACCAAAATTATTTCGTGCACATTCAGAATTGCTTCCAAGACAGCGGCATGACTTTTACCTTATTCTTACTGCGTTACACGATGGAATGTTTAAATCAAAAATGTTGGCAATTATTACAAAGTAATTTACCAAGCCCCACCCGATGAATTGTATCGACGTCAAACATAATCAACAGTAGTTAATTCCGTATCATTATAATCTTAAATATTAGTAATTTATGTAGTTCCTTCCTCTGCCCCTGTGCAGCTTCGCGTGAATTCGAGTGCACCCCGATGCCAGACAATGCTATTTTTTTTTAAAAAAAAAAAGAAGCATTTTTCATGTCTACGCGGTTGGTAGACCTGAGGGAAGAATAAAATGCTTTCCAATGTTATCTCTTAATGTAAAATTTCGCATTTCGTTAAGTGCACTCAAAAGTAAAACTAATTTCGCAATGTTGTATAGCTCATTAAAAAACCCAGTATTACAATTTACTCAAATAATTATTATTTTTTTCCTTGAAAGTGTGGGTGGTGGAGGAGGGGGGGCGGATGTTAATGAGACGGTGCTCATGGCTCCGGAATTAATTTTGTGGAAAAGTCGCTGAGTAGATAAATAAATAAGAAACTTCCACGGCGATTCTTTCACGGTACTTATATTGTCAGGTTTCGTTCTGTGTAATCCTGTCTCTATTTTGGAAATTGTCTCTCCTCGGTTAATCATTTTGTGTGAACTGAAACCCAATTTTCGCTCCCCAGTTCTCCTCGTCAGATGTAGTTTTAGGTAGTGACTTTTAATAATACAAAAACAGCCTCAACTAAATAAACGAATTCTTTTTAAGGATTTAAGGATTTTAAGGACTTTATTAAAAGTTGAACAAAGTCATCCTTAAATCAATAACAGATACTAAACTGAAGGATCGGTAATTTGTAAATATCCAATCGCATAATATTTTCAAGAAACAGTTGGATTAAAATTAATAATTTTATTACTCCAGAAAAAGATTAATGATCACAAAAATATTGATTAAAATTTTTTAAAGCGTTAATATGAAGAGAACTTGTCTATTTGGTTATTTTCATGTTATTAGTGGAGTAACCAATGCTATAAACTTTCTGAAGTTTCAAAAACAATAATTAAAAATTGTAAATACATGTAAATTCCTTTAACAAAAAAATCTTCCAAATTTGGAAGCTATATTTGTTGTTTATTCAACGTTTCTTATTGTTATTACATTGTGATTAATTTTTTTTGAGTATGAGATCAGACGACTTGGTTTTTAAAATTCAGTGATTTTTATTTCTTTAAGAGAATTTTTAAATTTTGTTTTTAAATTCAGAATTGGATCAGTATTGCAATTTACAGATTTTAAATCTTCTCGTGTTATTTCACCGACACATTTATCGGCTCCTCTTTTTTTTCTACCTCGTTGTAAGCGTCACAAGTGTCAGTCTCGTTAAAAGAGTCACAAAAATTTTGTGTCTCCAGCTGCTGTCTTTATCTGAAGCTATTTATAGAGTTGTATCTTCTGAGAGAGCGACGCAGATAATAGCGAAGACAAGGAAGTGAACATCACTGAATTATGTAAGAGGTTCAACAAGTAGCCATTTGCACGCTCGATGGAACACAAGGACGTGTCATCTGTTCTCTTGGCTTCGCTGGAAAGATCTCGCTCAGCTGCAGACTCTGCGGAACACCACGAACCACAATATGTCTTGTAGGGGTGAACATTTGCGTGGGAGTTGAATAAGTCGTGTGGCGGCGCATTTTCCAAAAAGTGGAAATTGTTTTTGCGAAATACCGGGAGATTTTAGAGGAAAAGGAAATATTTGTGGAAATGACAGAGTGAAAAATGGGGGGTTGGAGGGTTTACAACAGCATTTTGTAAATTATCAAAAGGGGTGATTTTGCAAATATTGGAGTCTAACGTGAGAACAACGTCCTTTCTCTTTATTTCATATTCTAAACCTCGACGTGGTCACCTAAAATTGTATAAAGGTAATTTATATGGCAGTGATCTGTTTGTTAACACAAAATATTTTTTACCTGAACAACTAACATAATTAAAATAAAAAAAATTAAGTCTGAATGAAAATAATGAATAAGAAATACAACCAATACAGACAAAAAAGGGTCCTCACCGTTTTTGAACTAAGGTTCCCACATGCCGAGGCACCTCGGCGTATTTTGAGAGGTGTATGTTCCGGGGTCGCAGACCTTGGGCATACGGTAAGAGTTGTTCGCTATTCCCATTGGAATAGTCGGCCAGATGCCTCCTAAACTGGTCGAGGCACGGAGAAGGGAATGCTGCGTCCCCACAGCAAACTCCTCTCCCGCTATCGGAAGGGCGTGGGGCAAGTACCCAATGCCCGACCTACCTGATACAGGTTTTTCTAGGGTTTTCCCTGCATTTCTTTAGGCGAATGCCAGGTAGGATCCTTAAAATATAGCCCGGGGGTCCTGGTTAACCCTTGGCTACCTTCCTCTACCCTTCCGCATCCCCATTTCAAATCCCTTCCTATGCTATTAAAGGGGAGTTGCCCAAAGTGGATTACCCTCATGTAGCCTGTAGCCCTAAATAAAAAAGGGTAATATAAATACCACACAATGTTTCTGGGATCCTTGTCCCTTACGTCAGGTGCTAAGAAGAGCCTAGTGAAACACAACTGCACTGGTCAGTTGACAACACTCAAAAGCTCTTATTAGCACCTGACGAAAGGATCCCAGAAACATTGTGTGGTATTTATATTATCACTTTTTCCTCTGTATTGGCTATCTTTCTTATTCATTATTTTCAATCAGACTTAAATTTTTATTTTATTTCACTAACATAATTTATTAATAGAATAAAAAAAATCCAACAAATTTTGATTGGTTTAGTTATAGTTTGAACGAAAATTACAAAAAAATTCTAATAGTTCGGAGAAGTAGTAAGTTTAATCTGAAAGAAAAAATCAGTTATTAATTTTTTTATCTCCAAAAAGAATATATTGTAAAATTTTAGGATGCGTATATTTCATTACTTTAGTTTCTAAGCAAGTATATTTTGAGTTTTAAAATTTACACATGGTATTTGCAAACCAGCAGCAAACATAAAATCCTGAAGAAAGAAATTATTAATAATTACTGTATTCTTTTACGAATTTTATTAAAGCGTGAGTAAAATTTAAAATGTCGTTTTTAAGGTTGCGCATATTTATGGTAGACGTTTTTTGTGGATCGACGTCTGTAAGAATAAACAACAAAATGGGAAATCCACTTGATTGCCACTGAGTTAGACAGCTTCTGCAATCGACAGATCACCGCCAGACCTCGAGTTGTTGTTACACGAGTCGTATAAAATGCTTGTTATCAAAAACAATCTATCTACAATCGAACCCCCAGATCTTCCAGATCGATTCTAGCTGTCAGCGTCCACCTGTTTCCGTTAATTATAAAATTTACCACATTCATAATTCCATTAAGTGAAGGTTAGCGACAATATAAAACGTTTTCTGTAATTCCTCGTGTAATTAAAGTTTCCATATTTATAGAGAGTTTGTTCAGGCTTATTACAGTACCGTGTAAAATATTCTCAAACGATACCATTTTTTACTATACAGAAAGTTTCGTTACAATTGTTCAAGCAGAATATCGTTTGTCACTACGGCTTGACAAACGGATTTCGCTGCCGAAATCGAAAAGGTAGATTCTAATATTTCACGTTCTATATTCTACCTTAGTTTCGGACATTCGTTGAATGTACAGAGGACGAGAACAAATTCTTGACCATTTTTCGAGTAGTGTGTGAAAAATATTTGATTTGATTTATTCCATTAGTCCTCGTATGAGAACACGCCAGTACATAAAATTACAATATAAAAATTGAATGCTACAATTATAAGTTAACATAATAATACTAAAATTCGGGAACACAAATTTCCCTGTCCAACATAAGTAAAATAATACGAATAATAACAAAAATAATAATTATTTAATGAATAAGAAAGATAGCCAATACAGACAGAAAAAAATTATAATATAAATACCACACAACGTTTGTTGGACCCTTGTGCCTCTCGTCAGGTGCTAAGCACAGCCTGCAGTGACACAACTGCACTGTTCAGTTGACAACACACAAAAGCGACGAAACGCAACGACAATGGGAGAACCGTAGAGGTTGGCGTAACAATGAGGGAGCAACGACAATGGGAAAGCAGAAGATTAAGCGTAACAATAAGGGATCATAGCAATTGTTGAGTTTCATAGTGTCTGTTTGTACATTAATAGCTGTGATGTTCGATTTAATGTGAAGCATCTCTGGTATTGTACCTGGTGTCAATGTCTAAAATCTTTGCATTTTGCCAATCAAATGTATGTTTAGAATTGATTATATGTTTGGAGACTACAGATTGTTTATCAGTGGGTTAGTTTGATATTAGACGCATGTTCCTTGATACGTGTATTAAGGGAACGTTTTGTTTGCCCTATGTAACAGGAATTACAATTAGAGCAAGAGATTTTGTAAACAACACAATGTTTCTGTAGATGTCAAGTGGTTCTTATGGTTTTTAATCAAGTATGAAATGGATCTGTAAATGATGGATATTTTATATTCTTTGAATATTTGGACAAAACAAATTTCTTGCTCCCTTATTGTTACGCCACCCCTTCGGCTCTCCCATTGTCGTTACGTTTTCGTCGCTATTGAGTTTTGTCAACTGACAAGTGCAGTTGTGTTTCTGTAAGCTCTTCCTAGCACCTGTCGAAAGGTACATGTAGTATTTATTTCCCCCTTTTTCTGTCTGTATTGGCTATCTTCCTTATTCATTATTTTCAATCAGACGTAAATTTTTTATTTTAATAATTATTTAACTATACTGAGGGTATAATATAATATTTACAGTTATAATAAAAATATTCAATACGGCCGAAACCATCGAAAATCACCACATATTGCAAATATTTGCAGTGAAAAATACAAAATTCTTCCCCGAATCATTGAGTTTGAAAAAAAAATGGTGTAGGTGAAAATGTAAGTTACGAATATTACATTTATAAATTCCGTTAATAAATACTGAATGTCCAGTATGAGGATCATTAATTAATTTTCCTCTCTTCCTCTGCTTCGAATACGTTATAAACGTAGTAAATATATTGTGAAACTGTAGTCCACAGTAACACGCGATAGATAAAATGCATGTGTACCAACTGAAAACATTGAATATTACAGTTTAGTGCGTCGCGTAAAGGTGAAGACAGTTTAATTACATTCAGAGCAATGGTGAATTCTTGGTAGTCTTGTCAGTGGTGAAACACACCAACTCTATTGTGCGCCTTGACAAAAGATCGCAGAAGCAATCACATTACTCCATAAAATCGACGCGGGAGTCGCGTCACGTTCGTCATTAAAAAAATAATAATAAAAAATTCTCCAGCACCCTGCGCTGCTTCTTGCATGTAGTAGTGTAAACGCAGAAAGAAGGTCAATTTAATTATTTTATGTATATTGGCGACGATTCTGTATCAGTCGGGTTGTTGATGAGTCACGATATCAGACCGGACCATGAACTTTAGGTAGGTTGTTGAGTGTCGAGAGAGGAATAATGGGAGCACAGGTGTGAAAGTGGAATCTGCTACTGTGAGGAATCGAAATAATCGTAGATAAATTAGATAAATTAATAGCCAAATAATTATGATAATAAATTATTATTAATTTAGCAATTTTTACAATGTTGAAGACAGAGCTATATTACTTTCTAACTCCAAGTTCCATCAACACAACTGAAATATTATAATTTCTCTAGGCTCTTAACACCTGACGAAAGGCACAAGGATTCCAGAAACGTTGTGTGGTATTTATATTACCCTTTTTGACCTGAATTGGCTATCTTTATTATTCATTAAATATTGTAATGTCCAATAAGTACCCTTTAAACGTTGACACCAGGTACAATTCCAGAGATGCTTCACATTAAATCAAACATCACAGCTATTAATGTACAAACAGACACTATGAAACTCAATAATTGCTATGATCTCTCATTATTACGCTGAACCTTCTGTTTTCCCATTGTCGTTGCTCCCTTAGTGTTACGCTGACCCTTCGGCTCTCCCATTGTCGTTGCGTTTTCGACCAGTGCAGTTGTGTCGCTCTAGGTTCTTGATAGTACCTGACGAAAGGACAAAGATCCCAGAAACGCCGTGTGGTATTTATATTATCCTTTTTGTCTGAATTGGTTATCTTTCTTATTCATTATTTTCAATCAGACGTAAATTTTTTCATTTAATTTAGCACTTACTTCGTTATTTGCTCTAATTATTTGTCTGGTTATTATACTTTTAACACAGACGTTTTATCATTTCATCAATTCCTTTCTGAGTCAATCTTTACGAAAACGGCGCCAAGTCGTGGAGGAAAAATGCATAATTCGTAATTAATGTCCTACATAATCACATACTCTAATTTATGTTTCACGTATGGCAACACAAATATTAGTGTCATATCCGTCTATTTCAAATAAAAAATAATTTGAATTTACAGAACTCATCAATATATTTTCTAATATATTCCATCTGACCAAACTTTCTAAATTAAATCACCACAAAAGAAAATCTACTTATGTCTTAATTTCATGTTTTCTAAGGTTCTTAGTGTTGTTACTGATTAAATAAAATACTATTTAGTTTACCTTCTAAACCATTTAAATTTAATGTATATCTTTTAAGTAGACTAGATTATTTTCTAAAATTCCTTGAGGTAAAAATCCGAATTCTGTTTATTCTTTTGGACCGATTCTTGACTCGTGTCACAGGATTTTGTGAATAAGATTAGAATTATTAAATGCTTTCAATTACTTTACATCATTTCCCAATATTATTTTGCATAAGAAAAAGGAGGTTTTGTCCAACAACATTAAGGGATAAAATTTGTGTAATTTAATGCAGTATAATAATAAACTAAAAATTACTATAAATGTTTGCATTCGATTAATGATTAATAACTCCAGTCCTCAGCAAACACAGATAGTAATATTTATCCGCTTTATTCCTTTTATTAATTACTCTACGGAGTAATAGATTTATTTTAATTTCCTGTCAAATAAATATTAGTTTTTATTAATTGCGAGTCTATTAACTGACTTCAGTCGTGATTGGACGTTACTTGTTTCCAAAACACAAATGGCGCCTCACACTTATCGGTATTAAGATGAAATAATTTTTTTTAATTTTCTAGTGTTAATCCACTGTGAGGTCGTTAAACAAGGATGCATTTAGATGTTCTAAGAACTTTTTTCCATGATTCTTTGACAACTAAACTTGACCATTGTGAGACACTGTACCTGCTGTAACCTCCTGTGTGAAGCCTGAGGCACTGACATAATGCCAGTAATACTATGGTAACATTTAACTTAATCATCGAAGAACATGTTGCGGTGTTTAGTGAGTAGTAGAACATTTAATCAATTTAGTTGCCTACGGTTTAGGATCGTGTCCTGCATCCAACGACTCACGGTGTCAAACTATGAAACAGACTCTTAATAACATGATTTTTTTTAAAATTTCATTTCATGTCTTTTCATAGCGAATATTAAGTCAAAAATCCAACTAAATGTAAATCTTTATTTTCACTAATCCAAAAATTAAAACCTACTACAGTTGTCTTTACTTGAACACTACAGTGTTGTGTGCTGTAATTTAATAACCGTGGTCCAATAAAAAAAAAGTTAAAACTGATTTTTAATTATTCTGAAAGATGTCTCTATATATATAAATTAAAATTTGAAATAATGCCGCCGGGCAACAGAATTCTGCGAAACTTCATTCATTTCTGCATACGTTTCTTCTTTATTTTACTTTTTGAGGGAAAAATTCACAATTTATTAACATTGCAAATTGGTTACTTAATTACACTACACATATTAATATTTCACATGGTATCATGAGGAGAATCCAATATTTACACTTTGCATTATTATTTTGGGTGTCTTTCCGATACACGAGTTCGATAATCGAACTTTTCAGAGTAAGCTGATTCTTCCATTATCATTTAAGATTATTTATTAAAATACCGACATATTTGACTACTTATTTATATAGGAATACTATAAGTCACCTTGTTTGTAAACATTCCATTCTAAGGCCACGTCGGTACGTCGTGGCCTCCTCAGTCGCTCTCCTTCAAACTTCTCGATCTTGTGTTGTTTCCCCGCAATTCCGGATATTAAGGATATATGCTGCATCCTGCCATACTCCATCTTCCCACCCTATTGCGTCACATTCCTACATGCCCTTCTTCCTCCAAAATCTGCTGAGAATACCTTCTTTGGAATTAATTTGATGATCCGTCCATTGTAGTCTTTTGACACGAATAATGCGTGATAAATGTACTTCTTTATATACTGAATCCTTGTTACACATACAGGTCCATAAATTTACCTCAGGATTTTCCTTCCAATGTCTTTTCGACGGCTTTCTTTGAGATGGTCCACACTTCACTTCCGTGTACAAAGATACTGCGTCTGAGAGGACATTATCTACATATAGAACATTATCGTTGGTTCACGTCCCTATTTCGGATATGAAACATTGCTGTAAAATATGATCTCGCCAGTACTCTTATAATTTTTGTTGGTTAAGGTATTTTTGAACACGTTTTTTTAAATTTTATTTTTTTATTATGTAACAGACTTAATAAAATTTTAATATTGCATCACGTAAATATTTTATATCACATCAGAGTTATAGTTCTTTTTTTTTCGGAAAAAACAATTGGTAGCACTTTGAATCCATGTGGACCGCACCGGTTCCTCAAGTAATGCTCGTTTGAATTCCGGAATGAGCTGTGAATACAAATACAGGATATCTCTACTGTTGATATCATGGGTATTTATTTGTTTTAATTGTGGCTATACATGTAAAATTTGGAAGGCCTGGTAGGCAACGTTTTGCTTATTCATATATAAATTGCACTCAATGTCGCTGACATTGGTCGTCGACGACGACATCATCAGGTGTGTTCCACGTGTACTTCTGAAGCGCATTAAGAGCGTAGACAGCAGTGTTTGCTTTCATAATTCCAGGGTGATCCGTGCGACGCGTGCAGGCGCGACAGATCAAGGGCCGCTCGTCTTTTCAGCCGACAGCGAAAAGCCTGGAGACGTCTCCGCTGGCATCGTCGAAATAAATTAAAGTGAGCCGCGGGGAGAAGGGATGGGGGATCCGGCAATCTCGGAGTTCTTATCCCCATCCCTCGTGTCGTGTGTTTGAAAAGCAATTGGAGTGAGATAAGAGAGAAGCTCGTGTGTTCTGCTGCTTAAGACATTTCCCCCTAGTAACAGTTTACTTGCAGAGCCTTGCCGACTCAAATCGTCTTTACAACGGGGGAAAAAATATATATATATGTATACGACTTCAACCGACGAGACATAAAGCTTCTACTTCATTCTAATTTTTGGTATTGTAGATGGTTTTTTTTATATCACTCAACGGTGGTCGTCTTTAATGGGCTGCGTCGGAGCAGTTCGTGCTCTGCGTTATACAGAGCAAAGACGCATGAAACATTTTGCTAATGAGCATACAGTGCCTCTTACCTGAAAATTTGAGTATTCTAGACGATTACAATCCTATTTGTCGTTTTCCAGTGTATCACCGAACCTTTGCGTCCTTCGGAAAATAAAAAAAAATCCCTAACAAAATTAAAGTCTAGGACGTACCTCGCCTAGTTCCAAAGTTCACGTAAATTTCAAATACTTTATTTCGATTTGCCTGTATCCCGATTTAAATTTCACTTTGTTTTTTTGTTTTCAAATTATCCTATTCCAGATTCTTAAAATACAGGGCATTTAAAAAACAAAGAGCAAATTTCTGAGAAAAATAAAAGATAGAAACGCATATTATAAATATCACTGGATAGAAAAATATTCCAAGTTTGAACCCCCTACCTGTTGATTCCATCGAATGCCTATAGAGGCGCTGTTGTTTACACGACAATGGCGACGCCTCAGGAGAAGTTTTTGTATGCTGCAGTTTGCGAAACAGCGAATACATTTGTTAAAGTGCCGCGAAAGTTAAATAAAGAACCGTCTCGACATAAACTGATCTTCCGAGAGGCTTAAAAGATTCGTTGAAGATGACTGTACATGAAACTCATTTTATTCTCTACTCCTTATCTATAAATTTTATTCAACTCAAACCTTAACTTCTGTTATAGTTTCGTTACGTTCAATAAGACTACGTCAACCTGGCTTCAGCAAACCGCAAAACCAGTTTCTAAATTCATGCAGTTTTATTAAGAGTAATGTCTTGTTTCTGGTTGCGGTTTTATCATTTATTTACTCTTTGGCATCTCATTGCTCATGGACTATTTCTCAATAACTCTTGCATTGTTGTTTTTAAATTATCTAATGCCACATCGGTTTATCTCAGGCTATCTCAAGTCATGCCTCGTCTAGTCCCAAACCAATAATCTTTATTTCATCATAAATTGAATAAATATTATATTTAGAGACGATAAAATGCTAAATTAATCTATTTTTTACAGTTTATATTAAATTTCTGACGTTTTTTTAGTTTGACATGTGGGTGTTGTTCCCTTTAGTTTTAATTTTGAAGCATTCTGTTCATGTCTATGGTATTTACGTTTATTTAAATCTGGTAAAGCCCTAGAAGAATATTCTTCTTCCCTACCGGACGAGATTTCGAGCACTTTTCTATTCATATTACCAAAATTGGTATAAATGGTACCGTGGGTAAAAGGAGGTATCTCTCGAATAGTTTTGAAATTAATATATATTACGAACTGTTCAAAGGATATTTCTAATAATGACAGTTACTGATTTTTAAATGTCTGGCATTCTACAACTAAATAGATTAATTTGAAAATCATCGTGAATGTTTAATCTCAAATAAATTCTTATTCTTCAATAATTACTTTTTAGTAATAATAATATTAATAGTTTCCCGTTTTTGGTAGCAGACAGGTTGTATTCCGCTTTAGAAAACTTTCCCTGGAATACGGAGCAGGGTAGCCAATCCATTCCCCTCTCCTTGATACGGATGGTAAAAATTTCTTGCCTTCCCTCGGGACTTAACCCCAGAGACAGCCACGCGCGATACTGGAGGAGCTTTGCATTTCAGTGACCACGGAAAAAAAATATATATATTCTTCTCTAAAATAAGGCGAAAAGCTAACCAAATGCGATAATTTTTTTCTCACCTTTAAAATGATTACATCAGTAGCGGAATCATGTTGGCAGCAGTTGAGATACCGCGTCGCAGATGTTACACGCGGCAGCGAGAAAATATATTATCGCTGAAAAAAAGAATGTAGTATCGTCGTTGTATTATTGTTGTTAACATCATTTAACATAAAAAGTTTCTGATTTTTAACGGACTTGAGAGTTCTTTAATTAATTTATATAGTACAGAAGCCATACATCGTTTGTACAGAAAGAATATGTACGTATATTTACCTTTAGGTGCCATCTTGCTACTTTCAAACACCCAGCGAAATCAGTAGAAATCATTAAAAGGTATTTACGTGTCCAAAGAATGACTACTCTACGCTATAATTTTAATAGCAATAAAAAAATTATGTTGCTTGTAAATATATGCAATTAATTATTTAATTAGTTTGTTCAACGATGTGTATGCTCCATGAATTTGATTCTTCAGAATTATAGGTCACAGATTTTTTTAATTTAATTATAAATTTAATATACGTTTTTGAATGATAATTCTGATTTTATCTTAAAATACGTTTATAAATTATTTTACAATTTGTATTCCTTATTATTAATTAATTTCAAACAAAGTTTTTAAATGAAACGCTTCTTCATTACTGATTTTATGACTGGTTCTTTTATGAATTTTTAATATTTATATATTTATGTTGTTGCTAGCAGAATCATGTGTTATAATATTCAATCGCCCTGTATTATTCTAAAACCTTTGTGTTAATTTAAATGATGGGTTGTCGTGAATAAAAAAAATTTTACGTACGTTTACGGCTCACCTGTTTTTTAGGTACCAAAGAAAATTGTTAAACCGCAAATTAATATAACCACTCTGAAAATGTCGTTTCAAAATTTTAAAGGCTCGTTGAATTAAAAAAAAATTAGCAAACTGTTGGTCGCTTTATAGAATGAAATATTTGTTCCGTCTTGCCAGCGACAAAAAACCAAAACATAAATCTAATAAGTGTCAACGCTTCGTCTCTCGGAAAGAAAACCGATACAGCAACGTATATCAAATTTTAAAAGGAGGAGTAACGGTTATGTAGCAATAACGTAGATATAGTTCTATTTAGTTCGAATCTTCTTGGCTCTGTTAAAATTTTCACTCCCAACGTGTTCTGGAATTATTGCGATGGAACCGACGAGTTTCGTCCTTCTCCATTTCCAAAGCATCCGGTATTTTCTTTTACCTTTGACATCGACTTTGGCCACGAACCAACGATAAAAAAAATTGATTTATAATATTGACTCATAGGTGAATAGAGAAACGTTAATCATGGCTTTTTAAGTGAGACTTTAACAGATTTTTAGATTACAAAAATTGGATAAATATTATGCGTCCATTGCGGTGAATTGTGGTCTGATATGTTACTTATTTCCGTTGCCGGGGCAATGTCTAATGGATTAGTCGTAGTTATTGTTCCTTCATCGATCTCTTCAATACCAAGCAGTTTTGTCATTAAGTGCCTTCAGAATTCCCCCAAGTTCTACCACCTTCAGCTCCTTCTGCAGAGCCTAGTCTGAACACGCGCGGTTTGTTCTGTTTCTTTGTCGCTATAATCCAGCTAATTATTTACGATTCTCGGACAAGGAAGCTTGTGAGAGAATTCTCTCGCAGGTGAACCTTCCCAGAGAGCTCTATTGGAATAGTCGGCCAGCTGCCTCCTAAACTGGTCAAGGCACGGCGAGAGGAAAGCTGCGACCCTCTCCCGCCATCGGAAGGTCGTGGGACAAGTACCAAATGCCCGACCTACCTGATGCAGGTTTTTCTAGGGTTTTCCCTGGATCACTTTTAGGCAAATTGCCGGGTAGGATCCTTAAACCGTAGCCCGGGGCCCTAGTTAACTCTTGGCTACTTTGCTGTACCTTTCTGCACTCCTTTTCCTATGCTATAAGAGGGGAGTGGCCACTATGTGGATTACCCTATACATAGCCTGTCTACAAATTTTTTAAAAAAATTATTCTAGTCCACGGACAACTCAATTTTGATTTATTAGTCTCAGAAGTTCTCCAACAACTTCTTGTCCCAGTCATTATTTTACAGGAGAGTAGAAGCATTTCTTTAGGCATAAAAGTGCCTATGTGTTACACATAAGATTTCCATTCAGAGCGCGTCACTCTCAATACAAGCAGCCTTTTTATAAACCAATATAAAATCCATATAATTTTCTTTTCAGATATTTTTTTGTTCTTACGACTTCGAGGTAATTTATATTATTCAGTTGAACGCGTCGCTATTATATCACTCATGTTGCGTTGCGTCGTGAATAATGTCACTCGTATCGGACGAAACGCACTTTTTTCGAAACAATGCTAAGTGATGTGGAACAATAGATCCTAGGGCAAGGCATTGTGTGGGATGCCAAGGACCCCACTCCGTCCTCGAGTCCTGAGAGCCACATGAACAGCCAGGCATTCCTCCTTTTAATTTTTACTCCTCAGAGAAAATCAGTTCGTCGCGGCGGCTGGAACGAACTTCGCCAACGAATTCTTTCTTCACGGAATGTTTTACGCGATGAACTATCTTCGAAATATGCCGAATTTTTTTTTTTTTGTTTTGATACGCCGCCTTGCTTCGCTTTCTCTTACAGGAAGTTTAACCGGTAGAAAAATTCTTTACAGCCAAAGTTTCGATGCCATGCTGAAGTTTTTCGACGGTGTTCGTCGTTTGATCCTGCGGCCACGAAACCTCTCTGGCCAGAGAACTTCACTCCACTTAATCCTTTACATTCTTATTTACCTCTCCCCTTATACCTCCGCCCACGTGAAGAGATATTAGTACTTTTCCCTCGCCTACTTGCAGCATTCCCGTCCCACAAAAATTGCGTTAAATATTTCTGGAGACATTTATAATTTCAAACTCATGTATACCTGGTGATACCCACAAACTGATTCAAATTCATTATCCTCATTTTTTTACTTACAAGAAAAATAATTTAGAATATTTATACGGGTACATAAATGCAATTAAATTTCCTTAAATTATATTATGATTTCGAACATCATAAAACGTTAATTTTTCTACTTATTATTAATTTAAAATGAAAAAGTTTACGTCTGATTGAAAAGAATGAATAATAAAGATAGATAATACAGATAAAAAAGGTAATATAAATACCACACAACGCTCCTGGGATCCTTGTGCCTTTCGTCAGGTACTAAGAAGAGCGTAGAGAAACACAACTGCACTGGTTATTAGACAACACTCAAAAGCCAACTGATCAGTGCAGTTGTGTTTCTCTATGCTCTTCTTAGCACCTGAAGAAAGGGACAAGGATCCCAGAAACGTTGTGTGGTATTTATATAACCTTTTTTTATCTGTATTGGCTATCCTTCTTATTCATTTATTATTAATTTACTTGTAGAGTTAAATTATAAAAACTTATAAATAAGAATAAATTATTGTTAGCGATTTATATATGTATTTGTTTGTAGTATTAGAATTTTAATATATTTGAATTAATTTATTTGAGGTTGCAGTAAATTAGCTTTCCTCATTTGATTAATTATTATCAATTTTATTGTTGCAGAAAAATATCTTTTTAATTGAACCCAACAATTTAATGACTCGATTACTTAAGACTTAAACTGATTATAAGTTATGCAATTTTTCTTGACAGATGATTTACATTGTATCTTTCAGTTACGTAACTTTTCCCCAAAAGTTCTTACCTGTCTCAAAATAAAACTAAACAATAAGAATGTGTCCCTTAGTTTATGCTATTTTACTTTAATTTTATTCTTACGTGTGTTTAGTCTTAGTAATCCTCACCCTAAAGATCTTATCCCGACAATTTCAATAAACGTTAATTTTAAGTGTTTTGTATTTTCACGTTTCCTACTTACCGTAATTTAAGTATTTGATTTTTTTGTTTTATATATATTTTTATGTATAATATATATAATATTTTTGGAGTATTTTGTCCATTGTTTCTGACCGATTTTTCTGTACTTCCTTCCTCTCCAACAAAAGCAACGTCATTAATGGTTACTCTCTATTCCTCTTTTGATTCCTTATTGCGTTTTTTTTTCATTTAGACATTAAAATGAAATATATATGTCTGTTTTGATTAAGAAAAATAGCCAAATACAGGGAAAAGAAGTGATGACATAAGTACCACACAACGTTTCTGGAAACCTAGTTCCTTTCTTCAGGTGCTAAGAGAACTAAAACACGAGAGACAAGAGCGACACAACCGCACAACACAGTTGATTACCTCAAAAGCGAAATAAAACGCAACGACAATGCGAAAGCAGGAGTGTTAGCGTAACAATCGTATCCATTGTTGGGGTTTATAGGATCAGTTTGCTCGTTAATTGCTGTGATGTTTGATTTAATGTGAAGCATCTCTGGAATTGTGCCTGCTGTCAATGTCTAAAATCTTAGCATTTTGCCAATCAAATGAATGTGTGGAACTGATTATATCTTTGAAGACTACAGATTCTTTATCGTTAGGAAGTTTGATATTAGACATATATTTCTTGATACGGGTATTAAGTGAACGTTTTGTTTGCCCTATGTAGCAGGAATTACAATTAGAACAAGAGATTTTGTAAATTACTCAGTGTTTGCTGTAGGTGTCAAGAGGGTCCTTGTGGTTTTGTAAGAGATGGATGTTTGATATTCTTCAAACATTTGGACGAACGTATGATTAACAAATTTTTAATAAGGGAGTACGATAAAAATTTGGTTGCGGTGATTGGGGACGAGTGGCTGTAGGATATTAGATTTCGTTCAATCTTGTTGTGTTTATTAATAATATTTAAAGGATACTCATTACGAATTAAATAGTTACTGAAAAATATTTATGTTCTGTTGGTGGAAATTGGAGATCTGTCAACAAGCTTTCTTTAGGTTAGGAGGATGATCATAAAGAAAATTGAAAGCACGACCTTAGTATGTGGGTTTTCTGATCCAAATAAGGAACCTACATCCTCGGGACGTGTTCTCAATTTTCTTTCCTATCGTCACTCTAGGCTCTTGTGTTTTTAGTTTTCTTAACACCTGCAGAAAGGAACGTGTTTTGTCAACTGACTAGTGCAGTAGTGTCGCTCTAGGCTCTTACATTTTTTTCTGCACCTGAAGAAAGAAGGCTTCGAGAAACGTTGTGTGGTATTTATGTTATCACTTCTTTTGTCTTTATTTGACTATCTTTCTTGTTATTTATTTCCAGAAACGTTGTGTGGTATTTATATCATCACTTATTTTAGCTATATTTGGCTACTTTTCTGATTATTAATTTAAACATTATTCTCTTAACCTATATATATATATATAAATATATAATATGTTAATACTAATATTTTATTATAGTCCAACAAAAAAGAAACGACGCTAAATATGGTCTTTTATTGTGTCACCATTCCTACAGATGGGAATGTGTGCTTTTTTTCATTCCGTTAGCCCGTGTTGGCAATCGCAAAATGAGAGTAGTGGGGACTAATGTAGTTGCCTACGGACAGGCCGTTTCCACCACCCGCGTCTGTTGCTTCTTTCGTTGTTCGGACTATGTATACTATTGACATTATACTAATGCTTTATCTTGCGAGTGTGAGTGTTGTCGTGTGGTGACGTGTTTGCTTGTTTTCACAGATCTGGGAGCGCCGTTCTTCCCGGGGGCGGCAGAGTTGTGGCACCACCCTCTCGCCTACTCGGCGGCAGCAGCGGCGGCGGCGGAACTCCCGGGGGCGGCTCTGCAGCACGCCGCCACACTGGTCCACCCCGCACTCCACCCCCAGGTCCCAGTACGTTCCTATCTTTGACTATCTGCAGGCGCTGACAAGCAAGAAGCAGCCACGCTGCCGCCGGCGGCCCACCATGTTAGTCAAGTAACTGTGGAGCTGTTTCCCTTCCCCTCACTCTGCACCGACCTCGCTAGGCACTTTCTCTGCACTAACCATGGGCCGCGACCTCACCACCATTCCTTGCCGAAAGTTAATTTTCTTCTTCAAGGAATTCCCTTCAGCTTCAAGACTGCCCTAAATTGTATAACCCGATATCACTCATTCTGTAAAAATCGACGAACCCAGAATCTTACTGTCATTGTTTATAACAATAATATATTTGAGAAACCGAGACCGTCGATACGTCACAATTTTAAATTTACGACCCATTTTCGTGGTCGCAGACAATCCTACTGATGCAGGATCTATAAACACAATTCCTGCACATTAGAATTTGACAAATCTAAGCCCATTTACCTTTAATCAAAAGCGAAGTCTAATAAAGGATATTCATAAATCAATTGATGACCTTCATTCCGACACTTTATTTGTTATTTATAGCATAACGACGTTTCCATACATATTCGTATCTTCTTCAGATATTATCCAAATTATTATACCAAACTAGCACTAAAAACAATTGTAGTAAGACTTGCTACGATAAGTGAATTGTGTGCCTCGGACCCCTTTTCAAATACTTTGTGAATTTATTAACATGCTAGTTTGTTATAATAATTCGGATAATACCTGAAGAAGATATGAACATGCTTTCGAAACGTCGTTACTCCGCAAATAAAAAAATAATAATGTGACTGTATAAGGATCAATAATTGATTTTTTAATTCAAAAACAGACGTAAGAATAAAAACTTTTGAGTAAAATATTTTCAAATGAAAAAATTTACGTCTGATTGAAAATAATGAACAAGTAAAGGTTAAAACTTATTTTGCGTTCGTTTAAACGCTTTCATTTTGAAATAATTAATAGAGAAATAGTATTTTGCGAGCAATTCAAATTTACATTACTAGTGAACATTCCTCTAGGTTGGAGCACGAAACCATTAACTCAATGGTTGATTTTCAAAAACGAAAATTCCCAAGGCATATAAACATGTGATTGACACTTTCTCGAGTATCCTGTTGTCTAGCAGGTTAAACTAACAATTTCAGAGAGATGTAAGTTTGTGGAAGGTACACACGTGGTTAGGAACAGAGCTAAAATATGAAAGTCAGAACGTCTCCCTGATTTTAATTTTAATGAGGAATTCAACAGAGCGATGAGGCGAAGGAATAAAATGTGGAAATGATAGGTAAAAGTGAAAAGTACATAAAACGTTCCACAGTAGGGTAGAACCGTAAAAAAATCAGCACGTCTCTCAGTATCACGCCAGGTGATTCCTTAGACAACCCAGTGATTGACGAATGAAATTAAGAAATCAATTACCACTGACATGCATCACGGGTTAATTTTCAAATCAAAGTAATATACTTCATGTAAGAAATATTATTCAACCCGGAGATTCGTTTCATGTAGTCGGGGATAATAGAATCTGCACAACGCAACTCTCTCACAATTTTAACTGTATGTCAGACCATCATATTGATACACAAAGTCCAAAAGTAATAAGACGAATTCATGCTCCAAAATTTTCAAATATTTTAGCTCTATCTTAGTATCTTGTCCCCAAAAGTGTTTTTTTTTAATTTTAATTTCGGGGACAACGCAGAATCTCGATAATTCGTATTTTGAACTCTTATAGCATTAACTTTCAAGGTTCGTTTCTGAAAAATCTGGAAGGATACGTAACCCCTGAGAGCTAGAAAATGCGAGGAATCGGCGATGACCAACTGATTTTTCTCAAACTGCTTAATCATAAAGCCAAAGTAAAAGTCTGTTCTCGTACATGTATTAGCATTGTATATCGCCATTTCCCCACCTGTGCGTAGACGTCTTCACATGTCATTCCACGAACGTTCACAATTATGCGGACTAAGGAAGTTATTTTTTTTTCTTCAATGACAGCTCATCATCTTTTGTATTCCATAGCATGACATTAAAAAGAAAAATATTGGAGGTGGAACCTGTAATAACCTAAACTTACTTCAATCATGGGTTCTCGAAATAGCGGTTGCACTTATTTTTATTACGCAAAATTAAATTACAAATCCAAGAAGCAAAACCAGATGTAACTCACACGCTCATTCTTCTCATAATTTTTAAATCCAGAGCTTGGCGTTCATCGTTTAAAAATAATTTAAAAATAAACCTTCAAAATAAGCTAAAAATGGAATATATATATATATATATATATATATATATATTTACATTTTTCATTTCGTATTTCCGTATGTATCGAAATACTGTTTTACTCCTCCATCATTTGTCTCGGAAGTTCCTGGTTTAAGATTATTTTATTTCTGACACCAGGAACAGGAAAAGAAATTTATTGACTAAAGTTTCTCAATCCAAGGACAAATGTACTATTTTCCAAAGAGTTGTATATCGCTTCTTTCACTGATACCGAGATAAATAAAAATGAAGATGTATTATGAAACCCATATAAATATTTTACAGAAACAAATCGCAGTAAAACGTTTCCAAAACAGAACGTATAACTGTAAAATAAGTTCGGATTTCCCGGAAACAGACCATCGTTGTCTTTTAAAAATAATTCTCTCATTTTGTAGAACACAGACTAATTTTGTTTGCATCGCAGTTGATTTGAGTTTTCTTCCAACACATAAATACTGTCAAATTACCTGTAAAACTTTTCGTCACAATTATTTCTTTCCTGAATCAAATCAAATCAGCCTCGGCGTGAAAGAAGGATATAGATATTTATTTCATAAACATAGATATGTCTAAACTTATTGTAAAACTGAAAATGAATAGTGTAAAATCCTTGGTAAGAGAAATGTCGCAAAGATTGTTATTGAAGCTCTTACCACAGATATTTCGTCTTGAAGCAAAATAGGGATTCTTTGAAGATCTATAACGTTACTCTCTGATCATTACAATAATTTTTTTTAATCACTTCCACTCCTTAACATATTGAAAATATATTTGAAGGATGCTTTTAACATTAACATATAAAAATAAATTAATTTATCTTCTGGTTGAAATTAAATAATCATTAATATTGGATTTCAAGTTCAGTGTTTCAGTTGTAGGCAGGTCTATAGACGGATATGCATTTTCTGTAGGTTTAAAGAAGTAGAGGAGAAGTGAAGGCGACGATTTTGATCAGTTTAACGGACATTTTTTCTTCGATAGGTAAAAAATTAAATTAATTCTGAGTTTTAGTTTAGGATTTTGAACACATAAGACATTAAATTATTTAGTTGAGCATGATCCAGGAACGTAAATGATCTTCAAAGAGCAGAGTTTTCCGTAAGGATACCCCAGACGTTGACCTTTCCGTCTTCCTTCTCCCCATAGGACTTTAATCTTTTCAATATACAAAGGCATACTCGTCTACTTGCGTATCTACAACTGAACTTTCGTCTTGCTATCCATTAAATGAATCGTGTCAAAATTCTAGCTTATACGGTATCCTTTTCCTCGAAACCATCCCATTATTTAATTGTTTCATCCAAAACGGAAATCCCGGTCCAAAGTTCCCATACCCAAGAGGTGGCAACATTGTATTGTTATAATTTAAGTGTTACTTTCTCATAGAAGTTGTGTGTAGTGATCACGTTGGCTTTTGTCCACAAGACGTTTGTTTTTGCATGAATTAACACTTTATCATTATTATTATTTACTTTAATATCTGAGATGTCTTGTGACAATGTGGCTGGTGGGTTCTTTCTGCGTATAAAGCCGATTGTGAAGGCGCTGCAATGGTCAATAGCGCACGTGTTTCCGTGGCAACAACGGCACGCCATTGATTTTATGCACGCTACAATTGTGACCCCATAATGACCACAGACACTGCGACATTATCACAAGTCCACCTCTTTCAACATAGACTGTCTTGTTTGCTCTTAAGATTTGACATCTTGGTTCTAAGCTTGTCTTAGTGATCACAATATTTGCTTTACCTCAGAGAAAGAAATAGTTTATAATTTACGAAACTAAATAAATATATATTACTCACAAATTTGAAAATAAATAAATTGGTGTTCACAATGTATCTGCTAATTGTAAAATTGAGGATATTTTTCATGTGCTCAATTCCTCAGCCAAAGGCAGTAATTTACTTATATTTAAAAACTAATTATTCTATATAAATAATTTAACATCTGCATTGTGTATGACGTGGGTAACAAACTATCATAAATAACATTTAGCTATAAGTATACTAAACGTTGCCTAACATCTGAAACAGTTAATTCGTAGTGATTCTCACGTTGATGGAAATAACTAATTTAAATATTTTATTTTATTTGTGAAAACATTTTTTCCCCCTATTTAAATACCCTCCTCCTGGCAATCACTGTTCGCTGCTGAGATGACATAGTTCTAGAAGCTGCTTCTTCTAAGTACTACCGCTCTGGGCAATCTGTGAAAAGAAATGAAAGTAGTTAGACACGAATCATAATTACGAATTATATGTCCGTTGTATACATTTTTGATTGTATCTGAAATGTTCCCTAACACATGACAGGTTTTTCTTTTATTTTACGCGAAATTCATACGCTCTACAGTTTATGATTTTAAGACCTATGATTCAAGGCAAACACTATGTAAGGGAGTCAATTAGGAACAGTTAATCTCTTGTAGGAGAGAAACCACAAACCAATGACTGTTTTTACGGTATTTTGGTGATCATATTTATCGTGTATTCCAATATCCGTTGGATAGAGACTGTGAAAAAGATTTGTTTTAAGAGCTTAGGAAAATAAATAGTCATAAAAATTATGGGAGAGTGGGGAGGGAATGTTAAAATGAAGGAGGGAAAATGAAATGCTAAAAGCATTTAAAGTAAGTTCTAAATGAAAAAAAAAATAAGAAGAAAGATAGACAAAAACAGACAAATTAAGTGATAATATAAATACCACACGACGATTCTGGGATCACCGTTGTCCCTTTATTCAGGCGCTAAGAAGAACCTAGAGCGACACAACTGCAAAATCTTTTGACTTTTGTCAACTGACTAGTGCAGTTGTGTCGCTCTAGGCTCTTCTTTGCACCTGAATAAAGAGACGATGATCGCCAAATCGTCGTGTGGTATTTATATTATCACTTAATTCGTCTATATTTGTTATTATAAAGGTAATTTCAATGTTGGTGGCATTGATGTCGCGGAAATACAGTATGAGGAAGGAGAAACTTGTCGGAAAATCATTCGCTGGTCTCCCTATGAAAGCCATTCATTCAAACAATAATAAACAAGACTCCCTAAACTGAATAGAGCGACGTGTGTCTGATACTTTCCTTCCTGAGGACGCCGTAAAATGCTTACTGTTGTTTCAAACCTCGACTTCGTTTCTGATTTATTCTCTCGCCGATTTACATAATATTTCGCTTTCTATCACCTCCGAAGTACACGATAAATATGATGTTAACAGTATAAGAATTAGCGTATAATTATTAATCTAAGGGAACAGGCATGTTTGACTCAGTCCTGTCTCTAGATACGTTTCAGAATATAAATTAAAACTTTGAATAACATCTTCAGCTCGATAACAGTGTTCTTTCCCAATAAAACCGATATTCCTGTTATCACTATGTCATTTAAATAAAAATATTCTCCAACTTCCTTATCCCATTCTCATGAATAACTTATGACAGGGCAAGTCAATAAGAATCTGAACAATTTATTTCGGTCGATACACTGGCTACTGAGTGCGACGATCAGAAATAAAAACGTCTTGAAACGTTTCTGCGATTTGGTTAAATAGACAGCCCCTTAAGGAGAAGAAGCGCCATCGGTACCGTAATATAAATGGATTTAAGAACACATTTTAGCTTCATTTACCATCTCGTTAAACCGTTAATATTTTAAAATGTCAAGGCAATGTTCATCCGTGTAGAGGGTGACTCGCCTTCTCTGTTTATCTCGTACTTTTTTTTTTCCGTTCGATGTTCTGGCATTCGTTTTCCAATCTGGCAACGACTTTACAAAAGCCAAGCCTTTCATAATGTCAGTCAGGCCCGGTGACAGGATTCGTTATTTTATAACCAAGATTTAACTGATTATCAGCTTTTTCTGAATTTGAATTTTTAATTAATTTAATTTTTGGGGGGCTCCGGACCCCCCACCTGCGAAAGTTTGCCCCCTCTGGCTAATCTAAAAATAATTTTCCATATTATGAAAAGTCAGCCGACGGTTTTATCTGAATCGTGCCTCAGTGTTGTGCTTGGAATCACTTCACTTCATATATTAATATACTTTTTGTTCTTCAAATATAAGCACCTGGTAGTCGTGAAATATCGTATAGATATTCCCCTTTATTCCTGGTTGTCGGCGCAGCCGTTGTATTGTGCGCAACCGCAAAGATAAACTAAGTCATGATGCGCTGGAAACAAGTGTAAAGTCACACTTGAAGATTCTTATTTGCTTGCCCTGAGATGTGTTCCACAATTATTTTTTTCCTCCATTTTTCTTTACTTTGATCGGTGGAAACCCGAACCATTTTTTTTTCATGTTCATAATATGTAATTTGAAACTCGAATGCTTATAGAATGCTTTTGATTCCGGAAATAGCATGAGGCCTATTGGTTGCAGCCCCCGCTGGCCATGCCTCACCCCGCAGCGGCGCTCACTTCTATCCACGCGTCGTTGCCGCACTTCCTGCCGTCTCCGGCGCTGGCGTCGCCCGTGGGGTCGTCTTCATCGCAACCGGGGGTGAGCAACGCGCCCTGCTCCACTCTCTTCGTCGCCAACCTGGGCCAGTTCGTATCGGAGCATGAACTCAAGGGCATCTTCAGCAGGTAGGCTATCTGTAACAATACCCATATTTCAATAATAATAAAAATACTTTTATAACACTAAGAAATCACGTAAAAAAATTCATTAGAGTTGAAGCAGAATTCTAGATGATCCCAGAATATTTTTTTATGAAACTTCTGGAAAGACATTATTGTCCTTTTCACTGCTGCCAATCTAACAGCACACACATTCTTTCTGACTTGGGAGAAACTCTCCGCTGTCGAAAACTGGCATGGTAGTAAAAGAAAAACAGTGGTAGCCAGTCCGATAACTCTGAGAAACGAAGAGATCGTTCCTGAATCATTCCGCCGTTTCGTACGTCAGCTGTAATACTTTTCTTGAAAACTGCCTTATCTTATGTTGCTTCGGTGTGTATCGCAGTTTTCCATCCGAGCTCTGCCGGACGTAAACAATGCGTTATCCATTGATGGATTTAAGAGTAGATGCCTGATAAGTATCACTATTTTCATATTAGTGTTCTCGTATTCCATTAAGTTAATTTACCTGTTCGCTGTTCTCAAAAAAAATCCGGGACATCTCAACTTCGGAGGTTTCTTTCTATTTATTAATTATAAAACATTTATCCTAAGATCTTCGGAGTTATTTATCAGGAATTTTCGATTAAACATTCACTCATCAGTTATTCCTGTTTCCTCATATAAATGTGTATTTCCTTTTCTCATATCCAAATTACAACCAGCAGTTGCATATACTAACAGTACCTATTATAGCCTACTATTCACGCACCATAGCTGCTAAAAAAATTCAATGGAAATTCCCTATTAATGGTTTCACTCTTCACTTTGTCGGTTAAATGTAATGGACAAGTAACCTAAAGAAATATGCATAAGAGTTTAATTCGAATGACACTAACTTGTCGTTAAAGTAATAAAATTATATGACACTGTAAAAAAAAAATGTTACGAAGCCGATTAAACTACAGTGAGATTGGCGCACCATTGGAGGATATGTAGCGACAGATATCAGAGATATCTCTGCCTAGCATCGCAGAGTTACCATGACAACGGCAGACTATTTATCTTAAAAAACTATATTATCTGTGATTGTGCGAGTTGTGTAATAAAAATGATGTTACACAAACAAAAACTGTATTAACTTTTATTGAACTAGTCCAGTAATAAAAATGATGTTCCAAAATATAGCTACTCGTGGTTTAGTAAATATCAATTAAAAACTATATTATTTAAAGAAATTTTTTAATTTTATATGTAAATATACTGCAAAAAAACAAAGAAACACGAAATATTCATAAGCTAAGGCAAAGGTATGGAAATTTGTACTCTTCGTATGAGTATGTTGTCATACATTCAGCTTTATTTTCGTAGGCCTTTCGACATTTGACATTTTTGAGCGTACAATCAAAACACTTGTTTTCAGCTGTTCTTCAGCTTTTCTTCCTATCGCAGAACATTCCGCAGACTTATTTGGTTTATGTGCCGCAATAACGGTTCCCCCATCAATTTATCCTCCTATTGTACTTTTTGTTGCTGTTTTACGAGTACCATGTTTCCCGGTAACTTGTTTGGACGTCTTGCCAGAACACTCCACGAAATCCTTCCATAATCACTATTATAAAAAATACTTATTTTCAACCTTTTTTTCTAATACATAGACATACAGTTATTTCTTTGTGCATAAATTCACTTTTACTTCTTCCGCAGTATCAGCACTCTGCGGTAAATGACCCGACCCGTAATATGGTACATTTCTAATTTCGTCTACAAAGTTTCCATTAGTGTCTACTTTTTTTATAACAGCGGAATAATTTAGCACCAAAATGACACGCATTTCCTATTTATTGTACATAAAGTTAATTTTTGGATGGTAGTATTGTAAGACCATGCGATATATTTTCTCATCATGACTCAAGTCTTCAAAATGCAGCTCGTTAAATGTTTTCTTCTTTAAAATAAACGTTGATTGTGATTTCTCAATATATATTACTCAAAAAATACGAATACTATTTATATTTTGAAAATATAAAGTAATTTAAAATAATATTTTTAATTATTGAATGGTTCGATTTAATTTGATTACGCTTCTTATTCCATCCCCTTACTCTGCCGCTTCTCTGTATAGCACGGCATGGACCTGATATGTACTCAGCTGAAATGAGCACGGCGAAGATGCTGTTTTTTTTTAGCGTTACGGTGTAGGGTAGAACTGCGCATGCGCATTTCTCATTCCATGAGAGAGTTCCTGTGCTGATAATAGGTTGAGCGCAAAGGTAGCCTGCTGGCTTCATTAGCAGGAGCGAATGCGCGCAAGGAAGACATTTTGAAGTCTTCAACAATCAAAGCTGAAATTCAATCAGTTAAACACACGAGTATTTTATAGAGGTTCTTAAAATTAATAAAAAATCATTCTTACAAAGTTTAATTATGTGCTACAACACATACGCACGAGCCGCGCACTGCACCTTACTTACAAGCGTTATGACAACAGCTTCTCCATTTTTAATTATCTTCTTTAACTAAATCTTATAAGGTGTTCGAAAAATTACCAAGTTTTATTACCT
Organism: Zhengitettix transpicula; assembly: GCA_037074705.1. Taxonomy (NCBI): domain Eukaryota; kingdom Metazoa; phylum Arthropoda; class Insecta; order Orthoptera; family Tetrigidae; genus Zhengitettix; species Zhengitettix transpicula. The sequence goes on from CM073591.1 coordinate 30,423,281, forward strand.
TCGGGCTAGTTTATGATATTCCTAAGATGTGATACGAAATGTATTTACAACACTATCTCCCATAACAATTTTATTAACAACATAATACTTAAAGGATTTATCATACAAGACGGGAATTGAATTATTAAAATCATATATTTATGTTTGGTTTCCTACAACATTTCGAAATTTTTGTTTGTGTAAACTATTAAAAGTTACTAATCATGGGCTAGTTTACTTATGATGTAAACATTAAAATCTCAATTTTTTTTTCTTTTTCTCAATGCCAGTAAATCAAACCTAATTAAAATTTATTTTTTTCAATGTTAGTATTATTCTGTTGACATACAATCCTGGCCGCTTTATATGCAAGCATGTAGCATTGATAAATATATTGTGGTGAAATTTTTTTTAATTATTTAAGTGCTAATATCTAAAACTTACAAAATATGTGTTGCTAAGTAGTTTGAGTAAGGCGAAAATGGTAAAGTTAGCTAAAGGGTTACATTTAAATATAAATAGTAGGATGATATGTAATGATCTTGGCATCAATTTATGTATTGGTATTTTTGAAATATTCTTACCACAATGAATGCCAGTAATATCATTTCATAAATAGTTTTGACTTCCTGATGCCACACAATCAATCTGATAAATAATGAGAATAAAATGTCCATGAGGAAGCAAATGTGTTAGAATGCAATATTATAGGCTGTCCTATCAGATGATAGCAGAGTCTAAGACAATGACTCGTACACAGTTCAAGTCAATCATAGATGATAACTAAAGACAGGATAATCGAAGCAACTAAAATTTTGCTTACAGTATATATATGAGAGACGTACTTACAATAATAACAAGTGACAATATTGGTTGGACACTAAAAGTTTGCAATAGGAATGAACAAGATGCCACTGGAAAATTCAAGAATATAGAGTTTATTTCACATTCTATGGCTGTTTGGAAACAACTTCTTAGTGAGATGTTATGCTCTCCACTACTACCTACAGTTTTTAATCTTGAAATAAAATTAAAAACCTCCTCAAATGGATGGTAAATATATTTAATCTTCTCTTCAAACATATCTAGTTGTAGTCCTGAGAATTTATCATACGCCTTGATTTGTTAGGTATTTGTGTAATATGCTGGCATATAATAAATAATTTAGGAATTTTACTAACTAAACTGAAATTAGAATCAGTAACATATTTTAATTGGGGTTTAATTTTTATTTATATTGTATGCATAATTGCATATATTAATAATTTTATTAATATTTTCAATCTGCTTTGAATTCAAAACAATATACAACAGATTACATTTTACTGGTCCAATTTTACACATTTGGTTTTATAATCTAACTGTACTTCTTTTTTGCTATGATTATAACTTACTAGCTAATGTGTAGCTCCTTTTGGTGTTGATATGTCCATTTTAAAACATTCCACACACAAATTGAATTCGCCTGCTGTTTTCTAAAGTTTGAATTAAACCATGCTCTCTTAATTAGCTCTTCATTTGTTCTCTTCTATCAATACCAACTCCTCATTTATATGTCGCATCTTCTACTTTATAGCTTAAGTGACTGAAATTTTGATAAGTATTATGCTTATATATCCCCATTACATCAACCCTACTTCACAATTATGACAATTAAATTAATATAGCTTGTAACTCCTGTGGCAACTTCGCAGTTGAGACAATCTTTTCATGAACCAATATCCAGCTTTAGTTGGATTTATTTTCACATATTCTTCAGATTCTCCATTATTATGTATAATATGGAATCATATGTCCAAAAGGTTCTGTATCATGAACTATTTCCATTATTTAATATATTTAAAACACCTGTAACAGTTAATAAGAATTAAATTTTGTATTATATATATATCACGAATAATTTACTACAAATGTTACAGTTAAACTACTATTCACATTGGTTCAATGCAGTCTCAATTTCTGCTGATAAGTTTAATAAAATAAAATGGTATACAAACAATAACTAACAAGTCATAAACCCTTTGTTTTATCTGCCAAATTTAATTATTTACAACACATCATCTTCAATTAACTCTGTAAAGGGGCTGTAAATTATAATATTTACAGTTTTTTATTATTTGTTTAGTTTTCATGACTGCACTTCCTTTTGGGCCTGTTTTATTTGTTATTCCAGCCAAAACATGGATGTTTCTAAGTCACTTATTATCCTTCAGTATTCATAATGCATATTTACACATTATATCACTTCTCATGTGGCACTTAATCTTGGATCCATTATTATTCTAACAAGTTCATTTCTGTTTTTCTGTGATAGAGGCCCTGTACCGAGACGAAACACCATGTTTTGACACCTGTAAGTAGTTTCTTCCCAAGACTGTGTTGTCATTCACAATGTGGTGTCACTATATGCACATCATTACTCTATTGTACAGATTCAGCCAAATAAAGAAAAATTGGATTAAATAAGCGAGAAATTGCATGATAGCTATGGCCTACTCTGTACAATGTTTCATTAGCAGTTATATGCAGAAAATGTCTGATTTTAGAATATCTTTCCCAGAAACAAAGAATAACTTGCATTCATAATATGAAGATTTTGAGGGGACAATTTTAGGATAACATTTTTATTGTTTTAAATGAGTGTATATACATATGTGTGTGTGGCACAATCATCACTTGTATCTGCACTAATCACATTAATAACCCTTTTTACACTTTGTGCTGAGTACTATAGCAGATATGTGTATTGTTATTACAGGAAGACTATAGCAAATGAATGCATTACAAATAAGATAGAAAATTATTTTTAGTAATTAATTTATGCCATTGTTCCATACTATGGATGTTCCAGGTATCAATGGAGCAAATGAAGTTTATTGTTTCAAACATTTATATGTGGTTCTATTCATTATTTTATTGTACACAATTAAGAAAATGTTTTAGATTATATACTTCATAATTATATAAACTAACAATTTTAATTAACATAATATGAATTCCCTCAATCTTTGTATTAGCAATATAAATCAAGAATTTTTATTAATTATGTAATAAAAATTCATTCATTTCTATTTTCCTTCTGTCTTATCTCAAGCAGCCTCTCATTCTAATGACATAAAAAATTCTTACATCTCAAAACATTAAAAGTTTAATTATTAATGGTGAAAATGATTATTTTATTAAACTAATTAAAAGTGAACATAATTATTCTTACATTGTCCTATTTTGTAACATAAAATCAGTCGGCATTTAATTAATGTACTAGAATAGAGATTACAAAGTTTCTGGTACCTAATTTTACTTATATCAAAGTATAGACAATTTCTAATACAGAAACAAAACTTATGTTATGGTCAAGTGTGTATCAAACCATATTTACTGTGTACAATCATTAACAATGGCATTCCATATAAAAATTTAAATATAATTTCTTGTTAATAATATCATTTAAAGAATTTCGTATTGTATGTAATCAATGTATCCATGTATAATATTCTCAGGTTTTACTAACAATTGTCTAGCATTAATAATTTTCAACTTCCACAATATATTATGTCTCATATTCCAAATATGAAACTATTGTACACACATACAGAAACCATTATTCATCATTTAATACTATTTTTGTTTTATGTACATAATTTACAAATATTTTATAATTCTTATTTTATAATAGCATTTGTAATTCTTCATTATGTTTATCGTAATTAGCATTGGGTAACAAATCAGTTCATGCAAGAAAAATAACTTATTTTCCAATATTTTGTTAATATCAAATCAATTAACATTAGAAAATGAATTAATATTTCTGCCAAATAATTTTTAATACAATGGAAAGACCTTTGTCAATTCAAACGTCTTTTACATGGTCATTTTAAGATATATATGATTTAATATAAATAACTAAATACATTTTAAGGGATGATACAGTGTGGGTGAAATTATGAAGTGATCGAGTGAAACAGCTACATTTAATTGTACTAGATATTAACTGGATAGACAATTAAAAGTGATGGACTTTATATCATCATAAAATAGAGTTAAATCTCAGAATAACAAAGCAAAGTCTTTGTTCAAGTGAATAGAGATGTACTGATACTTAATATTACAGAACACAAATATTTGTGTGCTATATGTATGGGAGAGTGTTACAGTGTGCTAAGACTCATAAGGAAATGGTGGAGTCCTCACTTCTAACCTGCATGCACCCCACTAAATCTTTCACCCACACTGTACAGCAGTGATCCTGCCTTAATAAGTAGCATAGAAATGCAATTGAAATTTGGGCATGTTGTAATTCACTCTTGTAAACTTAGTGCATCCTAAACATCTGAAAGCACCCCTAACACTTATTTTGTTGCTTGCTGGTCCATCTCTAGCTATGTTTTCACTTCTCTGTGGGCTTGTCGGTTGCAATAGTATATAAATATCCTTGTAATTGCACAGTGACATACACCACAAGTTTTGTGTGTTACTTAAAGAAGATTAATCATGTAACAACATTATTTATAACTTATGACAGACAATTAGCAACATTTTCTTTCCATTACATTTCAAAGAATGGGGCATTGTTTCTTGTTTTATAAAGTTATTCATGTTTACAGCAGATCACAGCTGATTTTACTTCAACAAAAATATTTATTTGTTGTCATTTAGACAAACAATTTAGCCCAATCTTTTTCAGACATGACCTCACTATAAAAATGAAACTTTCATTCCATATATTTTCAAAATTACAATTAAAAATATTTCCAAATGAACACATTTCTTTTATTTTCATTCCATAAGTAATTTTCTGTGTGCAACATATAAAAGTACAAAATTTGAAATACATTATACACTTCACTTTACATTTCTTAATAAAATAAACATATATTACATTATAAGTAATAACCAAACAATGAAATATATAATTTCATACTAGGAATAATTTTGTATCCCCTCACCTTGCACGTAGACTTTCAGATGTTTGGGCTTGAGTGTTACCCCATCCCCTTAACACTGCACCATCTTGTCTCTGTGTGCACACAGTTTCCCTGGCTTCTGCCGTCTCCGCATGCACGCCAAAGGAGGTTCCCCAGTTGCTTTCGTCGAGTTTCAAGATGTGCGCTTCGCTGCCCAAGCCATGGCCACCCTCCAGGGTTCATTCCTGCTGTCCTCAGATCGTGGCGCCATTCGTATCGAGTATGCAAAAAGCAAAATGGCTGAGGTTGGTTTCTATTTCGTAGATGACAGAGGCAATATCTGTCACCAACCTAATATATTGATAACATTGATAGAATTCTTTATAGTTTAGGTAAATTACAAATAAATTGTTAATATGTTGAATAATTCATACTTTACAGCTACCTTTATTTCTTATAATAAATACATACAAGTAAATTTATTGAAATGGAAGAAATTATTATACATCTTCAATTGTTTCAAATTTACATATTGAATAAAAAATCTAATAGTAAAATTAGTGCTAGTAGGGAGATAAGGAAAAATGTGTTATGATCATAGGAATAACTACTTCATGTGGAATCATGGTTTTTAGCAGTCAAATTACTTAATCCAAACAGTTTATCTTATAGATAGAATAATCTAACAATTTTAGTCTTTCAAAATGAAAAATTTACGTCTCTTTTGTCAATTAATAATGAAAAAATAGCCCAATCCTGGCAAAAGAAGTCATAATATAAATACCACACAAGTTTCTGGTAAGCTTGTACCTTTCATCGGGTGTTAAGAAAACTAAAAAACATAAGAGCCTAGAGTGGCACAACTACACAAATCAGTTGAGTTTTGTAAACTGAATTGTGCAGAATCTGGTGTTTTTTATTTTATTTATCACCTGAAGAAAAGAACAAGGTTTCCAGTAATGTGCTATTTATATCATCACTTATTTTGTCTGTATTTGGCTATTATTCTTATTATTAATTTTAGCTTTTCCATTGTATTTTTTGAATTCATGATTTTTAATACATCTCAAAGTAGGAGTTCTAACATTTTATAAAAATGATTTAAACCAATATATCTGTCAACATTGTAGTAAGAAAATATAGACATATACTAAGAATATTCATCTCCAGTATTGTAATATATAAATAAACAATGTGAGATAAAAGCTAGTCATTTAATAGCTTTGCTATCTGAGATATAGCTAGGTCTTTCCATTGGTTATAAGTTTACGCCTTGGAAAAGTTAACTTTTAATACTTGAAAATCCCAGGAAATCTTATTATAAGGACTACTTCAGAATGAAAGAATCTGTCCTTTAGTTACACTTCTTCATAACTTTAAACTACAGACTTGACAAAGTATATAAATTACTATTAACTTCCTATGGTGTACCCAACACGAAATATTTACATTATATTTTGTGTTCAATACTTTATGTCCCAAAGAGTATTTCCAAGATTCATGCATTACAATTCACTATGCAACAACTTCTTTGAAGTAACTTAAAATATATACTGTGAATATTTTATGAAGGAAATGTGAAAGTAATATTTAAATTATTAATGTTTATCAGGTACAGTTGTAACTAAATTCTGATGTACTTCATGATTTAAAAGTTTTTCCAAGAATTTGTGGAGCTTAATATTTTTAATTCTGTTTACATAAGACTACCTATACTTTTAATATCAAGTTTAAGTATTCATTTTAAACCCTTCGAACAGTTTTGAGAATTCTATATAATGAACCTTCCAATTAGACAAGAATGAAATAGAAAATTACTCTCAGAAATAAACAAGTTCTATTTAGTAAACATAAGCAAGTGTAAATTTTATGTTGATGAAGTAATGGTTTACTCATTGTGTCAGTTTAAGTACCCACTTTGAGAGAACTTAGAGAAATTTGGATGGAGGGTGGCCAATTGATATATACTAAAGTAATAGATATCACATAACTTAAAAACCATTAACAAAGTGTTCCCAGGATTTCAACTGGGTGAAGACAATGTTTTTCGTTGACATTTAGACAGTGGTCACTGCCATCATCTTCAAGTGAAGTGCCAATACCATGTTGGTTCCGTTTCATATATTGTTCTGCCGAGGTGGTATCAGCATGTTTTCTCCTCTTCGTAAGACCTTCTGTGTTGTGGGGGATGTTGTGTAGTATAGTTAGGGTGGTGGGACTAACCCATCCCGGGCAGCACTGTTCCTCCTCCTCTTATCATTCCCTCTTCCCTCAGTACTTGAATGCTCCTGGTCGGTTGCTTTCAGTTCCTTACATTTTTTAGCACATGATCCCAAGCCTAGCTCAATTGGAAATCAGTGTCACAATTTATTAGTTTCTCTATGGTTACTTTGATACCTCCTTCTTCCAATGTGACACAATAGTTAGCTGTTGTGTTGAGAATCTTGACATTTGGTATCCTGAAAGTTTATCTTATGTCTAGACATAAGTGTGTATTCTGCTCCTGCTGACTTCAGTGGTAGTTTGATCCAGGTGTTTGAATTATATTCCTCAGTTCTTTCTTGGGCCATGTATATCATTTTTCCAACTTGCTGTTGGCCACAGTTACATGTGTGATCTGGGAATCTGACAGATTCCATAATTAATTCTCCCCCAACACACAGGAGTTCTTACCAATGAGAAGAAAACTTGCTGATATCACCATGGTAGAACAGTACATAAGATACATAACCAACATCACAGTGGCATTTCACTTGAACATGAAAGCTTGTACCACTGTTGAAAACTATGTTTTCACCAGTTCGGAATCCCAAGAACACTTTTTTAATCACATACAACATGAAATTCTTCATTCTATAATAAAATACATTATTTATTATAGTTCATTTTATATATATAAAAGTAAGAATTGAGATAATTGGTATTGAAAGAAAGAGAGATAGATAGTTTGTGACTTACCTGAAATTGAAGCACAGTGTAGCCACATGGAACTGAAGGATGTTCTTCAAATTTTTGAAGGCTCTCAGCATCCTTCTTTAGGAAGGCCTGTGTATGGAATGGTGTAACAGTCCTTCCTGAATAAGGAGGCTGAGAGCCTCCAAAAATTTGAAGAACAACCTTCGGTTCCATGTGGCTACACCATGCTTCAATTTCAGGTCAGCCACAAACTATCTCTCTTTCCTTTCCATATCAATGATCTCAATTATTTTGACAATGGCATATCCTTACTCATATTTATATAAGTAATAATGTATATTAAAATAAGTTTTTACAAAGCCATACTCATTCTGCATGGTTGTCTTAAATTTAAAAGGTAAAGTGTCACATGTATTTCTGTTTAAAGTTGGATAAAGAGTATATTGAGACATATTGCATAAGATATAGATTATATAAATAAGTGCATGTTCACTGCTTCAAAATGATAAATATGTGCGATATTATTTACTTGACGATCAACTCTTTGCATAAACAGTTTTACAGTGACTTTTTGTTTGATGCTATAATTTAGATAAATTATAATCCAACTACAATATTTTAATTGATAAACATGTATTAATTGTATGCATCTTATCTTAATGAACTGAAGAAACTAAGTATAACATGCTTTTTATTAAAACTAAAATATTAGGTATATTTTCCCTTACTGAACATAATATAGTCACAACTATATACATGTTTAATAAAACAAATACAAATTTCGATATATACAAGACAAAAAAAGATTTGATTATAAATTTATTTAAAAACTTGTCAATCTTGTTCCAGGGACCCAAGGGAGAAGAAAATGGACAATCTTAATTATCCGTATCTTCAGCTCAGCACTTGACAATTTAAGGAACAACTAGTAAATGGTATCACTGTTCTCTCATAGTTCTGAGGTTAGAAAAGTTGGAAGGTAAAAATTTCCATTTCTTTTCCAGTGAACCATGATAAAGCAACATAAATTATCTACTGCGGTAGGTCAATCCAATTAGTTCTCTTGGTTTGTTATTGTTTTCATTATGATGGGACAGAAATAAAATAACGTGTAATCATGATAATAAATTATTCATAACTAATGTTAATATTTGAAGATTTGTTGTTAAGAAGAAAAGTAATTTAATATCAAGGCCTCTAAATAATGCTCTCACAAAAAAAGAAAAATGAATGCTTTGTATAAATTATTTATTTCAAATAAATGTAAATTTTATATGTTTAGAATCTAAGAATTTTACAAATATTTTTATACAGTTTAAATATATTATTGGAGTACATTTTATTACACCTTACATACGTTCCAGTTAATATATAATACAGATTATCTAATATTTACACTGTCTGAACAATTTAATTTGCTAAAATTTAATATTTTAAACGATGTCACATTATCCCAAGAAAAATCTTTTGTATATGCCTCATATTTTAAATTAAATAATTGTATCTAAATGTGTAATACATAATAAAAATAATAATAATTTAAAACTAGATGATACCATACATGGTAATGTTTATGTGAAGAAAGACTGCTGGATACATATTAGCATACAACACAAATTTCGATACTATTAATTTCAACCATATAAAATATAAATGTGTATATGATTATAAAACATTTATAAAATAATGTGTGTTTTATAAACTAATTATTATTTGAGGTAGAATTTTAGCATAAGTGAACATTATATTTTATACATTTTCTCTTTTTTACAAAATGTGGTACATAGATTGTGGAGCAAACTCTAGAGGCCTTGATTAGAATGTTTGAAACCAAAGGTGCCCTAAATGTTATGTTTTAGATTACTTATTAAAAGTAGTTAAAATAAGTGTATTCTATTGATTTAAATAATGATGGTTTAGAATAATGTTGACTCTGTACTCATTGTCCGGCTGTCAATGTGCAGATAGAAATCTTGCTGTAGGCTACAATCATCATAGATAGGGATTTATCATTAGAATGATGCAGGTGAAAATCAATGTTAGTTAAAATAGGTTTGTTTTAATAGAGAAAAATTTTTTGTTTCATCGGATGTATTTCTTATTCATAGCAATAACCAAATACTTGAAATGCTGCATCCATAAAAAAATTGATGGAAGGAAAAGAGAAGAAACTATTGAAGAGCATATCAGCAATTCATATCAAATATCTTTACAACATCCCTCTTCTCCTTCTATCAGCACAATTACTCTTAGAAATAAATTTTTAAAGATTGTAGTTTGAAATCCATAATCTTGTGGACATTAGTTATGGCAATTTGCCAAATTTTCTGGGGTAAATTGTGAAACATACTTTATATATAAATATATATGGTAGCATAATTATTTGTATATATCTCAAGTAGTTACTTTGAATGAGTGTAATTGTATTATATATTACAATGACTGTGACCACCTGTTTGTAGTTTATAGTTAGTTTGTGTAAACAATTGGGTATTTCAGACCAGTTAAGGAAAATAAGTGCTAAGCATTCTCCTGAATTCTTTTTCTAGAGACAAATGAATTTTTCTGATAGGTGGTCAAACAATGAAACACACATTTGAAATGGATTTGTGCCAGTGTTACAATGTACATAGCTAAATGAAATCAAACCAAAGTAGAGACTGAATGCTTCAATAGCTAGGGCAATCTGAAGACTCGATAAATGCCTGTTAAAGTGACAACTGGCAATCAAATTGTTGAATATCTCTTCAAAAGAAATAGAACCTTAAAATAGTAGTTGCTTTATGTGTAAGGTTGATGTGATATAAGATTAAATAATAATATTGTGAACACTTTGGTATTGCTAGGAAAGTGGAGAACACATTTTGACACTTTTTCCCAATTACCATCAAAGAGTACAAGATTTTAATCCGATAATATCTTGTTTTGCAAAAATCATTCCTACAAAATAAGTGATAAAATGTAATACAGAATTTAGCTCCAGTGGTTTGAAATGCTTTCTCCACATGACTAGCACATTTTGTAAACAGATTTATCAGATCTGTCGGCATTGTGTAGACACAAAATGTTTGTTCCTGTGTACATAGCAAGAGTTAATTTAATGCTGTGAGAACTTTCATAATTATTGTTGAGAGTTTATATAGATTTTAATGTTGTAATACAGTGTATTACAGCAATATTTTTAAACTTGAATGTGAAGTGAAATACAGTTGTTGATTCATATAAAGAATTTGAATTATCCCTAATACAATTCTCCAGAATATTAATTTGTAAAAGTGTCATATAAATTCTCAATATGTATATGGTCTCAGTGTTTGAAAATAATGCTTTGCTGTGAATTTTGGAATCTCTTCTATGTCCACTAGGTATTTAGCTTTGAACATTATGTATTAATTCTCTAAAAGTCTCTACACAATGTGACAGATCCATTCTGGTAACTTTCCGTCCATTATGTCTTTAGAGAGACAGAAACGCAGCTCAATGCTACAAGGGATGGGTGGGGGGTTAGGGAGGGGCACTAAGAAGTGCACAAGTAAACATATCAGCTTAAAAATACCTGTTATGCAATCCGAACCTTTGACTGTCATCATTCTTGTACATCTGTTTGTTTTAATACTGCAGTAGTATTTTAATAAAGATTATGAAATGCTCGTAAGAATTAAATGTGTGAGATTCTTAGAAGAAAACAGCTGTTTTATGGGGCTCAAAAGATAAAAAATCTGAAATATTAAAAAAAAATCATATATTGTATTTTTTTCATTATCTAATAATTTTAAGTTAAAATTGCAAATATTAAAATAATTTTTATAATACAAATTTTATACTTATATATTTCAGAAATGTAAAACAAAATATTAAATACAATGCAATAAGCCATACTATAATTATTTTGTAAAGCTTCATTTGACAAAACTATTGCATATGGAACACTGTTAATTAAAATAAAACCTCCACATATCAAATAAAGTGAAGTACATATATTTAACCTAAGAGTTATAGATAATTTAAATATGAAAGATATATATATATATATTTTTATATGTCAAAAATTGTTGCAAAAGATAGGATACATATTTAAATAATGAAAATACAGTCCTTATAAATGCAGGTATTTCACAGATTTATTCTTGATTGAGTGTCTCAAAACAAAATTATTAGTATGAAGTTTGAATATATTTTTTTCATCTATAGTGTTCATAGTTTTGAGCATTCATTCTTCTTTATAGAAGCAGTAACTTCTTAGCCTGTGTACCATTTTGCATACTTTTTAGTAAAAAATGTTATATTTTGACTTTTATTTAAAGTACCTATTGGTTTATATTGAACAATAATATAATTTGACTTTATGCATATGATGTATTACTGTATGGCTTATTGTGTTATTTTTATTATTGTTGTTAATATTAATAACTTCATTGGTATGCATGTAAGCATGAACATAATGGGTTTATATAATCAGGGCTGAATTTCTTGTTCTTTCTGGAACAAAAAGTTTCTAAGTGCTGCCTTAACCTGCTCGAGCTTTCAAGGCAACATAATATGTATGTGTATTAATGTATTCATGTGTATTATAGGTAATAGCTTGCTTAAGCTGATTCATTCCTCATTGTGCTGTGAAAGTGCTTTTCCAGAAGCTGACCAATTGTTTATAAAGTTGAATATTATTAATGTCTTTATTTAATGTCAACAAATTTAGTTTATAGATTAATATAAATTAAACATTCCATTACTTTATACTTAAATGATTACTTACAGTATTTTTGTGATCAAGTAGTATGAGTATGTTTTATTATCCACAGTACAATGGGCAAAGATATTATCTATCCTAACTCATCACTAAGAAAGTTTTCATTAATTCATTAAAAGACTATACTAGCATTTTTTTTATCAACTGTGCATTGAATACAAAATTACATATCTTAATTTTATAATATTTTAGTGTAACTATTAATGGTTCACTAATGAAAAACAATTAATTTAACGCCTTTGTCCTTATCTTCTAAATTTTCCCAATTTTTTATCCAAACCTTTTCCTTGTGCTAAAAAAAGCTAACTTGTAAAATTAGGAATGATTTCCAATTTGTTACATAAACTGCCTAATACGCTTTTGTGATGAGTTAAGATACAACTTGACTGAATTCTTCTAGTAGTGAAGTTCCCAGTGTTAAAGATACGAGTGCCTGTGCTTTGCTGCGAGATCTTTGAGCCCCAAGCTGTAGCATGTTGAGTGTCCTTGATATGTTTCCCAAAAATGTCAAGCGATAGTTGCAGCAGGAAACATGTGATATATACATATATATATAAAAATATATTTAAATGGGAAACTAGCCACTCTCGCCTTCTTTAATTAACCTGCTTTAGGTCATAGGTTAATAACACCACTTTCTAAACATATCAGATCTGTGCCCCTTTACAAAGTGACATTCTTAAATTTTAGCAAGTAATTGTTAAACAAAGCAAAGTTTGATATATATAAAGAAAGAATTTACAAATAAAACAAATCCTGTTTTGTGAAATATGGATTTTTGAATATTTCCTATGCGATAAATGTAATTATTACTATGTATTATTACTACTTATATTATATATTTATGGGTTTATAAGTTTGTTAATGAAAGTTTGGCATATACTGTTCAACAGTGCATGCATATATTTGTGTGTGTGTGTATAAAAATATTGCAATATTTTATTTTAACAAATTAAATTGTATGGTTACATATCTTTATAATTGATAATGAAATAATCTGAATTTCCTCTTTAGCATTATCAGATTCTTAATAAAAAAAATAGCCTTAGAAAATGAACACTGTATAAAAATATGAAAGAAATCTTGGAGAAATAATCTACATTGTCATTAAACATCCTCTAAATAGTGTGTTTAATTTTACATTTAGTACCTAACTCTTGTTGAGTGCAAACAAGGTAATGTTTGAGATCATCACCAAAGTAAATGAATCCATTCATTTTAGTAACTATCCAATTAGCTTTTAATTACCATTTTTAAGTTTAAAACTAGAATGTACACCTCATTAAAACTTAATATTCTGCTCTTCTTTAAAAGGAATACTTATGTATTTGGCATATTTCAGTGATCAAAACATTCCAAAAATTAAGTACATAGTTAGATCATTATACTGAATTTCATTATTCAAAATCAGTAAAACTTGAATCATTTAATGTTATGTTCACATAAATAATAAATTTGTTTATGTTTTTTATTATGTGATAATTAAATAAAATCCCAAAATGCATTAGTTATTGAAATAGAATGATCAAATAAAGAAAAAACAAAAGTGAAAACTAAAAATGTTGGAAATATTTTACCTCATAGTGGGCTATTGTGATCACTGATTTTTAATCACATATCAAAAGCATAATAATATTAGAATAATGAAATAAAAGGAAGATTTTATAAGATAATACATCATTTTCTTCATTTTAATTGATTTATGGATGCTTTGTGGATGATTCTATTCAGGTTATAAAATGTATCTATTTATGTGGCATTTGCATAGCACTAGTCAAATATACTTTGTTACCATATTTATATCATCCACAAAGAGTGTAAATGTTTAGAATCAGGTGATGCATTTCAAACAAATTGACTTATCTGTGAAGATTAGTCAAATATATATATATATATAAGTAAATATATATATAGCTATAAATTGTATAGGGTCCAAAAGGGAGGGAATAAATCTGTATATTAAAACAAGTTTCTGTGTAATTTTTTCAACCTCTGCTCATGTCATAAACAAATTCCTAACAATGCATAAGCCTCTCTTTCTATCAAGCAACCTAAAAAGAAGATTTTTTGCATTTATAACAAATAACTAAAATTAGTATCTCCTTTTTTTATTTTGTATAACTTTATTTCTATCCTGTTTGTAATGCAGATATCAGGAATTATGGGGACTTTAACCTAAATATAATCAAAAATATCTACTGACTTAATTAATTTAACTCCAAGTTTTTCATCAAGAAAAATTGAAAATTCAGAACAATATTTGATAGCCTGGCCTTACAAGAACCGTAACAGCCAATCCAATGCTTTAAACAGCGTGTAAGAGCCTTAATAACCATATAAATAGAAATTTCTTACTTTAATAAATAAATTTTCTATATTACAGTACCAACTAGAAACATAACACTTTTCTGGAGTTTTGATTATGACCAAATTATTTCAATTGAAGAAATGGAACTCTGTTGTTTTAGTATTACCAATGAATATTATAAAATACAAAGTTCAAAATATTTTATACATGCTTACAAAAGTCTGTAAGAAATATGAAAAAGACAATAATAATATTAATTTCATTTACCATGACTTTTGATAATATAATATAAGGCATAATAAAAATTACACTTACAGTAATTATGAATGGCTGTATGGATTGTTTTGAAAGTCCCTAATTAAGTTATCACAGGAAAAAGCTAAAATTTGGAATTTTTATCTTCCTTGGTCACTAGTAGGCATTTTCACAAGACAACATTCAAATCACGAAATTGTTTTTGTGTATTAAAACATTCAGAATTATTTTTCTCAATAAAAATTAATATTACAATGTATAGTATATTGAAAATAAAAGTTATGAATGTGTCCTTCACAATTAACTTTCCCATTACTCAAGTGGTAGGTTCTTCTAATAAGTTTCTCAAAACCTTTATATATTTTTATTGATTTTATGGCATTAATATTTCAATATATAAAAGGGAATTAAAGTAGGAATAACTGTCGTAAAACATTTATGCAAATAGATTTTATTTTCATTCACATAATACAGTAACTAATAAGTAAAATTACTTAAAAACTTATATCATTGTTAGAGGAAAAATGCATATTTTAACGTAAAATAATGTACAGAAAATGTTTTCATTTTGAAAAGTGCTATGAACCAGATAATTAGTTCAACCTGTAACTTTTATTATTTCAATGAAATACCTAGATTTTATAGACTAAAATATTGGTGTAAGTTATGAAGTACATTGACATTATGTAACATCCCAAGAAACAGCATAAACTTTACTTCTTAATATTAATCACATAGATTTGAAAACTGAAAGTGCACAATAAACTAATATTTGTACCAAAGCAAATAAAATAAGGAAACAGAGAAATGTGGTTGCTTACTTGAAATTGAATCTCAGCATCACCACTCAGGACAAGAGGTTAATCTTTACATTTTCAAAGGTGTTAGCCTCCTCCTTCAGAAAGAAAACACAACCCATGTGCCACTTGGCCATGGAGTGTAAATTATAAGAACTTCCTCCTGTCCTGAATGGTGATACTTTATTTCAGATATATATGTATAATATTGATTGATTGACAATTTCATATCCTTACTAATATTATATATATGATATTAGTATTTAACATTGTTAAAAATAATTGCAATATTGGTATGGAAAGGAAAGAGTGATAGCTTGTGGCTTACCTGAAAGTGAAGTGCAGTGTAGCCATAGGGAACTGAAGGTTCTTCTTCACATTTTCGAAGGCTAACAGCCTCCTTCTTCAGGAATGAGTGTTAAACCATTCAGTGCACTGGCCAGCTGCGGACTATATATATATATATATATATATATATATGCAGTCCACAGTCAGCCAGTGCACGGAATGGTGTAACACTCCTTCCTAAAGAAGGAGGCTGAGAGCCTCTGAATCTTTGAAGTAATAGCTTCGGTTCCTGATCTTCATTTTCAGGTAAGTCACAAGATATCTCTCTCACAATTATATATATATAAGGAAAGTGTGAAGAGGTCCAATTAAATAACACAGATAGGAAATATAAATAATCTAAATGTGTTATATATAATTAGATAGTATGGAGAGACACTGAAGTCAATTTACCTGGTCCAGCTGAGCTGAGGTGACAGAACAGTACCAATTTTCGAAGGCATGAGCCCCCTTCATCAGGAAGGAAGGACTTAACTGTGTGCAGGCTGGGCACAAATTATCAAGTTCGAACTAAGGTGCACTAGCTGTTAGACAGCAATAATTGACACCCAACAAAGCCAACAACTCAGTCTCTCTCCCGAGGAAAGGCCACAACAATGGAAAAATACATTCATACATATACACAAACACATTAGAATAGAAGGTAAAAAGTAAAGAAAATAAAAGAAAGAAAAAAGTAAAAGAATGAAAATAGGAAAAAGATTGAACAGTTCATTATAACAGTAATCATTATAATATTGACACAAGATTTCAACACATTATCAAATCCACCACCACAATGACCACTATAACAAATTTAGAGGTTGTCGAGTTCAGGAATTTGCCTAGACAGTAATATGTGCTTGAAGGAGAGTTCCCAAAGATGGAGTTCAGCATCTGATGAGTCGAGGTGTACAGCTTTAAGGAGGGTCAATGAATTGTTGGAGTTGTGAGTTTGGGCATGAGCAGCTATTGTAAATTGTATTTTGAATAGTATGACAGTGCTGCAGTGGTTTGAAACACATTCAGGGAGGGAACATTTGGTTTGACCAATATAGTAAGCTGAAAAGCTTTCTAGTAATCATTGTTATAATGATATGTTCAATCCTCTTCCTCTTCTCATTCTTTTAGTGTTTACTTCCTATCCTTTTACTTTTCCATTCTAATGTGATTGTTTGTTTGTATTGAATGTATGCATGTTTGCCTGTATATATTTGTCCATTATATTTCCATTGTAGTGACCTTTCCTTGAAAGAGAGAGACTAAGTTGTTGGGTGTCGATTGTTGCTTTCTAACAGCTGGTGCACCTTAGTTGAAATTCATCAATTCGTGCCCAGCCGACACATCATTCCAGACCTTCCTTTCTGAATTTGTACTATTCAGTCACCTTTGCTTGAATGGACCACCTGTTGATTTCTGGCAAGTCAACTTTGTTGACTCTCCTTCCTATCTAATTTGACCTTGTCACATTTTCCTTAAGTGTTATATTTACAATGTTAGGAACTAATTTGGTGATTTGGAGTCACATTCGATCTTATAGTGAGGAAGGATAGAAATAAATAGGATTATGCTTTTTATGTAAATTCGTATGCTCAAGCATAGAATTATGCATATGGTCGAAGCAGGGAGAAGGAAGAAAGAAGAAGAAAAGACTGAAAATACTTGACCTATGTAGGACTTGAACCTGCATGATCTTCTCATTACACAGACGCCTTAACCATCTCGACCATCAGGTCAAGTTCCTGACCAGGCAAATATAGACAGTCTTATTATGGACAAATAGTTTTATATATATATTGTACAGATTAAAAATATAAATAAAAATAAAATCAGAAAACAGACAAGAAAGTTGATGGAAAATTGAAACAAGAACATTTTAAAATTCAATTTAAAACATATGAAATATTAAACAGGATGTTTCATCCCAATATACCAGAAGACGATATGTCATGTTTAAAATTTATTATATTTTGAATTGAATATTAAATTTTTTCAGCAAAAAATTTGCTATTTTTATTATTTAATTTAAATATGAAGTCAGAATGTTATAATTGTGATATTTAGATATCACTATATAGAGTTCAATATATTTGCCAGTATATATATGATAAGAAAAAATCCTGACACAATAATGACATTTGTGGATCTGGAAAACGCTTATGATCATGGAATAAAAAAATATTTATTTTGAAGATGGAAGGATGGTCTACAATCTATGAACTCTAAGTAGTTTTAATATGCAGATAAGCCATATATTTGGTGTTTGTCAAGACTAGTTTATCACAAACATTAATTAATCTTGAATACTGAAGAAACACTGAATACGTATTAAAATGATTAAGCAAACTCCCGTTCAAGAAGTTTGGCTAAGGAAAACTAAATTTAAAATTAGTATTGAACCTTAATTATTTAATTAAGAAGAAAGATAGCCAATTCTGACAAAAAAAAAGAAGTTATAATATAAATACCACACAACATTTCTGTGATCCTTGTCCCTTTCCTCAGGTGCGAAGAAGAGCCTAGAACGACACAACTGCACTCGTCAGTTGACAAAACTCAAAAGCCGTCTGAATTGGCTATCTTTCTCATTAAAAGTTTTCATTCACCTGTAAATTTTTTCACCATAATTATTTAAATTATTTTCAATAAAAGGAAAAGTTAGAAGTTCAGCTCTTTAGTCAATAAATTGCAAATTATGGATAGTTCAAAAACATTAAAAAAGTAGAGAAGTTGCCAAATTGAATAAAGACAGTATACAAATGATTAATACGGAACGTAGGTTTTCCTGGAGTAGTTGCTGGATGATGTTATATATGATTATTTAGAATAGAAATATGAATGGTAGGAAAACTAAAATTTAAATGTGATGTTATATAAGAATTTTGTAGATTTAATTGATATTATTGAGATCTTTTTTTTTGTATGAAAAATGCAAGACTAATTAGATATATACATAAGCATATAGTAAGCACTGTAACAGTAGTAGTAAGGGAAATAAATTAGACAAAACAGGATGAGAGATACAACAAGACTATGAAATGAAGAGGTTGAATGAGAGAACAAGATGCCATAGTCATATGACAAATAAAGATAAAGGATAATATTAATATAGCAGAATAAAAACAGCCAAAGTTTTCTTTGTTTTGAAGAAATTTTCAATCATATTAGATTGAATTGTGTGTAATACTCCATAAAATTACATTTGTATTAAGTCCTACATAACTTCAAGTACTAAGGTATGTGTAAATGCATTTTCCCCAACCCCCCACCCCCCAAAAAAAACCCACACCAGACACTTTTGCCACTGAAGTACCAAACAGGGTGAATATAGACAGTCTTATTAGGTGTAAAGGAGGAATGGATATATTTCAGGGAGTGATATAGCTCATACAACTTTATTGCCAATTCATAGAAAATTTTAACTTAAACTGGTTACAGAAATTATAATATCATATCTTTGCTAAAACAGCCACAGTATAGTACAAGCTCATGACATCTTAAGGTGTATATTTCCGAAAAAGAAAAGATGAACAGTAGTCCTATTTTAAAATGTTGACAACTATAATTGTATAATCTCATCCCAAAGAAGGTTAAGTTTTAATGAAAATAACAATTGGTAAAGTTGCCACTATTATCACTCAATAGACATTTTAAAGCTACAAATTATTGTGAAAGAAGAAAATTAGATATTCCACAACAAATTGTTTGAAAGTTCTTATTGAAGAATTCAAGTTGAACTGCCATAAATATCATGTGTCAAACAGTGATGTTCTAATATAACATTAGCTTGTTTGTGTCCTGTCTCATATGCACCATGAGTTGTAGAGAAGTGATTATCATGAGTGGCTTCTCCAGCAAACAGTAAGGTTGGATGCTGTAAAATATTCACATTTTAAGTTCAATACTACACAAGTAAACTAAGATAATTTACAAGAAGAAAGATAGTCAAATTCAGACATTTCTGAATTCGGCTATCTTTCTTAGTATCAATTTTCAATCAGACTTTTTTTTTTCCTTTTTAAGATAATTTATCACAATTTAATTTATGTTGTTATCACAAGTGTATTTGTTATCAATTCTTTGACATTAGCAGCTATCACACCTAATTAACTTTAAAGCATCATAATACTTATTTGGGCTTATCTCACAATAACATTAACATTAGCATTTTGAAAACACATTTGTTTTTTTTAAAAAAAAACAATAGCAACCATGCTAAAACATTTACTTATTACTCTATAAGTACTAAGATTATAATGAAGATACATTTTAAAAGTTGTAACAACATATATATTCAATTCTAAATAAAACATCACCTGGTTACATTTCCCATTGCATAATTTTGTAAATACAGGTTCAGAAAGAATGGAGGGTCCAGAACCTGACATGTCACATGCTCCAGAAATGTTGCAATAACCACCACAAATGTAGGGATTTTTGTGCCATTTAGACCTAAAGAATAGAAAATAAATAAAATACTTCAAATGTTAACTGCTGTAGAAAAAACAAATAATTTTTTAGATATACCTACCTTATAGCAGAACAAGGCAAAGGAATTGCTGTTGTAGGCAAGCATGCCCTTAGAACTTCAGTACAGTGGCTTGCAACTTCTTCTTCTGACAATTCTTCCATTACTTCTGCTCCTTTACCTCCAATCCAACCAAGTAATACAGAACTATGGTTGTCCAAAACATCAAAACCTGTTAGATCACTCGTCCAAGATAAGTGCTGCCAAGAAATGTATATATTAAAAAATTAAGATCTACTTTCTCATGGTTTGAGTGACAACATTCAGCACATTTATAGTTAACATAAATGATGCAAATTGACAGCGTAACTTTTTTCTTTATAAGCTTGTTTCCAAAATAAGTAGCTTAAAGTGACTTTGTATCATACTGATATTAAGGTATATTTATTCTATATGCTAATGAAAAAATATTTAATTTGAGTAATAAATTTCAAAATAAAAATTATAAGATACTTTATGTACACAAGAATCATTAGAATGAGCATAATTGGAAAGTTAAGTCAAGAGGTGTGAAAGACAAGTTATTCACAGAAAAAATGCAAAATAAATTGACAGTATTGGGAAAAAAATGAAAATAATTGTTGTTGTGATGCAAGTAATAGTAAATTTAGTTTAGCTCAAATAGTTAATATAGAGCTTAAATTAAATGTTAATAAATAGAAAGTTATAAAATAATTTTAAAAATCTATTATTATATTGAGAACATCACAAAATCAAAAGTTACATTCATACTGTACTTTATTTATAAAGGCTATATGTACAAACATCTTGCAATACCTTGTTTCTTTGGTGAAAAGAATTACTTTCTGACCATAATAGCTGAAACCCTTTTATTTCTGGTGACCACCAAGGACATTCATAGCATAAAAATATTTTATTTATTGTTGAAAATCCCATTTCTTCAATTGTCTGTAAACAATACAATAAAAAATAGTATTAAAATATATCAAATTAAGCAATAAAGAATTCCCTGGAGAATCTTAGGTAATATTGTAGGTCTCAGAATTAGTAAACAAAAAAATAATAGATACCTTGAAGGTAAAATTATTTAGAAGAGTGCTGTGAGTAATCTATTTAAGGTTATTTGTAAAATGTATTCTAATGTGAGAACTCTTAGATGAACTCTTAGTACAATTTCAAGGCTGCTTCAAAACTGCAAAAATTAGCAGAATCTTCAACTGAAAACTTTAAAAATCCAAAGCTATATAAGATACAGATTTTATACACCACATTATTATGATTTATAAGAATTGTTAGAGGGAGGGAAAGTTTTAAATGTAAATATATGTATTCCTTGGTTTTAAATACCTGTATAATATTAGAAGGTAAAGTTGGCTGGAAAATACTTTCATGATTCTTCTTTAAAAAGCCCAAAGAAGCAGTTACAATAACATATTTAGCATAATAAAGTTCTCCATTAGCACATTCAATTTCTACAGGAAAATTATTTTCATGACAATTTAAAATCTGGTTTAAAGTACTATTATGAGTAATTTTGTCACTTATTGAAGACAAATTTGTGTTGGTTGATGTACAACACTTACTATTTGAACTTGTTTCACAAGTACAACTGGAGTTAAAAGAAATATCACTTATTTTACAATCATTTTTCCACTTCACTTTCACCACTGGTTTATTTAATTTAACTGAATTTTCTGGCAACTGTTTGATGATTTCTGTAATTAATGTACTGTAACCATCCTTAAAATTAACATAGTCTTCACCTCCACAAAACTTATATTTGCCCCATGCCTTAGCTGACAAAGATTCCAGTATGGTGCAGGAATTATCAATTATCTGAAATCTTAAATACATTTTATTAAAACAGTTGATTTTAAAAATTTACAGAAAATAACATTTATTATATATAACTACTAATTAATTTAAACATTGGCCGAAAAGTTCAAAATTTAAAAAATGAAAACAAATAGTTGGGCTCTTTAATTACACAAAATCATCATTTAAATTTGTAATAATGCAAATTTGGAAGGTAAATTAATTTTTACCTTTTATGCCAATCAAACAACTGTTGTTTCACTTCCCTATTTTCATGTGTATCATTTGTGCATTGATCCAAGTATTCTGAAAACTTCTTTTCAAGATGCTCACCAACAGAATGAGGAAATATGCTTCTTTCAACAAAATTTTCACACTCTTGCAGAATATGTGATACAACTTTGTCAACTTCAAATACAATTGATGGATCAACCACAAAACCATCATCTCGTACATATGATCCTAATAACAAACCAATTATTGAAGGTCATAATAAATACGTAATTTCCTTCTAAATATATTTATATAATTATAAATATAAATATCACCTTCTCTAAAAGAGGCTTATTACTCCAAATGCAAATTGAGGTGAAATGCCATAGTTCAGTGTTACAAACTAGCTTTTGGGTGACAGTGAGTTAAAATGACAAAATATGAAAATCAGCAAGATACTTCAAATAACAGACTTTAAAATATGGAGAACTCTTAGATTCATTAATAAAAGTCAGATGTGAGTCATTAAAGTCTTCCATATAATGGAAATTACTAAACTTTTTGTCATAGCCTTTAATTATAAATACTTTAGTGTGTATAATTTATTTGAATAAACTTATGAAAATGATCAAGTTGTTATCAGAAAATCCTGTGTTCCTTAGACATCAAGAAAATTTAATTAGTTTGCATTGTACGATTTCACATTTCTTACATTCGATTTATTCTAATGATAAATTAATCAAAGTTTATAGTAAGTATATTGATGCACATGTCTGATAAACTACTAAAAATAGTAGGGAATAGTAATACAATCACAGAGAATATATAAATAAATATAATTAAAACTCTTGTATGCATTTACACTGTGGTATGAAGAGAAATTATTATGGAATAGAATAAAATTGAGTACTGCTATTTATAAATTTTTATGAGTATAATTACATAACATTATTAATAAAAACTTTACCTAAACCTTCAGCGGACACATTGTCGGACAAAAGAGCATTTTGTTTAGCAATTCTGAACACATCATTATTTTGTCCATGTATCCATTGAGCACCCGCTTCCACCCATTCTTTATTATGAGAAATGGACAAAATTCTTCCACCTGGATAGTCTTGAGCTGGCATTAAAATGGTGTATTAGCAAACAGATATTAATTAAAGACTTGTACAACTTATATTATATGTATATTTTGTTAGATTTTATTTTTAAATTGGCTACTATTCAGTCTATACTATTAAAAACTATTATTCTAATTTCATTTACATAAAATAAAACTTCAAATTGTATATTATAAAAAAGATTAGCATAAAATTAATCAATTAATTATCAAGGCAACAAAAGTATTGTAAACTAAACTTTGGGTTATCTATTTCACTATCTAAAATTTATCAAACTGATGACTCAGAGGGGGAAAAGTTAACCACATTCATATTAATCTATAATAATTCCATTTAAAGCCTAATTTCAACACATATAACAAATAGTTTGATTAAAGTTAATAATGTGTTCTTCTGCAATTATGTGACTTACAAGAAAATCATGTTTATTTAAACTAACTCTATGGATATGAATTCTTCTGGTTCAATAAATTGAAAATCATAGAAATATTCTCTTTTGTAAATGCCTATTCAGTTACAATAGTACAAGTTCATGATTAGAAATGTCAATATTTAAGAGACCTTCGTTCATTAATTCCATCCTTCCTTGGTTTGCATATTTGTTGTTTCAATTTGGTTATAAATAGATGTTTTAAAAATCACAGTAAAAAACATTAAAAATGAATGATAGAATATAAGAAATCCTTGGACTTATTGAATGTTCTAAAAGATGTAATATTCATATATAAGAATACCTTAATATTATCTGAAGTTATAGGTCATGCATTACCTTCCAAAACCAGGACATCCTTTCTTCCATTTTCTATTAACGTTTTTGCTGCTGCTAAGCCTGAAATACCAGCTCCTATAATAATGACCGTATGACTTTCACATAGTTTTGAGGTAGGAACTTGCATTTGACTGAAGCTGAAAGAAATTTGAGTGTATTTAACAAGTGAAATACAATTTTTGAAAATAAGAACAAATTTACAACGCAGGTAATTCAATTTTTTGCATAAGATACTAATTACAATTTTTAAAAAGAGAGAAATAGTTTAAAGAATTGTTATGGAAAGGAAAGAGAGAAAGTTGGCTGTGTTACTCCCGAAGGAGGTTAATGCCTCTGAAAATTTGAAGTACTTGCTACTGTCCTGAATGGTGAAAAGTGAATTCAGGTGCTACTGGTTAGATACAACATTGTATTTTTGTTAGAAAAATTATTCCTGAAAGTTTTGGAAGTTCTTAAAAATAAAATTAATTTTATAGTAATGAAAATATAATGCGTGTGTTTTAAAATATAATAATTAGATAAAATGGTCAAATGACAGACAAAATGAAGTGATGATAAAAATATCTCCCATTGTTTCTGGAAATTTTGATCCTTTCATCAGGTGATAAATAATACAACACAATTGCACAATCCAGGTGATGAAATTGTGAATTTCCAGAAATGTTTTGTGGTATTTATATCATCACTTCATTTTGTCTGTCATTTGGCTATTTTATTTAATTATTAAATTTTATAAAGGTAAAAAATTTTCATTTAAGTGTAGGAAAAGTGAATTGTATTTAAGGAGCTATATTTTCATTTTGGGACTTGCAACAAAACAAGTAAGATATCAAAAGCAAATGAAACAATATTTGAGCTTTTAACACTGAATTTGATCAATAGTAGAGATTATAAAATTGATCTCATAGGCTAGGTAATTGGAATAGTTAAAAAAATTCTAGTACTGAGAGAATTTAAAGACCTTTTGATACATATTTTTATCTAACAAATGGTGCAATCATTTTTCCAAAAACAGATAAATAACTGCTGCTCTAGATTATAAATAATCCTGAAAATTGTCAAAATTTATGTTCTATTAGTCCACATTTATTCTTTCACTCCTTATTTTACATCATCTGTATCAATTGTCCTTAGAAGTATCAATATTCATTTTATATAAAGGATCTAACAATAAGTGTGTCAAAATTTTTAACAGTCACATTGACAACACTACCTGAAATCATATCATCTGAATGATGATATTTTCTAAAAGCAAGGGCTAAAGAATTTTTATATGTAATAAAAATATATTGATTATTACCTTTCATTTTTATTGAGTCACATTTTGAAGTTCAGAAGAATATACACTCTTATTTGTTGAACCTGTATATATTGAAAGGAGAACACAAAGAACGTTTATTTGACGAGTGTTCCTACACTGGAGTATATTCAAAACTTGTATAACAATTATTAGTCTGACAGGGCTGGTGGACCATTCTCAAAGTTGTTTATTAGCAAATCAGTGGAAACATTTTTACCAGACTCTGATGTCAAAACCCAGTAAATTTTAAATTGAAGATACAAATTTAAACTTATACAGGAAGAGGCAAATAAAAAAGAAAAATATTTACACCTATTAGTTCCATCACATCTATTATAATAATTATTCATTTATTTAAAACTGGTCATCACAGAATTGAGTGTACTATATAGAGAAGTCAGTGTGCAGTTAGCTAATTTGATGAAAATTTAATTTCGCTGCAATTCACTACATTTAAATAAGTCACTTTCAATTTTTTTATATAATGATGAATATTGGGAGAGGAGGAGGAAATAAAGAGTAAGTGATAGAGAGGGGGTAACCATTATTGAATATTCAATCACATTTATCACATGCATCAATTATACCCATATGCCAGATATGTTAAATGTTTGACAATAATATTTTCATAAGCATAAGAGTAGGGTAAGGAAGAAGTGACCAATATTCTAATACTATGGAGGTTTTTAGACTATTGCACTCATCTCAGATGGAGACTATTCAAGTAGAATAGGAAGAGTTTTCAGCTTTACAACTATGGTTCCAACTGAGAACCCCTTCTACAATACATATACTAGTAAATCCTTTAGAAACTAACATTCGGGGTAAGTCTGAATAATATAAGCCTTCAATCCATTGAAGCATTATTGTAAATAATAGGCCGAACCTGGCTCAAAAGTTAATTGATTTTATAAATAAGACTCACATTTTTTCTGAATATTGATAGTTTATTTTTCAAGCACACATTTGTGTACATAATTCATTACATTTTACTTATTAATTACGGTTCTTTTAAATGTTTTTATGATAATGAATCATGTTCAACTTATAACTATATAATAATAATAATAATAATAATAATAATTAAAGTTAAAAAATAAGGCACTTCATATACCTCATAAACACACCAGAAAACTGCCCATTTGTAAATAAAATGAATCCTTATACAGAAATTCACCAGCTACCCTTCAACATTTCTATTCAGATGGAATATATTATTTTGAAATTTTTCTATACATCACACTTAGTAAATGTAAAAGTACATGTTATATTTAACAAATCCAAACATTCATATACATGCATGGAACATAAGCAAAACTTATAATACAGTTTGAGTCAAAATGTAATTTGAAATGATATACATAATTACCAAAGATTACTTCACTGTGCATCAGCTAGTAATAGTTTATTTTTGTTACTTTTAAGCCTACATTTCAGATTAATCACAAATGATGTACACATCAACATAGGTGCCTATTATAAGCCTTATAATTAAAAAATATTAGTGCTAAAAAAAGAAAATTATAAAGAATGGTTTTAAGGATTCTTTGCCTGTTTTCCATCTAGATACGATACAATAAAATCAAATTTCCATAATATTCATAATACATCAATTCAAAATACAACTAAATTTAACATATACTTACCAATTACAAAAATATGAATAAATCGCCATTTTTTATGACTAAAATTAAACCTAATATATACAAAATTACAATATGGTAAGCAAATTCCTACAAATAATGCAACATCTGGTATTCATTACTAACAAATACTCTTTCAGTGGTAAATACATAACAACAAATATACCTTTTTCAAAACAAATATAAATAAATCAATATTCCATATGAATATAAAAATCTCTATAATACAATACCATTCAAATGATTAATTTTAAATATAATGGCATATAATTACAAATAACAACTGCAAAATTAATATAATAAAGTATATAAAAGAATCATGTACAAATTGTAACACTATACTGTCTGATGTTTGCTGCCTCATGTAAGCCATCCATGTAAATCACAGACTTGATTTTGGAATCAACCTAAAGTGAAATCAATCTGTCAAAAACAACATGCCAAGAAGAAGTAACTTATAGAAAATATATATATATTAATTGTTTATGGGCTACCAGCCGTGCGGCAGTCAAAACTCCGCAGTCCGCAGCCGGACGGGTGCACGGAATGGTGTAACACTCCTTCCTGAAGGAGGAGGCTGAGAGCCTCTGAAAATTTGAAGAACAACCGTCAGTTCCTTATGGTGACACCGCACTTCACTTTCAGGTAAGCCACAACCTATCTCTCTTTCCTTTCCATACCAATATTGCAATTATTTTTGACTATTTCACATCCTTACTAATATCTTTTATATATATATTTGCCATTATTCATATGGAAAGGAAAGAGAGATAGCTTCTGACTTACCTGAAAGTGAAGTGTGGTGTAGCCATAGGGAACCGAAGGTACTTTTTCAAATTTTCGGAGGCTCTCATCCTCCTTCTTCCTTTCCATATCAATATCGTAATTATTTTTGACAATGTCATATTCTTTTATTAATATTAGGAGGACCCATTAAGGAATTGGAACTAATTTGGTGACAAAGTCACATTCAAACTTGGATAGTGAGGAATGATAGAAATAAATACATGGGTTCAAATCATGCCTGGGTCAAATATTTTCAGTCTTTCCTTCTTCTTCCTTCCTTCCCTCAGCTTTTCTATGTACATAATTCTTCGCCTGAGCATATGAATTCACATAAAGCGTAATCCTCCTATTTCTCCTATTTATTTATATCCTTCCTCACTATCCAAGTTTGAATGCGACTTTGTCACCAAACTATATATATATATATAGAAAGTCAGGATAATGAAATTGAATTATTCATTCAGTGCATGAAAAGCAGTTGTCATTTCCTTTCATAGTAGTAAAAATTATTGTAGAATAACTTTATGAAAACTGGAAAAGGGTAGCAGGCAAAAAACATTAGTCACAAGTCTTTTACACAAGTAATCCAGAAAATTATGGAAACATACTACTTTATATAATTAATGTAAAATATTTTTAATTTATTACCTCATATTTATTAGCCTGTGAGCTTCTCTCCACCCGCTTTCAATAGCCCCATGAACTGTAGAATAATAGTGGTCATGTGTTGCCTCACCAGCAAACATTACCACCTTCATAACACAATATGTTTATCATCTCAATGCTAATACTTGACAAATCATAACAAAAAATATATCTAATGGCACACAATATGAAAGAAATACTTGAAACTAATACACAGTGTTTATTATTTTACTTGTATGAATGATATATTTTGGTTTAATAGAATAACTAGTAATTAATAACACAATTCTTCACATGCTAGAATAATTTTATAATAAATAATTATTTGCTCATATTAATTAACAGTAACAATAAACTAGGCAATACTATTCTTAGCTATAAAAGCAAAGTTAAATGAAATACAGCATTCATAAATACTTTATAATTATACTGAGTCAATAATAGTCATTTTAACCACAACATGTACAAACTGCACATTAAAAATTTATGGTAATCTACATTTTCATACAATAAATTATAACTGAACTGAATTGAAATTTTCCACTTGAAGAGTTCCAAATAAGGGATGAAATGTTGTGTTTGTTAAATAGAAATGTTTTAAATTTAATAATAATTTTTTCTAATGTTTTTCACATTAATTGAAAAATACTTAAATTATTTTACCTGCTTTCCAGAAGAATTGGTTACTGGCTCAGCCAAAACTGCTGCACTGGTACCTAATCGCTCAGTGTCCATAGAACGGAAACTGTAAGACCCACGAAAGTGAGCATTTTTTGACCATGTTGACCTAAAACAATAAAATTATTCTATGGAAATCTGTGAGAAATTAATCAATTTAAGATTTATTACATTACCTTTTAATTGCTTCTGGTTGTGGAATTTTAAACTTTTCCCCAACAAATCTCTTCAGTAGTGCAATGCAGCTTTCACAAACTTCTGAATCTGTCATCAATTCCATCTGACGAGCCTTTGGTCCAACAATCCAACCACAAAGAAGTGTTGGTGCTCCTTCAACTTCATAAAAACCAAATACTTCATCAATCCACTCAGCCTAAAAGAATGTGTAGTTTATAATATTAACAAATAGAATTTATCAAATAACAAATTTGCAAACTTATGTATTCAATATTTTCAATAATATACACAGATATTGAAGGGGAGGATGGATGGGGAGGAGAGGGGAGGAAGAGTGAGAAAGAGGATGTTAGGTAAGGACAGGTAAAAGGGAGATGAGGGAGAGAAATAAAGCTAAATATATAGAGGATAATGTGACAAAGTAAAGAAAACTGATCTGGCGAAGAATGACAGAGAGACTGGTATGGATTTCTTTAGCATGAAACACACATACAGTATATTTGAGCCTTTAATAAGGATTATTAGAAATGATAGTAACTAAAATTATTATAATAGAAGTAAACATCCAGAATTTCCGAACTGGATAGTTTCAAAAAAGATATATTTTATGTTGTGGTCATAATTTCTAAATTCTACAAAAATTTAACAAGCAATTACACATGTATTCTAAAGCAACTTGTGGATTAAAAAACATAAAATATTAAAACGTAAGATTTCTCTAGCTGTGTCTGCACTTACATTAGATGAAAGCTTCTGATAAAGTGGAAAAGGTATGTTCACTCATCAAGTTAATGCTCATTAGTGGGGGTACAATCTATTGCTATATATCTTTCCAACATACTGGGCCATGATTATTTTCAAACAATGACAGTGGTTCCTAGTCTGTTTACCACAGATCCTGAGTGTGCTACCTTAATGTTTTGGCTATTCAGGGATTAGAAATAAACAAACTACAACAACCATATTGGCTTAAAATGTTTTTGTAAAAAACATTATTTCCTATGCTGTGAGATAGTGTTAATTCAGTTGTCATTTGTCTTAAGAAGCTCAGGAAATTTATATTAGCGAATAAAAAGTGAATATGTAATGTTCTCTGAGTGCAAACATGCCAAATAAATATTTTTGAATTAGGTGCAACATTTAGGAAATAACAACACTTGTTACACTGTTTTGTGTAACTCACTGCCACACAACATTCCAAATCTATAATCAGACACAATCAATGCCATTGTATTGTTGTGGAAAATGTTGCAAATGTCGTGCATGTTCTGCCCCAAGTGACAGTAATAATGTGATCTATAATTAATACAATTAACACAAGAACAGAAAATATAATTATTTGTTGAAAAGTGTGATAAACAGGTACTGAACCCCCATGTATTTTATTTGACACTATTGTTTCATAGTCAGCCCTTCTGCGATTCATTACCATACATTTTTGAACTCAGAAGAGACATATTTCTTCAGGAAATATGAAAATAACTTTTTTGTCAATAGATTTATTGATTAATCTAACCTCTCTAATTAATATTTTTGAAAGATTCAATATATTTTACACCACTGAAACATAATGAATATTTTTTTTATCTTTCAAGCAAATTTGAAGGCTTTAAAAAAACTCTTTTTGTGACAAAAATAATAATGTAACAGAAAATTATCCAACATTTTTCTTCTTTGAATAAATGACTTGAAAAACACCAAACCCTTCTAATAGAATACTATTATAGTGACACATCATAATCATAGCATAAAAGCTATTATAATGACATACTTATTAACATTACAGAAATATATTATATAAAGATTAAATCAAACCATTGGAGTGGATTAGTGATCTTCAAGGTGGACACTCCCCAGTGTTTAACAATAAGGAGATAATTAATAATAGATGTGGAAATCAAGAATTTAGTGCCATTGTAATGTGTTCACCTACCGATGTAGGTTGAAGGAGATCTGTTGCAATGAAATTAAGGGTTCTGAGTCAGCAGATTCATGCCTGTTCAACCTGGCCAACATCAATTGGAGTTGACTGCTTATTTGGGACTTAGAAAGGAAATGAGATATAGGGATGATCTTGAATGCTTAATGGTGTAGACAAGTTGAGAAAAGAGAGTAGTATGGAGGATGGATTCGCCTGAGGCTGATCAGGGAAGAATCAGAGGTTAGTTGGTTTTGCCAGTCAAGACACAGATGTAAAGTTAAACAGTAGTGTATTTGCAGTTAATATATACCAGCTATAAGTGGTGAAGAAAGGAGAAAATGGAAAGAAAGGCAATTAGGGATAGAACCTAATTGGATGCATGTCCCTTCAACAGCGAAGGCAGATGTCTGTCGAGACTTTTGTGCCCAGTGCTTATAAAGGGATTACATGGTATCCAAGTTCTATAAACTAGTTCATCTGCATTTGCACATGCTGGCATAAAACCTTATTGAGGACAAATTTCAAGTGTCCCGCTTATGTCCACAGAGAGTTTAGTCAAAACACAGAAATAAGGACATACTTACAAAATTGTTACACTTTTGGTGTCAAAATTAAGACGACTTCCAGGTGAACAGCTAGAAGTATAAAGTACTTTGATTATGTACACTACCTCTCATCTTTGTTAATGCGGTTTTCTGCTGTAGATGTAATAAAATCTAAGTATGAAGTGAAACTCAACATCAAAAAAAGAAGTAAGCATTGTAATATGTAAAATAGCATCAAGAAACCTGATACTTCTCAATAGGACCCAAATGTATTATTCCCAGTTGTTATTAATAATTTTTTGTTTTGTTTTAAAGTATCATATTTTTATTTATATAACATATGTATTTCCAGTGTAGGTGAAATGATTATTTATTTTTGTGTATGTTTGTGATAAACTGTGGAAATTAAGATAATGGACCATTCATTTATAAACATTAAAATGTTGGTTATTATTTTAATTTTAATCACTTTCATATCTTCATGTTACTGAACATTTCTTTGCTCAACCAAATACAAGAATCAGATCATACTCTACTTATACAATTATCTCTGTCATGCATGTTCTTGCAGTATATGATCAATGCGGAAATGGAGCCAAAATTCATAGATAATTTGGGTACTACTGTTATACATAAGAGGACAGGGCAGGAGCTTTGAGTCACTTTCTGTCAAGAACACAGTGGATCACAAATGAAAACTATTAATAAGACTGATCACAATCCTAAACTCAGTAACCTGTCTGGAATATTATTTCAGAATCATTTTCTTGTTTTCAGAACTTGAGGCCAATCAAAGTTTTTTGAAAAAAGATAAGTTTTTGACATTGAAGAACTGCCATGCATCAATCAAGTTTTCTGTTTTCCCATTTAAATAAAATGAAAATCTTAATGTCAGACCAAACTGATGAAATTATTGTGTTCACTGTATGTTTATTCTTATGCAAATTCTTAACTACAACTTGTCTCAAATAAAACCATCAAATTATTAATAAAACATTTAACTGCTGATAAATAGTTTGTATTATAATAAACATATAATTTTCTAATAAACTGTGTACATACATGAGATTTTGATTTTTGATGTTCCTTCAAATCTTCTGGAGTCCAAAGAAGAGAAAATCCATGACAGTCTTCAGGCCACCAACGGTAGGAAAATTTAAGGTATATTTTATCTACAGTACCAATTCCCAAACCCTGAAAATGAGTTAACCATCACAATATGTGACACACAACAAAAATAAAGATAAAATATAAATTTACTTATAGAATAAAATAATCTCTATTAAGGACATGAATCAAATGCAATAATTATACATTACCTAGCTACATGTACATATAATACAGTTATATTTCAAAATGTAAGTAATTTATTTATAATATCCAAACTGTATTTACTGATTTGTAAAAATCATTCAAAAATTAATATCAATGCCTTATTCATGTAAATAAAATATTACTTATTGATTAATATAACACCAAAAAACCAAAAACATTCAATTGCATAACATTAAATTTTAGAGGTTTTCTTTTCATAAAAATAACACTCACTCTTATTGCATCATTCTTACAGGGTGGTAATACAGGTTTAAACATAGTGAGCATTTGTTCTTTTAATACCCCTAATGATACTGTCAGTAATACATGATCTGCAATAAACGTGGAGCCATCAGCACACTTAACACAAACTTTTCCATTTTTATTTACTGGCATTCCATCCCAAATAATTTCACAAACTTCTTTATTAAGATGTAATCTTTCTTTTAAAGGTAACTCTTTATCAGGTTCAGGATACTTTCTCTGCAAAAGAAATATAAATGTTCAAAAATCTATTAAACAATTATTGTATTTAAAATACTCAATAAGTTTAATGCAGACTATAATATTTAGTATACACAATTAAATACATTTTATAGTTCTACATTTGCATATTTTGTTTTATCAATAAATACAATAATTATACATTACCTAACTACATGTACACATAACATAGTCATATTTAAAATTTAATTAATTTATTATACGATACCCAAACTGTCTTCCTGATTTGTAAAAATTAATATCAATTACCGAATCATGTGAATAAAAATTTGCTTCTTTTGAGTTTGTCAATTGCGCTGTGCAACTATTAATTTTCATACTCACCATTAATATGTCTAAAATGTTATGATAACCACCATTTTTCCAGGCCCACAAAATATTTCCTTCACATTTCCAATAATCAGTCAAACCCTTTCCAGATGCAATAAACCATGAGTCAGAACCATCAACTGACTTTTCAAATTTAGAATACCAATCCAAAAATCTATCTGCCAAAGACACATCATCTTTTGAAATTGTCCCATCATTAATGTATTTCTGAAATCTAGAATGCAAAGATTGTATATTATTAAAATAGCTCAACAGTATAACACAGCACTTAAAAGTATGATGACTAAATCTTTTACAAAAACCCCATTGCTTGGGACAGTAGAATTGAACATCATGTGACTGGCCAGAACAATGTTCAGACTTACTGTCCTGAGAAATGGGGATTAGGCCCTCAAAAATTACACATGTTATTACTTCCCATCCTGGGTACACCAACTGTTAATTTAAGGAAAGTCAGCTGTTCTCTATCCTTTTTTCCCATCCAAATGAGTTAATATAAATACATAGAAGTTAAGGCAAAAAAAATATTTTTTAAGTATTTATATTTTATAAATTGAATTTTTTTCTTTTTTATTATTAATATTTATGCTAATTAATTTAAAATATCCTCATGAACTCACTCCATATTAAAAAATTCCCCCACAGAGCCATTAAAATCTTTAAGTTCTTCATCACTACGAGTATTTATAGTCTCCAACAGATTTAGAAAAAATCCAACTTTTTCTTCAGACACCAGGTTTCCAGTGGAGTCAACAAATAATATGCCATCTTCTACCATTTCCACGTAATTAACTTCCAAAAGATCTAACTGGTTTGCTTTTTCAAATACTACATTTCCTTTTTCACCATGTACCCACTGAGCTCCAAGGTCCACAATTTTCCCACCTGTAGATATGTGTAATTATGGCATTATTTTACAAATTGAGGATTGGTTATAAATGGAACCAAAAAACTGAAACTGTTTCCAAGTGAAGTAAACACAAAATAAACTATTAAGTTCATGCGAATAAAAATCATTATTGTAATAATAAATATTATATTTTACCATTTCTGAGTGATTTTAAAATATTAAAACTTTTCCATATAAATAAGAGACAGATGACATAAAAAATTGTTAATTCCATTATCATTATTATTAGCATTTGGATAGCAAAATAAACATTATACCAATTATTTTACTTTTCACTCACAAAAATTGGTAGACCATACTCTGCCTCCAATTCTGTCTTCTGCTTCCAATACCAAAAACTCAGAAAATCCTTTCTCCAAAAGGCGACATGATGCAGCAATGCCAGCTGCGCCAGCACCAATTATTAACACTTTCGTTTCCTGCATTTGTAATTTTTTCTCAAACTTGGAAAACCATAAAAATGAATGAAATTTGAAAAATGAAGAACCTAAAAAGTAAATAAGCACAAGTTAATTAATTCATGATGTTAAATAAATAATTTTGTCCCTGGAAGGTTATATATTTTACAAGTTAGGAGTAATAAATGTGTAACAAAGGTCATGAAATAAATGTATCAATAATTAATTTAAGGTTGACACAATCAACAATGTGAGAACAGGATGACCCTGATTTATCCTCTTTAGAAACATTTATTTTCTCATAAATTTTTTGAGAAAAAATCTTAGAAATATCTGACAGAACTGTTTCAGTGTGCTGAGGAACTTATGAGATAATGGGTTATGGACAGTGAAACAAAACTAGATAATGCTATTTGACAGAGATCATTTGTGATGTAAGAATGAACATGGTTAAAGTAAGATTTCAAGCTTTACAATAGTTTGATAAATGAACTGCATTTTTGCAAGTATTCTTCCTGTTGGTTCACTCTGTCTTTAAGTTTCAGTTTAACAATTTTTAACATAATTTCTTATTGTATCATGATTCAGATTTCTCAATTGTACATGTTTGTATCCCAGGAAATTTATTAAAATAAAGGTAAATTATTTATGAAAATAAATGTTTGACAAATGCTGTTTGCTTCAACTCTTCTGCATTACTCTGTTCTACTCAAAAAGACTATATTAAGCAATTCTAACCAGTTGCATTCTCAGAGATGCCCTTCATGTTGTTAAATAATATTAATTCTATGACAGTAGCTATATTGTTATTCTATTCCAACAACTTACGTAAAAAAAGGTAAGAGAATTTTTTAAAAAAATAATTAGATAAATATCTCAATTTGTTGTAACTGATTTATATTTGCATTATTTTTTATATTTTTGTTACTTGTATATTTTATTGAAATTACAGAACAATAAAAGGAATGTAAAAATATACTGATAATTTAATGTATATATTATTTGGTAAATAATTTTTATTAGTATCATTATTCGAGCATATGAGGTAGTTTGTGACATCACGACACTATTCCTGCTCCTTAGTGAGGAAGCTAACTTTATCTTCACCCCCTCGTGGATGTGGAATAATGAATGGTAGAGGCACCACTGCTTCTTAGGAAAACAGGAAACCGCACAGGTTTTGTTTTAGTTTTTTTAAAATAAAATATATACACGAAACAACTCAGACCTTGGGCATACGGTAAGAGTTGTTCGCTATTCCTATTGGAATAGTCGGCCAGCTGCCTCCTAAACCGGTAAATGCACAGCGATGGGAAAACTGCGACCCCACAGCTAACCCCTCTCCCGCCAGCGGAAGGGCGTGGGACAAGTACCAAATGCCCGACCTACCTGATACAGGTTTTTCTATTTTTTTCCCTGCATCACTTTAAAGCGAATTGCCAGGTAGGATCCTTTAACAATAGCCCGGGGGCCCTAGTTAACCCTTGGCTACCTTCCTCTACACTTCCGCATCCCCCCTTTCAAATCCCTTCCTATGTTATTAAAGGAGAGTTGCCACCATGTGGTTCACCCTCATGTAGCCTGTTACCCTAAATAAAATATTAAAAAAAATAGTCTGGTCGCACATTTCCGATACTTTCCCAAATGAACAAATTGGTTTTTAATATCATTCATAGACGATAAACCCTCGATTCTTGGCGATCTGTGTACACGTGTAATAGAAGAATAAAAATAAAGAAATTTAAAAGTCGGGTCAAAACATACGTTATTTCGAATATATTAAACAGTTTTAAAATTACTATAATTAATAATGTTCGGTCATAATGCGATCATTCATCAGGTTCGTTTGGTTAAAACAATTTCAGTGAATAACTGGTTGCATCCCATCATAGGAAAATCAATTATTCAATAAGTTCATGTCACGAAGAGAAACGAATATAAAAAGCAAGACTAAATGTATTGCGCTGTTCAAACTCGAGATTACGACCAGTCTTATTATAATTATTTCTAAGATCGTTCTTCAAAGCAGGGCGTGATACATTGGCATTTAAAATCTGAAGATTTCAATGTCTCTCTTATCGCAGATATTAACAACTTTACAATTAGATCACAAGAGAGATAACAAATTGACTCGACGATTTTTCAGACTGAATTGGGAAAATTAAACTAAAATTGGAATAACAGTTTCCCGCATTACCTCACAGATTTACACTGAATGATCTCTGCGTCAGCAAACCAAATTTGTAGCTTGGTGAAGGATCACTTGATTATAATGGATAAGAAAATTAGAGCGATAGTGGGGGGGAAGGCCATTGTCGGCGAAACATAAAGCGCGGGTTATCAGAACCAACGTAATCACTGAAATAAACACAACTTTTTACAAAAAAAAAATACTCCTTTGCTAGTTTTTGGTGCCCTTTAACACTGTCTACGAATTATACAAATAATGCAGTAAAGAACACGGCTGCAATGTCTACAAAAATTTATTAATTGTTCCACTTTTTTAAGATGTGGTTTCTTTAGCCTTAAACTCAATCAGATATACATCCTATTCCTCCATTGCGCAATGTCTAACTCAACAATATGTGCCTTTAATTAGTATAAGTATCAATTAAAAGGACAACTTCCTGAATACCCAAGGAAATGGCTGTTAAATGACCTGACACCCATTTTTCAAAACAATTTATATATTTAGTACTTTGGCGAAGAATGTGTCAGGTGTTGCATTGTCTATAGTAGAAAAGATATTATTCTATGTCTGGTATGTTTTATTTATGTTTGCCATTACATTATTTTATAATCTCTTCCTGTAATTTCTATAGTACCTACCATGTTAAATTATTGAAATTGTAAATGACTCACCAAGTGGTGCAATAATTACTTTAATCAAAAGCTATCATAGTAAGTAAGTTTCATAATCATATCACTTTTCATCCATCTTGATAATTACCAAAAGTTTCTTTCACCTCTGTTAGGATTTATCCTGTGTATCGTCACTAATAAGTTTTGGATTACTTGTTACATTTGCTGTGAATGCATTGTCTATTGCTACATAAAACAATAGTACAAATTGTATATACTCTAATATGGATCTGTGCTTTAAAGACAAATATGTATTATATCAGATTACTGTTACAGTACCCCATTATGTGACAGAATGCTGCACGGAAAGAACAAGAAGAAAGTTTCAATTTTTCTAAAAATTATCCACAATACATTTTTTTCAGGATGTCTGGTGTATCAAGTCACAATATAGAAAAATGATAACACACTATAAGTCTACTCATTCACTGAGAAAATCCAAGGTCAATTTGTTTGGAAATTACACCAATGGACCCGTTCTGACCCAGTACTGCCCAAATTTATTCTTCCATAGTTTTGATATTGCCCGATTTTCCCTCATTAGTTGACAAAAGTTCTTTGTTCCTGGTCTCCTAAAATTATTTATAATCAGACTGAAAACAAATATTTTCAGGCCCATACATACAATGGATACAGTTACAATCATAAATTGAATGTTAACTTTTTCTCATACTAATTTAGCAACCATATATATTATGCTGTCTATACAAACATTTCAAGTTTAGAAGATTTAGCCTGGGGGAACTATTCTTAGCTCTCGCTGTGTGGATAGATGGAGAGGGCTACCTTCATGGGTGCCTTCTTCTCTTTCTGCTTTAAAATTAAGGTTCCCCCAAGCCAAGACACCTCGACCTATTTTGAGAGGTGTATGTTCTGAAGTCGCACACCTCGGGTATATGGTAAAAGCTGGCAAACATACTCAAGATCTTTGTTTCAAGTTCAGAATATAGGCTTGTTTGCCTTTTTTTTACTATTTGTGGCTCAAAGCTTCCTTCTCTGTCTTTTGTCTGCTATTCCCATTGGAACTATCGGCCAGCTGTCTTCTAAATTGGTCAAGGCACAGAGAAGGGAATGCTGGGTCCCCATAGCAAACTCTACTCCTGCCATCAAAGGGTGTGGGACAAATGCCCGACCTACCTGATGCAGGTTTCCTTGGGTTTGTCCTGCAATACTTTTAGGCAAATGCCAGGTAGGATCCCTTAAAATATGGCCCTAGTTAACACTTGGCTACCTTGCTCTACCCTTCCACATTCCTCCCTTTCAAATCCATTTTTATGCTTTCTAAGGAGATTTGCCATCTTGTGGATTACCCTCATGCAATAATTAAATAAAATAACACTTCAATTTAATGGACTGATAAATAGCATCAGAAGGATAGGGGAAAATATTATGGAAGTATCTATCCTCTCAAAGATAATATAAAGTTGATTTATTTTGTCCAAACATGCATGCAAGTCAAATTATATGGTTTCTCAAGAATGACTCACTCCATATTTGAATAAGTATCATGCTTCAAACAGTTTATTATACTGAATTTACTGTCAAGACTGAAAATAAAATATGAAACAAAATAAAAAACATTGAAATATTCTAGCAGCATATATTCTGAATGCTAATAAACACAGAGTTCTACACGATCAAATTAATATGAGAATAAAAAATAAATATGTAACTTTGCCAGGATTCCATATTGTTTTCCTCTATTTCTTTTACCATTAGATCAACACCCAAGTCAAAACTGTAAGTTCTATTCCATAAATGCAGTTTCTTCTCTTTTATGTCAAACAATTACATAAGAACCATTTAAAACTCAAAATAAATAAAAATGAGCAACAAAAGTGGACTTTTAATTTACATTTGAAAAAATTAATCAAAATTTAATTTCCCTATCAAAAAGATGGAAGATTTGACTTTTCTAATTCATCACGCAGTAATCAAATCATCATAACTTATCATATTGTGAATAAGAAAGATTGCCAATACAGTCAAAAAAAAAGGGTAATATAAATACCACACAACGTTTCTGGGATCTTCATCAGGTTCTAAGAACAACTATTGTGTTTCTCTAGGGTCTTCTTGGCACCTGACAAAAGGCACAATGAACAAAAAAAAGGGTAATATAAATACCACACATTTCTGGGATTTTTGTCAGGTGCTAAGAAGAGCCTAGAGAAACACAACTATTGTGTTTATCTAGGCTCTTGTTAGCACCTGACGAAAGGTACAAGGATCCCAGAAACATTGTGTGGTATTGCTCTTCGTAAAATTGCCATGTTGTTGTTATATTGAGTTTCTTTATCAAGTAGCGGATACAACGCATTATAACTCAAAAATAACTCGGGTTAGTATAAAAATAAAAAATCTGGCGAATTTGTGGCACGTCATGTAAGCAAATATTCAAATATATGATGGCACTTGAATGTGCTACCGCGTGAAAACCATGAATAATATATTATTTATTTTCGGAATAATCATTACCATTTTTCCTTAAATGAATGGATTTACAGGCGCCAGTAACAAATAAATTCGCTTTAGGAAGAATACAATGACGGAGAAAACCAAACATAATTCTCATTTTAAATATAAGACTTAATTCCGAGAACACGAACTGCAGGTTAGTTTTTCAATTTTATTAATTGGCCGTTTATCTTTTATTTTTTTTTACTATTATACTATAAAAGTAGGCCTCCAAACATGCCTTTTGGTCGTATTTGTAAATGCAATAGAATTAAAAGAAATGAAAATATAAATAATAAAATAACAAAAGTAGTTTTTTTTGGAAACATTTATATCAACACAAATTGTATAAGGAACAAAAAAGGAGTTGTCTGCTGTAACATGCATGCTTTCGATTTGTAAGAAACGAACCTTTCTTCTGTTTTCATTCTTCCAGTGTCGCCAACGTAACTGTGGCCTTTAAATAATTATATATCATTCAAAAAGCCACTGTCGCCAGCCCGAGTGTTCACTTTAAAGTTTGTAAACTTTCTCACTCGAAATACGGGAAAATTTCTATTTATCCTAATAAAATGCGGAAAAATTAATTTTCCTAACATAATATAATATAAAACATATATCCTCCCTAAAAATTAGACTTATTTTTCCTTTACGCGAGAAATGTTTAAATATTTTCAGATTATGTTCACAACATTCGTGAATAACGAACCATTAATAAACACATAATAAAAACATAGCGAAAGTATTGACCATCGAGTTAACAGGCTTGTAAAACAGGTGAAACTTTATGAATGTAAAAATTTATTACATCAGGATTGTTAAACGTTGTTTGGTTACAAATAAAACGTAAGGTTCTGAACCTAAAAAATTAGTTAACGAGATGTGTATAGATTTTCGATATTTTAGTTGATTTAAAAAAGAATATAAATAGTCTAAAGGGTAATAGTCAAATTCGAAAAAGTCCACCTACCGATCAAAATAATGCATTTTACTTCTAATGATATTAAATTGAATTATATACTGTCTTTTATTTAAAAAATTACTTTTAAAAAAAGAACATTTGTCCTAGAATTTTAAATGTAGTAAAGGTTTAGTTCAAAAAACCTTGTAACACACTTCTGAGCCTTTATTTTCCGTACTATACATTTTGACAAAAATACATTTGACTATCAAACAAAAGTAAACTAATTTTAATGGTACACTTCTAAATAATATTATGTTTAGTGTAACAATTATTGTAATTCTGGGTTCTAATTCTAAAATGTTATCTAATTTGTTTTGTTGTAGACCCCATAATGATTCTTCATCATTCTAGAAGACTGGCTCGTATTCTTGGATTTCTTCCAATGACATTGATTATGGGAAGTTCTGTCTGGTTAGTCATATTTTAATTTTATTTTATATGTACAATAATTTGTATGGGAAGGGAAGAAAGAAAGGTTTAATTGAAGATCGATGTTGCCATTCAGGACAGGAGAAAGTTCTTCAGTTTTTTTTTTAGTATCATCATTAAGGGAGAGTGTAGCCCATGTGCCAGTGGTCATTGTTTTCAATAAACAACAATTGCATTCTTCCTCTATTATGTTATTTCTATATCACTTCATTTGATTCTGAACTTATTTTTATATTGATCCAAACTAATGAAATTTGCTTATCCTTTCGATGCCTCCTATTGGCATCTTCTGGTTAGCGATTTGAAATATTCATTGATTTAATTTCTTTTCAGGGCAGTTGCAAATAACAAGGAAAAGGCTGAAGATACAAATATGACTTTATTTGATTTTACTAAAACAAAATCAGTTGCTGACTGGACTGAACAATCAGACACAGTCCGGACTGTTGGAAAATCAAAGGCTGTCATGGTACTTCAAACTACGCAAGAATTCCAAAAAGCCATTTTCTTTACATTATTGAACCCACAACCAAATGGAGCAGGATTTGCAGGTGTTCGAACTGCTACATCATTAAATTTAAGAAATTTTACAAAACTAAATATCAAAGCAAGAGGTCAAGGTAACAATACTGGTTACAAAGTTGTACTGCGCCATAAAGGGCTTAATGAGGAACCACATCCAACATATGAACAGTTTTTCACGGTAACATACAGTTTATTTTAAATTGTTTATAATGCTACCTACTTAAATTTATATTTTCTAAAAAATGTAAAATTTTTCATTCAATTAAGTACATTTATAATGTTGATTGTTATTTTTCTTATAAATTATTTAACATTATCTAATAATTCATATTTATCCCTTTGCCTACCTTGTAATTGTTATTTCAAAATGTAAACTTTCCCAACATGAATCTGTAGCTCATAATTGTAAAACCTGCAGATTTTAAAGTACCTGTCATTTATTTAATGTGTCATTCCAACCTGTTTTAATATACATATTACATATGTTTATAATTTATAAATTATCATTTCTACAATATTTTAATCCTGATATGTTTAAGATGATCTTCTGAACAAAATTTTTGATAGTCAACTTGGAATAAATTAATGTCATTTGAATTTGCCTGGTCATAATTTCACTTTTTTCTTTGTCAAAAATTCATCTCATGTTGCAAATGCTACAATTTAATCTTCTTGCTAAATAGTATTTTAACTTATTAAACTAAATTAATTCTCTGTATTTATTATTTTGATTATTGCTTTAATTGAAATGGAACATATTTTTCAGGTTACAATTGGGTCATTTAAAGAAATAGAACTTCCGCTTGAAGACTTTAAGCCTTATTATAGAGGTCGTCCATTAAATAGCACTGAAGCTGAACCTCTTGACACAGGACATATTACAAGCTTTGGACTCCAAGTATATGGAGGGGTGTACCTACCAATTAAGCAATCAGGACCTTCTACTTTAGAAATAGATTGGATTAAAGCAGAGAAATAAGACAAATTCCTTAATATTTCAAATAATATTGGCATTATTGAAGGTAAAGGCATATTTTTGTTATTTAAAATACAGGAAGGATTTGGATATATGACATTGAGAATAGAAGTTAATTTGCATATTTGGTACAATTCAGAAATAATTTTAACTTAAGACGAGATTTACTTGAATTACTTATATTGTTAATTATAGATCTCTGCTGGAGAGGATAAATTATTACAAATAATATAAATTTGTACATGTGTACTAACAATCCACATGTCAAATGAAGGTAATCTGTCTCTTATAAATAAACAACAGACAATTTGAAGTAAAAAAATATATATTTATTTATAGAAATACCACATTTCATCGCTAATTTGCAACCTCTTCAGGTCTAAAGTTTAACAAAATTAGGAGTCAGGTCATTCTCAGCTGACTTCAGTGGCCGAAATATATATATATAATTAATTAATCTGTCTCTTTTTTACTTTCTACCCTTTTGACTACACAGAAAAACTCAATAATTGGCTCTCTCACTGATATTGAAAACTGCACATTTCTATTAGTATAATTGTATACATTTTACTATTATTAATTATTTTGTATTAATGTTTATTACATATTGATTTTTCCTTTCAAAATTACAGTATTATAATTTTGGTTGTAATTTGGCATTTCATTAATAAATGTTTATATATTACTTTCTTGAAAACGTCATGCCTATGACTTTGTTGTATTGTGATAATTGTAAATTAAATTTATAAATATAAACAAATTAGATTAGCTATTTGTAAACTATTTCTGAAATAATAACTTACTTTTAAAGTTGTGTAAATATACCTTTGTTATTTATTATTAGTAATAAATATTTTTTTAGTAGCATCTTCAATGCTCTTACTCTACTGATTAATAATTAACAGCTTGGTATTACCTAGAAATTGATTTAATATTTATGATTTCAAATATATTCCCATTGAATGAAATTTATTT
The DNA here is from genome assembly GCA_037074705.1 of Zhengitettix transpicula. Lineage (NCBI taxonomy): Eukaryota > Metazoa > Arthropoda > Insecta > Orthoptera > Tetrigidae > Zhengitettix > Zhengitettix transpicula. The sequence goes on from CM073591.1 coordinate 30,468,263, forward strand.
TCCTATCTCTCTCTCTCTAGTTGCTTTGATCTCTTTTAATTTTCAAAAACATGTTGTTTTTAATCAGTTATTTCTTGGATTGTTCATAATTATATGGAACATAATAAACTTCTTCCATTACTGATTATTTTGAATGGTATAGTAACAAAAGTGAAAGAAATTCCTAGTAAATAAGAACCTCTTACATATAAAGAAATTTTATAAATAAAAAGACTTTGTTGTAACATTAAGTCAGAGTGCTTTGTTTATCTGGTATAAGTCCTTTAATTGCTGCTAGAATACTCTCTTTATTAAAAGGGCACTTGGCATATGTTGAGTCACAGTCACCTCCAGTTCTTCCCATATCTACTGCTTGCTTGATACTTGTTCCATCCAGCAGAAAATCCACAACAGTGTTCCTAAAGTAAAGTGTTGGTATCAGTTATCTCATTTCATTCATTACATTGCATTCAATACATTTTCTGTCTTTTACAGGTTTTTATATGCTTGTTGGTTGCTATAAGTTAAACACAACCACCTGAAGCACATAATTATTTAATTTAGACTAATTTCTGAAACTTGTAACTATTTAAAAGTAGCATATTCATTAGGAAGGATTGATAGAAAATTTTTCAATAACTGTTGCTTAAGCGTCCAGTTGTGTAATGTACAGGAACTAAGTAATTAAATATTACTTAGTACAACATCTATTTAGAATATAGTAATTTCTCACTACTGTTGGAAATAAGATATCTCAATTTCTCAATTTTGCATTATTTCAAAGTAACTGTTACTCTAAATATAAATAATTAATAAATTGGCAAGAAGCAGCTTCTAGATATACATCTCTTCAACAATTGATAAGACTATGAAGACCATTCATACCCTTGTAAATACTGTTATACCAATGTGTATTTGTTATACAATTCTAGAACAATGTTATGTATTGCTATGATCCCTTGTTATTATGCTAAACCTTCTGTTTGCCATTGTTGTTGCTCCCTTATTGTTAAGCTAACTCTTCGGCTATCCCATTGTCATTGCGTTTTTGTCACTTTTGAGTTTTGTCAACTCACAAGTGCAGTTGTGTCGCTATAGGCTCTTCTTCGCACCTGACGAAATGTACAAGGATTCCAGAAATGTTGTGTGGTATTTATATTATCACTTTATTATCTGAATTGGCTATCTTTCTTATGCATTAAAATTCTATTATTGAACTGATTAATCCTTGATGTTTATGAAATACAACTACTTTACCCCAGTGTTATTAATATTGAACTTAATATTTTTAATTTATTTCTTGTATTAATTTAGTATATTATAATAACTATGATTGTACCGTCTGCATTTACTTTTCATAAAAATTGCTCTTTGTTAGTGCAAATGCTAAAAATTATTTAAAAAAACTTATTTCCATTGTTATTAATGTTTAGATATGTAGTGTTTCAGGTGATAATAAAGACAGTCCAAACAAAACACAATTCTATGGAATTTACCCAGCAATTGAGGCAACAAATTCATCCCATGTCGAGGCTGCACCATCACCAATGCGATTCTGAGATATTCTGAGCTGGGAACACACCAGCCTCTGCACACAAGACGAAGAATCCACATTATGACGGGCCAAAGCAGAATCGATGCGAGACAGAAGTGCTACAATGTTGTCGGTAGATAGATGGTTTGTAACTGGGCCATCTGAATTTTCTTCACCTGAAACGGAATTTCTCACATTTTTCCTGATATTTATATTTTTATGTCATACAAGAATAATAATAATAAGAAGAAGAAAAAGAATATAAGAATAATTAATATGTCACAAACCATTCTTGCTTAAAGCTTTGCATGTAAACAGCCACTGTTTATGAAGTTTATCAATTTAAACAGTATATAGAAAATTAACTAGTAATTATGATAAAATGACAATTATAATATTATCTAATTGATTGAAAGTGTTACATTACCTTTATTAAATTATAAAATGAAATATTTGAAATATAATACATTTTCAATTTATAAACTGAGTTTCTTTTGCTTGAAAAAAAAAATTTGCCAGATAGATGTAATTCTGCAATATTATTTCTTCAATCTCTTATTTAACAGTATTTAAATTTAATTGATTATATGACTTCATTAAGAATTATATTTACAACCTGTGTTTGTCAAAGATAACTACTACAATTTTTAAAAGTGGGATCAATATTTCTAGTCAGTAACCATTAGTCAAAGTTCTTAATAATTTAAATATTACTTTAGAACTGAATACTTTTCACGAGTTGTAACCTCTAGCACGGTAATTTTTCAACAAAATCCTGTATATTAGTTCCAATAGTAGATGAACAGTTTTTATGGTTTGAAATGTAGGATCATTCTTTCCTCCTACTTTCACCCTCTCATACTTTTTCTACTATAGTCAATGGAACACTTGATAATTTATTCACCAAATATTTCAACAAACTTCAAAACCAAAATTACTTCCAGTGTTTTCATATGATTAATCAGATCAGTCAATCATCTACATTGTGGGTTGTCTCCTTCATCCCCTATGTCTATCTTGTGCTGCTGTCCAACCTCCACTATGCTCCAAGAGCAATGAACTGCTACTCTTAATCCCTTAACTGAAGTGAAATTTACTACCAAAACTTCTACTTTTCTGTCTGCCACTAAAAATATGTTATTCGGCCATTTAATTGACTTCCTCTCATATGTACTTTCAGGACTGAATAGTATTTGTTACCAACCATCAAAACCGAAAAACAAAATGTGTCATCACTATGACGCTCATCTTCATAACCCATTGTCGGTAAGTCACCCCAGACTCCAATGTTTTCTACATGCATCATCACACAATATATTACAATTGACTCAACACTATAACAGGTTGAATATCTATATATAAATAAGAATATTGTACATGAGTAATATGTATTATAATAAATGCCAGCAATATCAATCCATATCTCATGGTGTAGCCTCCAAAGGGAGAGGTGTTGTCTTTAGAAATTTACAGCATGGCATAATTACTTACTTCTACGATATCCTGAATCCCAGCCTCCGTGTGGTGAAACATCTAGAATATGGAGGAGCTTTGGTAGTACTATAACAGCTCCAAATCCAATGGCAGCACCCAATAGGAGCCCACCAAGATCAAGTTTAAGAGTTCCGGTGTTGAGACCAGGAAACAAACTTGTAGCTCCTACCTGTGGACAAAATTTTCTTCAGTTCAAGATATGTTTTGCAAGTAACAACCTCAAATTGAGTTGATCTTCCACTCACTGCTCCTAGTCCAGTAGTAGTTGTGTAACCAAATCTTCCTTCTGGGACTAGCTGGTTGCTGCTCACTTCATCTGACCTTGATTCAGTTGCAAGTTGGTCACCGCCCTCTTGGAAGTAACTTGCTGGATTCGGCAGTTGTCCACTGCCAAATGCACAAATGATTGTAAACTTTGTTACATAACTTATGAATACTGGAACAAAAGCTCTCAAAAAACTACTTTGAGTTTCATTGAAATTATGTGTCTTTGTGAGTATATTCAAAATTGGGTATGTAATTTTCATCGTTTCTTAAGCATTATTATTTATTTTTTTTAATATTATATTTATCAGCAATCAGATACATTTTAATCTATAAGCTAATGTGGTAGCTTTGACATGTTATTTACATATCATACATTATGGCATGATGAGATCCCCTCCAGCGAAGAGAACTTCTAAATCTTGTCTAGAGATGTGCTGGCCATTTTCTTTTCAGTCTTCTTGTTTTATCATTTTCATTATTTTAAACTGTTATTATGATATGACAAAAAATGTCTATTAGTGTCAAAAGACTTTCTGCATATTATCAAGTGAAGATGCTATATGAAGTTTCTTGAACAAAATTCATGCACTGTTTCACCAACATTATTTACTATAGATATATAATGACAATTCATTGATGAGAGGGAAAAAATGATAATACAAAAAAATTACTTTTGAATATACCGAGAGTTTGAAGACTATACACAATATATCATGCTTGTGAAATCCGAGGACACTTAAGTTTATACAGTACAAAAAATGGATTGAATATATTAATACTTAACTGAATGATAATGCTTTGTGTCAATTGCTAACATAAAAAAAATAGACTTCATATAAATGGTTAATGCAGTGGCGGCTTGTGCGTAGGTGTTCATGTATTACAGCACATAAATTAATTTAGGAAAAAATCATTTTTCTTAATTGTAATAACCTTAATAATAATTGTGTTTTAACACTGCGAATCCATGCTTCAATATCGAAGACTTTAAACTCCCCGCCTTGGGGCGCATCGCTTCTAAAGCAGCCAGTGCTATTCCAGTTACAGCACCGGATTCGGCGATTTAGTCAACTGCGCATACACACTTTACCTTTACAACCTCTTCCGCCACCCGTAAAGCTCAACAAACTGCTGGCCTTGTGTGCTACAATGCCGAGAGCACAAGGAAACAGAAGAGCCCCCCCCCCCCCCCCCCCGTGCTATGACACAGAGCGCAGCCGTATCAGGCGACATAACCAACGAAATCGAAATAAATTCGAACTATTCACTAATTATAAATCTTATTTTAAAAAATTATATTATAATATAAGGTTATTTTAAAGAAAACAAAATCTGCCGCACGACCCTGCTCAGTGGCTTGTTACGAAAATTAACTTTATTTAAAATATTTACTGAGAAAAATACTTTCGAGTTGGAAATGGTAAATTATTCCGCGTTTAAAAATTAGTTACTATTGGAAGACAAGTTTACAAATGTAGCATATTACGTGCTGGGTCAGAGGATCGGTAACACTATCACTGATGTAGTTTTATTATTTTACATAGATATCATCGTAAAAACGGTTTCTTGGGGTCATGTAGCACATAACTGCAAAAACTCACGAGCCGCTACTTGGTTAATGCAAACGAGAAGTAAATAATCATATGTTAAAATCACTAATTTCTTAAAATGGGCTTCAAATTGACGTTCAAGTTCACGAGCATGATATGAATGATGATGTAAAACATGCCAGTGTGTTCTGTATCGTAAGTTCGTACCTTTAAAAATTGAACACAGAAAACAAATTGGAATTGAAAAATCCATTTAATCTATATTGAGGGGATTAAATGAGACGTGCTAAAGGCTCAATCATAAGGCATTTTACTTGTTTTAAATTAACTTATTGTGCAATAAATATTTGAAGTATTCTTGGTTAGAAATGTTTTGAGTTGTAAAAATATTTTTATAATGAAAGTAACACCTACCTTTGGGGATCAATTTTCTTCAAACCACCATTGGCAGGAAATATTGCTACAGTCAGCAACAAGATCGATGATGCTACGCAATTGATTCGGACTTTCTGTAAATAAAGCGTATTATTATAAAATATAATGTTTTTATTGTTAGTGTATATATATATATATATATATATATATATACAGTGTCCAAAATGTTGCAGACTTTCGGTTAATGACAGAAGTGTTAAGGAAATGGAAAGTATGTTTCTGGAAGCGAGAATCATTTGCAAACACGACGCAGGACTATTTAAATTAGGACGAGTAGATACCATCATTCGAGTCGTTTTTTTAAGTATTTTTCAGAAGGGGCACGATCGGGAAAAATAACTCCTCCGAACTCAACTATAATCTGCTCAACAAAATAACTCGAGAGCCAGAAACTCCATTTTCTACTTCATTTCAAGGGAGTCGACTGTTCACCCCCAGATGATTAATCTCTCAGGGAATTTTGAAGTTTGTCAACGACAAGTAAATGCACGAAATGTTCATTGGAACAATCCAAAACTTTTTGGAGTGATTGAAGAAATTGTTGAATGAATCGCCACAATTGCACTTAACGTTTTTTTTCCTTTATTGAAATTAAAAAAACGTCTGTGTTAATAATATAATAATTAGATAAATAAGTAGACAAAAAAAAGTGCTAAACAAAATACCAGCAATCCTTGCAGCTTTCGTCAAGAAACCCCCAAGAACAGTCTAGAAGAACGACACGCCGCGCAAACCAGCTGACAAACCCAAAAGCTTTCTCTTTTGTGAAGTTACTTCTCAGCATTGTACATCTAAGAACAATAATTATTTTGGTTTTGAAGTTTGTTGACAATGGTGTTGAAATACTTAGTCACGAAATAACCTGAGATCTCAGAACAAAATATTTCCTGGAGAACGTTAAAAGCGTAGCCACCACCAGGAAATATCAAACCTTTGGAACACCCACAATTACTCCCTATATTTATGTCATATCTGCCGAAATTAATATTAAATACGGCGAATCACCAAGAAATATAACATAAAATCAATCTTCTCCGGTCAGAATACAATTAGAAGAAAAATTCTAAACGAACTGATGTTTTATCTGCAACACCTTGCCAAGGCGGTCAAGAAGATTATATTGGAGAAACAAAGACACGTCGACATTCTAATTAACGTGCAGAAAAGCAGAGTGTAGCTTGGAAAAACATCGAAATCTACAAGTAGCCGAACATGCTGGGAAATTTAATCGTATATTCAATTTTTTCAAATTCCGTATTGTTGATGTCAAACCTGACTTAATTAAAATGAAGTTTAAAGAATCCATCCACATAGCGTCCAGCAAAGTGTTGACGTCCCCAACCTTTGGAAATCCCTGATTCGTACAGACAAAAATTTAAGTGCCCCGAGTAAACAAAGTCTGTCACTCTCAACCCGAATCCTACAAATTTAGCAGCAACTCCCAAAGTCTTCAGTCAGACGTGAAGGCTGACTCTCTGGAGCAGGCTCATCTAATAGGTTTATTTCTTTAAGGAGTGGTCGGACTCTTACGCTTAGCTCTGACTCTTAACCCTGAACACAAACAGAGTTTGTACTGTTCGAAACGTAGGATCATTCTTTTCCCCTCCTTCCACCCTCTCATTTTATTTTCTACTGTAGACAATGGAACACCTGATTGATCACTAAATTGACCAATACTTGTTGGGAAAAGTGTGATGATTACTGAAACGTTCTGCAGGAAGAAGATACCACAGGTGGAAGATTTAAATGGTGATTCAAGATCGAAGTTATAAAAATTCTCCGCGATCTTCGTGATCGATTGCCATGTGTTTGTAAAGGGAAAAACAATACAAATTATTAATACGGATTCATACACGGAATGAACTAGTTATCTAATAGAGGAAAAATATATTGATGAATGAAAAAAATATTAAAATCAGTTCGGCGGAGCGATAATTAAAGGACCAATTTTTAGTGCTAAAGAGTTTACTGCGAATTACAAATGCAACAATACAGGGACAGAATTTCATAATTTGGACAGGAAATGGATAAATAAATATATTTTGTATTACTTCCGAAAAACCTAGGATGATTCTATAGCAGTGTATTCGCATGAATTTAAGGAATTTAGAAGTTATTGACAACGGCGCTTTTGTAGTATTTATTCTGTTGGAGTAGCCTCTGCAGGCGAGGCGAAGTGGTGCGTACAGGTCGAATTATTTGGTCCAGATTCAATAACTCATTTTAAGCAGTTTCCAGTAACTTCAGAACTTGTGTTCGACTTCCCCGTAAATATATTGAGTAGCTCACCTTCATTGTGGCGTGTCTGTCTTCCAGGGACTGTGATGGCACGCCAGCCTCGGTCCTTTATGTACCCTCGCTAGGGTGAAACGTGTGACGTACAATCCACACACACACTTGCACTTTCCTGTCACGCTGTGAAGAAGCCTAATGTCCTCAACTGCGACAGACAATGCGTACCTCTAAGAATGAAATGTGCTCACGAACCACAACGGCTGTTAAGGAGGAAAACGAGAGCGGAAAAAAATAATATTATTATCTGAAGGAAAATATTATATTTTTAGCGAAGGTCTCGCGTCAATTCACTTCTGGCTTCGTGTGAAATAAGGACCACACCTTTCAAGTTGTCGATCATGTACACGTGAAAAACACTGGTCGTATCAACTTTCCACAAGTTGGCTTCTTATTATTTTAAGCATAATGTCCCATCGACACTGGACTTGAGCCGTATTATAAACCACCTGAAACTGACAACAAGTAAAAAAAAATTAGTCTCATTTGTCAACGACTAATGGCCAATAAACCTATAACTCCTATTAACATAGAAAGTTCCGTGTATTTATTTAATTCTTGGTAAAGTATCCCGATCAGAATAAGCACGTACAAGAAAATGTCGTATTAGCTCTGTGGAAATATAAGCTTTTGAGTGTTGTCAACTGACAAGTGCAGTTGTGTATCTCTAGGCTCTCCTTAGCACCTGACGAAAGGAACAAGGATCTCAGAAAGGTTGTGTGGTATTTATATTACCTTTTCGTCTGAATTGGCAATCTTTATTATTCACGAAATATAAGACAGTTAAAATGATATACAATATATAGGCCTACATAAACTTGGACATGAAGGAATTATTAGCAACCACTTTTTGAAATTTTATGGGAACTTCCTGAATGGTTCCAACACGTTGACGTCCGTCCCTATTCATTTCCGCACAGTGAACACGCTGAAATTAACGTAAATGAATATTTATTACATCGTGGTATCAATCTTTGGTTCACAATTTATGGAAATCTTATTCAATACATTATTTACAATTCAATTTGAATCAAATATCGAATAAATCAAATTCACTGTTTGCGTGTGTGTGTGTTCCGTGGAGAAAATTTGACCAAATTATTTACACGTGTTCCTTTCAAACCAGAAACAATTACTGTGAAGGTAAGGCACGGCTACCATCCACAGGGGTGGGGGTGAAAATTTTAAAACATGCTAAAACGACCGATATTTATGTTGAATAGTTACTTTTTGGAGTCAATGAGATTTATAGTATTTGGATCAATGTTGATTGTGTATAATTTCAACCCCGTTCGACATGGGATGGGAGCACCCTTAGGGGTGAGGGTGGAGGAGTCTTACAGGAACAGAACGGGAAAACAGCCGAGATTGGAGTAAAATCCTGGGTTATGGATGTCGCTGAGTTTTATTACGACATTCAACTTGCCGGATAACACCCAGGGACGGGTGTGGCAATTTTCAACGATACTAAAACGGCCGATATTTTCGTCTAAAGAAATTTTTTCGGAGGCAATGAGATAGATAACGTTTCTCCAAACATTTTTGTATATAATTTCATCCCCGAGCACCTTTAGAGATGGAACATAAAAATAACTTAAAATATATGACATTGGAGTCCAGTTCGCCAGGGTTGTGGATGTCGCTGAGTTTAATTATGACAAACCGTGCAACGCCGTGCCCGCAGATAGTTGTTAATAAATTTCATTTCTTAAAAATTAGTATGTTTTGCCACTGTCAAGAGTTTAATATAATATCCTGTATAAGAGGCAACCGGTTCGCAAGAAAATTAATGTTTAAATTTTGAATAAAGATAGAAGTTGATAGTAAATTTATTTTACATCTGTAGAAATTATTTTCTATAATATTCGACATCACTCTCACGTTCTCTTCGTTCGACTAAAGAAATAAATATAGTATTAGAAGAGAGAAATAATAAGCGCTTTGAGGGATGTTCTCTCGCAGGCAGAACCTTTTAGGAGAGATACGAAGGGGCTACCTTTTGGTATGCCTTTTCCTCTCCGGTTTTGAACTAAGGTTCCCACAAGCCGAGGCACCTCGTCCTGTTTTGAGATGTGTATGTTCCGGGGTCACAGACCTTGGGCATACGGCAAAAGTTGTTCGCTGTTCCCATTGGAACAGTCGGCCAGCTGCCTCCTAAACTGGTCGAGTTCGGAGAAGGGAAAGCTGCGTCCCCACAGCAAACTCTCCTCCCGCTATCGGAAGGGCGTGGGACAATGCCCGACCTACCTGATGCAGGTTTTTCTAGGGTTTTCCCTGCATTACTTTTAGGCGAATGCCCGGAGGCCCTAGTTAACCCTTGGAAACCTTCCTCTACTTTACCGCATCCCCCCCTTTCAAATCCCTTCCTATGCTATTAAAGGGGAGTTGCCACCATGTGGATTACCCTCATGTAGCCTGTTGCCCTAAAATAAAAAAAATTAGAACCACAAGCATAGAACTGTTGTTGATCCATGATGACATCTGTGATAAAATATTTTATGTAGTGTAATACTAGCTTTTGCCGTATGCCCAAGGTCTGCGACCCCGGAACATACACCTCTTAAAACGGGCCGAGGTGCCTCGGCTTGTGGGAACCTTAGTTCAAAAACGGAGAAGAAAAGGCATCCCAAAGGTAGCCCCTTCGTGTCTCTCCTACAAGGTTCTACCTGCGATAGAATATCCCTCGCACGTACTGCCTGCGATAGAATAGCCCTCGCAGACCTATCCTATCACCTGATGTGGTGCTTCAATTAGCTCAATTGTTATAATATGTACAATATAAAAAAAAGGCTGAGAGGAAAAAGCAAAAGAGACGTGAGTGGGTTAAACCATGGGTTTTGAGGCGTGACGATCTTGGTATAGACCAAAATTTATTAAAGGAGCTCAGAGTTGAAGATAAGCGAAGCTATCAAAATTATTTAAGAATGGATGATGCTACACTTCAGCTGGTTGTGTCAAAAGTTGCTCGTATTATTGCGCTTAACAATACTCATATTAGAAATAGTATTAGTGTAGAAGATCGCGTTCTTGTAACTGTTCGATTTTTGGCCACTGGAGAAACTTATTCCAGTTTAAAATACTCTATAAGAATCTCTATAATACCAGAAACCTGTGATGCACTTTACAAAGGACTTAAAGAAGATTTTTTTTTCTTTGAAATATTGCCTTCTCAGCCCATTTAACTTTTTTTTTTACATCAATGTGTGTTCATTCACTGCTGATCACACTGGAAATTCCTTGATATGCTTCTAATCTTTTATTTCTATTTTTGTAATTTTCGTGTTGAACATTATATACATATTATTCATAACTTTCATATTCAGAAATTAAAGTTTTTGTAGCATGAAGGGACCACGAAAAACTTAGTTGACGCCATTTTGTAGAGTGGTTGTCAAATCTTTTATCAAGTATGGTCGAATGTAGCTAACTTTGATAAAAAAAATTCTTTTAGGGTAACAGGTTACATGAGGGTAATCCACATGGTGGCAACTCCCCTTTAATAGCATAGGAAGGGATCTGAAAGGGGGGCATGCGGAAGGGTAGAGGAAGGTAGCCAATTTATTTTATTTGTCAGAGATCTTTTATCAGATCGTTGATGGTGTAATACCGGCCTCAGAGAGGTAACATCAATTATCTCAAACGCTAATGCTAGTGTATTCTATTCTTTCACCACTGCCCATTTCATCAGACTTTCCAAACAGAACACCTCCGTTAGCTTACATTATTTGACCTTCAGAAACCGAAAAATTTTTCGTTGTTTGCGAAAATCCAAAGTATCGAAGATCATTGGCTGCATGGTTGAGGAAGATATAGGACCCAAATGGAGTAATCTTACCGAGTAACTAAAATGTTTTAAAGTAAAAAAAGGAGAACATTTTAAGGTTAGGAATGAGATTGTTTTGATAAAACACGGAGAAGTGTTCAAATGCTGATCAAGAACCGAATGTTTTCCGACGAAAGTTTTGTTCTTCACAGATTAACCAGTTAACGAGGATCCGCCAACAATGTGGGCCATTGCCCTTAGTCAAGTGAAAGTTGGGAGTAAGAAAGACAATGCCAAAAAGTAAACATAGTGAGTGTCCTTAGAGGCATTGTTCGTTGTCACGGTGGAAGGTCGCGAGATAGCGCTTCTGAGGAAGAAGCTGCTTCGTGCATCCTTGCGTGAAATTCTTCTGCTCGGTTCTTTATATAAGTTTTGGGAAACGTATATAATTAACGATCTTATTAAAATTATACTGTGCTAAAACCTTGACGCTGGACTGCTGGCTTATTTCACAACTATGTGAATTATTAAAAGTATTTTCAATACTCCGAGAGTGTTCCCGTTTAATTTTCACTTCTAAAACCACTTTCAATTGTAACAAAATATTATTATGATATTAGTAACAGGAATATAGTTACACATTATAACGAACGAGAAAACGTCGAAACTTAATATCATGCCAGTTTTATTACAATTAATACATAGTCTATTGCGTTAAAGTCAACACAAGAAAAAAACCCTCAAGTCTCCAAAATTTTCCGTGAATATAGACATAATTTTATGACAATTTTCAAACAATGTTACCGGCCGATTTTTGTTTAATCCACAGTAGCGGTGGGTGGAAATTTTCGAACATGTTCAAACGGCGATATATTCGTCGAATAAAACCAATTCAGGGTCAATCAGTTCAACACAACTTATAATTGGAGGTGAACACATTTGGGTTAAGGGGACGAGTTGCGTTACATTAAAATAAAGCAAAACCTACATAGATTTGAGTCAAATTTGGGGTTATGGATAAATGACATCTCGGGCAACTCCGGGCACCCAGATATATAAATAACAATCATTCACTGAGATCCTGCGACATTTCCCCCGTAGTTGTAGGCTTGAATTAACCCAAGTGTTAGGTTAATGGTCAGAAAAATGAAGACGACAATCGTCCAATGACAATCACGACAGATTAATGGCGCATTAAAAATATTGAACTCTGATTGGTCAGAGAAACGGAAGGGAAAATGTAATAGTCGAGAATCTTCCGCGTACATTTTAGTTGAATGAGGTTTATTAATACACATTTGGTGGTAATGTAAAGGGAAAATAAATATATAAATAACACTAATTCATTGAGATGCTGCTACGTTCCCCCCCCCCCCCCCCCCGTAGTTACAGGCTTGTATTAACTCAAGCGTTACGTTAATGATCAGAAAAATGAAGACGGCAATCGTCCAATGACATTAACGAGAGACTATTGGCGCATTTGAGGGTCAAGTCCGGATTGGCGCTGAAAAAAAATATTGAACTCTGATTGGTCAGAGAAACGGAAGGGAAAATGTAATAGTCGAGAATCTTTCACATACATTTTAATTGCTATTGAAGGGTTGAATGAGGTTTATTAATACACATTGGGTGGAAATGTGAAGGGAAAATAAATATATAAATGACAAACATTCACTGAGATGCTGTGCCTTTTCCCCCCCGCAGTTAGAGACTTGTATTAAGTCGAGTGTTACGTGAATGGTCAGAACCATGAAGACGACAATTGTCCAATGACAATCACGAGAGATTAATGGCGCATTTGAGGGACAAGTCCGGATTGGTCTCAAAAATAAATGGGGTCCGGAACGTAAACAGTCAACATTCGTCATCTAAAGGTGGGGTGGAGTAATGTTTGAATATCGATCTCTGATTGGTCCGAGAAACGGAAGGGACGACGTAATAGTCGAGTTTCTTCTAAATACATAGAATAGTCTAAATACATTTTTAGCGCAATTGAAGGGTGGATTAAAGTTTATTAAGACACATTCCCAGTATCTTTCCCGGCTTATACATTTCTAAATCATTAAATAATTTTTTTTAATTATATGAATAATATCGTAAAATGAAAAAATGTTTTTTCATCCTGGATTACTGAATCAAAATTAAACAGAAGGAGTATTTACAGGTTGAATCTCACCTGGAACTGAAAAGAGAATCATCTCAATGCGAATTTAATCAAATATTTTGGAATTTATATCGTTTAATCTAGGCTTTTATATTTATTTATATAACAATAACTATATTTTCTCTAATATAATTTCTGTAGTAAATATTGTACACGATAATGGGAAACACAGGCGAAAACGCTCTTATCTTCTTCTTATAAATTAAACAGTGAGTTTGTGTGTGTGTGTACGTTCCATACCCGTCCAACAAATTTTGTACACGTTTTCCATGTGACCAGGAAACAATCACTGTCGAGGTGAAGCACGACTACCACCCCTCACGAGTGGGGGTTTAAATATTCAAGCATGCTAAAACTGCTGATATTTGCGTTGAATAAATATTTTCAGGGTTAATTAGATTGATAATATTTCTACCTATGTTGTTTCTTTATAATTTCAACCCCATTTTGGTATGGTAGAGGACCACGCTTTAGGGTTCTGGTGGAGGGACGTTACATAAAAATGTTCCCAAAACAGTCGAGTTTCGAGATAAATTCGGGGTTAATGGATATTCCTGAGATTAATTATGACATTAAACTTTTTTTTAACCCTCAGTAGCGAGGGGGTGGACGGAACTAGAATTTTTTTAACTTGTTTATACGGCCGATATATTCTTTGAAAGAAACTTTTTCGGGGTCAATGAGTTCAACCCCTTTCGACATGGAAGGTGGGCAGATTTATGATATACGGGTTGAGGGTGCGGTACATAAAAATGACGCAAAAGTAACCGAAAGTAGAGTCAATACGTACATATGACAACCCGGGCAACGCCGGACACCCAGGTAGTTATTAAATAAACAACAGCCGTTGAAGTCAGAAAAATATATTTAATAAAATTTACACTTCGTTTCGTCGCTAATTTGCGACCTCTTGAGGTATGACGTTTTACTAATTAATTTTAGCTTTAAAAATTAAGAAGAAAAACGCAGATGGATTAAGGAATGGTTCAGAAAAAAGAAATGAATATACTCTGGTGAACTAAGAATATGTGAACCATCTGATTATCGAAACTTGGAAGTATTATTTGTTTCAATATTGTCCTAATCGTCACGGTAACTCCGGACCTCTTCCTTGTCATCCTCTGTCTTAATGGTATTTTGTGACGTACATGGTTCTTCCTGAACTATTAGAAACTTCATTTCTTCAAAATATCACAATGTTGGTTCTATGACGTCATCTAATCCTGCACCACTTTTCTTAGAATCCTTCTTCTTCTTCTTCTTCTTCAATGGTTCCACAGCCCGATATCAGGCCCCGACCTCCAGTAGTAGCTTCCTCCAAACTTCTCTGTCTAAAGCTATTCTCCTCCAGTTCCTCCAATCCATCATCCTTTTTATGTCCTTCTTTACTTCGTCTATCCATCCGTTCCTTGGTTTTCCTGCCTTTCTTTTACCTCCCATATCATTGTATATGGCATCCTTTCCTTCCCCATGCGTTGCACGTGTCCTATCCATTCCATTCTCTATAATCTAATAGCTGTTGCGATGCTTGGTTCTTTATATAGGTCATATATTTCCTTATTATGTCTGTGTCTCCATTTTCATTTTTTTGGGCCCCAAATTCTTCTTAGGATCTTTCTTTGAAAGATGTTAATCGCTATCTCATCTTTCTTGTTTAGTGTCCAGCCCTAATAATGATTTTATATATCCTCATTTATTCTTACTTTGAGAGCTGGTAGTAATGAAAAAATGCGATTTATTTTCTAACTTCATTCTTCTCCTGATTTCATGCCGTTCATCTCCATATTTGTGGAATTTGGATCCCAGATATATAAAGTCATCGCTTATTTCTGTCACATCTCCATCTATGTCCATCCATCATTTTTCCTGAATTGCCTGAGCGACTGAATCATCATTTTTGTTTTCTTTTTAACTTTATTTCTAGCCCAACCGTTTTGTCATGTTTCTTTATTTCTTTGTATGCCTCCTCTACTGCTTTAGTTTTCCTTGATACCCGCTTCATTTCTCTCCTAAAGTTAGTGCACAACGAATTACATTTTTTAACTAACTGCATCTTTTCAGCATCTGGATACTTTTCTACAGGAAATATAATATAGGTACATGGAATGAAATTTAAAAAGCTCATAATTCTGATAATTTTAGATTATTAAGGAAGGTCCTTGGTTCGATTCCCGGTCCGGTCGACATTTTTCTATCCATATTCCTGAATTAAAATTTAACTATGATTTGAGGCTCGCATAAGCTTACTTTGATTTATTTGAATTTAGATAATTATTAAATTTAAAATTATCGTTATTATCTAATCATCATAATTACGAATTGGCTCCAAACATATGCTGTCAACAATACATTTGTAAATCGTCATTGAAATAATTTATCTGCATGGATTAACATTTACCAAATATTCTTCACCTTTGCAGCAAGAATGGGCGTCACGTATGTTTGAACTGCATCGCCTTCTATTTTCTCTAAAAATTTATTGATAACAAGCAGTGCAATAATTTTTTTCATTTACTCTTTTAATATTTTTGGAAGAATATTAAAAAATAAAATAAATAAAAATTTACAATGCAGGTAACGGTTGCTGTTGGTTGTTCGACGCATGCGCACTCAGCAGAATGCAGGAAGCTCCGCCCCTCGCACAGTCCCTACCACGTTTCGCTTATGCATTCATCTTATGATCCCCACACAACTTGACTCCAATTTCCAGAAGCATGTCCACTTGAGCATTCTGCGTCAGTCGTATGGAACTTTAATTCACTGACCGTAAACGGAGTTTGTAAAAGGCTAACCATTAAAAAACTGTCACCATCACAAGCGCACCTGACAATGACTGATTCATGTTTTGGTTGCTAGTGTTTTTAAATCAAATTAAACCTCACGTTTATGTAATTTACAACCAAAAGCGATCTGTGCAAAGTAAAGTGACTATGTAAGCAATTTCAAAGCTCCTTTTTTGAAAATAATAAAGTGAAAATACTTCAGAGACGTATCTGACAGCTAAGAATATTACTAACAAGTTGGCCTGCAGCAATTTACCTTAGATAATAAATGGTGTTACTAATGGAACTACGAATTCCCAAGAACCCTTCGAAATTCAACAGAATTATATTTTTTCTGAGCAGCATCGTGAAAAGCTTAATGATCCTCGAATGGTTTCCATGCAGACTCATAAGTCGATGACCTTTTTGATAAAAATAAAACAATAAGTATTAATTTATTTTTAGAGTATTTGTCGGTATTTCCAAACTGTTTCTTTTAATAGTCTACTTTTTTTCCGTTTTTCATTTTTGCGTCTAATTACAGGATCTATCCCCGGCTTCTTCTCCAGATCAGAGACTGGAATGCCCCACAGATAATCAAACCTTACTGAGTTGGATTTCACAAATAAAAACAACAGCCTATGAGACAGAAAAAAGTTTTTGTTAGTCTATTTAAAACAAAAAATATATATCAGACACAGCGTTTCGTCCCTGATTGTGACCTCTTCAGGTGAATATATATATATATATATTAATAATTAAATGGAAGGCGTTATTAAATGAAATAATAATCAAAAATTAACAAACAAAATATTTATTTATTTTGTGGCAATAAAGATAATTACAACAAAATTTGAGATCTTTCTCTCAGGGCCTCTACTGGGTTTGATAATGGACACTACAAATTGATTTAAAAATCTTATTAACAAACAGTTCACAATTTACCTAAACAATATGTCGATAGAAAGAAATTAAAAGTAAAAAAATTAACTCTGATTGACAATCAAAAGAGAACGAAATCTGACTTTATCCTTTAATTAAAGTTTACAATTAATCATTAGTTTTGGTTTTGTTACTTACATGTGTCCAGCTGGTACCAGCATTCTTTTGTTTTCGGAAGTACACTATTGCAAGATTATACACTGTATCTAAACATCGACTCACAGATTTTACACTATTGAAGTCAAAACTGATAGGCTCCCAGGAACTCGGATGATGCTCCTGAATGTCAGCTATATGATGTCTGCTTGCCTTACAGGAATCCTATGATTCGTAGATTTAATAGTCTCTTACTGATTTGTACATAAACTGCAACGTAGCTCCTAGAAGATTTATTTTAACTGTTTATTCTTTCGGAGCGAACTAACTTTTCTTTAGCTCCTGGCTGTAGACGTAAACTGCTCTTATTTTTCAATTATTTACGCTGCAATACTTGCGACGTGAATGTTTTCTTCGTATTAATTTACAACTTTAACTAGTTATACATTGACGATGTCTAGGGGTTTAATTTAGGGGCGGCGGATAGGCGGCTCCTTTTATTTGTTTTTTAATGAAAAAAGTAGTATTAATCACTCACTTTAAATTTACCTTAATTAAATTGGAGTTTACTATATCTAGGTGGCTCTAGAAATAGTTTGTGCCCAAATTATATTACTTGTTCTGCTCCTCATAATGTCTTTCCGCCATCACCTCCTAACAATCTTTCTCCGCTAACTAACAGTTATATTACTTGTTCTGCTCCTCACGATGTTTTTCCGCAAACTGACTCCTAGTTCTCCCGAGTTTTAGCGCGCTTACGCCATTTTTGACTTTTCGACAAAGCAAAGTGAGCTCGCTTCTCTCATTGTTACTTTGTTCGATCAGACCGCTATAATGGATTTCTCAAACAATTCAAATTTTACGTCCAAACAATTAATGGCCAAATTAATTGGCATTACAATATATATATATATATATAAGAAAATATAAATGAAAGTAAGAGATTGGCGGAGACTGACACAGGAGACGGGCGGAATGGAAGAAAATTGTTAATAAGGCCAAAACTCACATTGGACTGTAGTGCCAATAAAAGAAGAAGAAGAAGAAAATATAGGTAAACAAATTTCTAACGTGCGACATGTTGCTGCCGAAATGATCATGTGTCTGATATTTATTATGTTTTAAATAGAATAATAAATATAATTTCTGACTTATAGTCCGTTCTTTTTAATATTTAATTAAAAATGAAGTCAGTTTATTATAATTCATCCTGATTTTAATTTCAATTGTCATTATTAAATCGCTTAACTAAAAAGATTGTTCAGAATGGGAACATTTTTCATTCTATGTACGTAATTCGTTTTGAATAATTCTAAAATAATTCCTAAATTATTTAAAGCAGTACTTCTTAAACCTTGTAAATGAAAATGTTATAAATAATATTGCGTTTTTTTTACTTTTTTTCTTTCAGCCTCAAATCCATACAAATATTCTTCACTCCATCATTTCAAAGTTTGCAGTAAATTTCAAAGACAATACAAATGTTACTCTGGAATTAATAAATTAACATACGTGCTTGCTTTTATTGGAGCTCTTACTCATATGACTGCTTAGGTTGTACTCTCCAACATTTAACCATGGCGTCATAGAATTGACCATTGTTTCATTTACAGTCTTCCTGCCTCTGCAAACGATCTACACCTCCAGTGTACGTTCCATATCATTGCTTATGATTTATAGGAGATTCCGTACGTTGTAATGCGGGAATAAAGACTTATGAATAGGCTATATTCTAAATTCATGAGGACGACTGAGTCTCCGTGCGTGGATGTCGGACCAGACTCGAGACAATGCCATTGTTCCAACGTTCAAAACGCACTAGTCCAAAAATTTATGACCATGGTAAAAGCGCTATCTAACTTGTCTTCGCGGGTGGCGGGCGAAATCATTCCTCGTCAAGTACAGGAAGATTTTATCAGTTTGAAGGCGACACGGCCATTTTGTCTTTGTAGAAGGTAACTGCGCGAAGAAAATACATTGTTTGACTTTCCGGAAGCTGTGATGCTGGTTCACGTGTGCGGGGGAAGAAAATTTTCTTTTTTTTCTTTTTTACAAGTGGAACCTGGTATGAAGGAAGGAGGGTATATGTATGTGAGTCGGTACGTTCGTGGTTGAGCGAGAAATGGAAGAGAAACAGCTGATTGAACAAATTCCTCCTTTACGATTTTTCTTTAATTTTTTGAAATTTAAGTCAATTAGCCGTGACACTTCGAGCGGTGTATGTTTCCGGAGTGTCCGGATACGTTGAACATACGGTAATGCCCGCCACACTCACCAGGCGAGGTGGGGTGAGGCACCTTAAAGCACGAATAAGGGATCGGGTAGTGTGGAGTTGTGTAAAAATAACGCGAAACAACCGACATTGGTGTCAAATCCAAGGTTATAGAAGTTACTGAGTTTTAATTCTGACATTCTTTTTTTAGGGTAACAGGCTACATGAGGGTAATCCACATGGTGGCAACTCCCCTTTAATAGCATAGGAAGGGATCTGAATGGGCGGATGCGGAAGGGTAGAGGAAGGTAGCCAAGGGTTACTAGGGCCCCCGGGATATAGTTTAAGGATCCTTCCCGGCATTCGCCTAAAAGTAATGCAGGGAAAACCCTAGAAAAACCTGCATCAGGTAGGTCGGACATTGGGTACTTGTCCCACGCCCTTACGATAGATTTTAGCGTCGAATATTTAGTTTTCAGGATGCACGAATTATTAAGATGTGATTAAAACATTAAAAAAAATTATTTACTTAAGTTACCATTATTAATATATCTTTGTATTATTCATTGTATTATATAGAAAAATGTATATTTTATGTTGTATATTAGGACTGTATTTACAATTGGTTTTCACAATAAATTCAGCTTGCAACCATATAAAAAACAGAACACGGACAGACAAAAACATAACTACTTTCCAAAGAATACCTCCTTGTGCCACAGATGCGCTCTACCACACAAAGATATCAAGGAGTGATTACAATAAGTAATTAACAAGATGCTTCAGTGTATAATTGCGTGCCCGTACAGCATGGGAAGTCAGCACCACAAAGGGAGGGGCTGGAGGGCCGTTACATTAAAAAGAAGCTCGAAAAAACCTATATTTGTGTCAAATCCAGGATTATAGTTGTCGGTTAAGTTGTAGTTCAGCCCCTAGGTGTGGGGTAGGAAGCTGATGAAAGGCCCTTACATAAAAGTATTGAATAATCAACGGATACTGGTGTTCAATCTGGGGTTTTGGAAGTCACCGAGTTTAATTCGGACTTTTATCATACTGGCTAAGGCGTAGTTTAGCCCCCTAGGATGTGGGGTGGAAGGGGGTGATACTAATTTACGTTTACAATCTTAAATGTTTAGACCCATTTATACCAAACTTTATACACATATTACTTACGGAAAAAAAACACAGAGGGTTTAAAACACACCTAGGGGTGGGGGTGGAGTGGGTCGAATTTAAAAACATTACTACAAGGCTATTATTAGCGTCGAATAAAACTTTGTCTCGGTCATCTAATTAGATAGTGTCATTTTTTAATTATTAAGTGTCTAATATCAGCTCCAAAAGGCCCGGGAGAGAAACACTCTTATCGTACTGGCGGTGATGGAAGGGGTTTATATTAAAAAAAAACATTGAAAAAAGACCGTTATTAGTGACTACTCCTGGTTTATAGGAGTTCCTGAGTTTAATTCTCGCATTAACCATGGTGGTTAATGAAATTTTGTTCCTCTTCGTGGAGGCGGACGCAGTTGACAAAAAGTTACCCGGAGTAGTTTTGACCCTCTTAAGTTACCGGGTAATTTTTTTTATTTTCTTAGGGTATCAGCTATAATTTGGCCTCTATTTAGTTAAAGGTTGTATTTCTTTACTCCTTTAAAAGGTACCGGGAGTAGTTTTAGATTTTATTAAGTTAGCGAATATTTTTTACTGTTTTAATACGTCGTTCATTTTAGACACTTTTATTTGATGTAGTAAGAAAAATTCCCGAATACTGTCAGTCGTCATCCCGGTTTAGTTGAAGTTAGATGCCGAAGGGTTAGGTCGGGGAGGGGAGCGTAACTGTTACAAACACTGGCGCTGTTGTTCTTGGTTAAATGAAATGTTTACCAAGAGGTTAGTGTCGAATCAATTTCTTAACCTAGCTAATTTAATTAAATGCCTCAGCTAGATTTTTTTTTGAAAAAAATGGAAACACTATCTGACTTGTATTAAATATAAATATAATTAGTGTAAAATGGCTAAGAGTCAGACTATGTTAATATTCACTATTTTATAGAAAGCGTTTCTTACCTTTGCTTATGGACCACTTCACTTGTATCTAAAAATTAATAAATAAATATAAGAAAACTGTAGAAACGTTTTATAAGTTTAAATGTTGATAAATTCTGACTTTTGACCAATTCAGAGTAATTATATTCAATTCTTTTACGTTAACCCTGACATTGTTTGGTGAGTTATTTAATAATATATTTAAATATATATTTAATATGAATTTCAATCAGTGTTAAAACGTTTTTTGAATTTATTTTGTCAATCCTTTTTTTGTGTTTATGTGTTATTAACCTTAGCGTTTATATTCATAGAGTTCATGTTAATTTTATTGTATTAATAATAGTAAATGTATGAAAGTAACTTTCCTCGTCTTCTTCACAGAGGCCTAATGATTTCTTCCATCATAAATGTTTTTTAAAGCTCTTTCATTCATTATATATTCATCGATTTAATCTTCAACACAACATTTCACTAACGACGAGTATTTTCGGGGTTTCAAAACTGTTTCTCATAATCCTCTACTTCTTTTTCATTTTAGCCTAACAGGTTCTTTCTCTACGATTAATTTATCTATCGGCGGCTCCTTCTCCAAATCAGATAATTAATCACCCCACATGCAATCCTTACATTTCAAATACAATTTTTATTCTTTATCCAGATAAAATCTTAACTATAACCTTAATCAGCAATCGCCGTAAAAATTATAAGTCATATTTGAAATTATGTTGCCATACTCCAGCTTGACATTTGAGTATTTTCTGTTAGCTGGAAGCGGGTAATCAACGACATTTTCACTCAACAGCAGCGTCATTATATAAAAAGTCACAAAAAAGTGTGCGTCGCTAATGCTTCTCGCTCTGCTAACAGAATGGTGTCGTCATTAAAATTAATGTTGTGTTTCCTGAGTTTCTAGACGCACCAAATGCTCGGCCATTGCTTCTTTTGGTACATAAGCATTAATCAAATGACAAGTAATTAGTCCAATGGAGGACAGAAAATTATATTCTATGACGATGTAATGAGTTTATAGGCCTTAACATTTATTTCAGATTGTAATTAAATTAGTTCAGAATCGATATATTTTAACTACGAAAAAATAACACTATTAAGTGACTTTTAGAGAAGGGAAGGACTATAATTAGGGCTAATGATTGTTAGCAACATCTGGACGACGGAATTCTAATGGCATAAAATGACAGAAGGTTGTTTGGACGATGTAATTATATTAAAAGGAAACGTTTAATTTAATTGATTGAGTGGCTCTCGGAGCGGGAGAACGGCAAGTGATTATTAATAAAACTTGTTAAATCAGCTTATATTTTATGTATTTGATAAAAATACAATTAATCTCGGTTACATGACTTAAAAATTTATGCACGAAAATGTCCAAATAGAATAATAACAATAACATACACAATATCGAAATTCATAGTTTTCAACTGAATGTTAAAATATTATTATTAATATCTCTGATCTTATCATGCTTTTATTAAAATAAACCTTAATCATTTTCATACACCAACCATTATTTAAAATGTAGTAGTAGCAGGTAAGAATTGTTTAGTGTCTTGATATTATTGTCATCTACAAATAGTTAATATTTTCTATTACAATTACTATTTTTTAATAACTAATGACTTGTAATGTCCTACAGTATAGTATAGTATTAGATATACAGATCCCGTATGGAAACTGGGCTTCAAGGATGTGGGATTATTCATGAGGTACATAATTACAATAGTATAAACAATATATAGAATATTTTAAACTAATGATGTAAGTTCTTAAATTAAACAAAAGGATAGCCTAAGCAAAAACTTGGTTAGTTCTTTCCTGACTTTGTTTTTGTCATCCTTTAACTGTTTAATTTTGTGTAGAAGCTTGTTAAATATAGCAATTATATACCATTAAAATGGACTCCTTGCTGCTGTTTAATTGATAGTGATTTACCGTGTTTTTAAAAGTTGATTTTGTGTCCTTAATTGAAATTGTAAACGTCTTTGAGATCAAATTAACCCAAACGTCAACAAGAGGAGTAATGGCGTTCGAAAAATAGTGGTTTAATTATGTTATATATCTATATCGTGTATATGTATGTAAACTAATTGGGACAGGAATGAAGGATGTGGATATTTATTCATTTACACGAAATCCACTTCTCTTTAATTAGAAAAACTGCTCTTAGTCCTTCATTATAATTTTATACCATTTATACTAGTTATAGTCTCGTAACGCCCATCGTAAATTCTGTCTTCGAAAGTGTTTAATTTTTTTATTTTGTTCCCTCTGAATTTCACATATTCAACTTAGTCAGACATGTATTTAAATTCTTTAAAGTGCAACCCTTAATTCTAATTCAACTTCAGTCGCTGCTCTCGTGTGTTGCGTTCATTAATATTATGTTATTATAATTTTATTGCAGAGACATGGCCAAGTTTAAAAGGCATATTTCGGAGACCGCGAGAAAAGTTGAATAAAATTGTCAGATGACGAGTACGATAATGTTGAAAGTAGCTCTCTCGTCAAGCAGAAGGTGTGAAGAGGATCGTCATCACGCAACACAGAGGGAGGGGAGAAACGTGTTCTTTATTACCCTCACATCGGAGAAGCATTGTGTTGTTAGACCCCGAAACTGCGAAGGACAAAACCCAAAGTAAGTAATCCATATTGGCTACAGTCACTTAACGGTTTCAGGCAGGCAAAAAAACAAAACTGTTTTCAATGGGAGAAATGCAGCAGAAGCCTTTATTAAAGCATGTTTTTTTTTCTCGGAGGTTTGCCTCCCTTAGCTTTAAGTAAGCTGACATCTTACTTTCCTATTAATGTCTCTACCTGTATTTT
This sequence comes from Zhengitettix transpicula, assembly GCA_037074705.1. NCBI lineage: Eukaryota > Metazoa > Arthropoda > Insecta > Orthoptera > Tetrigidae > Zhengitettix > Zhengitettix transpicula. The sequence continues at coordinate 30,492,643 of CM073591.1, forward strand.
ATCTGCTGCAGTTAATTTTTTATATATTCTTTAATAGTGACAAGTATCTACGTCACCTTGGAAGCCGAGTACTGCTGGTGTTCCTATGTTTTGCAATTTCTTCCTCATGGTTCATAATTCGAACTGATAGAATGATTTAATCTTTTCCCGGCCTATATATTACTTCGTATCGTCTTGAATATGGTCGTTTATGCAGTCTTGCTTTCTTCCTTATCAGTTTATTTACATAATTCCTGTTGCAGGTTTACTTTCGCTATTAGCCAGTAAATTTCAAAATTTAACTTGGTCTTTTTTTTGTCAAAAAAAAATCACGTGGAGATGAATTCCAATTATTTGGCAGCTTCGTTTCCTCTCGGCATTGCATATAAGCTTACGGTAGATTTGATGTTTGTCCATTATGCCCTCGAAATAGTCATGTTTCCATGTTTTCGAGTACAACGTATCATTTATTTTTGAATTTATCTTCGATATCGTCCTGATATAGTTTACATGTTCTTTTTTTTTAAAATAAAAATAATAAATAAGGTGTATTATTTACAGCAAACTGCATATGATTATTGTGGCATTATTACTCCATATCTGTGTTAAAAAGCCTTTTGAGCTTGTCGATTGTAATTGTGTCGCTCCTGACTCCACATATATGTTCTTTCAGATTTTTTTCTGCTATACAATTCGAGTAACAAGTTTCCATTCTTGAAAAATAATCTGCAAGTCGTTTGACATTTTTGGTTTTGTTTTATCATGATAACTCTTCTTCCCACATAGTAAAAATATTTACTTTTCTCTTTTTTCTGAACATTATACTAATATTTACTTTATTTTTCTCCTTATTTAATTTTAGACTTAACATTTCATGGCATAAATTGTTCACTAAGCTTCATCCTGAAAGGATGCAGTTTCTGATCATGTTTTCTCTCTTATTGTTTTTTTTTTATTTTTAACAACACTTTATGTTCATATATATTGCATTGTAATAAATCTACTGATGAATTAAGTCCATGATAGCTTCATTAAAAGTTTCCTTTGTTACACGTATTTCTTTATTAAAGGCCCAGTAAACGCCCCTGAGAAAGAGTAAAATTGTTATTGTCAAATATTAATTAATATTGTAAATTGAAGTTAATTTCTTAATAACTCTTGTAAATTCATTTGATAACTTATGTAAATTAATTGTTTGTGCGTTAATAAATTGATTTGTTTGTCTATTTTAACATCTTGATTAATATTATAACATCCTATCATTTTAATTAGCGTCATCAAAGTGTGCACATTTTAACATTGTTTTATTTAATTGTCTTTAATTTGCGAATACCACAATATATATATATATATATATATATATATATTGTGGTATTCGCAAATTATATATATTATTGGTTTATATGAATAATAGAATATTCAATATACAAAATTTTTTCTTTATTGAACGAAATAACGTAACAATAAACTTTAGCTTAAAAGGTGTACAAAATATCATTAATTATCTATTGAACATCTAAAAAATTAAAGGCCTTATAGCAGAGACATTTAAAGTAAATTACTTGGAGCCACAATTGTAAATCGCTTTCACCGACGTCCATCTATACCAACGTCGGGGTGTTAACTGTACAGCAGCGTCGTCCGTGCATCCTGCAGCCGCTAAAGCGTATCGTCACGTACATCCACGGCCAATTACCAGACACGTATTCAGTTACTTGGATTGGTATACTTTCATTCCAAGAGTCTCATCAACACAGGACATTTTTCAAATCCACTCCTTTTCTTTCCACCTCAACAAACTGTTTTCAAGTCCTTTTTTAGGACAACAGGCTACATGAGGGTAATCCACATAGTGGCAACTCCCCTTTAATAGCATAGGAAGGGATTTGAAAGGGGGAATGCGTAAGGGTAGAGCAAGGTAGTCAAGGGTTAACGAGGGCCCCCGGGCTATATCCTACTCGGTATTCGCCTAAAAGTGATGCAGGACAAACCCTAGAAAACCTGCTTTAGGTAGGTCGGCCATTGGCTACTTGTCCCACGCCCTTCCGATGACGGGAGATGGGTTTGCTGTGGGGACGCAGCAATCCCTTCTCCGTGCCTCGACCAGTTCAGGAGGCAGCTGGCCCACTGTTCCAATGGGAACAGAGTACAACTCTTACAGTATTCCCAAGGGATGCGAACCCGAAACATACACCTCTAAAAACAGGCCGAGGTGCCACGGCTTGTGGGAACCTTCGTTAAAAAACGGAAATAGAAGGAGGCATCCCCAAAGGTAGCCCTCTCCGTCTCTCCAGAAAGGTTCTGCCTACGAGAGAACAGCTCTCGATTCTGTATTCAGGTCCCCGGCAAACTTCTCTTTTGTCTCGTTTTCCCCCTTCCGGAGTTCACCTCCCTATTCCCATGGCTCAGTTGCATCACATGCCTTTTAACAGGAGCGGGCCAACTACTTTATTATCTTTGTCACAAAGCACTCGCCGGCCATAGACCCCAACCCCTGGCCTCTGCCGGGGTGTTCCATAACAAACCAGGACTTTCGGCCCGTCGGAGGTATGCCGTCCCTCCGGTGTTCCTTTCACATGGTACAATGAGAACATCGGAAGAAATACTATCAACCTCATTGACATTTTGCCTTTTTATCGAAACCTCCAAGGAGGGAACGGGGGCGGGCTGGAAAAGAAAATACGCCCGCGAAACCATTACCCCCTCTACTCCAAAGTTCGTCAGACTGGGACTTAGATAAGCCACAACCCAGCTGGGCTTTTGGGAACCTGAAGGATGCATCAGGGCCCTAACGAAAGGAGGCCTTGGTCGGCCGCGCGCATGGCTTCGTTACCACGTGTGGAGGATCGCCCCGCAGGGTGTAGCTGCAATTGCTCCAATGCCTTTGCAATTTTTCGGCTCTTTCCAGTAACTCAGAATGGCCCTTAAGTCTCCTAACAGCAACGGGTTATTGGTAGTGGAGAATTATGGCCAGGCGGTTTCGTCATCGTGTACTAACACATGGAGAAAAGTCCCCTATCCTCTATAACTTAGCCGCCAAGGATGCGCTTGGTGCTGGTGACTTATTTTTTTAGGTTCTCATTATAGATATAATTAATCCAGAGAATTTTGTTGTAATTGGTAATGGTCAAGTGAATACATGTAGAAGCCATATCATGAAAGATGAACAATGGTACATGAAAAATGAGCGTCGAATGTACCATATTCATTATGTGCAATTATATTTTATTTTTCTACATATGTTTTCATTTTATTAATATATTTGCAATTTAATACACTTCCTTGAATAATGAGATGCCATAAAAAAGTATCAAATTTGTTTCAGGCGGCACCATGTTTTTGTCTTGGCCGGAATTCATTTCTGTGTTTGTTTTAATTCCACTTTGTGTTGCACATCACTGGAAAAATGAGTCAAGGTAAATTAAATGTGTGTATTAAATTTATATTATATTTTTTATTTGGTGTGGATTAACAGGTTTTATTTTTCAGTTACCTTAATCAACAAAACTTTAGAAGAACAGGTCCATCTAGAGATCCTAGAATTTTTCAGTTCACGACTCAAGATTCCAAAATAAGGGTATGACTTCCAAGAACAGTGTTAATACATTTATAACATACAAAATATGAACTTTTCTCTTATGAAAAAACTCAATTTTCATTTTAAATGAAAATTAACGGATTATGAAATAAATAAATTACAAACTAGCCTTTAATATATTCATATCAAAATAATAAACCGGTAGCTTAAAGTCAATGACTACTTTGTTTGAATCTTGCTTATAATAAACTGAATACAAATGAATTAATTTCATTATGGAAAAATAATAAATTCTGAAAGGGGGTTTCCAGGTCATTCTACTGAAGCAAGTAGTTCTAGGTCTGTAGATGGTGTGGACTAATGATTATGCAATAATTTTATCCGTTTTGTCCTTTCGTTAATTTAAGCAAAGTTTTTTTTACGGATTAAAATGTTTGCATATCTCTCTTATCTATGTTAATTTTCACTTACTCTTTCAGTCACATTCCTCTCTCTTTCTTCCTATATCATACAGTAACAATGTCATGACATTCCTCGACTTCAAGAATTCTGCAGCACCTTCCATTGAGAAACATTTAATCCTCTGATCTGAATCAGATACATACATCCTTGCAAATGTTTCAAGTTTCTATCGTATTTTGGAGACTGGCTTTAATATTAACTTTTTGTTGACTGATTTTACAGCTCCATTGCCATTGTAGAGAAAAATGTTATGACTTTTGAATATAACATCAACTACATTATATCTTGAATCATTACTCTATAAATTATTTTTAATTTATTAATTTCAATCAGTATGTATGTATTATTGAAATTATATCTTAGTAGTAACAAATCCTTGTTTCTTTTATTTTCATTTTAGGTGGAACTAAATTTTGCAATACCATTTCTGTCAATACCTGTAAATGGTAAAAAAGGGGATACTTCTGCCCTGGTAGACATAAACCTTGGTGCTTTAGCTGCAGGTGGAATTTTTACAGTTGCTTCATTAATTTTCATACCCTCTCTCTTCACAGGATTTTCTCCACAATTATCTTATAGTCGAAGTAAGTTATAAATTAACAATTTGACTTCCTTATATTTTTGAATTTATGAGATTGGTGCTTCATAAATTTCTGTATGTACTATATTCCAGGTTTTCTGGCATATAGATATTTTTATAAAACATGACAATTGGAATCACTTATTTGCTTTCTATGTTTTAAATATATTTCAGATTGTGAATTAAATATATTATATACACTGAAAATAAATTGATAATTAACAAATAGATAATGAAGTAGTCCATAAACTGAATAAATTAAGTGATAACCTAAATACTACACAACGTTTCTGTTAGCATTTAAACCAAATGCAGGAAATTGGTAAAATTTTGCTTCTTTATTGGCTACTTCATTATTTATTTGTTAATTTTAATCTAATACAGACATTTTTGTATCTTCTAAAAATTTTATATATTCTAAAATTGATGTAAATTAATGAAATTTTAGTTTCTTATGTATTTTTCATTTCATTACTTCTACTTTTAAGACCAAATAACTTTTTATCATATTGTTTCATGAGAAATATAATCTGTAAGAGTAAATGAGGAAAAATTCTTACTAACCAATAAAATATTGTAATGGAATTTTTAATTTTGCAACAGGTGAGTCTGACAATCCTGGAATTCTTCGTCTATTGAAATCAGTGATGCAAGAAAGTAATCCAAACTATGGTATTTGTATGCAAAAGGCTGTTTGTTGGTATGTTCAAAAAGCATTACAGAAAATACAAACAGGAAATGCAGGAAGCATTGATAAAATAGTTGATGGTCTGTTAAGGTAATTGAAAACTGACATAATTAAAATGTACTATATTACTGGCATCTTTTAATACCTGTGATATTATATAAAAAGCAATACATTTATTTTGTAAGTTTTTTCCAGTAATAAATGGCTTGAAGGTTTTGTAAATGGAACAATAATTCAAGAAGCCGCTAATAATGGAAGGCAAGGGAAAGAGTGCCATGCATTGTATTCATCATGCTCATTTTCCAAAGAAAATATCTACAACTCAGCAAAAAATATTGTTACTGGCATGTTTGGTTGACAAATGAAATAATTGAGTAACCATTTTCTGCTAATGTAAATAAACATTATTTATGAAAAGTTAGTATAAAACATCCATAAAGATAAAAATTAGTTTCAATTGATTGTTAGAGACCTGAAAAGCAATCACAATATTTGTGTTATTCAGATTGTTTACAAGTGAATAGGGGGAACTCGGTAAGAAGAAGTTGGCGTTGCAAGTCAATGAAATTTTTTTAAGCAATGCTAACTTTTGGAAAACCCAAGAACATTTCCATGTGCCAAGACATTGTTACTCAAACTATTTCTATTGAAGTAAATTATTTTACTTATATTAATTTAAGTGTAAAAATTTATATTTACATGCACCCTGCTAAATGTTGATTGAAAATAATATCTTGATATAAGAAATTTGTCAAACTTACAAATAAATGTTTCTTATGAATTTCAACATTATTGATTAATCTAATTTGTATTTAATTTTATATGGTGTTATAAATATTTTTAACATATTCAGCTAATACCAAACCTGCATTTAATGATTATTATAAACCACAGAAAATTAAAAACTGTTGTAAAATGTATTTTTTTAAGGAAAATTAAAAATATGAATTTTAATTCCATTAAATCATTTTAATGTCTTTTTAAAAATTATTTTAATAGTAGTTTAGTTTACATATAACCCTTACATTCTTATTTATAATGTAATTATTTTATGAATAAAATTTTTAAATGTTGCCAATAATTCATTTGATATTGTAGCATGGACAAATCTCAAATTCTTCATATAATCTTATCACTTTTTTTGTACTTATAAACATCTCTTCTTAAAAGATTTGTTTATAAGTATGTATGTGCATATAAGTGTCTTATACATAAACTGGATACCTCTTTTTTTTACCCTGTATATTCTTACAGAAAATTATTAGGTAACTACAAGCATACTTTGGTCATATATTTTATTAGAAGTGGGAACAAAAAATACATTTGTTCTAAAAGTATTTTTCTGTCTACATACTGAATAGCATCAATTTATACTAGCTGAACTTTCCTCTTCAGTAAATGTTAATAGCTCTACAATATCTCTGTGATTCATTGCAATGGCTAAATCTAATGGAGTCTTTCCAAGCATGTCTTCGGCATCTTTATGAACCTTAGCACAAAGTAAAAATGACACACACTCCAAGTTTCCATGAAGTGCTGCCTGTAAAATATAAAAAAAGTGTAGTTGAATATAAATTACATAAATTTTATTATCAGTGTTATATTAATATTAGCAGTTCAAGAATAGAGACAAATATTTCACAAGCTCAAGCTATACTTTAACTCTATGAAAATTAATTCCATCAGTTATTCATAAGAACCAAACATTTCCCACATGAGCTATGTTGAAAAATTTACATTATCAGCTAGTAAACAGAAAGAAACAGTTAAAATGTTTGTTGGTTTTAATACATACATACATACATACACAGACACAAGTTCTCATATATTTATATATAGTATATGTATATATGAATGTATGTGAGTATTCATGTATATTTCCAATAATTCTCACAAATTTCCCTTAGTTGTGACCTTTCCTTGAAAACAAGAGTGAGAGTTGCCTGGCCGGCACACTGTTGAGACCTACTATCCTGATAAGTTGTGCTCAGGTCCTCAAAAAATTGATTTTTTATTTCTGCACTTCCAACTGAACCAACTTTTCAGGAAAATTGACTATACTGTCTCTCTTTCCTATCCAAATGTGTTAATTAAGTTGGCCTTAACTCATTTTCCTTAATTTCACTATCACAATTATGGCCGATAATATGTAGCGATACTGCTACATATGTATGTATGTATTGACCTCCTTTATCCCGCCCCCATTAAGTTTGTGCATTTACTTCTGTCACACCCTGTATATATAAAGCATGTAAGTATAATGTGACAAAGTCAAGGTGGCTGACTTACCATAAACAAACAGTTGATCCAGTCAGACTGGGTGGAAATAACATATCACATTAATCATTTCAGAGTTAATACAACCTGGCTAGTAACATACTATTATTTATATATCTTCTTTGATATGGTTGTCAAAAAATGACTCCAAAAAACCATGCATCATGATTCTATTGAAAATATTTTTTAAGTTGAAGTAATTGAGCCCCAAATAATTCATCATGAATCTAGTTCAATTACAAAGAATATAGAACTATGAATGCCTTACCATATGCAAAGCAGTTCGTTCACTCTCATCTGGTTGTTCCATATCAGCGGCCGCTAATTGGTAGGATTTTAATCTCACCAGATTACCTTTAGCTGCAGCACTAACAGAATAGCAAAATAATATATTTTATTAAATATTATTTTAAGATATATATTTTATATCTGTATAACTAGTAGTTAATCAAGACAAGATTTTACCAAGAAAATAAGGGTCCAAATGTTACTTGTATCCAATTATATTTTAAAACTACTTGAAAAGTTAAATATTTTTATCTTCATCATTTATTCAGTAAATAATGATACAATATAGTTTCCTAATGAAATATAAAAGAATATTATGGGATATAGTGACATACTATAACTGAAATATAAATAAATTAGTGATATGAACTTAGAAATAATATTTTAAAAAGTTAAATTGGAAAATATTAATACAAAGTATTGAATTCTTTTCTGAAGAAAACATTATACTCTAAAATTAGTTGTACACTAACTTGCAAAGATTTTCTCCAATAATTCTTGGGTTTCCAACTAAATGTGCTCCTCCTTTTATTAAAATTTTTATTATTTCATGAGAATCTGTATTGATAGCATCAATCAATGGGGTATTCTCATTTCTAAAAATTCAAGCACAAGTTAATTCTTTTGCAATAATTTCGTTACTTAACAAACTTATAAAATAAATACACAAGGAAGAACAAACATTTTCTAAACGTTAAATTAAAGAGTATAATTACAATGAAAAATTTGTCTGATTGAAAATTAATAATAAGAAATATAGCCAAATACAAACAAAAGAAGTGTCTTTCTTAAGTTGCAGATAAAAAAAAACACAATAGCCTAGAGAGAAACAACTACAATCAGTTGTACCTGAAGGAACAAGGCTTTCATAAATGTTGTGTGGATTTAAATTATAACTTCTATTGTCTGTATTTGGCTATCTTTCTTATTATTAAAGAGTATAAGCAATGTATGAATGAAACATTTAAGTTTTGAATCTTCTATAGTTATATATGTCTTTAAAATGAATTGACTGTTTCCAAGGTATAATAAATATTATCTCAGCATTAAATTTGATAATAATCATCCATGAAACTATTAATCTAAACTACCAAATCATTAAAATTATGCCTGGAAAGAAAATGTAAAAAAAGCAGGAATGTCTGAGAGGATTGAGAAATGTGAGAGCATTATAAGTTTGTGTCACTGTACAAGGTAGTACAACATAATCCTACTGTCAACCACCCATCAAAATATGAAAACTCATATTTTATTTCCCTCACATCAGCAGTTCATAAACATATGAAAAAAAAATTTATTATACTATATATATGTTTACATATTCTTCAATAGTTGTAATATTTCAAGTTGTCCATATGGATTTAATATACATAGTTGTGTTGAAATTATTCCTAATTTATTAACACTATTCTTTTTAAGTGTGTGTATTTTGTAGCAGTCCATTTTAATGTCATGAACTGGAAATGTAGACCACCAGCAAAGCATCCATATGTATAATTGGGCTCAGGAAAATGATCACCACACAATTGATGTGACTGTGACAATGATAAACGTTGAAAATTGTGTTTAAATAGCTCAGTATTGCTGGATATTTTCAAACAATAATTATATTCTATCACAATGTATATTTGAGCTCTAGCAGATGTACTCTTTGAGCATGGTCACTATCCAGCAATATTGAAAGTTATTGGTGTGAGTTCCATACATCTACACCTCTCCTGTAACATTGCTGTGACTACTAAATCAAAACTAGATACATTTAAGGGGAAAAAATGTGAATGTGAAAATTAATATGTTACATTAAAAGAAATAGCAGTAAAGATTGAAGAAATTAAAATTGAAATACAGTGGTTAAGCAATGATAGTTAACAAAACTCAATAAATGAACAGTTAAATGAAAACTTGAAAATACAGCATTGAATTTCTTAAAAGTATTACTGAGAATAACTTTCTATTAATCAATAAAAATCAAATTTAAGCAATACAGTTGAAAACATTATTGCTGGTTCTTAGTACAATTATTTAATTGCATTCTTATAATTCATTTCTATTAGGTTCTAACTTACCTATCTTTCATATGGATACTAGCACCATTTAAGAGCAGAAATTTAACTACCTCCACATTTCCCTCACAGCATGCAACATGTAATGGAGTTCGACCATCACAATTAGGAATGGATAAATCAGCACCCTGTGAAATGAAAATCAGAATTACTTATTTCAAGTATTATACAAGTCAATTAATGCAGATATTTTACTCCAAATTCATATTATTAAAAATTATACTCATACTTACATAAAGTTTCAAAGCTTTAAGTTTTTCAATGTCCCCCTCCATTACTGCTGATATTGTCAAGGCTGGATAAAGAATATGAGCAATTGCATTTTTATCTTTGGCGAATGAAACATTTAAAGCATTTGAAACAGCATCAACAAGGTTCCATTCCACAATTCTTGCATCAGTGCTGCGTGAAGTCAATTCTCCTCTCAAGTTGCTTTGTAGCATCTTCAATTTTTGTATACATAAATATAGTAGATAATTCAATTCAAAGTTCAAAAGATATCATTTCTGCTTATTAGTCATTCTGATTTCTTGTAAAATACTTCAAAAAAAGAAAATATAAAACCAGAGTTCTTTGTAGTAAAACATACAAGAATCAAATCAGGTTGAAAAATACTATTTCTTCATTTCTAAAAGTATTAGAACAGAAACAGATCATCTTTTAATTTTAAATAATAGCTGACAAATGTCTACAGTAAGACGTTACATAGATACAGCAAGCAATATGGTGGGGTGAAAGTTAACTTTATAGCAATGTTACATGAACGGTATACAGTGAAATTTTAATAATTGTGGAAAGCCAGTGTGGAATAGTCAAGAATCTATAATGGAATTATTCATGTCTATTTCATAGAACTCAAATGTAATGCAACTCTAGAACAATAATTGAATAAAAATTCAAATTAGAAATTATAGAATCTTATACAAAATTTAATTGAATGTAAAAAAGAAAAACAGGAAAAGTGTGAGAGTATTAATGATACAAAGTCATTGAAACAACATTCCAACAAGTCAATGACAAAACATGGAAGGTTTGTATATAGTAGATTAGTCAGCAAAATAATTCATTGGCACCCAAGAGATAAACAGAGTAATCATATATATGTGGAATAATTGAGGAATGTAGTTTAATATTTCACTGTATAACATTAATTCATTCAAAGTTCTTAAGAATTTTGTGTCCAGCTGGAACACAGTTCAGACCTTTCTTCCTGATGGAGGTAGGGGAGGGACTCAGGCACTTGAAAATTTGAAATATTTTCACTCCTCAGCCTGACTGGACCAATTATTGATTTCAGGTAAGTCAACTTTACTGTCTCTCTTTCCTATCTAAATGTGTTATTTAATTTATCATATATATATATATATATATATCAAATTGTCAAATTAATTCTTTTGGATAGGAAAGAGGGATAGAGAGCGCCTGACTTACCTTCCCGAAGGTCTGAACATATTACCGGTCTGAGCAGCGGGCCAGCTCGAAGTTCAGACCTACTACCCTGAAGAAGGGGGCTCAGATTCTCAAGAATTTGAAATACTATTTCATCCCAGCCAATTTCATGCTAATCACATAGTTACACAGATATTTACTTTCAAAGTACTTCCATCATTTTTATTGTACACTCACTTTCTTTCTTTTGGCAATATCCCAATTAGCCTTTGCTAACACATATGCAAGTTTAGTAAGTGCAGCTTCAGGAGTCATGTCATGGCCTGCAATTACTCCAGCATCTATCAGGACCTACAGATAAATCATTTTAAGATTACATAATAATAATATTTTAATCTATCAATTCAACTGCAAAGACTATATACACAAAATATATTATAATAAGTAACAATTGATAGCATCGACTGAATCGATAACTTGAGGTTGTTTGATTGTTGAAAAAATAAATTCTTGTTCCCATAAAAATATTTGTATATAAAATCTGCTTTTATTAATTAATCTTTATTAGTTTCACAGGTTTTTTTTAAAAAAATATTGGTATAAATTCTTAGAACCACAAGTCTTCAATCAATTTGAAAAGCAGAATAAATTTCTTTAACACGATAATTGAAAGCATTCACAGATAATAGGTTAAAATGTTCAAGTAATAAAAAAAAGAAATTGTTAAAGATTCAAAACCTACATTTTTGTATCAGTTAATTAAAAACACAATTTTTGTGCTATCCAAACTACATCACATATAGAAAGTCAAATAATGTATAAAAATGTAGGAAAAAATATGTCAAGAAGAGAAAATTAATATTTTTATTTGTCAATACAGACTAGAAATCTGAAATAATTTGGTGTACAAAAAGAGTACATTAGATTCTAAATTTAATTTGAATAGATAAAACCATGTGTCAAGTACTGGGAAAAATGAGAAAAATTATAATTGGCTGAAGTTTGCAGTATAAGAGAAATGGTTGGTTTACAAAAATAAAAAAAATCAATGAAACTAAAATTTGTGTGTAGTGAATTTTAATTTTTTATATAAATGAATAAATTTTAAAAATAGCAGCTTTAAGTTCTATCTTATATTATAGTAGCCAATTTGTATTATTTCTATTATAATGTGGTATCAAATAAATACATACAAAAACATATTGACTATGATAAACTCAATTACAAAATTTGTTCAAAAGTTACAAACCTGCCCTGTTTCGTATAATTCACTAACTGTTCCCATGATGCATTGTGTACAATTTACTATGATCACATTTCGTTTTACAGCAGTTATTATTTCATTTAATAAATCTGGTCTGTTGTTTGGAATATTTCCAGCACCATATGTTTGTAACACAACACCTTCTATTGGAGGTTGTAAAAAAGCATGAACCTATTTAAATAAAAAATGAGCTTAACAACTGAAACAAATAAGCAAGAAATGAAAATATTTCTTATGGTAATTTAAAAATTGTCCTTACTGTTTCAGTAGTGATACCTGGAAATAACCTCAATATGCCAACATTTCTGTTCAATATATACTGAGTTGAAAATTGTTCAATTGCATTAGGACGAAAAATTCGCCTGTAATCAACTGAATAGTTGCAAATTAATATCATAGGTAAATTAATTTCTTAGAAAAGTGTTTGAATATGTCTTATTATAACTATAAAATTTTCATTAAAAGATCACTCTATTTATACAAACCCTCAATTTCAATTCCAACAGTAGCAAGTGGTGGAAAATTCATTGAATCAAAAGCTTTGAAACTTGCTGAACTGACCTTTACAGTTCTGTTACCCCTGAACAGTTTGTTATGAAAATACACTGTTACTTCAGGTATATTATAATTTCCAGCAATTATTAATGCACCTAAAAAATTATCTCTACCATCTCCTCTTGTTTCAAAGATGGGAATCTAAAATGGAAATCATATCAAGTATTATATATTATAGTAATTAAAAAAAAATTACTAATAGGAATGTTACTAAATTCCAAAGAAAAAGAAATGAGAGTAAAATGAGAATTTACTCCTTTTTAAAAATAATTAAAAAATACGTTATATGTTATATCTTTATAGTAAGTAAAATACTCATGTAACTAAAAATAATACAGTATAACTATAATAGTTTAGGAACCAGGATGTGATTTGATCTGTCTTAAAGAATGATGATAAAATAATCATTGCAGAAGAGCCTCATTTTTACTGTTGTATGGGAAATTTTCACCCAGAATCTGTTTGATTAAATTTTATCACCCTTTGACAATAACTTTGAATTTAGTTCATAATTACTTCTTTCTTTTTTGGTTTGAATTAAGGTCCTGTGTTCAGTCAGGTTTACGAGGTACCAGTGGCAGACATATCTTAAGTTATAAAATGTATAACCTTTTACATAAACCTAGCTTCAAGCATGTGGAATGTGTCTTGGCATAAATTTATTATTTATATTACTATTTTTATATGTCAATATTAGCATGGAATAGTATTGTCATTGATTGTTAGATAATAGCATACTTGTGTTATATTTGAAATAATCGTGAGTTATTAATATCCTTACTATTTACAGTAATTTGACTTCTTCTAATATTAGTAATGAATTATGCAACAAAACTTTTCTGGTAATGACATAGTTCATGCTGATTTATTCTAAATCTTAGAAATGGATTGTTTGATGAATTCTTTTACTGAATAGAAGCAGAGTACAGCAGCTGAGATGAAATAAAGATAATTAGATAAATAAATAGCCAAATAACAGACAAGAATAAGCGTTAAATTTAATGCCGTACAACATTTTTTCAATCCTTGTTGCTTTCAACTTAAGAGGAATAAGAATTACCACACAAACCAGATGAAAAACAAAAGATTAAGATTCCTCAACATTCACGAGTTCAGATTTAGAAAACAAAGTGGCAGCCTCCCTTATCTATAGATTAAATCATGGGGTTCCCACAAGTAAGACAACATTTTCCCTTCATAGAGGTAAGGAGAAAGTTATATGTAAGAGGTGGAGATAAGAGAGAGACAAGATGGGAAAAGACAATTATGAGGTGGTTAGAGTCTTGGGCTGTACAGTACTACATGGAACATGACAACTAACTTTGCCTGATGCCTACCACTTCAGCACAACACTAGTAACACAGACAGAAATCAAAGGATAAAGTCTATCTTATTAATGTAAGCATTGTTCAACTCCAGTAAAATTCTATAAAGAATTAGCTATAATGCCTCTAAGAGTTTTATCTGCTACACAGTCCAGAAATAGTCTCAGGTAAGAATGTCTTCATAATTTGTGTAATTATCAAGTAAATATAGTTTTTTTAAAAATCATTAAAAATAACCTAACATTTTAATATCTTAAAAGTTTTTGCTTTTACAAATGTTACAGCTATTATTTACTTCTTCACAAATTGATTTAAATTCCAAAATGTACTTTGCATATTTGTCTGTCACACCACATTCTGTTGAGCCAATATAAGTTTTACATATACACAGTAGAAATATATGCATAATAGTAAGAGAATAAAATATGCATTCATACTTAAACACTTACTTGTGAGCCAGTAATAATGACAGTCTTTCCTAGATTTTCAAACATGAAAGATAGAGCGGAAGCTGTGTAAGCTAGTGTATCAGTTCCATGGAGTACAACAAATCCATCATACCTGGAATATTCTTCCTAAATAAAAATGTTAAAAGCCATATATTATTAAGAAATTAAACTAATATATTAATAACAAAAATATCTATAAAGTATCACAACACTGGTACACTAGAGACTTATACTTACTACTGACACATAACAACAATAATAATAAGTAATGTGAGATCCACATAATTGATATTTTTGAGTTAGTTGATTGATTTAAGTAAGTAATTAAGAAAAAGAAAATGTTCGGAGATAGTGCCCACATTGTCAAAAAAAAATTCCACATACAAAGTCAACCTACTCATTCATCAAGCCAAAATTGGCAGTTTGGCATACCATATTAGACAATGCTGTGTAACTTCCCAAATACCGGGAGAGTAACAAGAGAGAAAATGTGGCTCAATTTGAGGATGCCAAAAAATTCACAATAATAAAAAAAAAAAAACGAAACAAGAGGCTTGATTTACTTTAAGACAGTTGGTAATACAGGCCACTCCATAATTTCTATACTTTTCACTCTTGTATGTCAATGCAGATTTTCTAATTTGCTTCCCAATTTTAAATTAGAAAATAAAATTAAGATTGGCAGAGATATAATGTTAATTAGTTCAATTTCAGCTACCTTAAATTAAATCTTAAAATCACTTTTGTACTACATTTGTTTCCAAATAATTTATTTCAACATGTTTTGACTGTGCTACCTTTATTCTTCCAATAAAACTAACAGGGAAACCTTTCAGGCTAGCCTGGACCAAAATTTCCAATTCCCTATTTCTTAATCATTGATCATTCTTATATGTTAAAAGTGACCACATCAATAGACAGAAAACATTTCCATGGTTGTAGCTACAAGAATGTTATTGAATTTTCCAGTATTCTGTAAAGAGTCTATCACAAAATATCTTAAACATATAAGGTATCAGATGATTATCCTTTATGCTCAACATTGTTGGGAAGTGATCATGTTTAATTTAATATTGATGCAGTGGTTGGAGATAAATTTGGTAAGAATTCTCTTGTTCTGTTCAGTACAGAACTGTGTCTATAGTAACAATTTGTTGCAGGAGCAAAACAATTACACTTCAAATTTTCTATTAAATACACACAAACATGGAATAAATATTGTATTTAATATCAAGTTTCTTCAATAATATCTTCTGATTAATAATTTTTTCACATTTAAGCATCAGGTACTGATTTCTAGATGTTGACATTTCGGTGGTCATTCTTTATCACTGTCGTCAGACATAGAGAAATCTATACCTGGTGTTTAACCGTGAAATATTTATTAATAATTTACACCGGGAAAGCTTACATTTATTAATTACCTTCTGAATTCTCATTCATAGCTCGATATGTCAGTTTAAAATAAGATTCATTTTCACAACTTAGTAAGGACTTAATTTAATTTAGGTTTCTATGTAATTATTTATTATACCTATATAAGATTTATATCAATTGAAAATTTTCAGTAATAAATTATATCATTCTGTTAATGTACATCACATATTTCAGAATTTAATTGACTAAGTTTAGTGCCATTTCTCTACGTTTTGTATCACAGTAAAATTTAAATCATGATATTAATTTCTGTATCATTATAAATTTGATAAATACACTACATTACTTTAGAAATTTAGATATAAACCTGAATATTTTTTGCAATGCAACACCAGTCATCCATTGTCATATTACTGGAATCAAGAAGGCATTCAAATTCTCTGACAGTATACAAAACTCGGGACCGCTCTCTTACATCTCTGAAACATTTAAATAATAAAATTAACGGCTAGAACAGCGTAGTTACCACAATAAAATAACAGCTGTTACATTGTCTTTATATAAGCATTTGATTTGTTAATGCTGGAAATGCACTACAAAAGAAATAGTGTTTTACAGAAAACAGTAAGCAGCTATAACTGAGAAATTTACACAATTTAAGTTACAGTAATAATGATGTAAGAATGATATAGTGTGTTATTTTAAGCACCTATACCACAAAATTGTTATTAATTTCATATTTGATGAAACTATTAAATATTCAACCATGAATCAAAACATAGTAACAGTCAGAAATTTATTTAGCCTATGTTATGTACATACTTAGAAAGATGTTTGTTTTTAAAGAGGAAATTATTAAAAAAATTTTAGAATTAAAGCAGCTTTGTTTGGAAGCTGTTCTTTCTGTTCTTGAATTATAGTTTTTATTTTCAAAATTATTCATTACAATTTGAATATTTATTAATTGATTACATGTTTTAAGAAAATTTTACTTGTTATTTCTTGTATAATAATTTTTTCATAAAAATATTTAGTGATATCATTTATAAAAGGGGTACAAAAATAAATTACTGAATAAACAATGAAAAAGTATGTTATCCTATAGGTATGTACATTTTAAGCTTAATAAACTGATAAAAATGTGTATCAACTAATAATTAATGGCACAATAGCAAATGGCATTATCTTAATAAAATAAAACAGTCATTCATTAGTTCTAGTATTGTTTCATATATCCTTTTACACCAACTACATGGTATGTAATTATCAAAACCTCCAGGACAATCAAAAACATGAGATTAAATCCAGTCTATAAACTAATGAGATATTTAAACTAAACTATTTTTCATAGTTTAATAAAAAATTTAAAAAATCCAATTTATATAAAAATTATTGTAACTGTTCATATAAACATCATTTCAGAGTTTTTTTGTTTTTTTTTAGGGCAACAGGCTACATCTTTTTTTATATATAAATCGAGAAATCATCTGCTAACAGCGCGAGAGAGAAATGTGAGGGCAGAGCATTCCTAAATCATGACGTAGCAAGGAAAATAAAATGAATGTGTGCTAAGATTTATCCATATCTCAAATCAACTTTTGCTTTCGAATACAAATAAAGTTCAGTTTTGCAAATATGCTATGTAGCAAAAATGCTTCGATTTTTTTTTCTTTTCGGGTTATGCCTTCAAGCCTAAGGAAAAGCATACACTTCGCAGCAGCAATTAGGGTGGTAATTAATTGAAGCATTCAGTTTTGGTAATTAATCATGAACGTACTATCTCTGTGCCTGAAAACAAATGCTGTTGCAAAATTATGATAACGACTTTTTTTTAAGAGCAAAGAAAAGTTTGTTTTTTCAAACTTAATCAAGTCAGTTGTTTCATCAAAACTGTTTTCCATGTCGAACCTAACAATTATTGAGGACGGCTACAATCACTAAAAATATTTGGACATCATTTAACAGTACACGATGAATCTTACTTAATACACAGAGAAAGTTGTTTTTAGTGGATGGAGTATAATTAAAAAAAAATCATTCAAATGACTAAATTTATAGAAATAAAATAGTCGTTTTGACGAAATTGCTTAGAATCCATTGATTTTCTCATATATTTACGTTACAAGAATCAGGGAGTCCTAAATCGATGTCATTTGAATTCGTGTCTTCAGTGTTTCACTGGCTTTATTCGCTTTACCACATAAAACTTTCGGGCCGATTTATACTTTCGTTTTATATCGTGAGACTAAATGGCGAACGTTCCGAAACTTTATTTTAATAGTTTAGATATGTATTATTTGATTTATTGAGTCCCCCCCACTCCACGCTCAACCCTACCACTGAACAATTTTTTTCTGAAGTGTTAAATAACTGTGAGGGTAACAGGGATCAAATTATGCCATTTTGGGGTGTCAGTCTGTTTACCCCTGTGAGCGTTTTGGGTAGGCAACCGGTTAGACTATGCGAGCAACTCATAACAACATTTAAATTAGATCAATAAGCTTTCCACCCCTTAAAATAGTATATGTTAAATGTGGTCCCCCGATCCGCAAAGTCGACCCAACGAGTACGATAATCTTATAAGATAGAGCCAAGAAGTAACATATTAAAGTACTTAATACTGTAACAATGAATGATAAATAGCGCGTTACATAAAGAAAGACGCAAGTCCATACCAATAGCATTCAAAGTAGAGGAAATAATTGCTTGCACTGAAAGACTTGTTAGTAAATACGGGAAGGAATCAGAGTTAAAAGAAATTTGCAGTCTTAAATATGGCCTTCTTGATTGAAAGATTGGCAGATAATATTATGTAGAAAAAATATTGGACTTTCTTCAAAAATACCAAATTTTTAGTTAATTTTCATTTAAGAATTTTATTTCAATTCCCACATAGATTTTACGTGAAGAGCGTTCATCTGTAACTTTCAAAAATGATTTATAACTATCAGGGAACCAAGAATATGATTCTGTTAAAACGTACTTTTGCAAAAGACAAGGATAGAAAAATAAAACACTTAGGAAATTAAATTTTATGTTTTTTAATTCAATGCCCCTCCAAAACTACTGAATATTAAATCTTTTTGATGGGACAAACAAAATTTTCTGTACCCATGCCAACAAAAGTTATCTCTAAGTCTCTGTATACTTCATTGCTTACGGCAGAATAAATGTATTCCGAGCAGAATTTTTTAAATCAACACTTGATGCAAAGTACTCAGCGTCATGAAGTATTGGATTCTTCTCTATGGCATTACAAAATGTATTTCGAGCAGGCTTCAGCGAACTTCCCACAACCTGCTTCCCCAAACATGATCTGAGGAAAAAAAAATTCATATATTACTCAAAAAAATGAAAATTATAACTTAAATTAAACAACATATTTACTACTGCGAAAGAAATTGAGGGTCATTTTTTTCAATCTCTAGACTTACTAGCCTATTAAAAATAGGATTTTTTTTGCACTTAAACGATGAATTGTTATTTGGCAACAATCCCCACACAAAGAAGTCCTCAGTTTCTAGTTCTCTCTCAAATAACGTTTTCGACAAAAAAAATAGGGTAAAAGGAAAAAGGGCCTGGACTGTAACACACGTTGGTAGAAATAAAATTCAGCACAAGGAAATATTCTGAGGAGATAGGAGTTTTAATAAAGTTAGCGCGAAAAAATGATCAAAATGGTTATCATTGCTGAGGGCACGTGCACTTACTAGAAACTGATTTCGCAGTGCTGTGGCGGTTGGCCATGAGCTCAGAAAGAGGTATTTCGGTAGTTCAATATGCAGACTTACCATAAAAACGATCTGGTTTAAAATTATCCTTACGGGTAATCGGTATTGCAGGAGGGGTACATTGAGGGGATAGGAGGTATGTTATTGATAAACTCAAGGGTCGTTTCGTTTCGTGTGGAACAAAGATGACTATTCGTGCACTGTTATTACATCCTAGATACACATTCGTACGACTTTCGAATCGAATCACGAAGTGATCAGCCAGGCGAATATGTAATCGCCTCGCCGGTGGCGCTCGCCTTGATGGAGGTTTTGCGGGCACGAGTCAATGACATGAGTTCCTGCCAACTGCCGTAAAACTGAACACCCGTGTGTGAGAACAGTTATTCGAAACACGAACGTTTCGTCTAATGTCGCAGCGAGTGAACAGGCGGTGAAAATAATTCATATTTAGCTTATGTCAAAGTCGGATAGCATGACCTAAATCAGTGTCCCAACGAACGTGTGATTAGTTTGGAGGTAAGAAAAATCGAACATACAAGTTCTACCCTCAATCAGGAGTCTACTGGAGAACCAACTTTAACAAGGGCCATGGCTGTCTGCAGTTTGCGTGGCTAAGGAATTCGAGGCCCGGATGATGGCAGATATAGCGCCATAAATTATGAGTAAGCTGATGGTACCCGTCACTAGTTTCAGGGATCGGATTTGACTGGTAAACACGAGAATTCGAATCAGTCACCCAGAGGATCCAGACGTTTTCCCGAAGCACGTTTTCCCACAAAACCCCGATTGACGTTCTCCCGACGTCATTTTCCCGAAAGGTTCGTTTTTGCGAAATAAAGCATAATATTAGTATTGTAGAACAATGTGTGAAACAATATGAAATAAATTTGGTTCACGTATCCAGGAACAACTCCAATGGATTTAAGATAAATCAAGCACCTATAGATGGGGATTGAAGGGGTGGAATTTTCAAAATATGCAATAACTGCATATATTGGCGATAAATAAATATATTACGGGGTCGTTCATAATGTCACTCTCGATGTTTTGATGCCCAATCCGACATAAGGACAGCTCTAGGAGTGGGCTGATAAAAAATTGCGATAACGACCAAGATCCGGTGTTATGGAAGTCGCTGGGTTTACTTATGCCATTCCAGCAGGATTAAGTTTAAAGTTTCACATTAGTTATGGGGTTGGGATATGGTGCTACTAATAATTTGATATATATGTCGACATTTGTGTCGAATACCATAACACCGGATTCGACACCAATTTAGGGCAAAATCACTTTATTATAATTTTATTAACAGAAATTAATTGACGCAGGAAGATTGACACAGATAGTAATAGAAAAAGGTATATGACGGTAAGTGAAAGAAGTTAAAAAGTTACAGTTAAGGGGGTCAGTGTTGTGGCACTTCGGCGTTAGGATGCCGGAAGGAAACTACGCATGCTGAACCTCTAAACTACCGACCATAAGTTGTGCGGTGCTCGAAATAGGAAACTGCCATAGAAACCTCATCTCTACCGACCCAAAAAGTGCGCGTCATCGGTTGTATTGTAAATATTCAACTGATTAAAATAGCCACCCAGCCCATAGATGTTTGATAAGATTTTAAATGTACTAGCATAGATGTATAACTATTATTTTGTAATTCTGTTAATAGTCCTTGAAAGTGTGAGAAAGAAATTAGGTCCAGTAAAAATATTACGTATTGGATTGTGTTATATTCACAAGGTTAATTATTACACATTTGGCGAAAACCTGAGCTTTCAGTTATTTTAATTATAGTACTTATTACAACATCATACATTTATAGTACAACTAGCTCTCCTAATATTTTTATGGAATCTCATAACAAACTCTTCGCAGTATTTCTTTCGTACACGACTGTTTAATAATAGAGTTTCGAGATTACACAAGTTACACCACCTTTCAAAGTGTACGTATTACACAAATTGTTATCACTGTTACAAATAAAATGATATAGGAACACGTAGAACTGCTTTAGCTTTCTAAGTGGACTACTTTCACAATGTTGTAATCAACTCAGCTGCATGTTGTATAGAGAAAGTAGACGAAATCGGGAACCGGAAGATACGAGTTAGAATCTTATCTCATTCAGGCACAAGCTCAAGGCTTTCATTACCATAATTACACTATTCCAAAACAGGCACGTGTCTTCGGGCAGTTGGAAAGATCAAATCGAGGAAAAACCCTGAATCTCAAATAATTGACTTGTAAAAGCTATTCATCACATTAACGATAGTTTGCTTATTAGAAATTAAAGCATTGTTTTCTTAAATTGAATAATTTAGGATCTCATATTTTTAATTTTGGATAAGGTTTATATGTATACGTGCATAACTGAGCAAAACCTACAAAGGGAAAATTTTCGTATGATAGCGTACTCAACAAACAGGACTTACATCACGATCGCTGCTCATAACTTTTGAACTCAGGAATAACCTTTGAGTCATTTCGAAGTTGAATGCCAGAAAATCAATATTAACTTAAAATATGAGCTAATACTAGTCTACAAACTAATTACTGTCTGTTTACACTTTTAAAATAACCGCCGTAATATGGAGTTAAACCAAATTCTTAAAACGCTTTGAGGCGCCGAGAATAGACCTTGAGATAGTGTTTCACGACACCAAATGTTTGCTGTAAAATTAGGTTGATTGATTCCATTACTTCTCTACTGAGGAGATAGAAAACTAAAATCACCAATGCATACATATAAATTAAAATACAGTAATGAACTATTCATAACTTGGAAAATAAATCAATGGAAAGAAAAATCCACACACAAATAAGAGCAATACAAATTAAGAAAATATAAAAAAAGACGTACAAAAATACATTAACATATGAACGAAAAGTCACTCAGTACAAATTATAGAAAAGTTAGATTAATTCTACATAACGTAGTCTGATGAGGATCAGAGAAGAAATGTATGTAGAAACAGAATCAATTTACAATAGGTACGTTAAAAGTCGATTATGTTAATCTTTGAGCAAGTCAATAATAAACATTACACATTAGAAATATTCTGTGATATGTCAAAAGCATTTTACTTTGTTAACCACGAAATATAACCACACTATTAGAAAAAATTGAATTTTATAGAAATATATATATATATATAACTGATTTATGGTTTAGGTTTTACTGATCGGGCAGGAAACAAAGAGCCATACTGAAAAAATTAGCTGGCTAAACCTTTATATAGTTTCAACTGGGTATCTAGATGTAAGAGACGGTGTACCACAAGGTTCTATTTTAGACCCACTGTGATTCTTAATTTATACAGATCATATGTCAACTTACGAAGTTGTCTTTTTGCAGATGCAAAATGCATATTAATTAAAACAACAGATTATGTCTATAACAAACGGCTAATAAAATATTAAATTGTGTTATAAATTAAGTATTCATTAGATTAAAAATAAAAGGTTGTGCAGGAGTAAAAATTTACAAAACTTCTCAAACAAATAATTAAATAATTTAGCAATAAATCATTAATTTCACATGTGCATTTAAATTGTTGATTAACCACTCCTACTTCGTAGAGGAATATTTGGATCATTAAAATATAACGATAATACATAATATTGTACATAGTTTCATGAACTATTAGTTATTTCAACTGTAATGTAATGATGTGAGTAATTTTGTAGGTAACAACTATTATGTATTTGTTGTGCACTTATAACATGAAATATGTATTTCATATGACCTCAATTATTCACATTTTTCTATTTCTTACTAAGAAAATTTTGAAACATTCTGCAACTTTGAATTCTTGCTTCTCTTAAAGATCGAAACGACCAATCACTTCACTGAAGTCTGTCAAAGTGCCTCAAAGTAAAAAAACTGGGAAATAAGTTCTCAGTACGACTCGGTCATATTTGAAATAATTCAATTAGTCATAAGTTAACGGCTGGCCTGAAGCTTATATTACGGCGGGGTTATCTATAACCAAGTTGCGTAGTAACTATAGTTCAAAAAGTGGGGTCCTATTGCTCTGACGATAATGAATAATAATAGTTTGAATACTGAACATATATCCACTTCATTTCAAGTGTTTGTCAATTTATGAACGATTCTCAAACGATCTCGCTCAACTGAATTGATTAGAGGAAAGCAATTAGTGATGTTAATCTTCAATATTTGTTCATTGGAAAAGTTTAAATAATTTAATCAACATCCTTGGAGAACAAGACCTTTTCTAAAATACTAACAAATTGTATGATGGTACAGCAATTTATTTCAAATCGTAGCAAGCAATTGGATGGTAAAAAGTATAAAATTATTATTTTGTGGCTTCCACTGACAGACAAGTCTAAAGAAACAGTTCGTTTAAACATTGCTAACATTTCAAATGAATCGAAAAATTAAATTATTCAGGATTACCTGTGCTGTTTCAAAACCTAATTGATAGCAGTTTTTATTTTCCAAGTGCCAAAGTAATGGTACTTGATTTTAACATTTCGACGCCAACCATTCAATTAAAATTTTATCCACTGCTTCCTGTAGTGAAAGTTATTTCCACCGTATTGTATTCAAAGAGTGAATGAGAATGTTCTCCACTAGTTTGGAGTTTTCACCACAGAAATAAAGTTTCGAAGCGCGGTAGATTTAGGGCAAAATAGGAATCGGACCAACCTTCAGCAAATTGTGCTTTGCAATAAGATATTTTACAAAAATTAATTGGTAAAGTATGAGTTAATATAATCCCTCAGCTCCCACTCTCAGAGAACTACTTCCGAAGCTAAAGAAACGGGGAAAACCTGTCACAATGCGCGGATGGTTCCTTCTCGCGGCCGTTTTAAATCGTATACTACAGCAGCAACGAGATAGACTACGTTCAGAAAGAGCTGTGCGGCTCACTAATCCAATGTCGACTTGAAGAATTTCCTCGCAGAAGGAAGCATTTTCTGTACGTACGACTGTTTCACATATAATTTGGGAATTTCAATTTGAAATCATTCTTTATGCATTTATGAAATCTGGAGCAGTACAGTTTAAACATTACACGTAACACATTAAAATGTAATATATTTTATATACGTTATCCCTGAAGCGAGAGAACGTCTTTTGATACCGGTAAACGTGAATTTATGGATTTAGCACTAACGTTACGACTCAAAAAAACAGAGGAATATAAATGACGTCACGACTAGAAAACATCAGAATAGAATTTTTAAGTGCGGAAGTCAAAAGTTTAAACTGATGCATTAAATCTTTCATGGTACCAAATATTGCAGCATATGACCGGCACTGTTGCGGGAAAAATAAGAGACGTTGAAGTTAACCCGGTTTTCTTCTAATGAGGTACAAACTTACTTGCATGGCACCATCCCAATAGTACCTCCGGTATACAAAACCAAAACTTTACTGAAGGATGGTGTCGAGAAACATCTCATATAACTCAGAGACGCGGCGGCGCTGTTCCTGCGCGCCATGACGTGCCGCCTGTGGTGTGGTGGAGTGAGACTCGCAGGAACCGATCGCCGCTCCGGTATGCTACGTCACTACCCTGCAGGGTCATAAACATCGCAGTGTTAACGCCATCACAAATAACGCATCTGCTTTACGTATCAACATGTTTACAGAAATATTTACGGAATAATTTAACACAGCAAATTGCTTACACAAATTAGTGCACCGACGCTAAATACATTTATATTTCACCACATCTAATACGATATGAAACATTTTTTTAAAATCATACTCTGAAATTTCTTAAACCAGTCCGACACACTTTCATTGCACAAGATATTGTGAAAATAAAGACTAGTATTACTTATTCTAAGAACTTGGAAGGAAAAAGAGCCCCCTGTGAGATATATGAATACAACTTTTTCCTCG
Organism: Zhengitettix transpicula; assembly: GCA_037074705.1. Classification (NCBI taxonomy): domain Eukaryota; kingdom Metazoa; phylum Arthropoda; class Insecta; order Orthoptera; family Tetrigidae; genus Zhengitettix; species Zhengitettix transpicula. Next base: position 30,518,492 of record CM073591.1, read on the forward strand.
GATATACTTTAGTATATATATCGCAGGATTTATCTTAGTACTATGCTATGTTCAATTTTATACTAAGTTGTTTATAATCTTAAACAGACTACATTTGTTAAATGTGGTCCATTACCGTTACTCTATTATATATATATATATATATATATATATAATAATAATAATTTGTAGTAATCAACAATTAATTAAATGTTAAATCACCACGTTAAAGCATCAATTTAAATATTAGTTTAATTTTAAAATGAGAGGATGATTTAATAATAAAGATTTTTTTAAAAATAAACAAACAAAATTAATGTTATTAAAAAACCAATAATTAAATTTACAAAAGTTTTCAAAGGAAATTTTACAACAGTTATCAAAAATTAACTTTCAATTTCATGTTATTAATTAATATTTTACAATCCAAATTTACTCTTTCTCAGGGTCTTTACTGGGCCTTTAATAAAGAAAATATAAGTTAACAATTAAATTATTATGAAGCTATTATGGGCCTAATTCATCAATGCATTATTTACAATGCAAACAAAACACATAAAATGTTAACTTTAAATTCGAAACGACACTCGAAATCTGAAATCTGACGATAATTACCTTTACTTAATGGTTTATAAATATGAATTCAGTGAAATTGTAACTTACAGTTTCTGGTAATCAGGACAATTTGGCTCTTTCATTCACTTACACACACATTACACTTTATAACAGGCCATTTTTCACACTGACTCTAATTAATACTTTTTAGTTTGCCAATTGTTGTTTCTCTGTTCGTTAAGGAAATGTTTTTCACTCGTTCCCACGATTATTAGACGCTGGGTGCAATTACTTGGTCTCCCAAAATCGAAACAATGGTCTAATTTGAGAATAGAATAAATTAGACTTCTGCACTCAAAATGTTTATCGATGAATATTTCGATATTTATTTCGCAGACTGCAACTTATAACAAAACTCTTCTGACTGATCTCGCTGTTCTACTACCAGTATCTGGACGCTTTCTCAATATTTTACCCTTCGTCCGTCCACAGCAATCTTTCTATATCAACTGCTCTCTGCTATATTTCTAGATGGACTGGCGCACACCTTGCGTCCAGCGAACCAACAGCCTACAATACCCCAAACCTGTGGCATTATTTCCCATTCTTGTGTGCAACTTGTTTTTTCTGCCAAATTTTTAATTATTAATCACTAATTTCCTTTTAATTACCACAACATATATAATAAAAACAATTGGTATCGAAAGGAAAGAGAGAAAAGTGGTGCCTTGCATTAAATAGAAGTTCAGCGTAGCTATTAAGGACAGGAGGAAGTTTTCGGAGGCATTAGCCACTTTCTTTAAAAGATATATATGTCTCATTCCATTTTGTCGGGCAACTCTCTCTCTCTCTCTATATATATATATGGTGTGCCGCCTGACACATGGAATAAGTCTTCTATATGGACATATATACACATATATGCATATATATATATATATATATATATATATATATATATATATATCTGTGTGTGGGGGGGGGTCTTCGTATGCTCAGTGATGTGTCGAATACTGTCCCCAAACACTTAAAAATTGGACTATTGATATAAACATACATTATATAATACATAGATTATATAATATACATTATATAATTATATATTATATAATACCAATATGACTATCAACAGTTTACTGCATGATTTTTTTATATTTTTTAAAACCAAATTTTTAAGTTTTTCTTGTGAATACAATACGGTAAAAATACCCTAAACAATATGGTCATAATGTTTACAATGTTATTTGAAAATTTTATTATGTTGCAAATATGCAACATCATGCACATGTAGGTTCTAAAAATTAATGACTTCAAATATTTAATATTTTTTGTATTTGTAAATAAAATTTGGGTACAGTGCAATAAAATATAATTAAAGTATAAGAAATAAAAAAATTTTATTAAAAGTTAGTCTAAAATAAAGTCTTAATGAAATTAACGAAAATTTTGAATAATAATACAATTTTATTAAAATAATTACAGCTCTATTTATATATTAAACAAATTATAACAATTTTTATGCAACTAATATAATTAGGTCTGACTTATCAACAATTCACATTAATTGGATAATTATTTTTAGTGTAATTTAAATACCTTGAGAATGAAACTTAAATTTTATTTCTTGAAAAAACCATAGTTGACCAGTGAGCAGAAAATCTGGCCTGGTGGGGTTGACTCCCAGAAAGCTAGGACATGCGTGTTTTAACATGTCCTCGGATGCCAAAAATTTCACATTTCCCTTAAGTGCATGTTGTTTCATGTCTGCATCACAAATTACCTCTCTTAGAAACCAACACATACCTATGGATCGATACTAAAGCTTATGTTGCATATATGCACTAAAGGGTTTCATCGAATGGTCTAACGCAGGCATGATCAACATACGACCCACGTATTGAGCTTATGCGGACCGCGATTAAATTTTAATATTCTCTGATAACTAAAATCGAGAAAAGAAAGAAAAATTATTGTTTTTTTATAAGAAATGTCATAATAAATATATGGAATTTAAAGAACTTGCCAAGAAATATTTAGTAAACTTCAGCTCAACTTATATTTGTAAACTTTGTTGTTTACTGAAATGAATATACTTATTTTTAATTTAACATTTTTTAATTTTAATATTTCTTCCGGCCCGTGAAAAAAGTTTTCTTTCTAAACCGGCCCGGGGGCAAAAACTGTTGTCCACGCCTGGTCTAACGTAACGTATGGAGGACGTGTTTGTCGAGAAGAAGGTAAGCGAACAAGTTTTTTCGTCTGTAGTAAAGACTTGAATAATACATAAAACGTCCTTGAATTTTGCAGACATCCTGATGTTTAATTGCATTAAATTAACAAAATATGTTTATTTTATATTATAAAACAGCTTCAGTGTAAATATATTCTTTCAGAAGAAAGAATAGAGCGTCAATAGGCGTTATCGCATAGATGTTAAGAATAATTATTTAATAAAAGATTCTCGATTTATCAACCGGGTGTTTATTAAACCACAACGTTTCAGCGAAATTAATTTCCGCCGTCAATTTATACCGTAGACTTCTGTCAGCGCCGTCCAACAATGGAGGCGTAATGCTGCTAATTTCGACCATTTTGTTCTGTGAATGGCTAATATATTCAACGAAGGTATTTGTGTCTTGATGTTATTTGATAATTATCTAGTCCACGTGCTGAGTAATAAATTTTTATCGACAATAACTGTTGATTTAATCGACAGTAATAACTCATCTACTGTTAAAGTGTACCTTAATGGTAAAAGTACTGAAATAAATTTAGGTCTTCAAAATAACTACACAGAGACGAAGCCGAGGAACTGCCCATTTCAATAGTTGCACAGAAAGTTCATCAAATGTGTGTGGCTGTTGTTGATAAACATTACCTTCCGTGGCTAAAAACCAAAGGGTGTTATGCCTGAGGAAGATGGTGGTTACTAGATAACACCTCTTCCGAAATATCCATTGTCCGAGTAGATTTTAGTTTTTTAGGGTGTGAAAGGCACCGCCTTGTTGAAAGTAAAATATTTTGTCTCCAAATAGCTCTCCGATACCATCCAACATAATAATGGTGTATTTAAAACCTTCAGTTCTCACCAAGTGAGTGAAGGCAGTGTTCACATTGAATGCTGGATTTTGTCTTTGAAATGATGATCCCTGAATAAAATAAATGAGTTTTCTACAGATAAATAGAAAGGCAGATCGGTTTATCGGGGTTTTTAGTGAGACGACAGAAGAACTAATATGCGTAGGTGAGCGAATTTATTTAACTTAGACAAAGATTATCTAACAGTTGGTTACGTTAGTAACAGAATATACGAGGGTGACGGCAGCATCTATAAAGTGGCTGTTAATTCAATGGTACAGATTAGGAGGCAGAGCAAGTTGAGTCAGTAGTCCGTGATTCTACGAGGGGATCGTTAAAGAAATGTGCCATTTGTTAGCCGAATAGGACTGGAATGGTGAACCTCTGAACTTAATTATACTAGGCCAAATAATATTGAATAAGGGAAGCTAAGGAGGCAGGGGAAATAATTACAAGAGGGCGATGCTGTTCTTTCGTCAATGAACGTGTTAAGGATGTGCAAGAGATAATTGCTTTTCTATCAATGATATAGTATGATAGACAATGCTTGGGGAGATGCAAGAGTTCAAGACGAAAAGTAACGAGTGTTTGGCGTTGAAGAGGAAAGAGCTTGAGATTGAGATTGATGAGAAGACAAAGGATCCGAAATGTTCGTGGAAAGCCATGGGAAGGATGATAAAAGTAACTGATGGCTAACATGATCAGCGAGTGGCAGAAGAAATAAAATTTGCAAACAAATGGAATCAATTATTTCTTACCAGAATCGAATAAATTATAGAGACCAACTATTTGGTTGGGGAGGAATGTGAATATAATATCCGTAAATTAGGTGATTTTGTACATTAAAGTGTGGATAATATTATGATGGAGTAAATATTCGGCGTCTTTGTCTTGTTTTATGTTGAAGAAGATGTGGAACGTAGAAGGAAGATTTATTTATTTGCAGAAAGTTACCATCCAGTTTTAAAAGCACCTACATAGTTCGAGACCTTTATTTATTTTTTAATTTGCTATATATTGTAGAGAAAGTTTCAGTCTGCAATATATAGGTATCACCTTAGGCCAGTGGATGAGAATAGCATAGGCCTATTGTGCACTGAAACAGCTATACAGAGAGTTTATGGCAATGTAGGGCAGACCGAGCTATCAACGATAGCTGACTTAACTCGTCCTTTCAAGCCAACATGAATCCAGTGAAAACAAGTGCAATTGGCAACACACCAAAGAAGAAGATAAATCTGTAAAAGCACATGAACATACTAGATAACTTTCTAAATCAGTTCTTAGGAACTGAATATAATAAAATCCAAGGTAAGATATGAAAGGTCATACTGTAGAATTTAACTGTGTTCGAAACAATTTTGAAAAATAAAAATCATGTACACTAACATTTTATAATTTTTACTGCAGGTAACGTTCATCGGTATGGTCATAATCATCCTAAAATACAATAAATAATTAACAACCCAACATGTCAGAAGCAATTTAATAAACAAATATAAAAAATGTCACAATGATTTGGAAACTCCTTGGGTGCACAGGTACATAATAAAAAAGTGGGTGCAGATGAATTGTACAAGTATGAATATATAAAAATTTATAGAAAATCAATTTTACAAAAACATGTTATCATGTTTTTATTAAAATTATTTTCTTTTAAAATTCATGTATACCAAATTTCGATCCTCAACGGCCAATCAGATCGCAGCAGGGAGACTTGGCGTCCGAGCCTATGAATACGGCGCAAACGACATAGTCTGAAGACAGCGGCAGAGAATGACCGCAGAAATGTCAACATCGAGAAATCTGAATCTGGTGCTCGACGGCGAAAAATTTATTAACAATTTACACCGGGAAAGCTGACATTCATTAATATACCCAATTTGTTTCGTTCTTGTGCACATAAGGAGCTTACAAGAAAGGGAGCAAAACGTTGCGACATTTTTATATTTATTTTATTAAATTATTTCTGACATGCTGTCTGGTTATTTATTTATTTATTCAACTGATATCAGATAAATATAACTATCATCGTAAAATAAATTGAAACATTAGGAAGAAGTTATAACAGCAGCTGGCAGTCAACTCCTTCAGAGTCGTGCGCTACATCGAAATGTCGCCCATAAAATATTGTTTTCTTTAAAATAACCTTGGATTGCGACTTATTTTTTTTATAAACACAAAATATACGATAAATATTGTTCTTTTAAATGCGACCTCTTCGATGTGTCATTGCACGGCACGACCTTCCACACCTTCACTGTGAATTAACAGAATTATGAGTAAGGTGTTATTAAATATCGTGTATGGTGAAGTCAATCCTTGTCTAATATTAATTTCACATCGAAATTATAAGGTATGTTATTTCCAAATAGAGTGTCTGTATTATGTACCAAAAACAAAAATTATGGGTGGGGTTATATCAAATAGATATTTAATATAGTAGTCACAATTTAATTTTATTGACAGTCTGATTCCATTATGAACTTTTCTTTTATTATTTCGACATTTCTAAGATACTTCGCTTGCTTCTGTAATTTACCAATGGAACAACGTTAGCAAACACGATTAATTTATCATCTCTAGCTTAGAATGTGACTAGTCACAGGCTTGGTTGGCCACAAGTAAACAGAACTTTATTGAGAAACATGAAAACAATTAATATTACCAAAAATATTCCATTTGGCAGTACAGACATTCATGCAATTATTACTTATGTGTAAACGTAAATTTACAATGCAGCTATTCTTTCAATCGGGACCAGAAATTAAAAGTCTGAATCTACAGCACAATCTCCTGTCTTAGTATTGTCAGTGGAGCTCGTTGGCTGGTTACAACTGAAGAATTGAACCGATGATTCGCACTGTGAATGGACTTACCCGAAAAAACTTTTCTTTATCCTATCCAAGGCTACACAAGCAGTTTACGCCAGCCTGCAATGAACTGCACATAAAACAGGTTAACTCTCGTCTCACACAAGTTACCATAATTAGCGAAACTAGTCCTAAATTAACAACTGTCTCCTCGCATGTCACCACCTTCTAAATCATAAACTTGCCCCAGATTCACACGTACGTGGCACACGCGGTTGTTCCACGTGTCATCCACGTCGAGCCTCTCCACTGTAATAGCATAGGAAGAAACGGAAAGGGGAGATTTCTAACGGGGAACAACGAAGACATGGGTAAGCTAGGTTCCACACGCTTTAGTTTTAGGATCCTAAGTATTCATGAATACGAAAGATAGCCAATTCAGACAAAAAGGTAATATAAATACCACACAACGTTTCTGTGATCCTTGTTCCTTTCGTCAGGTGCTGAGAAGAGCCTAGAGAAACACAACTGCACTGCCAATGCTGACTGACCAGTGCAGTTGTGTTTCTCTGGGCTCTTCTTAGCACCTGACGAAAGGAACAAGGATCACAGAACCGTTGTGTGGTATTTATATTACCTTTTTGTCTGAATAGGCTATATTTGGTATTCATTAATTTCAATCAGACGTAAATTTTTTTCATCCTAAGTATTCACCTAACTTTTATACTGCAAAATCTCCTCTCCGGTGACTGGAGATGCGAATTTGCTGTGGAAACGCAACATTACCGTCTCTTTAACTCGAGGCAGATGGACCGAATGTACCAATGGGAACAGCGAACACCTCTTACTGTATGCCAAACGTTTGCAACCCCGGATCATACACCCCTCAAATTAGGCCTAGGTACCACTGCTTATGAGATCCTTAATTTAAATTCCCTAGTAAAAATCAACGACATGAAAATCCAAAGGGGGAAGTTTGCTCTTTCGGGATTACGTTCCCCGTCCTTCCTCTAATCTTCCTTTTGATAAGGGGCCAATTTTTACCCTCTATATACGCAAGAGTCTTTGTATGCCGTTGCTACCTCCAAATTTAGATCTTTCTTAGCGGACTTTTCCCTCCCCGCCTTTCGGCCTCTATGCTTTCACATATAACGAAAACTTTTATTTGTGAAGAAACCGAGTGTTTTTAGTTTGGAATCGTACCTTAACAGTCGATATAGAGATGTGGATGCAATGCTACGACTGTAAGAGTTCTGTTTATGAAGAGTACACACCCTAGATTATGTAATTCGTTTGCCATAACTACGATACGATTGAAACATTAATTGACAACCTATGGTGTAAAGAAAACCCTTTACTTGATACGTGATCTAAGGATACATATTTGTTTATGAAGGGTAGAACTTAATCTTTAATAGAGCTTAATACGAATCAATTTAACATTTTAAAGTTATTTAGGTTATAATCAAATATTAATTACAAATAAAATATCAAAAAATTATTTTACTTTCTAATGTTAATCCTTAATCTTTTTCTGATACGATTTGGGCCTAGTAACAGAGACGCGATGTGAAGCAGAATCTAATTCGGTCCGACAATGCATAATTGGAATATTTATAATTGGTTGCCCTCACCAATATCCAACGCGGTGGTCGTTGATGACGATGTGGTCGTGGTCCTATGTAGGGGGTTTGTAGATGAACGTAGTGATCACGGTCGCGGTCGTATTTGAGCGGGTGTTGTGCCTACTACCGAAGTATCCGTAACGGTGGATGCCGTCGGCCATGTTTAACTATGTATATAATAGTTGCCAGGCAATCTAAGCCTCTAGTAGGAATAAATCGGATTAATTTCGAGTTAACAATATACACTCTAGGTGTAAACACTATGTCTACACACTAAACATTCAATCCTCATTCTGCCCCTCTATATCGACGACCTGTCTTATTTATACTTTTTCCAGCGTTTCCGGGGTTAACATTTTTCCGCACAAGTCGCTATTACCAACACATGCTCCGGGAAATCTCGATTTCGCTTTGGCCGCTGGGCCTCACCAGCCATCGCTTTTACATTTCATTGTCACGAACCCCGACGTTCTTTGACCTTATCGTGATACGTCCTCGGGGTGATTAAAAAGGCAAGGAGTGTCTACCCTTTGAATAGCGATATATATTGCCGCCGCTCTAAATAGCAGACTCTTTGCAGGTTGAAATACATGCGCTACAGTATTATTTTAGTTGTTACGTGTGACAACAAATCTAACCAATTGGACTAACAATACATCATAAGTTTTAAGTCTTTGTGAACAATTGAAGTGGAATGTCAACTGTGTAATTCAGACGTACATTTAAGTAAATAATAATAAGTGAAAATGTTACTGAATATTATATACTAATTTTGAGACAACTAGCTACGTCTCCCTTAAATGTCATTGTAAAAAGTTTATGATAATTAATAAAACCTTTGTGTTAATAGAATAAAATTTACTTATAGATGGTATATATCAGTGTTTCCCAACGTTGGTAATAACAACATTTCTGCAATAAATTGTTAGGAAGCAAGAGCCATAAGAACGGCATACTACACAGACCAGTTGAATTCAATATTAATATAAAAATATGTATATGTTACATGGGGGGGGGGGGGCTTAAGAAATATTTAGGTCAGGCACGGTCAGAATAAAGTTGGAAAACTCTGGTATAGATGGTAGATCAATACATGTTGTGGATAGTTTCGATTATTTAAATATAAAAATTGATAAAGAACTAATATTAATAAAAGTCCTCCTGTCAAAAATCGATCTATAATTTCGTAAGAGCCTGATAAAGAGCTACATCTGTATTAATGTTTCGTATATAATGACATTATATACAGAATAATGAACATTAAGAAAAATGGAGAAAAGTGACTGGAAAGTTTAGAAATACGTAGCAGAAGAATTGTAAAACGGACAGATAGTATAAAAAATAAAAAGGTTCTAAGAAGAGTAATAATAAGAAGAGTAGATGATAAGATATCCAGCTTGAGTACAGTTTTTAATAAAAATAAAAAACAAGAGAATTTGTTGTCTGCAGGTGGTAATCGAAGGACACGAGGATGGAGTTCGGGTCGTAGAGACGACTTGAAGGGAGATAGAAGAAGATATTAGGTTATAAAAGAAGAAGCTAATCATAGGGAAAGGTGGAGAAGGAAATTTACAGGCCAGGTCCAAGGATCTGCCGTATACACCTCTCAATAATATAAGGCAATTAATTTTGTAGATTACTTTCACTATACATTACTAAAACATTAGGAAACCATAGAGAATTACTCTGCATTCGTATTATGATGTGTGCTATTGATTTATAAGCCGTAAAATTTTATAATTCGATAAATAAAGTAAAATAACAAACAAAATTAAGTGAAAATATAAATAATGGACAACATTTCTGCAATAAATTGTTAGGAAGCAAGAGCCATAAGAACGGCATACTACACAGACCAGTTGAATTCAAATAGTAAAGCTGAAATTTACTGTTCCAATAATCTGGTTGAATACCAAACGAACGTACTGGTGTTTAGTTACTACTCCAGAAGTATTCATAATTATTATATAGGCTACACGTATAATGGTAGTAATAAAATCTCTAGTTATGCAATTTATTGAAGGATATAACAAACTGCAGTGATGTTAAGAACAGTACACAGGGCAATATAAATACTTTATTATCACATTTCTTTTAAAACCAACTTATATAAGTAATCTTATTTATAAGAAAAGAAGAGCATAATTTCGATACATACTGTAACAGTTGACAATCATGGTCAATCTTTAGCAATTGTCACATTTTGTATAGCAAACAGAATAGTTATTATATGCATAATTCTTCTGATTAAGGTAGAGACGAACAATTCTTGATAATTTTTGGTATTTCCGAATCGAAAACTTTACACCTTGATATTTATATTCTTTGATAAAGGCGCGAAATAGTGAATATGTACATTTTACAAAGTGCATTCGTTTTCTAAAGTATCTTTCGTAACTTTGATTTCTTATTAAAAAAATAAGTGGTGGACAATTCGCTTACATCGTATCTGAGGTAATGTATTATATGTTAACTTGCCATTTGTAACAATCTATTAAATGTGAACTTACGTTCTGCGCTGATAGGGAGAGTTTTTAATTACAGATGAAGTTATCATTGAATAGAAATTTTAATTGACGTATTCATTTAATCTCGAATGATTTCTTTGCAGTTTACCTCATTTATAATTATAAGAACATTACATTTCCTATAAATAACATATGAGAGAGGATTCCTCTTTATCTAATAAATAAATTTTTCATGTCAATTTGAAGTTAGAATTGTTTTCCAAATGTTTTTTTTATCATGGAAGCCAGGATCCGACAGCGCATTGGTCAGTATAAGAACAATAAGAAAAATGCAGATGTAAGTATTTTTATATAATTTGAATTAAACATATAAAGTTAAAATACTGTCAAAATATTAATTATTGAATACAAACCAGTAAATCTTGGCCATTATTTCCACAAGTAACTTGTCAATTTTGTCAGAACAATAACATATTTTAAGCTATATTTCGTTAAACAAAGTAGAACAACAATAGGAAATCAATAATGACATAACAGTTTACAATTGGTATATTATTAGCAACATTGAGATTAGCATGTGTATCTATCATATTAAGCTCAAATCATAGAACTTCACTTAACTGTTTGCAATGTAAGGTAATCAATTTTATGACTTAATTTTTTTTCTTCAATGCCCACTATTATTTCACAGGAGTCTTAACATGTATATATTTTCTATACAGAACACAATACAAATTAAAGTTATCGGATGGAACTGTATTTATATTTACAACTGCCAAAAGCTTTCATTCCAACAAATTTCCTTTGGATTTTTTTTTAAAATGAGAAGATATATAGTTTTTATTTAATAGCTTATATTTTATTTTATTAATATTTTAAAGTTATATTTATTTCTCATTAGGAAATGAGAAAGATGAGATCAGAACAAATGGCTAATGATCGAAAAATGAAAAGAGCAGAAGCAGCTATTTTAAGAAGGAATGTGGAAGAGCTGCCTATAATATCAATTAAACCAAGTATGTGTCATTGTGTATATCATTGATTAATGTGTCATGATTACACAAAAAAATAGGATATTTATTGGCTGTCTAATATACATTGAAAATTGTGTACATTAAGTTATAGGAAACATTTATAATAACTATCATTTGTTTTTCTAGTTAACCGCAAAGCCAAATTAGAAAAATGGAAATCTGAAAAACTAGAAAAAGAACGACTTTTAAAGATGAAAGCTAAACCACCCTTTGTCACTGGGAAAGTTATACATAAAGTAGGATCACCATTTTTGTACCAAGTAAAAACACCAGAAACCATCCGACGCATCACACGAGCTGCAAAGAAGAAGGAGGATCAAAATAATGGCTTTGAAAAAATTAATCTTCCAAGAAACTTCAAATTTAAGGTACTGAATTTAATTTTGTCGTTAATGAATCATTTAAAAACCAATTAAGGATACTAATAGTTTAATAATTTTATTCAATTTGGTAATGTCTTCTTCAATACAAATAGTTTTGAAACTCCTGCTAAACTTTTTTTTAAAATGTTATTCATTTACTTTTAAGTAAGTTCATCTCAATTACCTTAATCCTTTCTCTTTTTATGATGTATATATGTGTCACCAAATTATAATACCTAAGATTGTAATTATTCCTTAATGGATTCTCATTATTCTTCACTCCCTCTACTCAATCCATTCCTCCTCTAAATAACCAATTAACCATAATAAGACTGTTTATATTCACCAGGTCAGGAGCTCGGCCCATGTCTGAAATGGTTAATGCATCTGTGTACTGAGCAGATTACGTGCTTTCAAGGCCTGCCTGGGTTGAATATTTTAAGTCTTTCCTGCTTCCTTCTTCTCCTTGCATTGAACATATGTTTTTCTTTGTGCTTAATTCTACACCGAAGCTTATTCATTCACATAAAGCGTATTCACAACTTTTATATATAATCATGTGTTACTATTTTATGATCCAAAATAAATTGTTCATTTTTTTTCCTTCCAGGCACCTGCAGGTATAGTTCCCATTTCTCTAAGTTACCCACACACAAAGGGGAGAGTTATCACAAATAAATTTCAGACTGAGAAGAATGTGAACAAATTAACAGATAAAGGTATTTTTTTCAAATTTACTGTGTTTAATTTTAAGTGACTTTAGTGTTCACAATATACACGTGGAGAACAAATTTAATCTATATTACTTTGTATTGATTTGGTTATTTAACAACAGGAACGACTGAATTACCTGAAAAGAAAGAGAATGAAAGGAATGAAGTATTCATTGAAGCTAAAGAGCAATTGACACCTTCAAAAGTAACTCAATTAAAAATAGATGGTAAAATTATTTTGCTTAAATTGTGTAGAAGAGCGAAACTTTTTTGTTATAAAATTCATCTCTTAATTCAATTATATATGGAAATAAATTGTATTCTTAAGATACCTACAATGAAACCCCTTATTGAGGACTTTGCTGTACTAGCGTTATAAATTTGTCTTTTGGGAATAATCTTCTTTTTCACAACAGGCTTCACTTTGATATCCACTTCCATCCAATTGTTATCTTTTAGGGATTGTAATTTTTCAAACTTAGAATTAACATCCTTTACCTTTAACACAAACAAGTTAAAATATTTTAATACAAATTATATTATTTACAGAATTCATCAAGTTGGAAAAGAAAATAGTTTAATATCCTGAAAATTTTTAAGTATAACACCAGGTAATAGCATTTTTATGCACTAGAAGTCAAAGATTGATTTTTAGATCAGTCAAATTTCCAGTCATAAGTTTTATTAATATATTTTATGATTAGATTATCCTGCTTAGCCTAGCTATAAAAATGAAACAGACAGAAGTTACTTACTTATTGGAACTGTATTTCTAACTTTTAGTCTGAGATTACTGGAATGACTATCTACAAACTTAATATTCAACAGTAAAACCAAACATTACAACAAAACTGAATGTAATATTTGAATGGTGCAAAAATTTTTAACTTTACATAAGACTAAAGTTTTATTAGTTTGACTTCAGTAGTGCAGCAGTTATTCAAGTTGTATTATGTTAGTATTGTGTAATGAAATAAAATTTATGTTACAGTAAGATGAATACTTTATTAGTGCTATTGAAAGTTGGATGCATCTTTTTGATTCTAAATGCAAACAAGGTTGAGGAAACATCTGGCATAATTAAAAACCAAAACATTATAAGCCTTCTTTATGGAACAGAAATCATATGCTCCTTAATAAACATATAGTAATTTGCAAAATTAATATTCTTTACTTCAATAAATATTCCTCATTTGCAATCCTATAAAAGCTGAATATTAATTTAGAAAAAATTGAGAGGAAAAATACACACGAAGTAAAAACTGAAGAGATGAATAAAGGTAATTTCACTAGTAATTGTTGCAAAATTTTTATAAACAAACGCTTTTAACACCTTGTTTTCATGTATTTACCTGCATGTAAACCATATCCCAAAATCCTTGTAAATCAGAACAAGTAACTTTAACAGACCCAGCCTCACATTCATCAATCAGTCCACGATACTGAGCAAGTTTCTTTGAGATAAGAAGTTTAGTTTGTCCCACGGTCAAGTCTATCATATCATTAACATTTTCTGGCAAGTTCGTTTTGTCCTTCAATTCTGTCCACTGTTCACATAAAGTTTGTAAAGTTTCAATCTCTGCATCCAATTCAGTCCTGTGAATAAAAAACGAAAATATCTCTACTACATGTACAATGATTTCTCCCCTTTATTTACATATACTGCAAAAATCATATTTATAATATGTGTGTATATTTGACAAAAATTCCTTTCTTACCTAAAACATTTGACATCTCTTTGTTGTTCTAGAACAACCTCATTATCAACACTAAGAGAAACAGTAGTTTCCTTTACAACCTCAGGCATAGTTTGTAATGAGGAATGATTTTTGGAATTTGAGGTTTCAATTTGTGTATTGATCTTATCTTCTGAACAATTCTTGTATTCATATGTGGCTTTTCCATCTGATTGCACAAAGACATTATAAAACTAAATTTTTTCATAGTTTCATAGTCACAATAGCTTGTGAAATAATAATAATGAAATCATCTTTATTCTTGTTTCAAAATTAACAAAATTTTATTAGAAAAATGTAATTAGAAAGCAATTTCTAAGTGAAATAGTGGAATTATATAAATACATATTTTAAAACAATTCCAAATGAAATCTTCATACATAAAATTTCATTTCCAAATAAAATCTAACAGGTTTAAATACCACACAACATTTCTGGGAACCTTGTCCCTTTCGTCAGGTGCGAAGAAGAGCTTATTCATTATTTTCAATCAACTTTCCCCCCCCCCCATTTTTTAAATCTAACTGTAATGTAGTATTAAGGAAGTAGTATTAAGTATGCAAGGAATTTGGAGTAAGCAGTCGCAACTGCAAGCGAGGTGTCTCAATTCAGAGCGCTGACGCTCGCTGACGCTTGCTTTTACTGATTCGCGAACTCCACATTCCTCAGCTGTGGAATATGGGTCGTGCCCACATGTATTAAAACCTGAGGCACGACTCCTATAGTTAGTTCATGTAATCTACTCAGACATAGTGGTTGTCTGATTTCATGTTCTCATTCTTTGTATCTTCAATTTATTATTGACATTGACTGTACAATCAATAATAAATCCTTATTTCTACTATACTGGAGTTCAAGTCTGTCGCCCTGCAGCCAGTACTTCCTCGCAGTCCTGAAAGTTGGACTTAGCTCCAACACGACTCCACATCCCGAAGAACCTTCTTTCCTATCTTCTTTCCTGTCGTCAATCCTTGACAAACTATCCTTCTTGGAGGTGAACACCGCTCTACTGGATCTTCAAGTTCATCGCAGCACCACAGTTCCGGCGAACTTCACCTCCTACTTTCCTTGTAATAAGAACAGCTACCGAGCTTATTATTACATAACACGTTTAACCCAAAATCTACAATGTCAATGCAAATGTATTAAAGTATTTACAAAGATGGAATGTTGCAATACTGAAGTTAATGAATGAGAACAGCCTCACATTCATCAATCAGTCCACGATACTGAGCAAGTTTCTTTGAGATAAGAAGTTTAGTTTGTCCCACGGTCAAGTCTATCAAAAAAATTAAGTCATAAAATTGATTACCTTACATTGCAAACAGTTAAGTGAAGTTCTATGATTTGAGCTTAATATGATAGATACACATGCTAATCTCAATGTTGCTAATAATATACCAATTGTAAACTGTTATGTCATTATTGATTTCCTATTGTTGTTCTACTTTGTTTAACGAAATATAGCTTAAAATATGTTATTGTTCTGACAAAATTGACAAGTTACTTGTGGAAATAATGGCCAAGATTTACTGGTTTGTATTCAATAATTAATATTTTGACAGTATTTTAACTTTATATGTTTAATTCAAATTATATAAAAATACTTACAACTGCATTTTTCTTATTGTTCTTATACTGACCAATGCGCTGTCGGATCCTGGCTTCCATGATAAAAAAAACATTTGGAAAACAATTCTAACTTCAAATTGACATGAAAAATTTATTTATTAGATAAAGAGGAATCCTCTCTCATATGTTATTTATAGGAAATGTAATGTTCTTATAATTATAAATGAGGTAAACTGCAAAGAAATCATTCGAGGGCTAATATCGAACATATGTAAATGGAAACGATTAAAATATCAGCCATCGTAAACCACTTTCCGACCATTTACAAGTCGAATTCTTGAATAACATTTTTTGCGGAAACATATACTTACGAAGATAGGTTTAATTACGAATTAACAGGTGTGACGTCCTTGTGTGACGTCACCGATAGGCCCGTGGAGCCAATGAGGAGCGCTTTCCAAGGTCACTGAGGCTTTCGCGAAGAGCGCTTTCCAACAATCATCCCGCATTTGTGAACAATAGTGGTATTCAAGGATGATGTGGCATTGCCAGAATTGGTGTCGCGATTTCTGACTGCCACTGCAAAAATTTTCAAGTTTTCCGAGTCGCGCGTATTAATGAAATTAACGAAAATTTGGAATAATAATACAATTTTATTAAAATAATTACAGCTCTATTTATATATTATACAAATTATAACAATTTTTATGCAACTAATATAATTAGGTCTGACTTATCAACAATTCACATTAATTGGATAATTATTTTTTAGTGTAATTGAAATACCTTGAGAATGAAACCATAGTTGACCAGTGAGCAGAAAATCTGGCCTGATGGGGTTGACTCCCAGAAAGCTAGGACATGCGTGTTTTAACATGTCCTCGGATGCCAAAAATTTCACATTTCCCTTAAGTGCATGTTGTTTCATGTCTGCATCACAAATTACCTCTCTTAGAAACCAACACATACCTATGGGTCGATACTAAAGCTTATGTTGCATATATGCACTAAAGGGTTTCATCGAATGGTCTAACGCAGGCATGATCAACATACGACCCACGTATTGAGCTTATGCGGACCGCGATTAAATTTTAATATTCTCTGATACCTGAAATCGAGAAAAGAAAGAAAATTTATTGTTTTTTATAAGAAATGTCATAATAAATATATGGAATTTAAAGAACTTGCCGAGAAATATTTAGCTAACTTCAGCTCAACTTATATTTGTAAACTTTTGTTTACTGAAATGAATATACTTTTTTTTAATTTAACATTTTTTAATTTTAATATTTCTTCCGGCCCGTGAAAAAAGTTTACTTTCTAAACCGGCCCGGGGGCAAAAACTGTTGGCCACGCCTGGTCTAACGTAAAGTATGGAGGACGTGTTTGTCGAGAAGAAGGTAAGCGAACAAGTTTTTTCGTCTGTAGTAAAGACTTGAATAATACATAAAACGTCCTTGAATTTTGCAGACATCATGATGTTTAATTACATTAAATTAACAAAATATGTTTATTTTATATTATAAAACAGCTTCAGTGTAAATATATTCTTTCAGAAGACAGAATAGAGCGTCAATAGGCGTTATCGCATAGATGTTAAGAATAATTATTTAATAAAAGATTCTCGATTTATCAACCGGGTGTTTATTAAACCACAACGTTTCAGCGAAATTAATTTCCGCCGTCAATTTATACCGCAGACTTCTGTCAGCGCCGTCCAACAATGGAGGCGTAATGCTGCTAATTTCGACCATTTTGTTCTGTGAATGGCTAATATATTCAACGAAGGTATTTGTGTCTTGATGTTATTTGATAATTATCTAGTCCACGTGCAGAGTAATAAATTTTTATCGACAATAACTGTTGATTTAATCGACAGTAATAACTCATCTACTGTTAAAGTGTACCTTAATGGTAAAAGTACTGAAATAAATTTAGGTCTTCAAAATAACTACACACAGACGAGGCTGAGGAACTGCTCATTTGAATAGTTGCACAGAAAGTTCATCCAATGTGTGTGGCTGTTGTTGATAAACATTACCTTCCGTGGCTAAAAACCAAAGGGTGTTATGCCTGAGGAAGATGGTGGTTACTAGATAACACCTCTTCCGAAATATCCATTGTCCGAGTAGATTTTAGTTTTTTAGGGTGTGAGAAGCACCGCCTTGTTGAAAGAAAAATATTTTGTCTCCAAATAGCTCTCCGATACCATCCAACATAATAATGGTGTATTTAAAACCTTCAGTTCTCACCACGTGAGTGAAGGCAGTGTTCACATTGAATGCTGGATTTTGTCTTTGAAATGATGATCCCTGAATAAAATAAATGAGTTTTCTACAGATAAATAGAAAGGCAGATCGGTTTATCGGGGTTTTTAGTGAGACGACAGAAGAACTAATATGCGTAGGTGAGCGAATTTATTTAACTTAGACAAAGATTATCAAACAGTTGGTTACGTTCGTAACAGAATATACGATGATGACGGCAGCATCTATAAAGTGGCAGTTAATTCAATGGTACAGATTAGGAGGCAGGGCAAGTTGAGTCAGTAGTCCGTGATTCTACCAGGGGAGCGTTAAAGAAATGTGCCATTTGTTAGCCGAATAGGACTGGAATGGTGAACCTCTGAACTTAATTATACTAGGCCAAATAATATTGAATAAGGGAAGCTAAGGAGGCAGGGGAAATAATTACAAGAGGGCGATGCTGTTCATTCGTCAATGAACGTGTTAAGGATGTGCAAGAGATAATTGCTTTGCTATCAATGATATAGTATGATAGACAATGCTTGGGGAGATGCACGAGTTCAAGACGAAAAGTAACGAGTGTTTGGCGTTGAAGAGGAAAGAGCTTGAGATTGAGATTGATGAGAAGACAAAGGATCCGAAATGTTCGTGGAAAGCCATGGGAAGGCTGATAAAAGTAACTGATGACTAACCTGATCAGCGAGTGGTCAGGGGAAATAAAATTTGCAGACAAATTGAATCAATTATTTCTTACCAGAATCGAATAAATTATTGAGACCAACTATTTGGTTGGGGAGGAATGTGACTATAATATCCGTAAATTAGGTGATTTTGTACATTAAAGTGTGGATAATATTATGATGGAGTAAATATTAGGCGTCTTTGTCTTGTTTTATGTTGAAGAAGATGTGGAACGTAGAAGGAAGATTTATTTATTTGCAGAAAGTTACCATCCAGTTTTAAAAGCACCTACATAGTTCGAGACCTTTATTTATTTTTTAATTTGCTATATATTGTAGAGAAAGTTTCAGTCTGCAATATATAGGTATCACCTTAGGCCAGTGGATGAGAATAGCATACGCCTATTGTGCACTGAAACAGCTATACAGAGAGTTTATGGCAATGTAGGGCAGACCGAGCTATCAACGATAGCTGACTTAACTCGTCCTTTCAAGCCAACATGAATCCAGTGTAAACAAGTGCAATTTGCAACACACCAAAGAAGATCAATCTCTAAAAGCACATGAACATACTAGATAACTTTCTAAATCAGTTCTTAGGAACTGAATATAATAAAATCCAAGGTAAGATATGAAAGGTCATACTGTAGAATTTAACTGTGTTCGAAACAATTTTGAAAAATAAAAATCATGGACACTAACATTTTATAATTTTTACTGCAGGTAACGTTCATCGGTATGGTCATAATCATCCTAAAATACAATAAATAATTAACAACCCAACATGTCAGAAGCAATTTAATAAACAAATATAAAAAATGTCACAATGATTCGGAAACTCCTTGGGTGCACAGGTACATAATAAAAAAGTGGGTGCAGATGAATTGTACAAGTATGAATATATAAAAATTTATAGAAAATCAATTTTACAAAAACATGTTATCATGTTTTTATTAAAATTATTTTCTTTTAAAATTCATGTATACCAAATTTCGATCCTCAACGGCCAATCAGATCGCAGCAGGGAGTCTTGGCGTCCGAGCCTATGAATACGGCGCAAACGACATAGTCTGAAGACAGCGGCAGAGAATGACCGCAGAAATGTCAACATCGAGAAATCTGAATCTGGTGCTCGACGGCGAAAAATTTATTAACAATTTACACCGGGAAAGCTGACATTCATTAATATACCCAATTTGTTTCGTTCTTGTGCACATAAGGAGCTTACAAGAAAGGGAGCAAAACGTTGCGACATTTTTATATTTATTTTATTAAATTATTTCTGACATGCTGTCTGGTTATTTATTTATTTATTCAACTGATATCAGATAAATATAACTATCATCGTAAAATAAATTGAAACATTAGGAAGAAGTTATAACAGCAGCTGGCAGTCAACTCCTTCAGAGTCGTGCGCTACATCGAAATGTCGCCCATAAAATATTGTTTTCTTTAAAATAACCTTGGATTGCGACTTATTTTTTTTATAAACACAAAATATACGATAAATATTGTTCTTTTAAATGCGACCTCTTCGATGTGTCATTGCACGGCACGACCTTCCACACCTTCACTATGAATTAACAGAATTATGAGTAAGGTGTTATTAAATATCGTGTATGGTGAAGTCAATCCTTGTCTAATATTAATTTCACATCTAAATTATAAGGTATGTCATTTCTAAATTGAGTGTCTGTATTATGTACCAAAAACAAAAATTATGGGTGGGGTTATATCAAATAGATATTTAATATAGTAGTCACAATTTAATTTTATTGACAGTCTGATTCCATTATGAACTTTTCTTTTATTATTTCGACATTTCTAAGATACTTCGCTTGCTTCTGTAATTTACCAATGGAACAACGTTAGCAAACACGATTAATTTATCATCTCTAGCTTAGAATGTGACTAGTCACAGGCTTGGTTGGCCACAAGTAAACAGAACTTTATTGAGAAACATGAAAACAATTAATATTACCAAATATATTCCATTTGGCATATTCCATAGGCTGTATTTGGTATTCATTAATTTCAATCAGACGTAAATTTTTTTCATCCTAAGTATTCACCTAACTTTTATACTGCAAAATCTCCTCTCCGGTGACTGGAGATGCGAATTTGCTGTGGAAACGCAACATTACCGTCTCTTTAACTCGAGGCAGATGGACCGAATGTACCAATGGGAACAGCGAACACCTCTTACCGTATGCCAAACGTTTGCAACCCCGGATCATACACCCCTCAAATTAGGCCTAGGTACCACTGCTTATGAGATCCTTAATTTAAATTCCCTAGTAAAAATCAACGACATGAAAATCCAAAGGGGGAAGTTTGCTCTTTCGGGATTACGTTCCCCGTCCTTCCTCCAATCTTCCTTTTGATAAGGGGCCGATTTTTACCCTCTATATACGCAAGAGTCTTTGTATGCCGTTGCTACCTCCAAATTTAGATCTTTCTTAGCGGACTTTTCCCTCCCCGCCTTTCGGCCTCTTTGGCCTCTATGCTTTCACATATAACGAAAACCCTTATTTGTGAAGAAACCGAGTGTTTTTAGTTTGGAATCGTACCTTAACAGTCGATATAGAGATGTGGATGCAATGCTACGACTGTAAGAGTTCTGTTTATGAAGAGTACACACCCTAGATTATGTAATTCGTTTGCCATAACTACGATACGATTGAAACATTAATTGACAACCAATGGTGTAAAGAAAACCCTTTACTTGATACGTGATCTAAGGATACATATTTGTTAATGAAGGGTAGAACTTAATCTTTAATAGAGCTTAATACGAATCAATTTAACATTTTAAAGTTATTTAGGTTATAATCAAATATTAATTACAAATAAAATATCAAAAAATTATTTTACTTTCTAATGTTAATCCTTAATCTTTTTCTGATACGATTTGGGCCTAGTAACAGAGACGCGATGTGAAGCAGAATCTAATTCGGTCCGACAATGCATAATTGGAATATTTATAATTGGTTGCCCTCACCAATATCCAACGCGGTGGTCGTTGATGACGATGTGGTCGTGGTCCTATGTAGGGGGTTTGTAGATGAACGTAGTGATCACGGTCGCGGTCGTATTTGAGCGGGTGTTGTGCCTACTACCGAAGTATCCGTAACGGTGGATGCCGTCGGCCATGTTTAACTATGTATATAATAGTTGCCAGGCAATCTAAGCCTCTAGTAGGAATAAATCGGATTAATTTCGAGTTAACAATATACACTCTAGGTGCAAACACTATGTCTACACTCTAAACATTCAATCCTCATTCTGCCCCTCTATATCGACGATCTGTCTTATTTATACTTTTTCCAGCGTTTCCGGGGTTAACATTTTTCCGGACAAGTCGCTATTACCAACACATGCTCCGGGAAATCTCGATTTCGCTTTGGCCGCTGGGCCTCACCAGCCATCGCTTTTACATTTCATTGTCACGAACCCCGACGTTCTTTGACCTTATCGTGATACGTCCTCGGGGTGATTAAAAAGGCAAGGAGTGTCTACCCTTTGAATAGCGATATATATTGCCGCCGCTCTAAATAGCAGACTCTTTGCAGGTTGAAATACATGCGCTACAGTATTATTTTAGTTGTTACGTGGGACAACAAATCTAACCAATTGGACTAACAATACATCATAAGTTTTAAGTCTTTGTGCACAATTGAAGTGGAATGTCAACTGTGTAATTCAGACGTACATTTAAGTAAATAATAATAAGTGAAAATGTTACTGAATATTATATACTAATTTTGAGACAACTAGCTACGTCTCCCTTAAATGTCATTGTAAAAAGTTTATGATAATTAATAAAACCTTTGTGTTAATAGAATAAAATTTACTTATAGATGGTATATACCGGTGTTTCCCAACGTGGGAAATAATTCAATTTATTAATATAAAAATATTTATGTGTTACATGGGGGGGGGAGGCTTAAGAAATATTTAGGTCAGGCACGGTCAGAATAAAGTTGGAAAACTCTGGTATAGATGGTAGACCAATACATGTTGTGGATAGTTTCGATTATCTATCTATCTCTCTATATATATAAAAATGAATTGCTGTTCGTTAGTCTCACTAAAACTCGGGAACGGCTGAACGGATTTATCTTATCTTAGTCTTGAAATGTTCGTGAAGGTCTAGGGAAGGTTTAAAAGGCGAGAAAAAATCGAATAATTTCCGGGAAAACCCTAAAAACAGCCCTTTTCTATTTCCCATACAAACGTTTTCTAAATAAAATACTAATATACACCAGTCGAGCAATTTTCAGCAAATTTCGTACACGTGTTCTTTGCGACCAGGAAACAAACACTGTCGGGGTGAGACGCGTCTTCCACCCCCAGAAGCGGGGGTGGAAATATTTAAACATACTAAAACAGCCGATATTTGATTCGGATAAATATTTTTAGGGGTCTAAGATATTGATAGTGTTTCTACTAATGTTATCTGAATACAATTTTCATCCCCTACACCCTGTGAAAAGGACACCCTTCGGGTTTGGGGTGGAGATGCTTTACAGTAAAATAACGCGAATACACCCGAGATTGGAGTCAAATCAAAGGTTATGGAAGTCACTGTGTTTAGTTACGACATTCAAATTGGCATTTACCCCTCAGATGCGGGGGTAGCGGGGTGCAAATTTTGGAACATGCAAACACGGCAGATATTTGCGTTGAAGAAATATTTTTCAGAGTTAATTATAATGATTAGGGTTCGAGTAGCGTTACATAAAAATTGCGCAAAAGCAGCCGAAACTGGAGTCATATCGGGGGTTATAGATAAATGACATCTCGGGCAACGCCGGGAACCCAGCTAGTTTAAATATAAAAATTGATAAAGAACTAATATTAATAAAAGTCCTCCTGTCAAAAATCGATCTATAATTTCGTAAGAGCCTGATAAAGAGCTACATCTGTATTAATGTTTCGTATATAATGACATTATATAAAGAATAATGAACATTAAGAAAAATGGAGAAAAGTGACTGGAAAGTTTAAAAATACGTAGCAGAAGAATTGTAAAACGGACAGATAGTATAAAAAATAAAAAGGTACTAAAAGAGTAATAATAAGAAGAGTAGATGATAAGATATCCATCTTGAGTACAGTTTTTAATAAAAATAAAAAACAAGAGAATTTGTTGTCTGCAGGTGGTAATCGAAGGACACGAGGAATGAGTTCGGGTCGTAGAGACGACTTGAAGGGAGATAGAAGAAGATATTAGGTTATAAAGGAAGAAGCTAATCATAGGGAAAGGTGGAGAAGGAAATTTACAGGCCAGGTCCAAGGATCTGCCGTATACACCTCTCAATAATATAAGGCAATTAATTTAGTAGATTACTTTCACTATACATTACTAAAACATTAGGAAACCATAGAGAATTACTCTGCATTCGTATTATGATGTGTGCTATTGATTTATAAGCCGTAAAATTTTATAATTCGATAAATAAAGTAAAATAACAAACAAAATTAAGTGAAAATATAAATAATGGACAACATTTCTGTAATAAATTGTTAGGAAGCAAGAGCCATAAGAACGGCATACTACACAGACCAGTTGAATTCAAATAGTAAAGCTGAAATTTACTGTTACAAAAAATCTGGTTGAATACCAAACGAACGTACTGGTGTTTAGTTACTACTCCAGAAGTATTCATAATTATTATATAGGCTACACGTATAATGGTAGTAATAAAATCTCTAGTTATGCAATTTATTGAAGGATATAACAAACTGCAGTGATGTTAAGAACAGTAAACTATTATTGAATTTAAGCCAGATTTATTATATTGTGTTAATATCAATATTGTAGTTTATTAGCTTCATTTAATTATCATTATACATTACTTGTTAACTATTTTTGTAATTATTTGGAACACAGGGCAATATAAATACTTTATTATCACATTTCTTTTAAAACCAACTTATATAAGTAATCTTATTTATAAGAAAAGAAGAGCATAATTTGGATACATACTGTAACAGTTGACAATCATGGTCAATCTTTAGCAATTGTCACATTTTGTATAGCAAACAGAATAGTTATTATATGCATAATTCTTCTGATTAAGATAGAGACGAACAATTCTTGATAATTAAGAATTAGTATATTTTGTTTTTGATATTTCCGAATCGAAAACTTTACATCTTGATATTTATATTCTTTGATAAAGGCGCGAAATAGTGAATATGTACATTTTACAAAGTGCATTCGTTTTCTAAAGTATCTTTCGTAACTTTGATTTCTTATTAAAAAATAAGTGGGGGACAATTCGCTTACATCGTATCTGAGGTAATGTATTATATGTTAACTTGCCATTTGTAACAATCTATTAAATGTGAACTTACGTTCGGCGCTGATAGGGAGAGTTTCTAATTACAGATGAAGTTGTCATTGAATAGAAATTTTAATTGACGTATTCATTTAATCTCGAATGATTTCTTTGCAGTTTACCTCATTTATAATTATAAGAACATTACATTTCCTATAAATAACATATGAGAGAGGATTCCTCTTTATCTAATAAATAAAT
This sequence comes from Zhengitettix transpicula, assembly GCA_037074705.1. Taxonomy (NCBI): domain Eukaryota; kingdom Metazoa; phylum Arthropoda; class Insecta; order Orthoptera; family Tetrigidae; genus Zhengitettix; species Zhengitettix transpicula. The sequence goes on from CM073591.1 coordinate 30,543,901, forward strand.
TTTTCATGTTAATTTGAAGTTAGAATTGTTTTCCAAAGGTTTTTTTTATCATGGAAGCCAGGATCCGACAGCGCATTGGTCAGTATAAGAACAATAAGAAAAATGCAGATGTAAGTATTTTTATATAATTTGAATTAAACATATAAAGTTAAAATACTGTCAAAATATTAATTATTGAATACAAACCAGTAAATCTTGGCCATTATTTCCACAAGTAACTTGTCAATTTTGTCAGAACAATAACATATTTTAAGCTATATTTCGCTAAACAAAGTAGAACAACAATAGGAAATCAATAATGACATAACAGTTTACAATTGGTATATTATTAGCAACATTAATTTGAGATTAGCATGTGTATATATCATATTAAGTTCAAATCATAGAACTTCACTTAACTGTTTGCAATGTAAGGTAATCAATTTTATGACTTAATTTTTTTTTCTTCAATGCCCACTATTATTTCACAGGAGTCTTAACATGTATATATTTTCTATACAGAACACAATACAAATTAAAGTTATCAGATGGAACTGTATTTATATTTACAACTGCCAAAAGCTTTCATTCCAACAAATTTCCTTTGGATTTTTTTTTAAAATGTGAAGATATATAGTTTTTATTTAATAGCTTATATTTTATTTTATTAATATTTTAAAGTTATATTTATTTCTCATTAGGAAATGAGAAAGATGAGATCAGAAGAAATGGCTAATGATCGAAAAATGAAAAGAGCAGAAGCAGCTATTTTAAGAAGGAATGTGGAAGAGCTGCCTATAATATCAATTAAACCAAGTATGTGTCATTGTGTATATCATTGATAAATGTGTCATGATTACACAAAAAAATAGGATATTTATTGGCTGTCTAATATACATTGAAAATTGTGTACATTAAGTTATAGGAAACATTTATAATAACTATCATTTGTTTTTCTAGTTAACCGCAAAGCCAAATTAGAAAAATGGAAATCTGAAAAACTAGAAAAAGAACGACTTTTAAAGATGAAAGCTAAACCACCCTTTGTCACTGGGAAAGTTATACATAAAGTAGGATCACCATTTTTGTACCAAGTAAAAACACTAGAAACAGACCGACGCATCACACGAGCTGCAAAGAAGAAGGAGGATCAAAATAATGGCTTTGAAAAAATTAATCTTCCAAGAAACTTCAAATTTAAGGTACTGAATTTAATTTTGTCGTTAATGAATCATTTAAAAACCAATTAAGGATACTAATAGTTTAATAATTTCATTCAATTTGGTAATGTCTTCTTCAATACAAATAGTTTTGAAACTCCTGCTAAACTTTTTTTTAAAATGTTATTCATTTACTTTTAAGTAAGTTCATCTCAATTACCTTAATCCTTTCTCTTTTTATGATGTATATATGTGTCACCAAATTATAATACCTAAGATTGTAATTATTCCTTAATGGATTCTCATTATTCTTCACTCCCTCTACTCGTATTCACAACTTTTATATATAATCATCTGTTACTATTTTATGATCCAAAATAAATTGTTCATTTTTTTTCCTTCCAGGCACCTGCAGGTATAGTTCCCATTTCTCTAAGTTACCCACACACAAAGGGGAGAGTTATCACAAATAAATTTCAGACTGAGAGGGATGTGAACAAATTAGCAGATAAAGGTATTTTTTCAAATTTACTGTGTTTAATTTTAAGTGACTTAAGTGTTCACAATATATTCGTGGAGAACAAATTTAATCTATATTACTTTGTATTTATTTGGTTATTTAACAACAGGAACGACTGAATTACCTAAAAAGAAAGAGAATGAAAGGAATGAAGTATTCATTGAAGCTAAAGAGCAATTGACACCTTCAAAAGTAACTCAATTAAAAATAGATGGTAAAATTATTTTGCTGTATCTGTTGTGTATCTTAATCTTATGTGTATGAAAGTAGTGTTTAATGCATTTTCCCTCTTCTTTATAATAATGATTTTAACCTTCAAGTACTCAGTCTTGAGTGATAGATGAAGATTGTGACTTGCTAAGAGATATTGAAACTGAAGAGTTGGTAATGTCGTAGATAAACAAATATTTTCCCTAATAAACCAATAACATATTCTGGCTACAAGACTTTACATTCTCCTGTCAACATTCCAAATTTGCACTAGAACACTTCTGCATTTTTACCTTATGTTTTCTTTGAATTTGTAAGTGGCTATTTGTGGAGGATAGTGGTAGGTTGAAAGATAGTACCTGTTCCTACTACAAGTTTGGCAACCCAGCTTAAGTTAGAGAGTTTTATGGTCCATCCTACAGGTGTGGACGGAGGTTGGGAAGGTGCCTGCAGGCTACTTTGAGCAGGTGGGGAGTATTGAGGGAAGGATGTTTTTTATGTCTGGGTTGCTTTGCAGTACATTATAGACCTGGTGGAGAATGGAGCTTTTATTTAGTGTAGAAAAGTAGGTTGGGATTACATCTTTTATATTGGTCAAGAGTGAGTTTGGGTTGTTGGACAGTGGATAGGTCTTGAGATATTTGTGTCTCAAGGAGGTCCTTGTCACTAGTTTATTTACAAATTTGGAAATTTATGAAGATTTATGGTTATGTGGTGCACAAATAAAATGTATTTTATATTTTTTAACCAGATTGATAATTACATATTTACTGTTTTGATTAGAAATGTTCTCATTCATTAACTTCAGTATTGCAACATTCCATCTTTGTAAATACTTTAATACATTTGCATTGACATTGTAGATTTTGGGTTAAACGTGTTAGATTGAAAAAATTGGGGGGAAAAGTTGATTGAAAATAATGAATAAGCTCTTCTTCTCACCTGACGAAAGGGACAAGGTTCCCAGAAATGTTGTGTGGTATTTAAACCTGTTATATTTTATTTGGAAATGAAATTTTATGTATGAAGATTTCATTTGGAATTGTTTTAAAATATGTATTTATATAATTCCACTATTTCACTTAGAAATTGCTTTCTAATTACATTTTTCTAAGAAAATTTTGTTAATTTTGAAACAAGAATAAAGATGATTTCATTATTATTATTTCACAAGCTATTGTGACTATGAAACTATGAAAAAATTTAGTTTTATAATGTCTTTGTGCAATCAGATGGAAAAGCCACATATGAATACAAGAATTGTTCAGAAGATAAGATCAATACACAAATTGAAACCTCAAATTCCAAAAATCATTCCTCATTACAAACTATGCCTGAGGTTGTAAAGGAAACTACTGTTACTCTTAGTGTTGATAATGAGGTTGTTCTAGAACAACAAAGAGATGTCAAATGTTTTAGGTAAGAAAGGAATTTTTGTCAAATATACACACATATTATAAATATGATTTTTGCAGTATATGTAAATAAAGGGGAGAAATCATTGTACATGTAGTAGAGATATTTTCGTTTTTTATCCACAGGACTGAATTGGATGCAGAGATTGAAACTTTACAAACTTTATGTGAACAGTGGTCAGAATTGAAGGACAAAACGAACTTGCCAGAAAATGTTAATGATATGATAGACTTGACCGTGGGACAAACTAAACTTCTTATCTCAAAGAAACTTGCTCAGTATCGTGGACTGATTGATGAATGTGAGGCTGGGTCTGTTAAAGTTACTTGTTCTGATTTACAAGGATTTTGGGATATGGTTTACATGCAGGTAAATACATGAAAACAAGGTGTTAAAAGCGTTTGTTTATAAAAATTTTGCAACAATTACTAGTGAAATTACCTTTATTCATCTCTTCAGTTTTTACTTCGTGTGTATTTTTCCTCTCAATTTTTTCTAAATTAATATTCAGCTTTTATAGGATTGCAAATGAGGAATATTTATTGAAGTAAAGAATATTAATTTTGCAAATTACTATATGTTTATTAAGGAGCATATGATTTCTGTTCCATAAAGAAGGCTTATAATGTTTTGGTTTTTAATTATGCCAGATGTTTCCTCAACCTTGTTTGCATTTAGAATCAAAAAGATGCATCCAACTTTCAATAGCACTAATAAAGTATTCATCTTACTGTAACATAAATTTTATTTCATTACACAATACTAACATAATACAACTTTAATAACTGCTACAGTACTGAAGTCAAACTAATAAAACTTTAGTCTTATGTAAAGTTAACAATTTTTGCACCATTCAAATATTACATTCAGTTTTGTTGTAATGTTTGGTTTTACTGTTGAATATTAAGTTTGTAGATAGTCATTCCAGTAATCTCAGACTAAAAGTTAGAAATACAGTTCCAATAAGTAAGTAACTTCTGTCTGTTTCATTTTTATAGCTAGGCTAAGCAGGATAATCTAATCATAAAATATATTAATAAAACTTATGACTGGAAATTTGACTGATCTAAAAATCAATCTTTGACTTCTAGTGCATAAAAATGCTATTACCTGGTGTTATACTTAAAAATTTTCAGGATATTAAACTATTTTCTTTTCAAACTTGATGAATTGTGTAAATAATATAATTTGTATTAAAATATTTTAACTTGTTTGTGTTAAAGGTAAAGGATGTTAATTCTAAGTTTGAAAAATTACAATCCCTAAAAGATAACAATTGGATGGAAGTGGATATCAAAGTGAAGCCTGTTGTGAAAAAGAAGATTATTCCCAAAAGACAAATTTATAACGCTAGTACAGCAAAGTCCTCAATAAGGGGTTTCATTGCAGGTATCTTAAGAATACAATTTATTTCCATATATAATTGAATTAAGAGATGAATTTTATAACAAAAAAGTTTCGCTCTTCTACACAATTTAAAGTTAACAAATATAATATTTTATATTTTACTATACAGTATAATTAGTATTTCTAATAATAGTAATTTTTAATGATGCCAGATGTTTATTTATGTTATTCTTTGCTCAAAAATTTGGTTATTTAAAATCAACATTCTTTTATTTTTTTAACTTTTGTCCTTGTTATAGCAAGTTATTGAATATGGAATTATTCTTTAAAATGTTTCATTATGCATACGAAAATTTCAACATTGTAACGTATCAGTGAGTCATAACGATCTAAAATTTCCTTCAAGTTACTTTCATATCTTGTTGCTTTTTAGCTGCAAGAAACAAGTCTACCAAGACTGTTTCATCTACACCAGGAAGACGAAGCACACCTCAAAAAAGGAAGAGCAAAGGTATTTTTTTTTAACATTCTCTATTTTGGTAATTTTTCTTTAGCTATTTAATTTATCTGCAATTTTTTTATTCTGATTTGCCTAATTATTCCTCTTGACTTCACCTGGCTCTTTTTTTAAATCCAAATCAGTATGACTTAAAATTACTTTCAAGACTTTTAAATTAAATGAATGATCATATTCAAAAATTCAAGGTAATTGCTGATTATATAATTATATTTATTATTGATACTGCTCCCTCTTGAATGATTTTCTATGAATTAAAATAAACATTGTTATTGTAGTGTAATTTTTAGGACCAGTATTTATATTCAAGTAATGTTTTATAAAATAATTTATATAATTTAATTTGTTGTAATTTCCAAAAGATTATGTTGAAATGTAATACATTTAAACCAATTATATTTTAGGTGTTAAACCTACTTTCACGCCAAAGACACAATTGGAAAAAGAGAATAAATTTAAACCAAAAACACCTGTTGAAATCCGTAGAATAAGCCAGGTTCTCATGAAAATATCTAGTCAAGCTAAGGAAATTGGTACACCCAAATCACAGGTGAATTTTCTTGCACTGTGAATCTATATAATAAAAAAATATGTATGATGTTTGTTGGTTTGCATATTTGCTATACAGGTTTAAACATGTTCATAGATTGCAACAAAACTTGGTACACCTATTCTTAAATACAAAGGGGAACAGTAATGTGGGAAACGCCTAGCATAAAGGTGCAAAGAATTAGAATTAAAAAATGTGATCATTTTGCTCAAGAGGAAAATAGTTACTTTTTTTTTGGTAATGAATTGAACCAGAAATATTTTGATAGAATTGAAAGTATAATTATATCCAACAATACTCCATCGAATTATAATAAAAAACAATACGAAAGGTTATACGATCCATTTAATTTCCTTTTAAATGGCTCATTTTTATTTAACGAAACCATGGACCAAGATTTTGTGCAATTATATATTGCAATACACACTGGAGGTTACATAGAAAGATGGTAAAATCAATACCTAATATTTCGTAGTCATTATAATTTAATATCTTGGATTTTAAATGTACAAAAAATGACAAATTATTTCAAGTGATAAAACCTTCGTTGAACGTGTATATCATTATAATTTCAAAAATTTGATTGTAATTGTGTAGATACTAAGGGAATAATTTCAAATGAGAATTAACGACATTGCACAAAATGGTTATTTTTCTATCGGCGAGTTGGTGTATTTCATAATTTTATGCTTTCATTTTATACAATGCTAGCAAATAGCTAAATCCATCAAATCTTTACAGATAAAAAATTATATATCTACAAATTTTGAAAGTGTTTAAATAATATGTATGTATATATGAATATCTTCTAATAAATAAAATTGCATGTGTGGTGTGTGTTCATGTGTATTTTCCACATACAAATCTACAGTCGTGGAGCAAATTGGACCAAATTTCGAACAAGTTTTCTTTGCAACCAGAAACAAACACTGTAGGGGTAAGACACGTCTACCACCCCTAGGGAGGGATTTTTCATGGTCAACGAGATTGATAATATTTCAACCGATTTTTATGATTATAATTTAAATCCCTTTTGGCATGGGAGGGAAGCTACTTTAGGGGTGTAACATAAAAATACCATAAAAACCATCCAGACTGAAGTCAAAACAAGGGTTATGGATGTCTGAGTATAATTATGATCACCCAGGCTAGTTTTAAATATTTACAAGTTTGCATTTTGCTTGTAACACCATTCCCAATATGACCATTTAATAATTGTCGTAGTAATGATAGGAATGAATATGCAATTGTAGATCACGAAAATTCTATGTAGGTTCAATTTCAGTAATTTTTTAATGTTTGTTGATTTTGTTCTTATTTAATTATTAACCATTGATTTTTTATAATTTTAGAACAAAAATGATACATCTTTTGTGGACATTGGTGACATGAAGAAACCAAGATCAGTTAAATTTTCAGGAAAAGAAGTACAATTGAATGGTATGAACCTACACTATTAAGAAAAATGCACCAAAATTATAGCGACTCATCCATCCACTTTTAACATTACGCTTTACATATTAATTATATATATTGTAATAATTATATTATTATTTATATTTTTATATGCTCTTTTTAAATGAAAAACTATTAACGTTAAACAACAAACAAGATTTATTATGACAATACTTTAAAACAATTATACAAAATTACAAAATATAAAAAGGGATCTCAGGGTCTCAAACTGGTTTGATAAGGGCAGAATATTTAAACACAAAATTTACATTTAAATTTAAAAGGGAATATCTATTCGTCTTGACATAGACGAACTTAAATTATTGACAAACTTATTCTACTAGATTGACTTTAAACAATTTATTCTATCAAAACTAAAGAACGAACTGACGTTATCATTTAAATCGATTTACAAAATTTTTATGGTTTTCTTGCTACTTACGGCAGGAAAGGATTCTTTCAACTTTCGAAGCACAATGGTGGGGTTTTCACAGCTTCTAATGAGCTCTGTTGATTTAAAAAAAAAAACAAGAAAAAGAAGTTGGTTATCTCTCGACGACTTACTGCTACCTGGATTCGTAGATCTCGTGAGCCATGTTGTAGGCGCAACTCACTAGTTTGTCTGTGGCCAGCATGATGAATCTATGCTCGACCACCAGATACAACACTAGTCGCACTGTGTCTCCTTCCCGACTGAAGATTGCTTTACTTTTTAATATTTGAAAGCATGTTTGTGACTGGACAACATTCTTTCGTTCTGACTGCCGACTGAAGACTTCTCGCTTTGCTCCTCGCTGCTGACTGCCAACTTTTATACTGTAATCTTTCAACGAACAACTTTAGTCTGTCATTTCTCCCCGCCGACTTTATACTGCAATTTTTTTCCGAATGGATATCTGCCCGCAACTGTGTCTGCCATCCAACTGAAGATTCCTCAACCGTCTCGCAATTTTGAGCACGTAATTTTTCTCTCCCCACCAAGTCAACAATACACTCTTTTCATTGTTGCTTGTTGTGGTTCCGGTTATCGCTGTCCATAATGTTTTTTCAACAATTTAAATTCTCAATCAAAACAATGCCTTAATTAACAAGCATTACAATATAATTGCAATATTTATATGGAAAGTAAAAAGAGAGCGCTTGTGGCTTACCTGAAAGTTAAGCATGGTGTAGCCATAGGGAACCTAAGGTTGTTCTTCAAATTTTCGGAGGCTCCTTCCAGAATTTTATATGCAAAATGAGATAAGGTCAAATTAAATAATACATTTACATAGAAAAAAGAGATATTGATGCTGACTTACCTGAAATCAGTAGTTAGTCCAGTCTGGCATAGGTGGAAGTTCAAATTTTTGAGTGCCAGCAGGGCTCGAATTATTAATTTGCTTGGCACGTAGTTTAGATCTTCCTTTCTGACTAAGGGGGCTCAGACCTACGAAAATGTGAACTTCCTCCTATGCCAGACTGGACCAACTACTGATTTCAGGTAAGTTGGCATCTCTGTCTCTCTTTCCTATCCAAATGTGTTATGGATATGTGTGTATATATCAGTAAGGATATGATATAATCAAAAATAATTGTGATATTGACAATCGGTCAGTGTTGGGCCTTGTGTGTTACTGCATTTTTTTTTTGGTTGGCTTTCCTTTGGAGTCAACATTGTTGGGCTTTGTTGTGTTGTAATTTTTGTGTACTCACCTCAATGTTTTACTCTCTAGCAGAAACTCAACATGGATAGAGATAGTTCTCCGATGTGGAGCTCAAGGTGTGAGAGTCAGACTTCCTAATTGGCATATCATGGTGAGCAGATATAGGCTAGCTCACAAATTGGTCAGTCTCCGGCAACGTTAAAACTGAGATGAATTTGCAAGGCGCAAGTGAGATTAATGAACTATCAGTTTAGGAAGTGTCACATCAATAGAAGCCATGTTCCTGGCAATTTGTAAATATCCCATGTCTCAACATTATTAATCAACTTGTTTTTTTGTTGAAAAAACTTTATATAGTTTCTTCATCGATAAATTGTCTAGCGCCCTTTAATAATTGGGACTGAGATGAAAGCCAAACTGGGAGGTGATATCGTCAAATGAGAATGTCATGTTTTCTCTAATAAATATAAATAAATATATATATTCCACGCACTGGCCATACCAAAGATCTAATTATTTTGACAGTGTCATATCCTTCCTCATATTTATATATGTATATATAAAGCAAGTTGGGATAATGTGACCCAATCAAATTAATTTTTATTTTCTGAAATATATTGCTTCATTCTGCTTTACCACTTTCGTATTTAATTTAGCTCAACAATTGTGTCTTAACATTTACAGTCAATTCTAAAACATGAAAGGAATTCGAAATTGCAACAGTGTCAGGTTTGCAAGATTTTAATGTGGTTATTCTTCCTTACTTTTTGACAATAGCCTTCCAAACTTACCAGTTGCTTTCTGACACCTAAACACATTAATATTTTCTTGCTTGGTGTGATCACCCAGTGGTAGAATCTTTGAATTATTTCAAGTTTAGTAACTAAATAATCAAATAACAGACAAAAATAAGTGATAAATTAAAAAATCGTGGCGTTTCTGCAATTATTGTTGCATTAGTCAAGTGATTAAAAATGGACTAAATTTGTAGAGTGGAAGGAAGAAAAATCCAACATCTTTGAGAAAAATGATTAAGAATCAGTGCGAAGGACATGACTGCTGAATTAACTTATTAAAAAGGTGATTATTGACTGTGACTTTCACATCTGACTGAGAAATTTTGAGACTTGTTAAATAAAAATCTGCATAAGAACCTCTAATTTTTTCGGCCATCCACTCTGTTTCTGCAATACTGGCATTACCAAATATCGCAACAATTTGGAAAACAGATCTTGGCACACAGCACTGCTTATGTTCAAGTAATCAAAGTTTATCTACTATGCTTTCTAACAGCATGTATTATATTTATTTATTACTTTATAAACAAATTGTTCATAATTGCCACTTTAATTAATTTAAAGAATATTCTATTTCACTTATTCTGATCTTGTTTGTTTAATGGATGTACCTTTTAATATAATTTAAGTGTTTTGGTATATGATAAACCTGTTTAACATTAAAGCACTACCTACTAAATGTAACTCTTATTTACTAATAATAAACTGGATATTTCCTTTGATTTGCAAATGTGCTAATTGTAAGAATAATGTTATATCAAAATGTGCTAGTAAATTGTTGAATAAGCAGTTCTCGGCTTACTACTAGGGAAGTAGTCATATGACTCCACCATTTTCAAGGACTAGCTATCAAAATGTTGTACATTTATCCAAAGACTACCTATGTTGTAACCCAAGAACTTTATTTCAACATGTTCACCACTAATTGAATATGGGATATTAATGTTGGGATTATATACTGTGTTTACTTGAACAGGTCTTGGTGAAACAAATGAAACTCTTGATAAAATAATCCAAGAATATGACTCTAGCACACAAGATACGCCAAAACGTAAGTTATTCATATTTAGATACATATTTTATCATTATAATTATTTTCTTCAATAATTTATTGATAAATGTTTATTTAATCATTAATCATTCTATTAATTTATCAATTTTATATTTATAGTTGTATTATTGAGAAACATTTTTTTGTAAAGTCAAATATATTAAAGTAATCTTGATTTACTTATAAATATATAGGTAGAATAAGTTATTCATTTCAATCTGTAATCACATTTAAACACAATGTATACATTTGTCAAAGCTGTCATGTCATTACTTCTCAGTCTGGTGAGGCCAACTGTCAACGTAAGGTAAAACCACCCATTCATGGTCCAACCTGTATAGCACTACACTTTATAATCCTTGTGCCAGTCTTCACTACTGTTATACACAGAATCCAACTTCAGATCACTTCAATAAATTCAATGGAAAAAGAAATGGGTCAAGCAATTATAAGTTGTCAGAATTAATTACTGTGACTCAAAATTGTTAAACTATATATGAAGATGATTACAAAACTATTTGAGAATGGACAACAGTTGTTTAGAGTACTTACTCAAAAGAATTGGCCCATCTATTACAAAAAGCAGAATGTCAATTCACAAATCTATATATCTGCAGAGCAACTTCTCATCACTACTTTACTTTCTTTTGTATTTGGAAAGTCGTATGTCGTGTACTGAAGAACTAGTCATTTCAATTCCATGTTTTTCTTCAGTTTTTTTGTAAAACTTATTCGTGAAGTCAATTTTTTTTTAACATATTTGCTGTATGATCAAATCTTTGCATAATCCAGAGTAATTCTTCATGGGCAGCTTTTAAGGCATGTTTATTTTTTTTTGGTGAACTCACTTGTGTTCCACAGATAAGTATTTTTCTACATAATTTGCATGAACTCTGATAGGCTGGTATTGTCCATTTTGAACACTGGCAAACTCTAACATATAAATAATTTATGAATTTAAATTAAATATTAAATTAAAAAAATTATGAGATTTTGTTGGTTGCAAACATATTACCGTACCACACACAGTCTGTCTTGAAGGACAGCAGAGAAATGATTCGAGGTGTTGAATGCCCCGGTCTTTCATCAATCTCCTTGTCAGACTGCATGCACCCTACTGAAATTCCTCGTGCAGTCCTATGTTGAATCATCAGATGACATGTAGGACTGCATGCTGGAATTTGAATGACTTACATAAGTTAGCCAGTCTTGAAACCAATTTTCTTTCGAACCAGTTAATAATTTTGACAATGTCACACTTACTTTATATATATTTATATTGTAATACCCCTCTCATCGATAATTATGGTTATAGAAAATTAAATTTTACACGTTATTAAATTTTATCAACAAAACAATTTTATTAATCTAGAATACATTTTAATAAATCAGACTCTTTACCCCAGGGTCTTTACTGGGTTTACCAGCCTAAAATAACATCGCATTTCCGGCACCTGCATAAACACAACCACTGCAGTCACCCCCGCCAAGGGCGCTCAACCGTACCTCGCAACAATCGTGTTACAATATATATATAGTAATAATTAAAATATAAGCTTAATTTTTTAAAAAAAATTAATTCTTAAAACAAATTTATTCATTAAAGGTACATTTTATTAGCCCTACATTGGCACTCCAAATTCAATCAAAATTTACAAACAAATATTTTTATTATATAATTTGTGGCATTCAAGGAAAAATACCATCTTTTATATTTTACAAACAATAAAATCTAATAACTCTTCTTCTCAGGATCTTTACTGGGTTTGATAAGGAAGAAACAATCAAGATTATAAATTAAAGAAAAACAAATCAAAAGTAATGGAATACGAAATGAAAAGAAACTAAATCTGACTATACCCTTAATTATTGTTTACAGAAAATTTAATTATTTTGGTTTGTACTTACAATTGTCTATCTGGTTCACTCCTTCCCTCTGCTTTGGACATATGCTTTTCTATGTGCGTAATTCTTTGCCTGAGCAGATGAATTCACATAAAGCAATCCTATTTCTATCCTTCCTCGCTGTCCAAGTTTGAATGTGACTTTTCACCAAATTAGTTCCAATTCCTTAATGGATTCTCCTAATATTCTATTTATTCCTTAATGGAAGCTCCTAATACTTCATTCCCTCTACTCTATCCATTCCTCCACTAAAACTACTAATTGTTCACAATAAGACTGTCTATATTTCCCTGGTCAGGAACTTGACCCAGTGGCCAAGATGGTTAAGGCGTCTGCGTACTGAGCAGAATATGTGGGTTCAAATCCTGCCTGGGTCAAATATTTTCAGTCTTTCCTTCTTCTTCCATCCGTCTCTCTGCCTTGAACATATGCTTATCTATGTGCGTAATTATTCTCCCTTAGCATATGAATTCACATAAAGTGTAATACTCCTATTTCTCCTATTTATTTCTATCCTTCCCCACTATTCAAGTTTGAATGTGTGTGTGTGTATATATATATATATATATATATATATATATATATATATATATATAAATTTTCGATACCTGTGTCTCCTCCCATATCATCTACCAAAATAATTGCAAACTCTGTCCAGCTTTCTTCTTCAGGAAAAAGAAGCACACATTCCATCACCACATCAGATTCTGCCCTGGTTTTTTATATCAGTAAAACAAAATGACCTCTTCCTGAACACATTGTGAACCGCTGCAGACTTGACAGTGCTAAAACACAATGTGCAATAGCTCCACACCCAAAGCCACAATACCAATAACCCATACTGATCCTCCCAATTTATCAGATTTTGAACTCCATCTTTTTGTACTCTTTTTTTCAATGCATCTTACAGCCAAGGCAAAGTCCTTGACTCAACATCCATTACCTACTGCCTTTTCCCATTTGTACAATCACTACTTTACATTTTACCTTCCACTCAAATTTCTCAAAATTGTGTGTGTATTGTGCATGTAATATTTGCTTGTTTGTATGTATTATTCATTTATTTTTAAATTGTTCTGACCTTTACTTGAGAGGAAATTGTTGGTTTTGTTGAGTGTCGATTGTTGCTCTTGTCTGGCCCATCAGGGTTTGAATTTGTCACTATGCAGCCAGCCAACATGACAATCCTATCCTGAGGAAGGGGACTTAGTCCGCTTTCTTGGGGTGATTCCTTGGCTGCGATTCATGTATGAAGCATTCAAAATGGAGATATTTGATGTATGGTAATGGAAGTTCACTACTTTGAAGCTCATAAAACAAAAGAGACTGCTAAGTTAATAAATTTATCAGTTATGTACGTTAAGTAATTTAAAAGTTACATAAAATTATCTAAAAGAATACAGTTTTTCCAGAGTATTTAAATCACAAATATAAATATTAAAAATTTAAATAATATAAATGAACAGAATTTATTAAATTTAATAGTCTTATATTAAATATTTATATTATTCTTAATTATCTGAAATTATGTTCATTGTTTTGTATTTGTCTGCTAGTGGCCATACCAAGACTTACAAAATTATGTAAAACATAAAATCATAGATGAGGAGTCACCAAACAGTAGCTTGTGAAAGGATATTACACAAAAGGGAGACTAAGGAATCCCTCTTCTGTTCAGTTTTATTTAGTAATTTTGTCTCTATCAAGGAGTTTCTTATAACACTTGGCGTTAATGAGAGACACATTTTACTACTTTAAACTTATTATAGATAGGTATCACCTATCAATTTATTAATGCTCATTTGTTTAATATATTTTGCTCAAAATCACGCATCTGAAAATAATAGAAAAATTTTGTAGAGTCATCCGTAAGTTTTTTGAACAAAAAACTGAATGCACCTATTGGTTCACATCCATGGTTTATGGGATGTACCCACAGGTTCAATTTCTTTTCTCGGCATCCCTAGACAAATAACACACAGCTAATGCCTCCAAATCATCCATTTTCCCCCTTAATTTAAAGGAAAATGTTGACTGGGAAGGCTAACAAAATTAGAATGGAGAAGTGACAAGCGTGTGAGAGTATGGAGTGGAGGCTACCAGGCAACCATGGCTTTACTTTTGTTACTGGCGACGTGATTCGGCTACAAAGAATAACCATTTTGAAGGATCCCTAGACTCTTGAAAATTAGACTTATTACTTCCCAGCCTGGCTTACATTTAATTTAAGTCAACTGTTCTCCATCCATCTTTCCTGCCCAGATAATTGGCAGTATATATATGTTATATAAAAAAGTAAGGATGAAGCGAGTGGTAATTTATGTAGATTGAGAAAGTGAGGGTTTGAATGGGAAAAATGGCCACATCATCTCACAGAATAAGTAATTTAGATATATTAATCTGTTTCATTAAAATATACATGGTACAAAACATGATTTATTGTACATGAAGTCAAATAAGTATGTTATAATAAACTTATCGTTTAATTACACAGGTGTTCACTCAGTACGTCGCTCAAGAAGGATTAATAAATAACAATTCAATTTTTTCAATGTAAGTTTATAAATTTTATATTCATAAAATAAGTTTCGTAATTTTATAAATCAGAATTGTTTTGTATCTATATATATAATTTACAATCTTTAATCATAGTTGAATAAAAATGAACAAAATGTGATTATTAATTTAATAGTAATTATAAAACTACCTCTGTTATTTTTAAATACATTCACTCATTTCTTGTATTGAAAATATATTTTGAGTATTTCTCTCTTTTATTACTGAAAAATAGCATTCTAATTCCAAATTTCATGTATAAGTGCAATCCTAAACATGTTTTGATATTAGCATGTAGCTTCTAGTTCTCAGAATGTTCTTATCTTCAATTCACTGTATTAAAATTCAGGATTGTTTGTTTGGACTTGAATCAAGTAATCATCAAGTATAGTTTTATGAAACTTGTAGGGCTGTACTTTGTATATTATTGTTGAAAATAATTATTTTTGTAGTCCAAAACTATATTTTCATCTTGTTCTTTTCTACAGTGAAAGATATCTTTGAATTTTAATATTGTGTTTGCCTGTCAAACAGCTGTCACTAAGTTTTATCTCAGTCCGAGCTATAACTGGAAGATAACCATAGATACACATTTCATCACTTTCATATTTAGTTAATTTTGATTTTACATGTTTTTTATTATATAAAATAGAGTTTAATGGCCCATATAATTGCCTTGTTTGTTTTCTGTCACCTAACATAATTGTAGAATTTTTCCCAATTGTTATGACATTTACTGGAGAACTAATTGTTAAATGTAAATAAAATCAATTTGAGAATTCCTGACACCTGACAAAATCTGTATTTAAAGATAAACATTGAATATTATAAATATTAATGACAATTATCTAATTTATTCTCCATTGTCAAATATTATTAATTATGTATTGAAACCAATAATTACTATTTTTATTTTTACAGTATGAAGAAATATAACCTGTAAAGCAAGTTCAGTGCTATAAATTGAAAGATCTTATTCTTATATAACTTGTAAATAACTTTTAAATAACTTTTAAATGTTCGTTCAATATTCAAAAATATAAACTGATACTGCATTTCAATTAAGACCCTTTTTTTAAAAAACTCATACACATTTCCATGTTATGTATTTGTTTAATATTTTATTTATGTAAATGTATTTAATAAATTGACTTCTCTCTTTTATTGACTGGTTTATCTTATTCTTCTTAATAAATAAAATTGACCATGTGTGTGAGTGTGTATGTATATGTGTGTATATATATATATATATATATATATATATATATATATATATAATTGTGATATTGGTATGGAAATGAAAGAGAGATAGCTTCTGGCTTACCTGAAAGTGAAGTACAGTGTAGCCATAAGGAACCGAAGGAAGTTATTCAAATTTTTCGGGAAGGAGTGTTGCACTATTCTGTGCACAAAGCTTATGAGTTTTGTCAACTGACATGAGCAGTTGTGTCGCTCTTGGCTCTTCTTCGCACCTGAGGATAAGGAAAAGGATCCCAGAAACATTTGTGATATTTATATTATCTCATTTTTGTATGAATTGGCTATCTTTCTTATTAATGTAAAATGTAATCAAAAGATACAATATTGTTAAAAAAAACTATCTGTTAATGCATCTAGAAAAGAGGCCCATAAAGTTATTTAAAAAGTCCCTTTTCCCACTGCTTTTCTTCTCAACACACACTTTCAGGTTCTTTTCCACAGTTTTCATTTCGAATTTTATTTAAAAGTTTGCACTTCTCGTAACTAATAAAATCGCTTCAACATTTTGCTCTTACTAAGCCAACGTAAAATCAATAAAAAACAAGGTTTCCGTATTCCAAGTCCTACAGGAACTGCTGGTTATAAAAACCTCGCAATTTAATCAAATTTACAACCGAATCAATTGTCTCCATTACGTGCGTGAATTTTAATGATTTAGCACAGGTTTTCTTGATGAATGATAATGCGAAATACGAACAGATTTTATATCTTCCCCTCTTGCGTCTTTCATAGTTGGAAGAAAATTTTGGTCAACTGCACGAATAATATGCAACAGATATTTAATAGCGGGCCCGGGGTTGCCCACTGTTATTCTAGATGCTCGCCTTTGTACTCATTTCGTAATTAAAATAGATTGCTCCTGTAAATACATACAGATAATTCGAAGTTTTAACATTTCTAATACAGAATACCTATCAGCGCCGATTTTCTTGCGCTACTACCTGCCAACAATGCCCACTGTAAACAATAGCTTGGCAACTGTGATTAGACCACAATGTTCCCCGGGTAGTCGATGGAAGGAGGCACATGTCGAGAGTGAGAGAGAAATCTGGATTTGAAATTTGTTGACAATGGTGGATCGTGCATATGCGCCAAAGCACATTAATTTTTCTCAATTTTAAGAACCTTTTTAATAATTATGTTTGAACACTGCGAATCTCCGATTTAATATTTAAACTCCCCGCCTTGCGGAGCTTCGCACCAGCCAATACGGCCAGGAAGAGCTACCGGATATGGAGCATTTTTGGCAACTGCGCAACCCGTAAAGCTCAAC
The DNA here is from genome assembly GCA_037074705.1 of Zhengitettix transpicula. Taxonomy (NCBI): domain Eukaryota; kingdom Metazoa; phylum Arthropoda; class Insecta; order Orthoptera; family Tetrigidae; genus Zhengitettix; species Zhengitettix transpicula. Next base: position 30,561,543 of record CM073591.1, read on the forward strand.
AAACTGCTTTGTGTGCATCGATGTTAACAGCACAAGGAGAAACAGCCCCCCGTGATATGGCACAGAGGTGGTCGCATCAGGCGACATAAACAATGAAATCGAAAATTAACTTTATTTAAAATATTTATCGACGAAAAATCCTTTCGGGTTAAAAATGCTAAATTATTGTGCGTTTAAAAATAAGACACTTTTAGAATTGTATTATTACGAGACGGGTCAGATTATAAGTAACGCTACCGCTCGTGTAGTACTATTATTTTGCATTAGTTATCTTCGTAAAAATGTTTGCTAGGGGCGAAGAAGCTCATAACTTAAAAAAACTCACGAGCCGCCTCTGGGCTAGGAAACATTATTATTTAGATTTTTCGGGTATTCCATTCTCTGGGTAAGGGAGTAGAAAGATGAGCAATAAAAGTGAAAAAGCAAAGTAAACAAGAAAAACATAGAGTGTACAAATGACGACATGAAATAGGTTTATCGTCTAGAAGGAGAAGGTGAGAAAAGGATTCATTTCGGTTGCTATATACTGGGACAGCTGTCACTCTAGGACCAGGCCGAAACTAAGTCTGTTGCCTAATGAGTGTACGGACTTTCATGTGTGTCTGAGTGCTATTCTCTTCCTGAATACGGACAGTTTTCTTTACTGTCGAACGCTGAAGTAAATCTATACATACTTTTCTCATTCTACATCAGTGTTTCCCAGCCTTTTTTATACTATGTCCCACTTAAGTATTTCTCATCCCCCCTCCCCTATGTACCATATACGTATAGTCAAACGTAGGTTTTCCCGGTGTAAATGTTGGATCAAATTCTCTCGGGATTCCAGCCGGGTAAAATTGTCGAAATTTCCTGAAGAAGCTTAATTCAACATGTGTATCACGTTTCTTCTATAGTAATAACTCTGTGCATAAAAAAGTAATCATTTATTTTAATCTGAGATCACAACACCTATCGCCCATTCTAGCTTTGTTCGAAATTAAGTTATTTCATTTAACACGCGGAGTTGGCGCTAGACTACAGCAGACAACCCATGAGCACATGTCATAGCAATCGTCCAACAGTACGTCGTATTCCTTCACTAGACATAGTAAACAAATACTCTCTATGTACATCGAATTGATATTACTCCATATTTCAAGTGTGACTCTATGGACAGCGCCACACTTACCAAATGTTTATTTCAAACTGAGATACCAACAATTCTTTATTTTGTATAAGTTAAATTATAGCTAATGGTTTTTAAATTCTAGGCGAGATCATTTTCGAATTGCCTCCCTGTGGGTCGTGGGCCCCATGTTACCGTTCTAGACGATTTTTCCCATCGTCACTTAACCGAAATAAACCTAACTTGTTTGTTTGGTTTCTTGTACGCTGCCTCTTTCTGTTTTTCTTGTTTTCTTTACTTTTTCACTTTTCTGTCTTTTTCTTGCTCAACTTTCTCCTCCCTTAGTCATACAATGGAATACCCGAAAAATGTGAAAAAGGTATTGTCGGGAAGGCGAGTTTCATCATTTGGCGCACCCTAGGGAAAGATGTACCCCCCTTGCTCCCCCCCCCCCCAGTAGCTACGACGATGAAAAGTAATTAGTATTATTAAACTCATTGGGCGATATTAATATGCAACAGAGAATTTTAGTGACGGGCCAATTAAATCTTGCAAGAGAGCCAGATATGTCACGGGGGTTGCCAGAGCCAATTATGTTTAATATTTGCTACTTTTATTTCTGTTAACTAATCAGAAACTTTAAATGTTCTTAATCTAGTGATATTTACGGCACTACACTAAACTTGTTAAGGAACGGGTAGAATCACTTTAATATGTAATTAATTAGTCATTCTTAACAGGAGACTTTCCAGATTGTTTCAAAGTAGGTATGTAGTTCTGCTATTCCCTGATATTTCGAATTACGGATAAATTTCGTATCTTCCAATTTTCTTTATAATTCTATAAAAAATTATAAATTTGAGTATTGGAAACTTCTTTAGAAAATATAAAATCACATCACCAGATCAAGCATAGCTCAGTTTCTACAAAAATATAACGTGGCACGTAATGAAAATAAATACCTCTCTTTATCTGTCTTAACTATATTTATGTACACCATGACTTTCATTTTTATGTTACTTCAAACCAAAAATTTATATTAATCCACTTTCGTAAAATAGGAATAAATGGGATGAATTCTCCACCAATTTGGTCAGTTGTAATATATTCCATACTTTCGTAATCGACTATCGTCCACTATCATTTTATATAGATTGATCGACCGAAAATAGGTATTTCTCATTTAGGAAAAACTCAGCGTACAATGGGTATTGTGTATTAGTTTTGCAAATTTTTAAGCAGCAGTAACCAACACCAGCTTATTGCGTTAATATTATCCAAACATGAAGACTAAATTTAATACATATGACATAATTTGCAGTGTTACTGAACTACAAAGGTTGAAATTTATTTGAAAAGTTATTGAATTGACAAATTGGGATCTAGTTTTAACAGTTCTTTGTCAGCAATTTCAATTAATCAGATTATTACCTGCCTCACAAATACCACATAAATGTTTTCCTATTGTTTATTACAGATTAGTTGGAATGAGGGTAGCACAAATTTATGATATTGATAACAAAACCTATTTGATAAAACTTCAAAGAAATGAAGAAAAGTGTGTTCTCTTATTGGAATCTGGAAGTAGATTTCATACAACAGCATTTGACTGGCCAAAAAATGTTGCGCCTTCAGGATTTAGTATGAAGGTATCTTTGGACCAATTTGAAATTGTTACCATATTCTCTGATCTTTGATGATATTTTATATTGTATACAAAGTGGTCAAAAATTATTAACTCTGATCTCCTTTCTTGAAATATTGAAATCTTGAAGCGGTGTTTTTGAAGTGGTGGTGAGCCATCTATAGGAGGTTCGGCTAATACCCAACATGTGTAAACCAAAACGATTAAAATATCTGCCATCGTAAACTAATTCCGTGTCTGTAGTTTGTTACCACTGTGGGTGACACTATTGTCTTGAAAATGCTCTCCATACATTGTCACTAGCAAGATGTCTGAACCTCTGGGTAAACAACTAAGAGCATTATGATATGCATTCTCATTGCTACAGAAGTAAATATTCCTAGCTATTTTGCTATAATAAAAGGAACAATCATTGGATAAAGAATCTTTATTGTGCTGTGCAGTTATCTGAAAAACATTAATTGTCAATATGCAATATGTCTTTTATCCATTTCAATATCAACCTCAAATGTTGGTTTTAATGATTGAAATTTCTGTCATGTGTACTAACTTTATTTTTTAAATTTCTTACTTAGACCATTTTCACAGTGGCTTCTTGGGTGATCATGACATATGGGTCAATCCATATTAAATCAACCAATGGGTGTTACTGACATGTTTTATTTTATATTTGAGAGTACATTTTCTATTTATGTATACATCTGGGAGTACAAAACAATTTTTTTTAAAAAATTTATTATTACTACTTTGGATTTTAGCGAGCATTTTGTTTATGAGGGTAGACTGTTTTGAAGTTTTCAGAGAACATTAATAACCCCTTCTTAGGAAAAAAAAATCCTAAATTCTTCATTCTTTCTAATTGAAACTCATGTTTCTAGTTAAGTTTTGGGATATTTTCTTACAACTAAATTTTTTTTGGTCATAACCTGATTTATAGATGGTTTTATTGAGAATAAGATAGTTTTTATTTCAGGTTGATATCTCAATAAACAAAGCAGTTATTTAACTTATCGCTAACTTCTGAAAATAACTATTTTTTTTATTGGTAATTTAGTACATATGCCTCTCCATTTCACATAAGTTTCCTTGTTTATAGCTGTTTTGTCTTTTATAAATCCTGTTTTAAACATTTCACATTATGCTCTTTGGAGTGCTCTGACTACTAAATCTTGCAGTTAAGTCACCTTGCACTTCTTACATGATTGTGAATGAATGACCATTTCCATGTGATGATAAACTTGCAATTGACTTTTCCTTCAAATTATATAATAAGCTTTTGTTAAGAATCTATATTTGAGAAATACATATCACACCACCACTTCTACTCAGTCATTTAGCTTATTGATAAAATAATCTGAGATCAAGAATTTGTAAGTTAGTATGATATATATAAAATAAATATTTGTATATTTATTAAGCCTCTGTGTTAAACTTTTAATTTTTGAAGGAATGTGTTGGAGTAGGAGTTTGCAGAGAGAATAAAATACGTTATTTAACCATATCAGCTTATCATAGAGATAATTAAGAACTTCAATCTAACTGTCTGAATGTTTGTTAAGACATTGAGTAATTAGTTTAATTAAATGTATAACAAAAGTTTGGAATGTGAGTAAGTATATTATGTCGCACATAGTGTATATGGCTACTATTCAGGCAGATGTGAATGAAAAATCTATATATAAATGAAACTGTCTCTCTGTTTATCTCTTATGTGTTTCTATACCAAACATCAGATTGTGATGAAACTTTGGGAGTTGTTGTGCACACGCCCACAAAGGTTTCTCTTGACCCCAAGAGGCGAAAATTTAAAACATGCAAAAACGGCTGATATTAATATTAAATTATTATTTTTCGGGGTTGATGATATTAAAAGTTTCTCTGTTGATGTTTTATTGTATAATTTTAACCCATTTTAACATGGGATGGCAACACAACTAACATAAGGGATGGAGGTGCTTTCCATTAAAATAACATGAAACCACTCAAATCCAGGGTTATAAAAGTTGGTGAGTTTAATTCTGGCATTCACTACGTCAGTTAAGCTGTACTTCAGCTCCTATGTGCAGGGATGGGGCAGTAAGTGGGGTGAAAGGACGTTACATAAAAGTAATGAGTAAACAAATTAGATTGGTGTTGAATCTGGGTTTATAGAAGTCACTGAGTTTAATTCTACATTTACCATCCTGGTTGAGATGTAGTTCAACCCCTAGGTGTGGGGGAAGTAGAGGGCAAAACAAATTTCTGTGTACAATCTTAAAACGTATAGAGCAATTTCTACCAAACTTTGTACACATGTTATTCATGATCCAGGAACAAACACTGAGGGATTAAGAGACACACACCATCTAGGGGTGGGAGTGTAGGGGTGGCACTTAAAAACATTCATAAATGGCCGTTGAATAAAATGTTTACAGGGTGACTAAATTTGATGATGTCATTCTAGAAGTATGAAAGGTATAATTTCAACCTTAGAAGGGAATGGAGTGAAGCAATTGTATGGGTGGTGGTGTAGGAGAAAGGGGTTTACATAAAAAATAATGCTAAAATGACTGAAATTGTTCAATTATGGAATTGTTGGAGTCGCAGAGTTTAATTCTCCCATTAACCACAGTAGTTAAGGAAATGCTATGTTCCTCAATGTGTAGGTGGGTGTGGTTGAGAAAAGGTTACCCAGAGTATTTTTGACCATTTTAAGTTACTGTTTAAATGTTTTATTTTAAAATGAAAAATACAACAGACTCTAATGAATTACCTATCCCTCTCTCCCCAGTTTTTACAACTATTTCCTCAAAACAAACAAAAAAAAGGCATTCCCTCAAATACACCACCTAACATTCCAAACCCTACAACATCAAACAACCACAACTCTCATCAAAACTCTCCTTTCCTCACATCAAACCATTTCCAAATTTTTCTAAACACAGAAGAATCCACAGATAGTGCCCCTCCCGCCACACCTCTCAAAGTGCTACCCCCTCCCATATTCATCAGTAACATTAATAATATGAATAATTTTCTAAATCAGTTAAAAACAATCTGTGGTCATAAATTTATATACAAACATGTCAGATAAACTTAAACTAAAAACATCGTCAATAAACTACTTTAGAGCAGTTATCAAATATCTTGAATAAAACAATGTGGAATTTCACACATTCCAAGTTAGAGATGAGAGAAAGTTCAGAGTAGTCATTAGAGGCCTTCACCCAAATTCTGATACAACTATAATATTAACAGAAATTAAAGAATTAGGATTTTCACCTACCCAAATTCTACCCGTTAGACATCTGGTCACAAAAGCAGCGCTTCCCCTATTTTTCATGGATCTATCCCCAGACCCCAAAAACCATACTATCTTTGAAATATCTACTCTATATCACTGCCACGTAAAAATAGATCCTCCAAAATCAAAAAGATCAATTGTCCAATGTCTGAAGTGCCAAGCCTTCGGTCACTCAAAAAACTACTGTCACAATACCCCCCATTGTGTCCGCTGCGAATCCTATCACCTCTCTTCAAAGTGTCCTAACCCAAAATCCTCTACCCCAATTTGCACCAATTGCAAAGGTCCACACATTGCAAACTATCGGGGCTGTCCCCATGATAAATCACTTCAAAATTTCTACAACAAGCCCAACCCATATAAACCCTCTACCTCATCAACCTTAAACTGCACTCCCAATCACACAGCTCCCCAACCTACATCTAGTAAAATTAGCAATGCCCATTCCTACACCAATATCCTAAAAAATCCCCCCTCTTCACAAGTACAACATCATTCACAATCAACCCAAGCTAACACTTCAAACCAAGACCAAGTATCGTTTTACACCAAAATTGATAGCCTCATCTCCCTTATCACTCCAATTATCAATCTCCTTTCAACCCTATTACCCAAGCTTATTGAAGCAAAATAAATGAACCCTTATCCTCACAAAAACTTCTCTATATGCACATGGAATGTATGAGGAGTATCCAACAAATTCCACGAACTTTCCCTTTTTCTAAATACCCACGAAATAGAAATCCTCCTCCTGTCCGAAACCAAACTCACGCCCACCCACCGCCTCAACTTCCATGGGTACAAAACGTATAGAGCAGACCACCCTGACTCCACCAGAAAAGGAGGATCCGCTATCCTCATCAAAAACTCCATTAATCATTATGATTCCTTCCATAACGACCAAAGAATTCCAATTAACACTAAACCTCACTAACAACCAATCAATTAACATAGCCAACTTCTACTCTTCCCCTTCTATAACTCTTCCACATGACTTTTGGTCTAAACTGCTAAATGCATGCCATTCTCTATTCATTTTAGGAGGAGATTTCAATGCTAAGCATCTCAATTTTGGATTCAGAATTCCCAATCCCAGAGGAAACAACCTATACAATTTTATCCTCCATAAACCACACCAAATTATCTTCCCTCTGGAACCAACCTTTTATCCAGACAATGCAAAATCTCCAGATATCCTTGACTTCTTTATCTGTTTTAAAACCTCCCACTACTTTTCGAAATCTTCAGTACTGCACGAACTTTCCTCAGATCACCTCCCTTATCTCGCCCATCTTAATCTTACTCTATCTTCACTCTCTTCTCTGAATATAAATAGCCACTCCTTAAATTAGCAACGTTACTCTTCCCTCATTGACCCACAAATAAATTTACAAATTCCTCTCAAATCTTCTTCTGATAATGACACAGCTCTTGACTACTTGCAAACAATCATCCTTTCTTCTGCATCAGCTTCCCACTTACCACCCCCAACTAAAAAATGTTGTCAACATGCCTTAAACCCTATCATAAAAGACCTTCTACACACAAAAAAATATTTCCATAAAAGATGGTTTAAATATAAATACCCAGCCGACAAAACCCACTTTAACACTATTTCCTGACAGCTCAAACTAACATTAAAAGCCATCTTCGACACAAACTACTTAAATCATCTCCAACAACTGAATTCCTCTGACTACTCCATATGGATAAAAACCAAAACCCTAACCAAACCTCATTATGGTATCCCTCCTCTCAAACATCAAAACTAATGGTATACCTCACCAGCCCATAAAGCTAATCTATTCGCAAACATTCTCACATCCTAATTCTCTCCAAACCCAACAATCAACTTTTACCACAATAACAAGATAAATAACACTCTCCTCCAACCTCTTCAACTGTCACCTCTACCTAAACTATTCACTCCTCCCCTAATCTGCTCTACCATAAACAAATTAAAAAATAAACACTCCACCGGTCACGACCTTATCAATCCCCTCCACCTGAAATACCTCCCTAAAAAAGCTTCAACCTTAATAACAATCGTTTGTGATGCAATCATCCGTACAACATATTACCCAACAGCCTGAAAGCACACACATATAACAATGATCCCAAATACAAACAAACCCAAATCCTGTCCCAATAGTTATAGACCTATCAGTCTTCTCCCCTCTTTATCCAAACTGTTTGAAAAACTCTATCTTCCCCTCCTTAGCAAAGAATTAACCCACCTCATTCCTTCTGCTCAATACAGCTTTAGGCCCAAACATTATTGCACCTATCAACTCTACTCAGTGACATCCTACATCAACAATTCCTTCGACACCAATAACTCGTGCATTGCTACCTTTCTAGATGCAGAAAAAGCTTTTGATAAAGTACAACACCAATCACTACTTTCCAAAATCAAAGACCCACTTAATGATTCCCTCTTCAGAAGCCTTACTAACTATCTTACTAACCGCTCCTTCTCTTTCAAATTTAACACTACCCTTTCAAATTCCTTCCCTATTTCCTCTGGCGTCCCCCAAGGCAGCATCCTTTCATCAGGCCCTTTCATCTTCAACCTCTATTTTCACGACATATCTCAAAACCTATCTACTAAAACAGTACTTTTTGCAGATGACCACTGCCTATTTCCACTCCAACAAAATACAAACCAAACAAAACAAAATTCTCCGTTTAATATCAAATTCCCAATGGTACCTTTGCAACTCAGTTATCCACAAAGACCTTGAAATTGCCCTATCCTGCCATAATTGATAAATCTACCAAGTCTTCAGTAAATATCTCCATCAACCATCCAAATCCCACCACTGAGCTATTCTACAGTAGCCCACCCCCTCCTTCACAAAATCGCAGACTAAAACATAAATTCCCAATTGACATCATCATCCCCCTAAATCACTCCGGAATTACCTAACTCTAGCCCCTCCTACCAACTGGCACTACATACTCCCTAAATATCCGTTCTTCCCATCTTACCTCATAACATCCTTAACACTTCAAACATGTAGTTTCCCCAATGACCAGATTGATCGCTAACATCATGCCGGCTTATATGTTAATATGCGGTAAACAAGTTAATCTGCTTCTCTCGTCTCTAACTTGGAATGACAAGGGTCACACCCAAGACAACAAGTTTACGTATGAAATATTTACAAATTGTAAATACCTTGTTTTTTGTTTAATTTTTACAATTTTAAATACTGTTAATATTATTAACACAACTGTAAAGTCTCCGGACTAAAAGTTAACTTTAATAATTAAAAACAAATGTTTCAAAAAATTAATAATAAGAAAAATAGGCAAATACAGACAAAAGAAGTGATGATATAAATACTACACAAAGTTTCTAGTCTGATTGTGTCACTTTAGGCTCTTGTGGTATTAGTTTTCTTATTACCTGAAGAAAAGCAAAGGGTTTCAAGAAACATTGTGTGTTATTTATATCATCATTCATTTTGTCTGTATTTGGTTATTTTTAATTTTATTAGGGTACCAGGTATATTTTTTGTCTACTTAATTAAAGGTTTTATTTTCTTACTCCAGCAAGGTACCAAAGTATTTTTAGACTTTATTAAATTAGTGAGTATTTTTCACTGATCAATTCAGTGTCATTGTTAGACACACTTATTTTATGTGATAGGAGAATTCTTGAGTACTGTCAGTCATAATCTTGGTTTATTTGAAGTTAGATACCAAGGGGTTAGGTCAGGGAGGGGAATATAAATGGGTAAATGTTCAAACAATAACACTATTGATATACAGGTTAAATGAAATGTTTACCAAGAGGTTAATGTCAAATCATTTCCTTCTCCTGTCTAATTTAAATAAATACCTTGGCAACAATAGGCACACATCAAATACAGAATGAAATGTACCTATGTTGTATACTTATAAATTGAATATAGTTATGGAAAACTAAAGTATAAAATGGAAATAAATTTTAATGAAATATCTGAGTTGAGCAATATTTATAAATGTTTCAGATGAGAAAACACTTACGCAACAAACGTTTGGAAAGTCTTAAACAATTAGGAATTGACCGTATTGTGGATCTGCAATTTGGCTCAGGATTTGCTGCATATCATGTTATTTTGGAATTATATGATCGTGGAAATATAATCCTGACTGATTGTGACATGACTATTCTGTATATTTTAAGACCTCATGTTGAGGGGGAACATGTTAGGTAAGCAAAGTCTGAGTATTTATATTAAATTGTTTACTTTGACAGAGTTATTTTTTTCTTGACTAAAAATAAATTGTGAAGAGGATGTCAATATGTGAATATTTGAAATTTCAACTTCATAATTATAAAATTTAGGACAGACTGCAGAATCAAATTACTCCAGAATTTGTCTGGAGTCTTATAGTGATATTTTTCTTCGCTTTTCTTTCTTCAGTTTAAAAGAGTGAGGACTTGCCAATCACCTGACCAACATTAACTAAATATTATTAAAAGTGTTTATCAAGTCCACATTTTTCTTCACTACATTTTCTCACTGAAATTTCACAATTCATTATTATCTATCTGGAAAGCAAAATCTGTTTCTCATCAGTTACCAGACTATGATGTAGTTCTGCTTGTTTTCATAGTGTTTTCTGTACACATAATGCATCAAAACTTTCTTGTTATTTATTTTGTGATTGTTCTAGAAGTATTACATGTGTGGGGGACGGTATTTATCACTGCCACTTTCATGTAATTCAGAAATATATTCAGTGCAAGCTTTTAAGTGATTACCCAGTTTAATTAATATGACAAGGACAAATTAAATTACACATCATATATATATATATATATATATATATATATATATATATATATATATAGTGCGGTGTCGCCATAAGTAACTGAAGGTATTTCTTCAAATTTTCGGAGGCTCTCAGCCTCCTTCTTCAGGAAGGAGTGTTACACCATTCCGGTCGGTGCACGGACACCGCACTTCACTTTCATGTAAGCCACAACCTATCTCTCTTTCCTTTCCATACCAATATTATATATATATATATATATATATATATATATATATATATATATATATATATATATATATATATATATATATTCGAACTTGGATAGTGAGGAAGGATAGAAAGAAATAGGAGGATTGCGCTTTATTTGAATTCATATGCTCGGGCGAAGAATTACGCACATAGAAAAGCATATGTTCAAAGCAGAGAGAAGGATGGAAGAAGAAGGAAAGACTGAAAATATTTGACCCAGGCGGGACTTGAACCCACGTATTCTGCTTAGTACACAGACGCCTTAACCATCTCAGCCACCGGGTCAAGTTCCCGACCAGGCAAATATAGACAGTCTTATTGTGGACAATTAATAGTTTTTTTTTTTTTTTTTTTTTTTAGTGGAGGAATGGATAGAGTAGAGGGAATGAAGTATTAGGAGCTTCCATTAAGGAATAAATACAATATTAGGAGAATCCATTTAAGGAATTAATTCACATTCGAACTTGGATAGTGAGGAAGGATAGAAATAAATAGGAGAAATAGGAGGATTGCGCTTTATTTGAATTCATATGCTCGGGCGAAGAATTACGCACATAGAAAAGCATATGTTCAAAGCAGAGAGAAGGATGGAAGAAGAAGGAAAGACTGAAAATATTTGACCCAGGCGGGACTCTATATTTGCCTGGTCGGGAACTTGACCCGGTGGCCGAGATGGTTAAGGCGTCTGTGTACTAAGCAGAATACGTGGGTTCAAGTCCCGCCTGGGTCAAATATTTTCAGTCTTTCCTTCTTCTTCCATCCTTCTCTCTGCTTTGAACATATGCTTTTCTATGTGCGTAATTCTTCGCCCGAGCATATGAATTCAAATAAAGCGCAATCCTCCTATTTCTCCTATTTATTTCTATCCTTCCTCACTATCCAAGTTTGAATATATATATATATATATATATATCTCTATCCTTCCTCACTATCCAAGTTTGAATATATATATATTCAAACTTGGATAGTGAGGAAGGATAGAAATAAATAGGAGAAATAGAAGGATTGTGCTTTATTTGAATTCATATGCTCGGGCGAAGAATTACGCACATAGAAAAGCATATGTTCAAAGCAAAGAGAAGGATGGAAGAAGAAGGAAAGACTGAAAATATTTGACCCAGGCGGGACTTGAACCCACGTATTCTGCTTAGTACTATTCTGCTGTGTATATATATATGTGTATGTATGTATGTATATATATATATATATAGATACATATAATTATAAACTATCTAAAATTCAATTCCCAGTAGCTGCTCACACCCAAAACCACAATATAAACAATTTTGACCAATGCTTCACACTCACCATCCTTTAAGTTCTACCCCCCGATTCATCAGAGGCAGAACTCCATCTGTGGGAACTCTCTTTCCAACATGTCTTGCAGTCCAGGCAAAGCCCTAGACTCAACATCCTGTAAATATTGCCCTTCCTATGTGCCATCACCACTTTCACGAGACCATGTGAGTATGTATGAGCGTGCTCATGTATGAATGTGTATTTATACATGTGTGTGTGTGTCTGTGCATGTTTATGTGTATTTGTATGTTTAAGCATATATGTATACATAGGGTGCTTTGTATGAATAATCACTATCTGAACCTTTCCTATGCCACGACCTTTCCTTGAGAGAAAGTTAGTGGACTGGTGGGGTGTTATTGTTTATGGGCTACCAGCCGTGTAGTGGTGAAAACTCCGTAGCCAGCCGGTGCACGTTGTGGTGTAACACTCCTTTCTGAAGAAGGAGGCTGGTCTGTATTGTAAAACAGAGACAGTATAGTTGACTGACTTGAAATCAGCAGTTGGTCTAGTTGTGCTGAACAGAAAAAATATTTAAAATTTTTGAAGACCTGAGACCCTTTGTCAGGAAAGAAGGTCTAAACTATGTGCTGGCCAGGCACGAATATATTATGTTTTGCTCAGCCCAACTCTTACATATATCTTACTATATTCTTTATTTCAGATTTGCTGTTAGAGAGAAGTACCCAATTGATAGAGCTCATTCTCATGAAGGGTCTCCATCAATAGAAAAGCTACAATCCATATTTTCAACAGCAAAGGAAGGAGATACATTAAAAAAGATTTTGAACCCTCAGTTAGGTATTTCTTTGTCTTATAAATATCAGAAGAATATAAGAGAGTAGGGACTTTCTGTGTGTAAATGATGAAGAAAACATTCACGGGTTTCCATTTCAGTTATGCATTTATTAGAACAGAATGTTACAATGGTGTGCTCTGTCATCACACCTAATTATGGAAGAGCCTACCATTGTAACATTGTTTTTCAAGCAGTGGATGGAAACTTGGAGAAGGTTAAATTGTTCATAAGAATATATTTATCTTATTTTTTGTTTTAATTATGTAAAGCTTTAATTTGGTGTTAGTAATTTATTGGGGAATTCTTAGCAACAGGAAAGACTGAATAATTACAACTGTATTTATTGTATGAGTGATTTCAACACAAAATATGTCTTATCACTATACTCTCAATCAATAGTAAATCACAGCATGTAAAAATGCATGATTACTCTTAAGACAAATGGCTTCCTAGATGCTAACCAGTGATATTTTTGTGTATGTGCAATGAATTATACTTTTTAATGTTAAGTTACCTGTCCTTAACTTATGTCCCTCTCATTTTATGACAGGTGTATTTGTTAATAGAGTAATATTATGTTTTTTGAATATTATGATAAATGCTTAATGATTGTTGTATTGTCTTACTTTTAGTATCAAATGAATATGATGTTTTAAAACATTGAAAGCTCTTGAATTTTGCTGTCATAACTACACAATAAAGAAGTTGAGAATATCCTAAGGACATTTTGGATTTAAACCACTTATACTATAATTCTCAGTTTTATCATTCTTTTCAGGTAGAAGTAAATCAATGAATTTGGTTATTATTCAACCATAAGAGCAAGTAAATGTGACTAAGTGAGGATATTGAGATGCAAATAATAACACAGTTATGTTAGACAGTTTTATTAACACCTGATGGTTTCTGACATCATGAAATAAATATAAATAAATTTTTTAACAGAACATTTTCAATCCATTAATTGATTAAGTCATGTCGACATATTGTTTTCCTGACCCAATCTCTTGATTTTTACACAATTGAGCATGTTTCCAAGTCTACCGAGATGCTAACCCATTATTAATATAATCCAAATGAAATTGTGTGATCTGTTAGATCTAGTGTTCTAATAATTTAATTTCAGTTCAATGGGTTATCCATAAATTCATATTATTGCATTTTACTGATCTATGTGAGTACTTCAGTTTTTTTGTCAGTAATTGTGTTTTCATAAGTTTTTTCTTCATAAAAGGCAACTTTTTATTTTATACTAAATTTGCAAAATTACTGCGATTTCTCTTAATTATATTTATATATTTATTCATATTATATATGCCATTTGAAGATCTTTAATTTATATATATTTATACCTGAATAATAAATTCTAGATTATGGTGGGCCTGTGATAGATCATGTTTTACTTCAAGCTGGCTTCCCAAACAATTGCAAATTTAAGAAGCAATTTAGTTTGGAAAATGATTTAACAAAACTACACCAAGCTTTGAGCAGTGCTGAAAATTTATTACTGTTTGCATGTAAAGAAGCATCAAAGGTAAATTGAAGAAAAAATGTAGTGCAATTTTTCTGCCATGATTTCTTTTTTAAAATTAATCTTTCAGAATTATTATGCATTCATTAGGTCTTAGTATTAATGCTGTTTGGAATACCTTGATCTCTGCCATCACAGCTTTTTTTTTTACAGACTTGTCTTAAATATAATTTTTATGTCATTTATTTCAAAAACACATACGGATAGTGTGACAGATAAGAAAAAGAGAGAAGGGTGCCTTACCTGAGAATAAGTTTGTCTCCATATGAAAGAGAATACATATTTTAAATTATTTGGAGATATTATGCTTTATGAGATAGATTAATACGTTAGAGTAAGGCATTTCAGAAAATTTATGGTTGGTATAAGTTGGATATAGTTGTCATTATATAATACTTAGTAGAACCTGACTAAGAATTTGATAGTTTTTGGCAATAATAAGAGATACCAAATGACTGGGATATTGATAATGAGCTGTGAAATTGCTATTTAATGTTTAATGAAATTCATTTCTAATTTTGTGTGATGTTTTTACAGTAACAATAATAATAATTTTATAATATATTTGCAAAAAACTTGTTATTAAAATTTTAAGTGTGAATGTACCATGCACACATTTGAAAACAGATTTTCATTAAGTGAAATGTGATTAAGAGAAAAGATAATTAGTAGACCCCCAAAAGCACCAACAATGATTATCCATTGAAGTAGACGTTACATTTGGAAATTTGTTACCTGTAGGTTGAAATTCTGCCCTGTAAGTTTAATCCATATTTTTTACTTATTGTTTACAAGCATGCACCAAATATAAATTAATCAATTTTCATTAAATATTCCAATTAACTACTGTTATAAGTATTGCCTAATTATCTAAGAAATCAGAAATGGATCATTTCCTTCTCGAGTACAAAAGTTGAGTTCACACATGGAAAGAGATTCAAGAGATCTTGGAAGTTGTGTATTCTTTAGCAACTATTTTCAGCATGTTACAGTGCAATTACTTAAAGCAAATTATATAAAATATTTTACATTTTATGAAATTATGCAAATGTATACACTAATTTTTTATTTAAATAATAGACTGAATATTTTAAAAGTATCTTCTTACAATTCAGGGATACATTCTTCAGAAGAAAGAGAAAAGGCCTATGCCAGATGGAAGTGAAGAAGACTTTTTCACTAATTTGGAATTTCATCCTATGATATTTGAACAACATAATAACCATCCATTTCGAGAATTCAACACTTTTGATTCAGCTGTTGATGAATTTTTTTCTACTTTAGAAAGTCAAAAGATTGATATGAAAGCCTTTCAAATGGTAATTTATCATATTATCTTGATTCAAAATGATGTTTTGTCTGTGAAACAAATTAGAAATATCTATAATTAATAAGAACTTTCAATGTTTTTTAACTGTAGGCATAAACTTTATATACCTTAAGGAAGTTCTAGATCTTTGTAAGAATTTAAAATCAAGTGTAAATGTTCCAGTTTCAACAGATTTGCTTTTTAAAATTCATATTAAAATTTCTTAATTTTCTCAGTTTCTCTGTGATTATTGATAGTTTATAAATGTGAATTTATTTTATTTTTAATAGTAAATCTTTGAGTTATTCGAACCTGGCTGGCACTCGGTCTTTCCTGCCAAACAAACATTGACTACAAAATCATTTTTATGCTAATACTAACCTTCCCCACATTAGGAGTTGTAATAACTGACAAACAGCTGTAGATACTGGGCATGCCAAGATACAAGAGCTATTTTGGTAGCCTATTACAGCTATTAACATAGAAAACTATGTATAATTAATTTGTTGGTACCAGTACACAAAATAGTCGTACATGGCAGGCAATATCATAAAGTGATAATAGCTGTATGGTCATTGGACCATATGACATATAGTTACAGAAATATTGGTAACATAATATCAAAGGAACATTTAAATAAAAACATAAGACTTACAAATACAATGCACACTGTTATATATATTATTACCATTATTCCTTCACTCTAATAATTTCCAATTTTTCTCCCTGTAAATTGTGTTATCTACACAAGTAATCAATATTTTCTCCCCCTGGATTACATGGAATCTCAACATTGAAACTTTTTCAATGAATCTCAACTTTTAATTTGTTTAAGCCAAATTTCAGAAGTTTGCTCGAATCTTCTAAAAATAGAAGTATGTGTTGAATACACATCAATTACATCTTGCTTCCTATTATTAATTTGAAACAAATTAACAACTGTTTGGCTTACATCATTTGACTTCTTGTTGACCATAACACCAAGCATATTGGTGTTCACTTTACACATGTCGAAACTATTTTTACTATAACTGAAAGTATCTGAATAACAATCAGTAACTACTTTACTTTTACATTTATTTCACTTACTTTTTCTATATTTGGTGACATTTATTATTTTCCCCATTAACATAACTTTCTTTTTTTAACTTAATCTACAACCTGTATTGACTTTATTAGACTTAACTTTACCATAAAAACTTTCTTACTTACTTTATAACTTTATTTAATGTTTATGAACTATTTTTCAAAACTAAAACTTGTTTTAAATCTCTTGGCAATTTGCATCAATAATTGCTTTTGATACATGATTGTTTGCATCTAAATGTTCATTTTGCTCACTAAGTTTTGAATTAACACTTAGATTCACTTTACTACTTTTCTTTTCATCCTATACTTCTTCTCACAATTCCAGACATTTATTACTTTGTGCAAATATTATTTTCCATAACATTTGCTTTACTATTTACTACTTGCCCTATACATCTCATATGTTTCTTGTTTTGCATCTCTAATTTATTTTCCATAATACTTAATCCATTAATCTATCGAGAAGCTAAATTAACAAACCTATTGTTTTGTACATTGACACTTTCAATTAACACATCCAATTTCCTATCCAATAAACTTATCATCTTATCCATCTGCTGACTTTTTTCTCTACTTGACCTAGCACACAAAAGTTCTGAAACTAGTTCTTATCACTAAACTTAGTGACCTCCAAAATATTTACACTGACTGCTTTTAAATCAATTACTGACCTTTATACAGTATTTTCTTATCTGGTGAACATCAACAACTTTTACACTCACACAAGTCACTTTTCCTTATATTTTTTCCCACTTGATAGTGGGATATACTTTACTATTATTCGCACTTCCCCTCTCTAGCACTTTTTGCTAACTCGCTCTTTTCACCCTATACAGCTTACTTCCTCTTCCTATGGCCTCTCCTACATCAATGTCATGACTGGACCACATTTGACTATTCAAGAAACTTTGACAGACCTTGTCCTTCAGCTTCTAAATTCAAACCATGTGTTTCTCGGTTAGCATTTTACAACTTTTGTTTTGTATTATTATGCTGTATGAAGTCTCTTTGTTTTCGTTCAATGAGAACAAGCTATTTGCGACTAAACCATCCCAGCTGACAAACCACTCACTATCAAGCCCAGCAATAACTGCTCACACTCTGTCAAAATACCGAGCACTTTCCATGGGTATTTATATATATTTGGAAAGGAAAGAGAGACAGGATAGCCGACTTACAAGAAATCAATATTCCGGCTGTGCAGAAATAAAAATCACATTTTCAAGGACCTGAAACCCCCTTCATCAGGATAGTAGGTCTGACCTTCATGCCGGCCAGGCACTTTGAATATTTGCCTGACTTCCTTAATTTATATTGGGAAATGTGCACTTATAATTATAAATTACCTTAAGCAAAATAATTTTTATTCTTGTAAATAGGAATTAAATATAACAATTTTTTTTACAATTTAAATTATTATTATTGGCATGAAAAAACCTTATTTCAAGTCACATTTCAGTATGGGCAGAGTTATTCATATAGGTTTCAAGAGTATTTTTTAAATAAATATAAAATTATCCAAAACCACCCTTTTCAGATTTAGTTCTGTTAAAACTTGTTGTGGAGAGAGAGAATCAATCAAAGAGGACATTTTTATTATTAGCTCAGTCATCCTTCTGGTTAACTGATCACTCAGTTCAGCTCTGCCTTGTCTCAATAATTTGTGCATCACTCAAAACCATTTTGTCTTAGTCTTTCACAGGTGATATCTTTCTCAAGCAGACAGTTTCATGCTTGGTGTGTTTGTAGTTAGAGGATTGCATTATATTCTGCAGTAAGGCAATAAAACCTATCAAAATTAAATTTTTGGTCAGTAAGGATAAATTTTCTGTCAACACGAAGACATAGAAGACACTGAGCCAAATCACAAATACGATATTCACATAGTAGCAAAATTAGTTGGGGAGTTTTGGTGCACTTTCCGTGAAAAATTCATTTATGGTGCCCTTTTAATATTTAATTATTTGACACTTCTGCTCATACATTCAGAAAAAGTGTAATTATATTCAACTTCATGTCATAATTATATCCCAGGTTCTACAACATATTCTACATCATTTGTTTTTGTCTTTATTATAATTTATTTGTAGTCTGTGTTTTGCTTTGGTGTTAATCTTAAATTATAAATTGTCCATTTTAATAGGAGAAGGAAGCCATGAAAAAATTAGCAAATGTTCGAAAAGATCATGATCAACGTCTTGAGGCACTTGAAAAAACACAGGAAATAGATAAGCAGCGAGCGGAACTAATTACCAGAAATCAGCAATTAGTTGATGATGCAATTCTTGCAGTTAGATCAGCAATAGCTAATCAGATGCCTTGGCCTGACATTCAGACAATGGTTTCAGAGCAAAAAGCAAGAGGACACCCTGTAGCAAAGATTATTGTGGGACTTAAGTTAAACACCAATCATATTACACTTCAACTGAGGCACTGGTTTATTTATTACAAAATTACTATTTCATTTCTTCATTAAAATTATTCATGTATATGTGAGTAAAAAAGGCCAAAAACAGAAATTAAATTATGTCTCATTCAATGAAGGTTCTCTAGGATCAAAACACAGCAAAAATAATTAAAATTTGTCTGTTTTGGGCCGTTTACTCATTTAAACTATACAGATGTAAAATATATATAGCAGTCCGCAGCCGGCCGGTGCACGGAATGGTGTAACACTCCTTTCTGAAGAAGGATGCTGAGAGCCTCCGAAAATTTGAAGAACAACCTTCAGTTCCTCATGGCGACACCGCACTTCACTTTCAGGTAAGCCACAACCTATCTCTCTATCCTTTCCATACTAATATATATATATATATATATATATATATATATATATATATATATATATATGATATTAGTAAGGATTTGACATTGTCAAAAATAATTGCAATATTGGTATGGAAAGGAAAGAGAGATAGCTTGTGGCATACCTGAAAGTGAAGTGCGGTGTCGCCATAAGGAACTGAAGGTTGTTCTTCAAATTTTTGGAGGCTCTCAGCCTACTTCTTCAGGAAGGAGTGTTGCACCAGCCGGCTGCAGACAGCTGGCCAGTGCATGGAATGGTGTAACACTCCTTCCTAACAAAGGAGGCTGAGACCCTCTGAAAATTTGAACTGCCTTCGGTTCCCTATGGCTACACCGTACTTCACTTTCAGGTATGCCACAAGCTATAGCCGTAGGAAACCGATGGTAGTTATTCAAATTTTCAGAGGCACTCAGCCTCCTCCTTCAAGAATCTTCTCAAATTAGAAAATTTATCATATTATTCCATAGTCTTTTTTTATTTTAAATTCTAAATGAGGCTGTTTTTTAAATGAATTTTTAAGTTGACAGCTGTACCATGATGGAAATTTAGTTTTACATAATATTTTTAGGAACAAGTATCTCTATATAATTATATAAGACTGAATAAAATATTGAAATCCTCTTATGAAATGAGGAATTTAAGAAATTTACCTCATTTAATAAATTATTCAAAGTGATGAGAAGATAATATAATTTGCTGAAATAAATTCGTAAACCTAAATATTAGAATGTATCATAGAATTTATAATCAAATTACTACATTCTACAAATAATGCATGATGATACATATCACAGGTTAACAAAGCTTCAACATGTTAATTACATTCCACATTTTCAAAGTCTGTGAATATCAAATCTAACATAGTTATAATTATTTGTTATACTATTTATCTAATATAAATTTAAGTGAGTCACTCAATATTTGTGATGATAATCTCTCATGAAGAGTTTTCTGGACAATTCAAAATAACTATAATGTTCTCCTCTATACCATATAATGCTTGAAAGCTCCAATTCATTAACTCTATACATAATTATGTAAATGTTATTTAAATTATTAATTTAAAAAAGTTAATATAGATTAATTTTTCAGTGACCCATATGCAGATGGTGATTATTCTGATGAAGAAATTAAAGATGTTGAATTGAAACCAATGACTGTAGACATTGATTTAGATTTGACAGCATATTCTAATGCTAGAAGGTAACCATTAATGCTTTGTAAGCTTAAATCAATTGATTGTTAGTTAACTAACTTCATATTATCTTCAGGTACTATGATCAAAAGAGAAGTGCTGCTAAAAAACAGCAAAAAACTATTGAATCCCAAAGCAAAGCATTCAAGTCAGCTGAAAAGAAGACCAAGCAAACCCTGAAGGAAGTTCAAGCAATTACAAATATAAGTAAAGCTCGTAAAGTGTTTTGGTTTGAGAAGTTTCATTGGTTTATTAGTTCAGAAAACTATTTAGGTAATGAAGTGTTATTTTAGTTTTTCCCTCCAAATATATAATCCGAAAATATGTTCAATTTTCACAATTATTTAATTACAGAGGAGCTTTCAACAATAGTCTGTGCAAAAGATTTTTTTTAACTATATTAATTTGGTGTTATTGAAAACTACTCAATACCTTGTGCACTTTATACTTACTATAGACTCCTTTCTTATGGAAGATAATGAATGAGGAAAACTATTACAAATCTGTACATAGTATCCAATTATTTCTTGCTCTGCTTATTTGTGTGTTTGTTGTATACAGCCACTCAGATTCCATAAAAAAAGGTCATTTTGTAAAAATCACTTTATCTTTGCAAATTTAATTACAATTAAAAAATTTATTCTAGATTTTATTTGATGCAGGTATGTTAACATATAGTAATGAGTATTTTTTATTATTAGATAGTAAGTTTAAATCACATATTAATTGCAGTGATTGGAGGAAGAGATCCAAAGCAGAATGAACTTATTGTAAAAAGATATATGAGAGCTGGAGACATTTATGTTCATGCTGATGTTCAAGGGGCAAGTAGTATTGTAATAAAAAACCCTTCAGCACATCCGGTTCCTCCAAAGACATTGAATGAGGCTGGAGTGATGGCTATGTCATTCAGGTTTGTCTTCACCATTTAGTTATTTTATGGTTTGTATTAATTTATTACAATTAAATTTTTAAAGCTTTTTTATATACAATATTTATTAAAATATAACTATTTAAAGGTAGAAGAAATTCCTACACTAAAAGCAACTTACGAACAACAAATAAGCAATTTTAGTAGTTGGAAATTTTTATGACAAAACTATGCACTAGATACAACCTTGTCATAGTCTATGTTTAATAAAATTACAAAGTAATAGTTTGTTAATATTTTTTTTTTCATTTATGCTAAGGCTCATTCTGTTGTAATATACAATATTAGCTTATGAAAAAATTCATTAAACGATAAACTGTTTAAATACTTTGATATAAATTCATTGCATACACAATTGGGCTGTTTTATTTATCTGAATGCTTACAATGCTTCAAAGTTAAAATAATAATAATCTTCAATTTACTTGTACTGCTAGTAATTGTAATAGTAATAATTAAGTGAATCAATTATTTATTTTACTGGAAATCCAGAAGTCAACTTGTGTTTAAATTTGTAGTGTGGCTTGGGATGCAAAAGTTGTAACAAGTGCATGGTGGGTACACAGTGACCAAGTTTCAAAAACAGCCCCTACTGGAGAGTATCTGATGACAGGCGGATTTATGATAAGGGGAAAGAAAAATTTTTTACCACCATCACACCTTATAATGGGATTCAGCTTCCTCTTCAGATTAGAAGATTGTTCAATGGAAAGGTGAGTGCATTAAAGGGTTTGCATTAGTACCTGACAAATTTTGACTTTTCTGTACCAATTGGTAATGAAAAAGTAATATAGTAACAATAATTTAAGTTTATTACATTATGTAACTTAAACATACTCAAATGTACAATTGCAATTTAATGGATGTAGGAAAATTAATTATATTGTTATCTTTCAGACATAAAGATGAACGGAAAGTCAGAGGTTTGGATGATGATTCGTCTGTTGTTTCAGCAATGAACAGTTTATCAGTTGATCAAGAAGAAGAAGAAGAAATTGAATTGATCGAATCGGATGAAGGTACTGGTAGAGATTCTTTGAATCGTAACTAGATTTGGCTCTCTTGCAGATCAAACAACTAACATATACGATGATATTAAAGGATACTTAAATAAATTTATTGGCTCAAATGACATTGCCATTCATCATATTTGCTCACAATCACTTAAATATTATTTCACGGTTCAATGTCTGTGAAAATTTAACTCTGTTGTTGTCATAATATATTGCTTGTATTTTTGTACAATTCATTTGTGACAAAATACAGGATGTTTTAAGGCTTTGTAGTATTTATTATATTTGACTTACAATTGTAAATTGTATTTCAAATGAAGAGCAACACTTTTTCTTACAAGTGTTCATTGTGAGTACCTTCATCACACAGCACACATTGAGTCAATAGGTGAGTTCTTCCAAATCCTTGATCAGTGTGTCTGGAGTAATTGTTGCAACAACTGTTTCAATCCTGTTTCTTATTTGTAATTCATTTTAATGTCCACCTAGATATTTGGCAAGCACGAATAAGTTTTATGTTGCTATTCAAAGAAGAATAAAACTTATCTGCAATGTTACTAATAAGAGGAATAAACTTAGATTTAGTTTGGTCTCAATTTTTGACATACACAAGCTTATGGCAGAGTTTGAATACTTGGCTCTCTGTGGACTTTTATCCATTTATTTTTCACCCCCTACAATGTTCAGTGTTTATTTAACACAATTTGAATGTATATTTGTTATGTTATATTTTGCTTCTAAAAATTATGTAATTCTCACACATTCCAACACATTTTAGGTCTGTGGGGCACACAATGTGTAGACAGCTTTCTCATGCCTAAATATTGCTTCAGTATCTGACAAAAAATGTTCTTTGGACATATTCATAGCCTCTGCTATCTCTCTCACTTTAATTCAATAATTGTCTAGCACCATTTGGAGATTTTGACTGATTTTTTTATCAGCATTTGCAGTTTTTGAGCACCTCTAATATTCATAGTCCATAGTGGCATGTTTAAATTCAGCTGCCAAAAATTTTACAGTGGTAAATGATAATACACTGTACACAGTGTCCAACTCATCTTCGATTTATGGGCGTATATCCTTTTTAGTCAAATACTTAATGGCAGCTTGATACTTGATTTTTAGCAAAACACTAGAATTGACTCACTCAAAAGATTGTTAAACAACAGCTGCTCTCAAATAGCTAAAAATTTAGGTGAGTACCTTTCAAGACATGCACAAATACATTCCCTAGCTTTTGTTGATGAATGCCACCAACAATCACGTTGAGGCTGGAAATTTTTCAGGCCACCCTAGTACATATTAGAAATAATAATGGTCCAATTATAAACTATTGTAAAACATCCAAGGAAACATTACCCAATTGAAATACATTACTTTCTATCTTTACCCTTCAAGTTCTACCTGCAAAAAAATTATTTCTACAGAGCACCACCAACGTGGCTACACTGGTCCTATCTAGTTTTGCCAGAATATCTTGGGACACTGTATTTAAATGCTTTGGTAAAATATATTTATTACCACACTGTATATTCTGCCTCCTGTATCTACTAGTTCCCTAAATAATTATATCTGGCTCTCAAAGAATTCCTCCCTGAAAAACCAATCAGTTTCAAGTTCCCAATGACTATAGCTCACATTTAAATGTTCCATTTACTTTACGTAATAGGTCTGTAGTAGAAATAGTTCTTGGGCTTCAAACAGAGTGGAATATATTATATTTCTGTGACATTTTGATGACTTGCTGTCATCTTTTGGCAGTCAATCCCAAAGTGGAAATGTATTTACATGAATGTGACAAATCTTTCCTCTTTGTTGTCATGTAACCTTGATGACATGGTGCAAATTTTCACATGCAAGCCAATCTGGGATAAGGCATGATCTATTCTACAGAACACTTTTTTTAGACCGTAGTTTGTAATAGCTGAATTTACTTTTGAGAATTTGCAGTCTTCTGGTAGTGTTACATTTTTGAACATTGCAATTTTTTACTCCAGAAAATATGATTTACAATTTCTTTTAAAAAATTACTGCTGCAATAAGTTAAAAATATGAATGAGTGCAAGTTTGTGACACAGACTAATGACCTTTCATTTGTATCAAAATTAGCATTCAAACCTTGTATATCGTCTATAAATCTAATTACACTGCACTGTTGATAGCCAACATCAAGTGATATGACTTTTTAATGTTGATTGGCACAGCAGATACATTTAATTTATGAAGGAGTCATATAACAACAATTGTATATTCTTGGAAGATTATTACTACTTGGAAGAGGAGTACTAATTGTGCTCTAAATGAAATCATGACCTGTGTTTAGATTTATTCACTTTGTTTATTGGCATTTTATGAAAATAATGTGTATATTTCATTATAATGTAGACGATGGAAATGAATTACAAAATGTCCAATGTAAAGAAGGTTCTGAAGTAACAGAAGATATAAATATCGATAAATTAAATGTAGATGAAGTAGAATGTAAGTCAGAAGAGTCAGAAGATGAATCTGCGTTTCCTGATGTTGAGATAAGGATTTCACACTCTACAATCCAGTAAGTTGACTTTCATTCAAACTGTAATGGTTTTGATAGCGGAGTAAATCGGTTAATGAAAGATGTTCCCTTTTTGCAGGCCTGATGTCAAAGTCACAAATCCAACCTTGAACAAAAACATACTTTCAAATGATGTGCTACAAACAAGTGCACAGCCAACAAAGAAGTCAATAAATAAGTCGATGGGCACAAAGGAACAACAATGTAATTTTTTTAATGAGAACATATTCTCCAGGTTGTTAGCTTTTACTGCAATGTATTTTACCTCTTACAGGCAAAGAAATCAACTCAAATAAAAGTCAACAACAGCAAATAAAACGTGGACAAAGAGGAAAGCTGAAAAAAATCAAAGAAAAATATAAAGATCAAGATGAAGAAGAAAGACAATTAGTTATGAACATTCTGAAGGTGTTTATTTTCTTTTACAGTAATATGTTACCAAACTTATCACTTGATTATGAGTGTAAATATTAGGAAAGCATGTTTCCATCTGTCATAGTAGGTATAACTGTAATAGTTCATGTGATTTAGAGATGAAAAAATGTTGTTGGTAAAAGTAGTGTATTTATCTTTAATAACTTATGACAATACTTTTTTTTTACCCTAAGATAAACTGAATACAGTAACAATTTTGGTGTAAATTTTTGGTAGCATGAGAATAAGATTAATTCACAGGATATTAAATGAAGAAAATGTTTAATTATTTTTCTGTATCATAGTACATGTATATTTCTTTTCAATATATAATCAGAAGGACATGTGCCTATCACAGATTATCATGTCATTATTGTATTTTTTTTTTGTTTTCCTATATTGATTTTAAGAAAGTCATACAGTAAAATGCAAACTCATGATATCCGAATTCTGTAGAAAACTACTGTATTTATATAGCTTTTAGTAGTTTGTTAATGAAGATAATTGAATGTGTAGGTAGTATAGTTCTTAAAGATTTAATTATGTTATTTCCAAATTGTTTTTACATATTTGTTAGTCTGCTGGAAGTGCTAAGGTGGCAAAGAAAAACAAAAAGGGAAACAAAGAAGTTGTCACAAAGTCTAGGCCTACTGAAAAGAAAGTTCCACAGGCCAATCCAGTGGTAAACAAACCCTCAAAAGCAGATGGTGAGGAATCTGATGGACCCGAAGAAGAACCTACAGTCACTGCTGACGTCAATATGCTGGAATCGTTAACAGGAATACCGGTTCCAGAAGACGAATTACTCTTTGCAATACCAGTTGTAGCTCCATACTCGACACTGCTCAATTACAAGCAAGTAGCTACGGATTATATAATTTTTAATAAATATTGATTTCGTGTCGTCTAACTGCTCTAGATGTTTTACAAATTTTCACTGATTAAATAATAATATAATTATATCATTTTATAAAATGTAATTCAGATTAGAGCATTGATACATACACTTAAGGGTTCCAATTGGTAAAATAATTGGAAAGTCTTGACCTGCCTGAAATATCTCTGGATAAAATACATGTGATCTACACAAGTAAACACTAATCTTTCATGAAATTTCCTTACCTTGAATTTCTTATACAAATTGTCTTTTAACTCTTCCAATATTTGCATCACATAAGTTCTATCAATATAGAAAATATTAGAAATTTATTATACCCAAATAATTTAATTAATCAGAACTCTGTAACTTTTAAATGTAGAGTAATTAGCAACATTAGAGTTATTTCTGTTTCAGGTTAAATCTCTTTAGGCAAGAAATGTAATATATTGTATACTAAATATGCCACATGAATATTTTTATATCAATTTTGATGACATTCTAAAAATTTCTTAATAAAAAATAATCCTTTTAGGTTCAAAGTTAAACTTACTCCTGGTACTGGGAAACGTGGGAAAGCAGCTAAAACAGCTTTAAATATATTTCTTAAGGACCGCAACACTTTGCCGAGGGAGAGAGATTTAATCCGAAGTGTTAAAGATGAAGACTTGGCAAGAAATATTCCAGGAAAAGTGAAAATATCAGCGCCCCAGTTGCAGAAATTGAGAAAATAACTGTACAAGAGTGACAGATTAAAGAAATGTAAATAAAGTTTGATAATGTTTGTGTTAATAAAAAAATTTGTACCTTGATTGATTTAATATTAGATTTTTGAAAATCATTCGTTTTTGTATAAGCAAACCATTTACTTAGTTTTGCATACACAATAGTAACATTCTGTTAAACAGTGTATGATCTAGCTCATAAGAAAATTATTTTATTTACCTTAGGTTCTCAAGTAGTCAATAACTTTGGCTTATGTTAACTATTCCTTGACCCGTCCAAAAACAATCGAACCATTTCAGGCTTTTTCAGCTTATACAATATCAATATGTAAAACTTTATAAAGGATGTTCGAAGTTAGTGCCAATTTTTTAGTAATCCAGTTTAAGCATAAAGATGACAATTCAACCACCTGGATTTTTTTACTTCACACTATAGCATTGACATTTTCGTGATACAAAACTTTAGGTTTGATTTAAGACCATTTTAATTCAGTTTTTGAACATTAGATAAAAGAAGGATAATAAATTCAAAGTTTTCTGCAATCTAGAAATTAGATCAGTCCATTAGAACAATTCTCCTTATAAATTTATAATTCATTCAAGAAGTTCTGTTAGTATAAATATAGATATTGAACACATGATAGGACATTGAGGAATCCAATTTTCATTTTGGAAAGTCCTTTTTAAAATTAATCATATCCATTTTGCAAGAGTATATTATAATAATTTGGAATCCTAATTAAACTTTATATCACACCATTTACATTTAAAGGAAAACAATAAATAAACAATTAAAATATGTATTTATTTTGTCAAGTAAGACACACAATTTGTATGTTCATTATTATTCACTCACAGCCACACCACCAATCATGTATCAGTCATACTAGTAACAATAAATTTTACACAATATTCACAACTTTTTTAAACAATTACATCATGATTCGAACATAGAATATACCAACATATGGAGATTTTCCTCACTAAACAAAGTCAATCACTGATAACACTTGCATAAATATCACACATGCAACGGGACCAGTGACCCGTATATCACATGAAGAATGAGGGTGGAATCTCCTTTCTTATACTATAGAAAACAGTTTTCATTTATAAATTAATATGTGTAACACACAAAATTTACAAATTTGAATTTACACTGAAAATAATTTTTTTTAAAAGTATTTTAGCCAAGCAGGTTAAATTTCATTTTGACAAGTTATTTAAAATAACAAAAAAAAATATGTTAAATTTAACTTCAAAAAATTTATTATTTACATAAATGTTTGTCAATATAAATATTTTAACTTGCATGGCTAATATAAATATATTAACACAACAGAATTACCTCGTTTCAAAATTAAAAAGAAATCAAAAAAAGATTTCTGTAACACATTACTAACGTAGAAAAGAATCACAGAAAATTATAAGAGTATTGAGAAATATTATTCAATTTTGATAATTGCTTGCAGTACATGAAACCATGATTCTTTACCTTTGACCACAGCTTAGGGTCCACGGAACACGGCAGTTTCGATTACGCAAATCAACGTGAATTGTACATATCCTAATCACCTCAACAAATTAATGTACCAACTTGCTCATGTTCACTTTCAGCACTCCGTTTTACGATAAGTTTGTGAAAATAAGCTAATTCATGGATTATATCCCACTACACAATAAAGGCTCAGAAAATAAGTAAATACTTTTTTGCCATTTTAATTGGCTGTTTTATTCTTGTTTAATCAAGCTTTGGTATAAGAAACTCGTGCACATCTTCATTTGGGTTCTAGTGCACTTCAAATAGCAAATACAATAGGAAATTCAAAAATTTAGTGACTTTCCAAGTTCCCCAAACATATATGGAAGTTGTGTTAAGACTTAGTAGACTGGCAGTAAAATTATCCTGTTTTGGAATTTTAATATATCTTTTTCACAGAATACAGTTAAATTATTCACATACTTTCGATACCATTTTCTCCATCTCCATATCAGTGTAAACATCACTGTGCACATTATCTTCCAGTACATGCTTGTCTGTATCATCCTGTACACTGGAACCTTCAAATGAAGCAAAATTGTGACTAGGAGTGCTAAGAAGAGGAGAGGCTTCTTTAGATTCAGGAGTACTCTGAATATTAGAAACTGAAGGAGAAGGCAAATCAAAAGATGTGTCAGCCAAATCCTCTAAGCCATTAGGTGTTTTGAGTTTGCAAAATTCTTCTCTTAGTTGACGGAAGTGTCTCTGAAATAATACAATGAATAAATCAATACATTTTCTTTCAAAAATGTTAAATGTTTTTAAGTTGGATAATGACAATTACCTTTAAAGCCATAGAGTTTAATGAAATTGCTCTTCCTGCCCGCCTATCTCCACACTGAGCATCCATATCTGTGATCCAGCTTTCAATTTGAGACATTATTTCTTTTCTTTTCATCCAAAAATGTGTATGAATGACCTATTAGAAAATAGAAGCAATTTTACACATAATAAAATATTATTTAAATTTTTTGGGTGTTCCATTGTCTGAAAGTTGAGAAATAAAAGTGAAAAAGCACAGAAAAACAGAAAGAGGTAGTCTACAAGAAATCCTACAAACAAGTTAGGTTTAATGCATTAAAGTAACAACTTGAAAGGTAGTCTAGAATTTGAGAAAAAGAATGCAGAGATTTACTCAGATGTTTCGAACACTAAGGAAAACTTTGTTTGTCTTCAGGGAGGACACGCAACATGAGAGTTTGTACACTCATTAGGAGCAGACTTACTAAATTCAAACTGATCCTAGACTGACGGCTGTCTCAGTATATAGCATCTGAATGGATAAACCAATGACAGGAAGAAGAATTATTAGGATATTTTTATTTTTTAAAATAATATTAAATTCTTAATACTTGAAATAAAATAATATTCCACAATAATTTATTTTGAAACAAAAATTCAAAGTTATTTTAAACAGACATCTAGAATAATCACGGTCAAATTTATTTCTGCTGATTTGCTGTAGATTAGAATGTTTCAGTTTAAAATAAAATAGGAAGCTCCTAGATGATTAAATATAGAGTTCACAGGGCTTGTATAGTAAAGAAGTTTGTTTAATCTTTGAAAGGTTTGCTTAGTATACCAGAACATTTCAACAATTTTTTTCCCACAACATTCCTGGGTAAAAAAACCCCTGTCAAACTACAGTGGCAATTTAAAGACCTGGCAATAAAATTTTATTTTGCAGTAGTGGATCAAGTTATGGAGAGTGATTTGTATGTGAGAGATATCACTCATTAAGTTGGAATTTGGGTGTTCGAGTATCATTCATTGAGGCCTGAAAATTTGTGGTTTCATTTGGCTTCTTTGAACTGTCAGACATGGCCAACTCTCTTGATAGTTATTTTAAGTTACAGTAAAAATACATTTAGACTCAAAACCACAATAATAATATGTATATTATGAATAACACGAGCAGGTGAATGTTTCCAGATAACTTACCTCTTTGAAACATGGGCATGGATTTCTGACTTGTTCCAACATAGCCCATTTAACTGTTGCCTGGCAGATGTTGGAATTGTATTCTCTTGAACTGTGATTACCTGAAGGAGTACCTCTGGAGCGCTCATATCCAGGTTCATTAAAATATGGTTCAGGAACTAAAATCAATGACTGTATAGACACAAGAACCTGAAAAAAAATTAAATTATTATGGTGGAAGGTTCAGTTTTCAAGTTTCAGCAAATATATACAGTTACCTGGAGGAAACTTGAAGTCTGGGCATTCCATTTCTCTTCAGGGCGACCATGCCAAGTGTTAAGAACACTTAAGCACACTTTACCATCATTGTATAAATTGGGATTGAACCTAATAGTGTGATGACCAGTGGTTTCCAAGTTAATCAACATGGGTGAATTTGGATAATCAGGAGGAAAGTAGACATCAAACTCAAAGCAGCCATTTGCATAGGGTGTTTCTGCTGGTCCCGTTATCAGTACCTGAAGTCAAAGTGTCACCAGTTTATATTCAATTTAATAACAATAATTCAATTTATAAAATAGAGCACTACCTTCATTATATCCAATCTATCAGCATCACAGCGAACAAAAACTGAACTGCTATATGACAGAGGCAAAGAGGTAGATAGTGTTACAGCTTCTTGAGCAAGTCGTTTCATACGTGATGGGTGGCATCTTTCTCCTGCTGAACGCACATTAGACTCAAAATGGTAAGAAACCACAAACTGATAACCTCCTTCACTGCATTCAGTTATCATTTCATATGTATCTACAACATAGAAAAATACATTTATAATTTGATGAACAAAACTGGTCATATCACTGAGATTTTATGTTAATTTACTTGGATATTTATGCTTAAGTACATTTTGGAAAACTTTTGACCTCATTTTGATTAAATTAAGCATGTTAATTTCTGTACTCCTTACACTATTAGTCACTGGCTACTTTAATAAGGTTATCCCATCTTTTCCAATCAAATGTTCAAAACGTTTATTAAAAAATTGCTAATTTAATTAACTTATCAAAATACATTTGATTAGAATACACAAGGTCTCAAACAGTTTTGTCACATAAAATTTATATGAGAAGTTACATTTTTTTTTATACAGAGAACAGAATATTTATGGGAAACATTCTTTCTTATTCAAATCTGCATATATGATAGTTAAACTAGAATTATAAACTATATTCATTATTTAAGAACTTCATTAAGGATAAGTTCATAAAGTTAATGAAATAGAAAGTCACATTAATACACACATAAATTTTATATATATATATATATATTTCTCATTTCCAATGCTTTGAAACTATACAGTACTTCACACACAATTTCAGAAGCTAGAAGCTTTTTCCTCATTCCTCAACCGAGGCCAGAGGTTTCCCTTCTTTATAAAAAATTCATCAGATTCTTTATACCTACTTTGCTTCTACTATCATTTGTTATTCTACTGCCAATATAGCAAAATTCATTTACTTGTGTCAAAGTATCATTTTTGATAGCCTTTTGCACCATCACTCTTCTATTGACTACACACCATTACTTTAGTTTTGTTTCTATTAATGCTCATATTGTACTGTTTTCAATATGGTGTTCGTGCCTTTTAACAAGTCTTCTGCCGATTCTGATGAAAATACAATTTCTTCTACTTGAATTAAGACTACCCTTTTCCAAATTTATCTTTAGGTTCCTTTATTGCATTTTTTTCAATGTACACAAATAGCATAGGCAACAGACTGTCTTACTCCCGTCTCTATTGTTGCCTTATTTTCATGTCCATCAATTTTAATTACTGCTGTCTTGACTTCTGCAAAAGTTATAGATAACCCTTGGTATTTTATTTCAATCATCTTCCAAATGCTAAGAAGTTATTTTTGCTATAATTTTGTTTCAGATTATTTTTAGTGCACACCTTTCAAGCTACAAAGAATTTTGGAAGAAACAGTGTTGTAGAGACTTTTGTTAATATACCTATGTACAAGGAATTGTTTATAATCAAATCTTTACTTATTCCTTTTCCATCATTATAAGTTGTTATTGTGTGGGGTATTGTTAATTATTCTTTCTACTACAAGGCACAGAGATAAATTTGCTTCTGTCATGCCTTTATTTCTTCTAAATGCAAACTGATATTCTTCCAAGACTTCAAGTTTTCAATTAATTATTTTGTATACTTATTACAACGTAGCACTGAAAACATGTTCCCAGAATTAGAAGTTGACAAATATAGCAGCTCAGTTCAATAGTAAAGAAATTTGTCAACAATCAATAACATATATTATTTAACTGATTCCATGCTTTCAATGGGCGCAATGCATTCATTTTAGAATAGAAGTATTTTCTATAATACTTACCAAACTGTAATTTTCTCATAACTTCTAGATATCTCTCTTCTAAAGATGTCTGTAAAGGAAGATCTATGCTTCCAATATGCAAATTATCTTTAATAGTAATTGAATCGTTATCGTCTTCAAAAACAAGTCTATCAGTAGCAACCTTAAAATATGATAAAGTTGATCAAAATTATTAAAATCATTAAAATTAGTTATCTTAGTTTATTACTAAAGTAAGAAGACACTGTTAAAAAAACAAAAAGGTACTCCTTTTGGGAGAATGTGTTCATAAAGAGTGTATCTTTCTGGCCACAGGTTTGAATCTTACTGCGCTCAGTGCACAATCTCACATAATAGAGTACTAACTTGGAAGGCTCACACAAATTTTTATTGCACATTACCACTTTCATTTTTATGGTTATAAACCTTGAGAGACCAAATTTGAGGAAATGGTAAAGTTTGACACCTTATAACATATTAATGATTTTCATAAAAACTGATAAAGTCTTCATATTACCAAATTGACTGCCAAACATATATTGAGAGTTTCTTCAGGTTCCAGTTCACGATTAGCTACAGTATAATGCATTAAACATTTTGAATATGTTTGTTAGGATGAAAAGTTGAAAGATATTCAGAACAAACATGTTTCCTCCAGAGCAGACACCCATTATAAAACTGAACTTGTTTATTTTCTAAACTGATGTCGATAACCATACTGGATTGCAATAATGGAAATTATAGAAGTGACCAGATGATTTTTTTGTGTGACAATGTTGTGTGTGGGTAGCAAGTTGTAATGGAAGATGGCATTTTCTTATTGGGACACCCATATCGAATTAGATCATCATATATACTTTTTTTTTCTTTTCAAATTGAAGAAGATATAAGCAGAATATGATAATCTCAAAATATAAAATTTAAAAAAATTAAAGTCAAACATATGAAGGTTGAAAAAATAACAAGAATGTATGACCATTTGCAAAAAAAAATTCCTAACAATATAAGTCTATATAAAATAAGAGACAGTATTTTAACATGTTATCGAGCATATACTGTGATATATCGATAATCTGTTTTGTTGAGAGAAAATGAAAAGTAGTGCTTGAACCTATTAAGGAAACAAACTTTTGATAAATATATGCCTAAATAAAACAAAATATAAAATAAAATTTTGGCAAAATAATTTATTAGAAAATCTTGTTTCTGAAGTAACTGCACTTTGATGATAGATTCTAAAAGCACATTGATTTAACTAAATTTAAATATACTGATTACTTTTTATGGAAAGAATAACACAAAAATGTAATTGGGGTAATGATCAAGAATACTTAAAAACTAAACAATTCAGCCACAAAATATTCAAGAAATCAAGTTTATAAATGAATTTTTTTTACCTGTACTATATTTGCAGTTTCTTGAATATCTGGTATTAGGAGGGCTAAGCCTTCATCTTGTTCTAATTCGTCTTGAAATTTTGAGTTTGCACGTGATTTGCTATTACTTTTAGTTTTATTTAACCTGAAACAATTTTCATTATATATACATTGTATAATAGCTTCTTAATAGTTATAAATTATTATTAAGTATATTATATAATGAGTGCAAAAGAGATTTTTTTTACTTTTGTACCCAATCATTAAAAATAGTTTTCTATCTATAAATATTTACCTTAAAAATAGCAAGATAGTCAAAATCAGTGAATATCACAAATACACATGTGACAAGGTCAAACTCATTTGGATGGGGAAAACTGACAGAGAGCAGCTGATTACGTACAACTAACAGTTGACATTGCCAGGCTGGAAATAATAGTCTCAATTTTTTCTGGCTGAGACCCCTTCTTCAGAACAGGACTGAATGTTTGAAAGTCAGTCACACTTTCAAACCCTGGCATGCCAGCCATTAAACAGCAACAATCAAAATCCAACCACTACCTCTCAAACAAGATCACAACAAGGGAGAAACTACAGAATAAAACATACAAACATGCAATTTACATACTTATACTAATGTTTTCTTTGATTTGGTAGATGAGCTATTTGTGGAGGATTCTAAGAGATTGAAGGATAATGGAAGGAATGTTGCTTGGCTGAATCGGGAGTGTATGAGTTTGAGACCTACAAAACTGGATGAAGGATGTTGCAGAAGTTGGCTTTGTGTCTGAAGGCAACCATTGTGTAGGTGTGGAGTATTGTGGGAAGTTTTTTTTAATACCTTAATAAATTTTAATATCTTAATAAATAATCATGGACAGCAGTTCTTTGTAGACAAGGTGGAGAATGGAGTTGAGATTATAGTACAGGACAGTAGGTTGCAGTGAGGTGTTAATGTTTTTTTATATTGGTCAAGAGTGGGCTCAGGTAGTTGAAAAGTGAATAGGGCATGGAATATATTCAGGCAAACATACACAAACACAGGCATGAACGTATACACCTGCCCATGTACACAAATACTCATATCCACACAGCTGTACTCGTGCAAATACAGTTGGCCAATGCAGTGCAGTGTTCAAGGATGGATCTTTTTGTCTGCGCAATGCAGAATGCAGGGCAGTCTGCAATTATTTATTTGGTAGATGATATGGGAGGAGATAGACAAGAGAAGTACACAGTGTTTTCCTAATCAAATACGTTAATTGCTTTGACAATGTCACATTATCTTCATATATAATTGCGATATTGCCACAACCTATCTCTTTATCTTTTCCATACCAATATCACAATTATTTTTGACAATGTCATATCCTTACTCATATTATATATATATAGGCATTGTTGCCGATTGATGGGCTCCAGCGTCGAGTAGTTTCACCACGAGCAAGTGGGATGTCCTTCACCGAGTATGGAGAATCAGCTATCGTCGAACCAATAATATGTGTTAGAGTCAGTGTTTAAACGTCCAGTCTATAAAGTGTGTGTGTAATGAACGAGCCAAATGTTCCTGAGTAATCGTAAGTTGAAATTTCATGGTATTAATATGTGTAAACGGAATTA
This sequence comes from Zhengitettix transpicula, assembly GCA_037074705.1. NCBI lineage: Eukaryota > Metazoa > Arthropoda > Insecta > Orthoptera > Tetrigidae > Zhengitettix > Zhengitettix transpicula. The sequence goes on from CM073591.1 coordinate 30,597,970, forward strand.
AAAGATACAGTCAGATATCGTTATTTTCTTTTGTGTTAATAAAATAAACTCTTTTAAATTTAGAATCAATCTGTAGAATAAGTTCGTTCATAAGGTTTGTCGATGTCTAGACGATTAAATATTTCTGTTTCATTTAAAGATAAATGTTGGGTTCTACGATTATTTAAGTGTTCTGTCAGTTATCAAACCCAGTAAAGACCCATGAGAGAATGAGATATGTTTTTTTTATTAATTTTGTATAATTGCAAAGTTTTGATAAATAAAATTTGTTTGTTTGTTTGAAATATAATTTTTTTTATTACGGTAACCACGTAATTATTACATTTTGGCTACCACAAAGTGGGGTAAATTAAGAAGTCCCCGGTAGTTTATTACAATAAATATATATACTTGGTGACAAAGTCACATTCAAACTTGGATAGTGAGGAAGGATAGAAATAAATAGGAGGATACGCTTTATGTGAATTCATATGCTCAGGCGAAGAATTACGCACATAGAAAAGCATATGTTCAAAGCAGAGAGAAGGATGGAAGACTGCAAATATTTGACCCAGGCAGGATTTGAGCCCATGTATTCTGCTCAGTACACAGACGCCTTAACCATCTCGGCCACCGGGTCAAGTTCCTGACCAGGCAAATATAGGCAGTCTTATTGTGGACAATTAGTTGTTTGAATGTGACTTTGTCACCTAATTAGTTCCAATTCCTTAATGGATTCTCCTAATATTGTATATATGTGTGTGAGTGGTCAATTTAATAACATATTTGGATAGGAAAGAGAGACAGAGATTTCCTATTCAAATGAGTGAATAACTTTGACCTTGTCACATTTCCTTATTAGATTTATATAATTATTTACATTACTCTCCTTCCTGAAGAAGGGAGCTTTGGGTGTTCACAAAGGTTCTGTCCAGATGTGGCAACTCCGACCATTCATTTCAGGTAAGTCAACCCCTTCCTTATTTCCTTTCCATACAAATTATTTTGACAATGTCACATCACTACACAAGTACATATATATGATTGGAACATTTGATTCAACATTTAAAAAATTAATCAACACTTACTTTAAACGAGATGCATAAGTGTCAACACAGTTCTTCATTTTTGTAAGCAAACAAACAACAGATAGGTCATCTGTCTTACATTTGTGATCCTGTGGTAGTAACAAACTTACTAACTGAGGACAAAGAGCCATAGCTCTAAGCAATTGCAGTACAGCCCGGTATAGTGGTATGTGTCGAGCCATGTCAAGAACTGCAAGAAAGTAAGTCAGCAAACATCAGCATAACAAAGTGATGTAAAGGTAAAAAGTTATAAACATTTTTTTCTAATACCTTCTATACCTTCCAGAATAATTTTAAATGAGTTTTTAATTTGAATATTTATAAGACATTGTGTAGATACCAAGTTTCAGCAAGTATAACATAATAATGCCAGCAAAACTTCTATTCACATAAAATTAATATTAACTTAATAATATAAAAATAAATAATAATTCTATTTAATTTATTTTTGACTGTCAGACTTGATAGAAGAATTATTGGAATCACTAGTGTTTTTTTATTTTTGTATAAGAGATACCTACAGTTAAACAGTAATAAATACATGAGACCAGTTTTATTATAAATTTTTCAATAAAGTGATTTGCAAATATATACCTGAATCATTCCTGAGGTACGATGACACTGCTGGCAGTAGGCAAGACTGCTTTAACAAATCGTTAAATAAAGAGGGCAGTAACGGTTGTTCATGCCCACTTTCAGTTTCATCTTCCTTATCCACCAAAAAATTTGGAGGTACACCTCCACCCGGATTAATGTAACTTGAGAAGACCTATTAAATTAGGAGAAGAAACCACAAGTTCAATTTTAATTTGGCTGTAACAATTGAAATTATTATTTCCAAACACTTGCTAAATTATTTTTTTTCTGCTAGAAAAGAAAACCCTATTTGAAATTAACAAAATGCTGAATTATATACTGGAGAATTTAGTAATAAAGTTTTAAAGTTAATATTATAGGCTTCAATGCTGCAAAATGATTTGTACATTTACTTCACTTTCAATATGTACTTAACCTATCTGTAGACTTAATCAAATGGTTTTAATTCATTGAATATATTTAAGTAGCTACCAAACTATAGCATTGTAATGCATTACTTAATTAGGGTGCCCAAAAATAAGAACTCCTCGATTGTATAAACATTTCAGGACATTCAAAAATAAAGCTTTCTGGCCATGAATTGAACAATACATTAGAATAACTACGAGCATTTTATTTTTACTAATTTCAAAATAACACTGCAATACTTTAACAGAAGAGAATTTTATCATTTACAGAAACAAAATAAGTGCCTGTGTTTCTCATAGTTCAGATTTAAAAGTTTATTCAGGATAAAAAGATAATAACTAGGAATGTTTTGAACATAAAATAAATTAAATGGAAATTTTATTGACCTGAAGCAAAACTGTAACATGTTCTTCTTCACTTCTTTGACGAAGTAAAGCTTGCTCAACGTTCCATGACTGTGCTGTGCTCCCAGTACCAAAACCTGTACCTTTTGCCCAATATAGATGGGACTTATCGTCAGACTTTCCTCTCCCTTCAGTTCCAACTGCTGATGCCTTTGTAGCAGCAATGACCAACTGTTTAACAAACTGGATTATAATAAATAAGAAAATAATTATATTAATATTCTAAGTTGTTAGAAATACAATAATACCTCATGTTGAACTCCTGGAAAATTTATTTCTTGTGACTGATGGGTAAATACTGATAGGCATCCAAGTAACAGATGAATACCTCCAATATCTATTGTTGTACGCCTTAGCAAAACACCATCATCAGTTGTAAGTGGGGTTGAGTCAAAAAGTTGCCGTAGTACTTGAAAGGGCAAAGTATGAAGAAAATTTGCCACAGGAGAGTTAAAAATATCACCTGCAATTACAAATTGTAAAGCAATATTTTATTAATTACAAACAGAAAGCTGAAAAAGGGACTACCAAGTCAGTCTCTTTCTGGCCCGCATGAGTTAATTGTCAATTTTCTTATTTGCATATAAATAGTATATAGTAATATGCACCAATGTTGGTAATAATATAATTTTCAAAATTGTACAATTCTAAAATTTGTTTGTTAAGGTAATGGTTATGTAGTATAAATAATGTTTGAACAGTTAGTACATAGTGTGAAAACGTTGAATTTTTAGAACATTCCAAGATGGTTTTTATTATTATGGATGTTTTTGACGATCAGTTGGAGATGCAATAATAAAATTGCTCATTGCCGTGTGATTGAATTAAAAACTGAAAGTCTCATAGCTATGACCTGGTGGAAGAGATAAGATTTTGTTAGAAAAAAGAGTAGAAGATTGTCAGATTCTGGCGGAGAACGTTGTGAAAAATTGGAAGAATTGAAGATAAAATGTAAAGAAAAAGATAGGAAGTAAAAAGTAAAAGAATGAGAATAGGAAGAGGATTGAACAGATCATTATAACAATTATCATATTATTATGTTGACACAAGATTACAACGCATCATAACTACCACCACACACAATGGCCACTATAACAATATTAGAGGATGTAGAGTCCAAGACTTTGCCTAGACTGTAAGCTGAGAGAAAAATTGATTTGACAAAGAAAGAAACAAAAGTAACCTACTGCAGCCCAATGACAAGTAGAAATGTTATGAAGCCTGCCCAGCATTTGAATTTAACATGGCTGGTATGAAAAGCAGACCTATCTCCTGAAATTGAGAACTGTGTTTTCCATTCAGAATGCCACTACCATTCCTCAATTTTAGGCAAGCTATTGACCATTGTCTTCCCACATCAGAGACATGAGTTGCCTGAGTGGAGATTTATCATGTGCCATATAGAATTATAAATTCTAATGTTTTGTGATAACTTCCCTGCATAATGGGCAGATTGGACTTTTTTTCTGATTGCCAGTATAAATACAACACATTAGGGAGTTACCAAGATGGCAATTCATGTTCATCAAAATTCAGTATTTCTTCTTAAAAAAAGTTTAAAAAAATTATTGGTTTGCATTTGTTTAAGAAAATTTTTGGGAGGATGAGTTGTTTGATCTTTTTGATACACACTGTAAATATATTTCATATACAAATAAAACGTCATAAACTAATACATACCACCTTCTCCATCATCTGTAACACCTAAAACAAGCCTTAAGAGACACTGTGCTTTCTTTTTATCCCTCAGTAAAACTTCAGCATATCCTGGTAACCGAAGAAACAATCCAAAAGCTGCTAATGAATGTGGAGGAACTGAAGGTGTTGGCAAAGAAGGTGCTCTGTTTCCTCCAGGTGATGCCCCTCCTCCAGGGACAGATTCATCCAAGTCCTGGAACATAAAATTTAGCATCAACATTGTCCAATTCTGTTTTATTAGGAACATATGATACAAATAAATAGCAGCTGTTAGAAATTTTTATGATATTTGAAGCTACAGCCAAAGTGCAACCAAAGCAAAATAAATTTGTATGGAAAACTTTAAAATGCACTCACCTCATAAATGTCATCACCTGCTTCCACTTTTACCCATTCTGAATCCAACACTTCTTGTGATACAGCTTTATCAGGAGTTGAATACCTAAGAGTCTCAGGAAAAACCATGGGAAGATGCTGAGCAAGTAGGGCTAAGCCACCTTGTTGTGTAAAGACTTGGAGTGGAGTTGGCAGACCAGAATATGACAATAAATGCTCTGCACCACAATCTATTCAGACCAAAGAGATTATTTAGAAATATTTTAAAAGATCAGGGTATAGTAAAAGAAAATAGCTTTAGTGTAAAAGGGAAGTATAACCTACCTTTACTGTCTCCAATATCTTTGACATTCTGTTGAAGAGATAATGTTAAACATGGAGTACTAAGAGAACCGCCATTTTCTAAAATCAGTGTTAAAAGCTGTGATATTGTCATTTGAACTGGAAGAGCTGTTCTTGGACAAATATCATGATGAAGAGACGGCTGAGGTACTGACAGACTTGAAACAAGTGAACTGCTAGATGAAGAATCTAACAAATGAAAATATTTCAGAATGAGTTTACTATAAAAATATGAAAACAATTTACAATAGCAACTAAAGCTCAGAAACCTGACAATCCAGTGGAACGTGACTTTTTTCCAAATGAAGGATTGGACTTATTGGCTGCAGCAGCATTTTTTACATCTTTTGCTCGCTTGTCTTTAGCAGTGACTCCTGCTGCAACAGATAACTGGTCAACAAGCCCAATTCCTATTTCCCATAGTTCTTTTTTGCCTCCTTCTCCTTTAAAAGTTGAAGCAGAAACATTGTCTGAGGATCTACTCTCCCCTAACAAAGGAAGTAGGCTACCTGAAACTTTAATACATAACTAAAATATAGAGATTCACAAAATTTAAATTGTAATCAATATGAAAGAAATAACTGCAACACATCTTCATATTATCAATTTATATAAAAATGAATGAATCTTTGTTTTTTCCTATAACATTCATCTAATTGTGATGAAACTTTATAGTGTAGAGGTTTTTGTTGGCCTCTAAAAGAATTGGGCTCCTTCCTACCCTCCTTTCAGGACACAACATGTCCCCTCAACACAGTTGCAAGAATTTTACAATAGAGATGTGTGAATCGCCAAGAAGGTTTCTGAATTAGTACAAGCATTTTACAATAGGTGGTATGTGAGTAGTTTCAACAAATTGTTGTATATCATGTAGTTTAGTGGCAGTTCAATTGTTTTTCGTATATAAGGGTGCATACTTGCAAAATTGAATTGAATCAAATACAAACAGCAACATTTCAATTCATGTGTGACATAGAAGTGCTGCTGATTGTGAAATTCCAATAGTTAATAGACATCATACACATTGTCCTTTTCCAAGTTAATTTGTAATGTTATAAAGTAATTCTTGGGTTTCCACCCAGGTAATTATAGGCTTGGGCCACAACATTTCAATGATGTTCACTGTCATATTTCTCAAGAAAATGCCATCCTTGTGTCCATCTGGAACTCATCACATATTGGTTGTGAGGAAGCTGTTGCCATTAAAACAAGCCATAATGACTTGTTGATTTGAGACCAAGGGTTTCAAATTAGGAAAGCATTAGATCCAATTATAAATAAACTCGGACAGTGTTAACAGAAAGCACACCTAATATGTTAATATCATCGGAGACCATGGACCAACGTGTGATGAGTGCCAGACAGCTGGAGGTAATATATAGGGCTTGGACTTTAGAACAGCATTCACTTGAGAAAGATGACTCTTTGAAACATTGTGTCTTAAGCCTATAATTTTATGGGTGGAAGCCCAAGAATTACTTATACAGAATATTCCAAATCAATTATGACACCCAAATGATAGGTTTATCTACACCTCATGCACAAAAGAAAAAGTCATCACAAGCTTCAGAAACATACAAACAACAGGAAGCTAGACAGCATTTGAGTATACACCGCTCAAACCAATTTCTCTGATAAAGATGAATAACAGAAAGCAAGACTGGAAACTGCTCAACTACACAATGCTCAATAGATGGTAGCAGAACAATGCATTCAGCATCAACAATTCTGTTGAATATGCAAATCAATGAGACACCAACATGCAATATCAACAAAAATTCTAGAATGGTTAAAATACTCCAATTGTGCCAACTCATTGGTGCCAATGTACGATGGCACACAAAAAAGCATTGGAAGTGCTTCATTGAACACTAAAAGATTTCAGAGGAAAAACAACTGTTCAGTGAAACACTAATTCTATTGTCTGGTGATTTTCAACAAACTACTAGTTATACCACGTTCAACACCTGCTTATGAACTTTAAAAAAGACTTTGAAGACCAATATGAGTGTACAACTGTAACATGATGCATAAGCTGAACATTTCACAAAACACTTGTTGGATTAAGAGGAAACTGTCAATTATACAACTGAATTCACTCGATTTACTAGGCATGCCGCCACACATTTTAGCATTGAAAATTGGCATGCATATCATTCTTCTCTGAAACATAAATCCATCACAATTTTGCAACACTACCAGGCTTTCACTGAAAAAGATGAACAATATCATCAAAGCCAGAATGATGTAGTATTTCCATACATCCAAATGATTCCTACAGAAATACCATTTGAATTCAAATGTTTGCAGTTTCCAGTGTGACTCACATTTGTAATTACCATTAACAAAGCACTGGGAGAATTTCTGCAAGTGTATAGACTAAATTTGGAAAATCCATGCTTCACACATGGACAGCTGTATGTAGCCTGTTTCACACATTAGAAAACAACCTTATTTATTTGTGTACATAACAGACAGAAAAACAAAAATATTGTGTATCCAAGACTACAAAGACTTTCACAGTGATTAACTACGTGTTCTCAGGATTCCACTTCACTTGAAGATAACAGCAGTGACCACTATCAAAATGTCATGGAACTACAATGTTTTCACCCAGTTGGAATCCCGAGAAAACTTTTTTATCCCAAAGCACTTCAATAAACAGACTTAAAACACAAACAATTGAGTGGCATTGCATTGTATGTTTTATTGTATTGTTCTGCAAACTTTGGATTCCAAAGCAACTTCATTTTTCCCCATGCATAGAACAGGTAAAACAATAATATAAAAGAGGAAGAAAATAACAATTAAAAAAAAAATTAAATCTTTTGTGTATTAAGATACAAAGCTATCCAAGGGTGTAATTACATATTCACTCATTATCTGGTACAAGAAAATCAACTGGGAACTTGATGTGGTTTATAATACAATCATACACACACTAGTGATGTTTTCTAGATGATGGAAATATGGTAGTATCAAACTACAATAACAGACCATTTTCATCAAAATTATTATGGTAACCATGAATATTTAATACAAGTCTTCTATACTATGTACATCTTTTTCTCATTAATAAAAATTTTGTGTTCACACAGTTTTCAAAACCTAAACCTGATACCTGGCAGTGATAGAAATGCTTATTTACAAGCATTACTTCTTAAAAGTCACATATTAAAAACTAAATAATACTTAATATTAAGCTTACCAGAGACATTCTTAAGGATTTCACCACACGTTGTCTGTGTACTTAAGTAGAATAACTGGTGCTGGTGACCTACACCATATCGTGGATGATATGGCATACTACTTGATAGGGCTGCACTACTTTTTTGTAATGGAAAATTAGCTTTTACAAAAACATACATCTTCTCATTTTCCAAAAGCAATTGCAACACTAAACGTCTTGTAAATCCTGATATTCCATGACGATATGTCATATCTAAAACAATTTAATTACTCAGTTGTACTATTTGAAGCTTAAAAAGTACAAGGAAATAAAAATATTCTCACCTTGCCATACTGTTTTTTGTTGATCAATGACTTCACAAAGCACTTTGCTCAAAAGATGCTGGTTGGTTGGGTGACACCAACAGCAATGAGAGAAAAATTTGACAGTGGAAGATTCTAAAGCTGAATATGATTCACTTGTCAACTCACAGCTAAAAAAGTAATATTGTATTAAATTTTTTTAAAATTTCAACACAACAAGAAACAGTCAAAATACAAACCTTGTTGATGTTCTAGAACTAATTTTGGTGCACAGCAATTTAAGAAGAGGCAACCAAAAAATGCTACCCTCAGTTGAGCCCAGCCAATCTCTCATTTTGCCTTCAGCACAAACCTCCGCAAAAAAGTTCAAAATCATTGCCATTGTTTCTACTTCTAGCATAGGCAATCCATCTACAAAATAATAAAACAGGAGTTGTATAAAGGACATTTGGATATTTTGTACGGTAATATTTTGCAATTGTAAAATTAATTACGAAATGTAATATGTCTTTACTTTAGTTTTTTATACTCTGTCAATATAATGTGAATTAACTATTTCAACCAATTAATTAGGAATATCTACAGTCAGAAACTACTGTCACAATCGTAATGCAGACATTCTGAAAAATAGTGTTGTGGATGTATTTATGTAAACAGATCTATTTCATACCTGAAAACATTACATAAATGAAACCAGTCCCAGTGAAACAGACAGAGTAACATATTCTTTCTTTAATCATGCTAATAATATTACTGTTGACATTTTACAATACCAACCAATTCACATATAAATACACTGTTAAAGCCAATTTTATGATTGCATATAATATTTGATGGATTAACAAAGTTCGATATATCAATAAAGTTGAAAATGATTAAAAAATGAAGACTATTCCAAAGCGTTGGAAGGCCAACAGTCGATTTAGATATTGAGAAAATTAAATTCATAATTGAAATTCACTTAAAATTTAAGATAACGTTCATTGCTGAGCTGGTATCATATAAAATCTTTTAAAACATTAGTTGAATTTATTTTGGAAGCAGAAGTAAATATATCTCTAAAAAATAATCAATATAAAAATTACAAAAGCCTTGAAATTTTATGGAATTTGTGAATGTCTTCAATAATTAAATTAGAATAAAATTTTTAGTATTCTGAAGAAAATAAGCTAAAAATATGAGGATACAAAAGTAAACTACAATCTATATGAAGATCTATAGTGTATTGGTAAATTGAGAAGCTGTAATAATATATATTTAAGAATTTTTTCTGGTTTATTTATTGATTATTTTCACACAGTTCAGATCTTCCTTCCACCTTCGGAAATTTTAACTTCCACCTATACAAGACTAGACCAATTACTGATTTCAGGTTAATCAGCATCACTATCTCTCTTTCCTATCCAATATATATTAGTACGAGTGTTACACCATTCCGTGCACCGGCTGGCTGTGGAGTTTTGACCGCCGCACAGCTAGTAGCCCATAAACAATTAATTGGTTAATTGTTTATGTATGTTTTGCATGAACCTTCAGTTTCTTATGACGACACCGCACTTCACTTTCAGGAAAGCCACAACCTATCTCTCTTTCCTTTCCATACCAATATTGCAATTATATATATAAACTCCTACTAAACACAGAACTAAACTTAAAGAATTCTATTTTTTTAATATAACTACAGCAAGTTAGTCTTTCAATTCTCTAATCAAACCATGATTAGACAAATCAAAACCACTAAGAAGTGAACCATTAAAACCATAATGAAAATATATTGACAATATTACTTGATTTCAAATCAATTGTAATAATGTTATTGAATTAGTAAATGTGAATATACCTTGAGCTGCATTAATTAAATGACTCCGGCCAGTTTTATCGTTTGCTTTGTCTGCATCAGTCATTCTGGAGAGGTCTGTAGAATCTTTTCTTGAAGATGAAACTTTTTTCCCTGTCTGGGCAGATGTTTTGGTGCAGTTTTGTTCTTGCTCACAAAACTCTGCAGGCATTGATGAAGATATAACAACTTAAATACAATTTTTTTTAAATTTTTATACAACATATTGTTTTAAACTAGTATGTCAGAATAAGAGTGAAAGGTAATTGATTTTGTGGTCCTACTATTAATATTACTTTCTTTTTTGTGTTTAATTTTTGCACAATGTACAGTTAATCTAAAAATAAAAGCATAATGAAATTAATACTTTTGAAATTAGTTGAACACTTCAGTGTATACTGTAATAAAGTGTAGCATGTTGTTAGAATGGATTCAGTTGCCAAAAGCTGAATTAAAAGAGGCTTTAACGGCAACGAACCCCTGTTTTCAATATAGCTACGCAGTTTCTGTCAACAACGAATACTAATTACACTTCCTTTGAGCGTAATGAAACAAAAACATTTAATACTTTTACCCCTTCCTGAAAGCTAACGCCAATCCTCAATTTAAGAAAACCCAATGATTCTCTGATTCTAATTCCTGTCCATATTAATTATTTGGACAGTGCCACATTATCTTTATTTCCTTTAATAGTACCTTATTAGGCATTACCAATTTTTCAATCAGAATTTTGTCATCAAATTCTGTTGATCTTTCTAAGTTTACTCCCACATTCAGATCCTACACCATTAAAATTACCCACTTGACAGCAATTGATATACAATTTTTCTCTAAAAGTCAAACTTTGTTCTTAGCATGAAAAATTTCATTTTCATAACTGTCTATATCGTTTTTATAAATTGTTGTTATATGATTGAAATATAGTCATTTATAAAAAAAAAAGGAGGGAAAAAAAAGCTATTTACAATTTTGAAATTTACAAAAAAAATTATTTACCAAGTATAGCACGTGTTAACAATGTTGGAAGACCAGAGTCAAGAAGTTGGTGAATTGCTGGTGGTGACTGACAAGACATAGCTAACGTCATCAGCTGACATTCACTCAGTGCCATATGATGAATATCTTGTATTGTTAAGTGATTATACCATTCACCAATATCACCACTTTGCTCATTTCCAATGACAAGTTCTTTGGAATCATCAGTTATTGATGCATATAGCTTGTCAAGTTCATGATCCTTCCTATATTCAACATATCAATTATTAAGTAAATTAATTATTAAGAACCTTCATTGTGGAGCTAATTATTACATAAAATTGATCAGTTACAGATTATTGTAGGTTTTAGATCATTAATAAGGAAGATAGCCAACAGAAATACAGATATTATCACTTCTTTTGTCTGTATTTGGCTATCTTTCTTATTATTAATTTTCAATCAGACGAAAAATTTTAATTTTTGGTTTTAGATAAGGTTTTCACACATTGAAAAAAATAATATATAATTCATTTGGACAGGAAAGAGGAACAGCAAGAGGCATCTGACAAATTAAATTGACAGGTGTAGTCCAGGCTGGGAAGAAATAGTATTTCAAAATCTGAACTGTGTGCTGGCAGGACACAAATATATAACACATTAAAGGAAAGTGTGATGAGGTCAAATTAAATAACACATTTATATAGGAAAGAGAGACACAAGACAGCAATGCCGACTAACCTGAAATCAATAGTTGGTCCAGTCTGGAAGAGGTGAGGAAATACTGAGCTCCCTTTGTCAAGAAAGAAAGTCTGAACTGTGTGCTCAGCCCTCATGACAAAGGGAGCTCAGACTCTAAAAAATTGTTAGTATTTACTCACCACTACCAGACGGCAGCAACTATTGATTTCAGGTAAGTCAGCATCGCTGTCTCCCTTTCTTATCTACATATATCTTTGTATGTGTCTGTAAAAAATAAAATATTACCTATCATCAGATATTGAGGCACTATGATGAGTTGCAAGATTTGTCACAAGAACTCCCATTCTCTGCAATAGTGTGGGAAATAATGACGGTTTGATATAACACATAGAACATAGCAAAGTATCAATTGCTTTTTTGAGAGCAGAATGTGATGGCAAGGTTAAAGTCCACTTGTACAGAATGCTACAAACAGAAAGAGAAAAAAAAGGATTATTAGTTCTTGCATAGATTGAAACCATTCAAATAGTATGTGGTGCAATATAACTATGATAGCTTTTATTAACATTTGATTATTAAAAACTTAAGTTCTTAAAATACCTGAATAGTTCTGGAGTTATCATAACTTGAAGATCATAATTTACTCCTGTTTCATGCCCAACCCACAAAATAGCTGCTGCAGAATGAACATAGGCAGCTGAAGGTGACCAGATTTCTGTGGTGCTGAAAGACTTCTCTTGAACCTACAAAATGGTAAATACATTAGCAACTCTTTGTTAGTAAGAGTAAATTAAATTGACCAGATGTATTATTGCATGATCAAATGATAGAATGTGCTGGACAAAGATGTGAGATTTTTTTAAAAATAGTTTTCAAACAGCAGTAGTATTTATTCAAGTCCCCAAAGAATACCTTACTCATTTTAGTGTTCTCCTTTCCCATGACAGTTCCAAAACGGCAAATAATATATCAATAAATTAAAAGGGGTGTGATAAGTGAGGGTGTTACTGTAGTCAATTAATTTTATTTACTTTGTTATAAAGAATCGCAATAAATTTTTGGAGGATCAAGTCACTAAAGAGAAATCTTTCTGAAATACAAAAACAAACAAATAAAAAATGCCAAATATATCAAATATATTCTTCATGATAAAAATTGTTATTTTACTTTAAATGTTGTTTAACACATCCTTCAACAATTCTGTAAAAGAACATTTTACAACACAGCAACACAATAAATATAATGAAATAATTTAAGTATAGAAAAATGAATCAATAATAGCTTTATTATACTATAAACACCTGAATTGCTGATGTCGCTGTTTCATGAAGCCAAGAAAGAAGGGCCCTGACTCTCTCCTGTGTTGACTCATCTTGTGACGTACAGAGTTGATACAGTAATTCCACAATAGAATCTACAACTGCAGAACTTGAAGAAGTCATCTGTCCAACTGGCAAGGAACCTGATGTGGAATTATTCATAATTTAAGGGAAATTCAACTGTGAAACAATTCAAATAAAATTATCTATTGGATAAATTAAGGTTTTGTGACATTATAACCTTCATTACAATGCATTTTCCAAGGTGTAACATTCAAACAAACCTGTAACACTGTTAAACCAGTTCCCCTCCCTCTTCTCCTTCCATAACAAAAGCACATAAGGAAAATGTGGCAATTCAAATTAAAAACACATTTTCATACCAACATTGCAAATGTATATGTATGTATATATATATATATATATATATATATATATATATATATATATATATATATATATAGCAGAGAGAAGGATGGAAGAAGGCGTCTGTGTACTAAGCAGAATACGTGGGTTCAAGTCCCGCCTGGGTCAAATATTTTCAGTCTTTCCTTCTTCTTCCATCCTTCTCTCTGCTTTGAACATATGCTTTTCTATGTGCGTAATTCTTCGCCCGAGCATATGAATTCACATAAAGCGCAATCCTCCTATTTCTCCTATTTATTTCTATCCTTCCTCACTATCCAAGTTTGAATGTGAATTAGTTCCTTAATGGATTCTCCAAATATTGTATTTATTCCTTAATGGAAGCTCCTAATACTATATTCCCTCTAGTCTATCCATTCCTCCACTAAAACTATTAATTGTCCACAATAAGACTGTCTATATTTGCCTGGTCAGGAACTTGACCCGGTGGCCAAGATGGTTAAGGCGTCTGTGTACTAAGCAGAATACGTGGGTTCAAGTCCTGCCTGGATCAAATATTTTCAGTCTTTCCTTCTTCTTCCATCCTTCTCTCTGCTTTGAACATATATATATATATATATATATATATATATATATATATATATATATATATATATAGAGAGAGAGAGAGAGAGAGAGAGAGAGCGACAGAGAGAGCGAGAGAGAGATACACACACATACATATATAACACATTAGGATAGGAAAGAGAGGCGATACCGACTTTCCTGAAATCAGTAGTTTGTCTAGTCTGACATAGGTGGAACTTCAAATTTTTGAGAGCCTAGCCCACTTTCGTCAGGAAGAAAGATCTGAACTGAGTGCCAGCCAGGCACAAATTTGTCCTAATGTGTTATTTAATTTGACCTCATCACATTTTTTATGACAATGACATTGTCAAAATAATTGGTATCATTCATATGGAAAAGAAAGAGATAGTTTGTGGCTTACCTGAAATAGAAGCACACTCTTCAAATTTGAAGAACTTCCTTCGGTCCCATGTGGCTACATAATGCTTCATTTTCAGGTAAGGCTCAAACTATCTTTCCTCTACATACAAATGATATATATACTTATTTTGAATTCGAGAGTGAATAAGTAATTAAGCAAGATGTTCAGAAGATAACAAAATACTATTTAAAGGTGAGTAAAGAATTTAAAAAGATTTTAGTGTAAATAATTTGGGCAATTATATAACTGTTGGTGTGTCAGTTCAAGTTAAAAATAAAAAAAAGGCCATAAATAAGGATCAGCTAAGTTTATGTAGGCAATTGAGTCATCAACTGCGTCGTGTATCTGTTATGGTGCAGGAATGAACTGAAAACACAAGTTATAGTGTTAATTCAAAGCTTGATAATCAGAATGAATATTGAGATGCAAAAGATCATGCGGCAAAGGTAGTGTTGAAAATTGGCAAAACATTGTTAAAGCCATTGCGAAAGTAGAAAATATTAATTCATGTACAACTGCTTAGTTGCTAGGTTGTCATTACAAGCAGAAAATTGTATTTAAATATAAGGTTAAGTATTATAAAGTCAATAATAATTGTGGTAGAATAAGTTTTTGTGTGAGGGGGTAATATAATATATGCCATAAAATACTAAAAAATGAACATAAAAAATATAAACATACAGCAATTACTGATTGCTTTCCACATTCAGTAACACATGAAACAATTTCATGTGAATAAGATTGATAAAGTGAACACTGAAATGCTCGATATGGTGTTCCTACCTTTTCCTGGACATACTACAGGCAGGATCAGAAGGATCTAGCCAAATATATCTTCACAAACTTTTGCACACAAAGGAAAATTATAGGCTTCCTGCCAAATGTCAAGGTCGGCCCTAGCCTTAGTACACCAAGTGTATAGAACATTCTGTGCAGATGCGGTCTGGAATATATAGAACAAGAAAGAGCACAGAAAGAGGGATTTGTCTTATGCAACCGTTGAAATTGGCAATAGCAAAACTATATGAAAATAGCTTAATGATGGGCCATAAAACTTTAATTACAGGTCACAAATACAATGGAACATGTCAACCACTATTGGGACAGTGTGACTCTGGAAGCAGAAAGGATCAGAAGTGGAAGTAGCCTGTTAAATCATAAGATAGGTTTCCAACTTAGGAGAGCATGAGATCCACTTATCTCTAGTCTGTGACGACAGCACTGCAACCAAGTGAAGATGGTGCATGCAATGGATCTAAGGGTGGGAGTCATGAGTTGAACCTCCCACCAATGACACTAGCGATTACCAATGGTGAAAGGGTTCCACCCTCCCAAACAGACACCGGGTTGTTTGTGTGTGTGTGTGTGCGCGCATGTATATATATATATATATAAGACCACTAACAATATCTCGGCAGTTCATACCTGAGGATATGTCAGTGACAGCCATTGAAACTTTGTACAAGTTTACACGGTTGGAAACCATTAAAAATTAAATTCAACGTTGAACAATGTCTGAATCTTCCTAGATGGTTAGGTCAGATTTGGTCCTCAGAACAGAAAACAATTTGTTACTAGCAAAACATACTAAATGAAGGCTAGATGATATTATTTCTATGAGGAAGAAGTATTTCTGTTTATTTGAAAATTCAATGATTTTATATAACTTCACGGTTCACAACAATTACAAGCATCATATAATGTTAGAACATTCATTTGTTACATTAAATACCTTGCAAAAAAGCAGCAGCTCCATTTCTCAGCAAAGTATTTATTTGTTTAAGTCCAAGTTCTCGACTATGGAGACCTAGCTTCAGAAGTACCCTTTCCAAATTAGGGGTAAATAGTGAAGGTGCTGGAGCAGGTATTAGTAAGAGACCACAACAAGCTTCAAGAAGACCATTAACACTAGCCGTTGATGTAATGACAGATTCTGCCAAAGGGGAGTCTGTACCAGGTAAACTCAAGCAATGATGTAACAGTCGCAACCACCCTAAGCTGCAAATACAATTGCATATATTAGTTATCAAAAACACATCGAAAGTAAAACAAAAAATGCAAACACAACAAAATCATTCATATAATTATCTATATTAAATTATTAACAATGTACATGTGCCATTCAATAAATAACAGGAATTTTTTTTTAAGGAATCTATTATGAGAATTGATAACAACACTCATTTATTTTTCAATGTAATCCCCCTCAAATTATATGCACTTATGCCAGCGCTGGACAAGTTTCTCAATTCCATGTGCAAAGAATTTTTGGGTATTATGCACTGCTGCCTGGACTTCGTCATCATCAGCTAACTTTGATCCACTAAGAGCTTCTTTCAGGGAGTTAAAAATATGATAATCTGACGGTGCTGATGCAGGAAATACAGGGGGTTGAGCAAGCAGATGAACTTCAGGTATTTGATGGTATCTAATGCCTAGTATTTTCAGCTTCACCGCTGAGTTTTATGTTATATGGATACAGGCATTCCACTTTCCCTTAGTAGCACTGACTTCCTCAGTGTTTATTTTTCCATCACCTACCACAACCATAGAATTTTCGCCAATTGTTTTGACCTCTTTCAAAATATTTTAGGTGCGTTTTACAGGAAGGGAAGAAAGAGAACATGACTTGACTGCATACTTACGATGGGTTCCACACTATGTAAGATGTTCAACAAAAACTCTTATTTGAACTACTCTAATCAAAGTAAATTACCTCTCCTACAGGAATAAGTTACAAATATAATAGGGGAAACTTTAAAACATACTAAGGATTAAGGATCATTTGGAATAATTTAATCTTTAAAAATATTTGTGGAAATTAACGAATAGAATGCTACCACTGTTTATAAATGGCAGTAAATATGCTGTAGTAGGTATGAAGCACACATATTTACTGGTCAAACTAATCTATAGATGAAGTAGTTATTGAAATAACAATAAACATTGAATAGGCAATAATGTCAAAGTTCAATGTTCAAAGAAAGTTTGTCAAGATATTCTACTAACCAGTTCATATAAGCTTCAGAACAAAATTAGGGATAAAATATGGCAAATATTTGATGACAAAAGGTGCAGATTGAAATACAGTTTACAATATATTTCAGATTTATATAATATGATAAGGCTATGATTATTGAATAATTATAATTTTCCAAAATACTTAGTGAAACTTTATATGAAAAATGTGCCTATAATGTAGATAGCTGTAGAAATAACAATAATTCTCTATTAATCAAACATTAGGTTAAATGTAAGATCTGACTGTACTAAAAGATCCTGACCGTTGCTACTGAAATAATGGATCAACATTTTTATCAATTTAAATTATGAAGAAAAACAATTTTGGTTAAATACCTAGACTTTGTGAGCTGCTCTTCATCAGGTACTTCCATATCAAAAGTTCGAAAAGCAGTTTCACCAAATGTGGTAGAACCAAGTAAACGAATTTGTGACAGTCCAATATTTGATGAATCTCTAGGTTTATATAACCTCACAAGAACACTTGTCACAATTTCAGGTTGTGGGAGATGCAGTCTCACAAATGTAAGACCGCTTGTTGAAACAGGAGGGCAAACTGGAATTAAACCTGCACTGCTGTCTCTGGATACTTCTACTGCCACAGCTGAAGGGCAAGCTAAAACAGCAACAACAAAATTAGAGAAAAAAATGCTACATTAACATTAATTCATAATTAAAATATATTATGTCCAGCATTTCCATTAATCAAACTTCGATTCTTTTATGAACCATGTCTGCATGTCACGATTCAGAAAATTTGAAGAACTTCCTCCTGTCCTGAATGGCAACGTACAGTTTCAATTTAAGATAAATCACAAATTTTTTCTTCTTCCAATCCATACCTATTGTTTTTATTATGTGACAATGTCACATGCTTAGATTGACAGGAGGCAGTTCTTCAAATTTTCATAGGTGTAAGCCTTCTTCAGTGGAGAGAAGTTAAATTGCGAGCGACATGTATGGCCAACACACAATTCAGACCTTGATGAAGTGTGCAAGGTCATTGAAAAAAATATTTTTATTTCTGCACAGCCCAACTAGACTAACAGTTGATTTCAGGTAAGTTGGTAAACTATTACTCATTCCCATCCAAACTTATTAATACATTTAAACTTGTGAACCTTAAGAAAAATGTGACAAAGTCAAATTAATTAACATGTTTAGATAGGAATGAGAGACAGCACACACTAGTCTCCCACATTACCTGACCATCCTTCCTTAACTCGTTCCCCAAACAACCCAACCTGACCAACCTAGCCCTCCAAAACCTCAACAACAATAAGGAAATTGTAATTCTCCCGGCTGACAAGGGCTCCACCGTTGTTGTCATGGACTTGAAGTACACGTCTGAGGCACTTCGCCACCTCGGAAAAGACAGAATTTGTGACAAACAATTTGTTACAAACCTGTATCCACTGACCCCAAACCAGCCATGACTTCATAAATAGACAAAAACTCCAAAAATTGTTATCAGCATCCATTGAACTCCTAACCCCAAAAAACCCCACAACAACCGCCTTCTACCTGCTCCCTAAAATCTACAAACCCAGTGTACTGAGCCATCCAATAGTTGCTGGCTACAACTCCCCAACTGAGAGGATTTCTGCATTGGTGGACGAGTCCCTCCAACCAATAGTAGAAAAATTACCTTCATTCATCCAAGACACCAACCACTTCATCCGCCGTCTCCATCAACTCCTAAAAACTCTTCCACCCGACACCCTTTTGGTTACTATAGATGTTGTCTCACTCTAAGCAAATATCCCCCATGCCAATGCAATAGCAGCACTTGAGTACTTCTTGTCCCGCAGGCCACAAAATTATTTCCCCACTACCAATTTGCTGATCTTCCTCACATAGTTTGTCCTCACCAGAAATTACTTTTCCTTACAAGACAACATCTTTCACGGCTATGGGCATCCTAATGGCCCCCTCCTACACCAACCTGTTTATGGGACTCCAAGAGCAGGCCCACCAAAATTCCTCCCCATTGAAACCCCTAGCCTGGATCAGCTTCATAGATGACATTTTCATGCAATGGACCTACAACCAGACTCCCTATCCAAATTCCTCCATACCTTGAACTCCAAAAACCCTGTACAGTTCATTTGGAACTACTCCCCAACCAAAGTCCCTTTCATAGATATTGCTGTACACCTGAGTTTTGGCACAATCAACACATCTGTCCACATAAAACCCATTAACACGCACCAATACCTGCCCTTCACAAGTTGCCACCCAACTTGACCAGACTTGAACCTGCGTTTTCTGCTCAGTATACAGACGCCTTAACCATCTCCTATTTATTTTCTATCCAAGTTCATGTGTATACATATATATATATATATATATATATATATATATATATATATATATATATATATATTGTAATAGTAAGAATGTGACATTGTCAAAAATATTGGTATGTTGGTATGGAAATGATAGAGATAGGTTATGGCTTACCTGAAAGTGAAGTGCGGTGTCGCTAAGAGGAACTGAAGGTTGTTCTTCAAATTTTCGGAGGCTCTCAGCCTCCTTCTTCAGGAAGGAGTGTTACACTATTCCGTGCACCGGTCCGTAGCCGGCCGGTGCACGGAATATAGTTCCGGCTGAGTCCGCAGCCGGCCGGTGCACGGAATGGTGTAACACTCCTTCCTGAAGAAGGAGGCTGAGAGCCTCCGAAAATTTGAAGAACAACCTTCAGTTCCTCATGGCGACACCGCACTTCACTTTCAGGTAAGCCACAACCTATCTCTCTATCCTTTCCATACCAATATTTTTGACAATGTCACATTCTCACTATTACAAAATATATATATATATAAAGAAGTAAGAGACAATACAATTGTAAGTTTCAAAAACATACTCGCTAAAGAAGATAGATGTGGTTGCAATTGAACTTCTTTTAGCAGCACTGCACACGGCAAGGTCAAAGTCAGGTCCACCCATGTTTCATCAGGGTAAAAATGGTATGACCAAGCAGGAGTTCTTGCCCTCCGATGAGGAGGAGCTGACTGTATAAGTACATCTGGTGGTTGAGCTGTTAAATTGCTAGCACTGATAGTACCTACACAAAATAATTCTGTTAGTTGAACTTTAAATTGTCAAACTAATAAATAAGAAACAAAAGTATGATTACCCAAAGGTGCAAAGTTAAGCCATCCTTCATATGTTTCAATTGGATTAGTTGGTTTTTTGTTGTTACTTAAATTATTTGATGGTACGTGGCTAAAGTGCTGCATCACAATTGATACTAAACTAGGATGCGAATTAATCAGAGCTTGATTACTTTTAACCAAATTCTCACATATTACCTGAAAAATTCAAGTAACTTTATACATAAATTACACATAAATGAAAACTAGATACTTGGTAAATATATATTGTCTAATTATTTTACTTTTAACATGGGCATTTTATACTTTTAATTTAAAAAACTAGGTACTGTCAACAATTATTTCTTACTTGTAGTAATGCTAGACAAAATTATTAATATATGCTAGTTTTTAACAAAGTACAATAATTACAGTCTGGGCACTATAGATTAAAAATATTGTGATAAATATAGAGTTCTTATATTCTACAGGAGGTATAAATGAGTCACGGACTTGAGTATTAGGACAGTAGTATACAGTCCTACTGATACTTATGCACACTGAATATGGAATACTAAACAATATAACAAATACGCTATTTTTTGTATCCATATAATTTAAATGATTAAAAAGTCCAATAATCAGCCAGTGTAATATAATTAATTTAGCTACATATTTCTGAGCTAATGGGGACCCTTATCAAGTTTGTAAATACAAACTTTTTGTTCTCATTTAATATAATAAATAAATGCAGAAATTGATTTGATTGCAGGAAACACCAAATGGCAAGCATGAATTAATTTACATATAGAATGTGTAAGTTTGAATATAATACTTAAATCAAAGTATAATTCAAAGGAAATGTTAAAGAAAAGTAAATTGAAAAGAAAGCACTTTAGTTTGAATTTGTAAAAAAACAAGACCAATTGTCAACATAGACTACATCATTTCTATACTATTATTAATACATTATATAAGTATTCTTTGTAAATTAAAATTATAATATATTTCAGAAATATAATTATATTAGTATTCTTTATGATTGGAACATCTGAGAATTATAATGTTCCTACAATTATTTTTTCCGGCATAATTTATATTAATGGCAGAACAAATTTTAAATGTAATAACCTTAATGCCACCCATTCTATCAAACTCTTGTAAAGCATCTTCTGAATCTAAAACACGCAGAATGAACCACAGTAATGGCTCAGATAGTTGCATAACACCCACAGTTCCCAGTCTGGGTTGCCCGTGACAAGCTGCAATAATAAATTAGATCAAAATTATTTCAAAACATAAATAATATTGTAACTTTACAAGTTTTTACAGAAAAATTTATTAGACAAAACTTTTATCCTGAGATAATTAGTTGGTTACATATTGTTTACAGTATATATAATTTAAATTATGTATGTAGTTAACATGGGAACTTGGTAATTAGGTTAAACCCGTAATTAACCTAATTTTGCAAAAAAATTATTGTAGCTTAATTTGTCTATCTGAGGGACATACATTGTTGGGATGAATTTAAAGATGATTTACAGAAATTTATTTTGAACCATACTGGTAACTTTGGTAGTTTAATTACAGATTTTGCATATGACAAACTGTAATACTTGTGATTAATTCTGTAATCATAAAAGAAGTATGGGAAAAGAAATTATGAGACACCATAGAATTGAACTTGATCCCCAAATTAAATTATTCATACATATTCTAGTGTGGGACAGAGAAGCTGGCTTACCTTAAATTGATAGACTATGTCAAATTTTCGAGGGCCTGAGCCCCCTTCTTCAGGACAGTAGGTCTGAACATCATGCTGGCCTGCCACACATACATACTGTGAGACGGAACCAGCATGACATTTAGACTGACAAAATCGATTAGACCCTCGAAAATGTGACACATTATTTGCTATGCCAACTGCCAATTTAAGATAAGGAAGCTGCTCACTGTCTGTCTTTCCTATTCAATTATTAAACAGTATTGTGGGAAGGATATGATTTATATAGGGTGTAGACCACAGATATGGGAATTGATTTTCTGTAGTCCAGAGAATTGTCATTTATTTTAACACACAAAATAAAAGTTGTTCAACTTACAAGAAAGAAAATCAAACAAAGGACGAAGAATTAGTTTTGGAGATGTTGCTTTGCGAGAAATCATGACTAGAAGTTGGAAAACAGCATCACCAACAGAAAGTGGTTCCCCGAATTCACCCAATGCTAGTTTATCTGATGGTGCCGTAGAACCAAGAAGCATTGCTAATGTAGATCCACTGCAACCAGCTAAGCAGCTTAATAAGCGGAGCATTGTAGGATAATGTTGTGAAACTGTGAACAAACATATTCTGTTCAGTTACTTACATATATGACACAAGAGAAAACATTCAGTGTTTAAAGTAGAAGTTTAAATCAATAATATTGATCTATAATTAGTTCACTAAAAAATTAAGAAGAAAGAAGATGGAGTCCACATCTAGCAGAATTTATGTTTCAGGAACATTCATTCATTACCTTTAGGATAGTCAATTTTTAAATACAAGGTCTAAAGTGTAAAATGCCTTTTATATCACCCATGTTTTCCATAATGTCCTAATTACTAATATCAATAAAGTTGATAAATTCCTCTGAAATTAAATAAAAATATTTATACACAATTTGAATAATTAAACCTTAACAAGTCTTCTTTTTAATCATCACATATATTGACTGAAGCTTTCAGCTATAACGGCCATATTCATCTGTAATTACATCATTTTCATTTTACAATCATATTGCAAACAGCCACAAACTGTAAAATTCAACAATTACCTGTCATTATTCCACAATTCACTTCATTTCAACATCATTCAACTTTACAGACACAGAAGTTTTATAACAAAGTTCAACAAAACCTTGCATGTATACCCCATAGCTGAAAGCAACAGATAGTTCTTTAAATAAGAACCATATCCACTCCAAAGTTATAGATGGACTAGGAATTCAGTGTTTATAGTAATGTGTTCTTCACTCCTACATTTTTATTATACGTTATATGTTAAATATCATATTAAAATGTATTGGTTTTCTTCAGTAGTATTTCTTTTCAAAGGAAATTTACCTGTATCAGCTACACATGGCACTTTCGTTTCATGTCGTACACCATGTTGCCTTGAAGTCTGTGCTTTATGTTCATCAGTCTGACTCTCTGCTTGCATACTTGATGTAGACCCTGACTGGCCATCTGAAGTTTCCATATACTCTTCACTTCCTTTAGGATTCTGAAAAATGTGTTGTGATATGTTTTAAAAGAATTATCAAATTAAAACTTTGTTATTTACATTAGTTAGTAATTGCTCAATACAAATATAAGTGTTCAAGAAGATATTAAGTACAGAAATTCAATTTTCTTTTGGAAACTCCATGTTTTCAACAGAAAGGAAAAAGGCAAATAAGCAAATTCTGAAATGAGATTAAAACATAACATATCAAGAGTGATAAGCAAAAATTAAATATTGCAGAGATAAAATCCATTAAAGTGCAAATATACTGCTCAATCAATTGAACAATAATGTTACACTAAATTATGCTATGACATGAAGAAATCATAGAAAAATTAATAAAATGAAAATTTGTTTCACTACATTTCATCCACAATTTTGGGACTTATTCGTTTAATCTGGTAAAAAAACAGTTTGGACCCGTGGATATCCTATGACAGATACAACTGAAGTCAACAGCACCAAAATTGTGGGTGAAGCATTGTATACAAATGAAATTTTGGTTTAATAATTGACTGTATTGCTTATTTATTTATTAAAAGATAATTGTCAGGTTATATCAAATATTAAATTCTGAAAAGCTTATAAGTGGAATAAAACATAAATGTGTAGCGATAGATGTCATGTTGTTTAATTACGTAAATTAAATTCACTGCAGATACCACGTGTAACAGAGAGACCTCTGCCGAACAGCTTAGAGTAATCATAGCAACGGCAGATTATTTATTAAAAAGAATGTATCATCTGTTACTGTGCTAATGTAGCATTATAATTAATGTTAGACAATATGGCTAATCATGATTTAGTTAAGATCAATTAGCTAGAAGAGTAGATTGGCGAGATGGATGTAAGAGGAACCTGCCTTGATATATTTAAACAACTAAATATAAACCAATATACAATGTTAAAACTGCATTAAGATAGGCTTCCTGTGCTTTTATAAAAAGTAGCATGAGAAAATTCAGATTGATATTCCAAGAATCTTTGACAAAAGACAGGTCAGGTTATAACCAAAATTGAATGACTATGTAAAAATTTAAATACTTACATGAGATGGAGGATTCAGAGGAGTTTGTATTAATTTGTTGACAAGTTTTAACAGGCTGCATAATAAAACATCCCATGAGGCTGGTTTACCCTGCTTTACATCACCACCAAGAACAGATGCAAACAAACCACCAAAACAAGAAGAGGCACTAACACTTGTCTCTGAAATACTTCGGCATTTAATTTTCTCTGTGCTGAGAATGTAGTTGTATACAAGGACACCTGAAATTATGATGTTTTAAAAATATATTTTCTAGCTGAATATATTCCTATACATTGAAACATTCATACATTTCAGAAATTAAAGAGTTATTGAATATTAAATATATTTATTTGGAACGTAACACAATGTGTCAGAATACAGTAATGCAGCTAAGTCAATAAAATGATACTAACAATAATAACCAGTAAAATATTAAAATCATTGAGGAATTAGTAATGTTGCCTTCTAAACACGAAAAACATTTAACTTACAAACTTTTGAGCGTATTAACATTCATTTTCAATACACTACTTGAGCTTATAGTAATTCACTCATCAACAAGTTATTACAGAAAGAAATACTTTAATACTTCTAATAAATTTAATTATCTGCTTCTAAGTACAAAAATTAGCTGGATTTGAGAAAATAATGCTTTTAAATTTTCACGTGTGAAGAACAAGTTAATCAATATTCATATGGTTAAATTTAAATTATTCTCTATATTTTGCGTAAATCTATATTACAGCATCCAGAAATCATAATATTTTTATTTACTTCTACTACAATCACTTTCCACCACTGCTATCCTTAAACTGTTTTCCTCTGTTCAAGGGTGATTTAGTATGCTTCAATATGATGCTTTATTAGGATGCTCCAAAGAATCCTGCTTGTTGCTAATTTTGTCTGCCCACTTTTCTACACCATCAGATTTTATCTTGTTATAAGTATTATTCTAGAATTCCATTGAGTAAAGAGGAAGAAGAGACAAGAAAAGAGGAGAGTTAAGAAAAACAGTAGATAACAACAGAGAGAAAAAATCACTAAGAAAAATGAGAAACTAAAAGGCAGAGATATAGAAGTATCAATACAGACATAGGTTTATTAGCAAAGTTTAGTGACAAAGTAATAAATCACCCAGAAGAAAAAATGGAGAACACAAATATAGAGTGCAAAAAGAAATTTCTCCCTTTACTCTATATTTGCTTGTTATCCGCTTCTTCTGGACGATGTTACCTGGTCACTATCAACTTTGCTCAATAAACCTGTCTGTATTGTTATTTGTTTTTCTAAGCTTTTAGTTTCTCATTTTTATTGTCGATTTTTTCTTTTGTGATTTACTGCTATCCTTCATTCTTTCTCTCTTTTATCACTCTTTATTCAGATAATGATAAATAGTTCTGTTTATTGAACTTCAATCATTGATACTTATAACAATATTACCTTACCATTGCCAACAAATTTCAAAACTAGATCAGATTTTACGGAATCAGTCTTTACTTCTCAAAATACATTATAACTTCAAAACTAGAATTGTGCAAAACCAACTTTTAATGTCTCAAAATAGCAAAATTCTTCAACATTTAAATCATAGCCAATTTTTTAATATTGAGTGGATCAATACACTATATTCTATGTTACTGTTGACCATAATGTTTCGTTGTCACACTTTCCCACTTCTAATAAACAAAATATAAGAATGATCATACATACACTTTTAAATTTAGTTATAATTAAATTCATATATAACATACTACACAATGATATTTAAAATTCAAATAACCAAATATTTAGGTAAAATATTTTATTTGCAAATAATAACTAAAGAAAAAGTACTGTAATGGATAATATTAATTTCTGCATTTATCTTAATACTTCAATCCAAAACATAAAAGTAATTGATACAGTGAAAAAAATTCCATTTTCTTACCAACACATTCCAATATACTCATTGCTGTGCTCAAATCAGTATTTGCGAAGTTCAAATTAAGTATTAATTCAACTAATTCGCATTGTGCATCCAAAGGCCCTAGACGGTTGGCTAAAGCACCTGTTGTCTGAACCAACTGATAAATTAGTTTTAAAAGAAGCTCTTTGAACAAATTTCCAAGCCGGCTGCTGGTTGAAACAACATCTACTCTTACTTGTAGTCGTACTATTAGGTCTCTTAAGGCATTACAAACTGATGGCCCAGCCTGTAATAGAAAATTATTTACAATTAGCACAGGTACAATTCTGTAAAATGAAATAATATAAAACAAAAATTAGTAACTTTGCAAATTAAAGCTATAGTGGCAACTGATGATGAAACTTGAATTACATTCATGTTTACTTTAATTAATTATCTATTTCTCTCAATACAGATGTCATTTTATATTCTGTGTCAACTGTCAATATTTCCTGACCATCTTACAGGTTTTCAATCAACAATCAGATTGAATCAACCTCTGGCTCACTTTGAAAGATGGAATTGTTTGATAATTTTATAAATGATATTGAACTATTTATTTCTAATGTTCAATTTTTGCAGTTTGCAGATCTTATAATATATTAATCAATGGAATATAATACAGATTGTATTGATTAGCAATAATGCTTTAATAATATTTCTAAAAGATGTAGAGAGAATGATATGAAAATAAAAACATCAAAATGCAAAACAATTGCATTCTCCAGAGCTAGCTAGACATGTGGTCGTTACCTAAAAACCACAAAATTTTGCACCCCTTTTCAGTTATTCTATATAAAAAGCATGAATTCTATTGGAAACAATTAACAGTAATAAATTCTGCATTGAAAGGTAAATTATTCATTACATGTACCGTATTTTGTCTTTTTCTGAAAAAATCTGTTTGTCGTGTTTCTACTGCTATCTCGGGCCGTACATTAATTTGTCATTATATGAAATTTGAAGAGAATTGAATTCTCTTTTAAATGCATTATCTGGTTTTAAAACTACATTCAGAATTTCCAAAACCACACTCATTTTGTTGCCTGGTTAAGGCCGGACCAGCCACAGTCATATTGTGGCGTTGAGAAATGGAGCAATAGTTAAATACTTTGCTCCCATTCTTACATAAATATACCAAGAAGTTACTTACTTTTTACCTTTACTTGGATCTACTATACAAAGACTTCATCTGAATATTGCTCAATGTTATTTATATTAAAATTAAAGTTGAAATATTTAATTCACAACCCCAAAAATCTATATATTCATTACAGTGTTATACCTCCGTATCTACAGAAAAATTGAGGACTACAGCTGGCCTGTACACGGAATATAACATTCCTTCCTGAAAGCCTCTAAAAAATAAAAGAACATAATTCAGTTCCCTGTGGCTAGACTGTACTTCAATTTCAGGTAATCTAAAAGCTATCTCTTTTTCCTTTCCGTACCAATATCACAATATTTTTGACAATATCATATCCTTACTAATATTATTGAAGAACTACATAGTTAATATAGGCTTGTTAATCCACTCATAAAAAAACTTTATCTTCCTCATATTTGAGGAATAATTTGATTTGTTCAAAAATAACTTATCATTCATGAATTTTAAAATAACTACACACATTAAAATTGGACATTAACAAAGCTGAATGCATGTTTGCAATTATATGAATTTAACCAATCCAAAGACATAAAATTAGCATTACTCACACTGCCTCGATCAGAATTGTTTGTGTGGCTGAGACCAGCTCCTGAAAGAAAGCGAAGCAGCATAGGTAGAAACTGTGGATCTTCTACAATAAACTTTGCCATTCCATGCAATGAATTTTCTAAATCTTCTACATTATCTGGTGACCATGATGTTTCTGATGAACCAGATTCTGCATATGGAATATTGGCCAGCATAGTTAAGCTCTGAAATGCCAAACACCACACTCTAAGAGACATGCCTGGATGCCATGCCAAAGCTGATATCAGCCCAGATACTGCAGTTGGAGACAAATAAATACTCGGTGATGTTCCTGGGTCAAATGTTCCATACACTCCAGATTCAAATGTAGACTCATTGTTCAATGTAAGCCACAGTTGTAAAACTAACTCCAGGTTTGTCCACGAGTTCTGAGCCAAACAAAGTTATATTAGTGCAAGGAAAAAAGATATATATATACACACAAATGTTAAATATATTAATTATGAAGTGACGAAGTCACATTTGATATTTGGGTAGTGAGGAAAGATAAAAATAGAGGAAAAATGTTGGGAATCTGCTCTGAAGAAAGCATATGCTTTAGGCGTAGTAATATGCTCAAAGAAAGCATATGCTTTAGGTGTAGTAATATGCTCAAAGAAAGCATACGTTCAAGGCATAGAGAGGAAAATAAGACACACACAGAGAAATAACAAATTAAATTTACATGCATACATGTTACACATACATAACTAGAAGTGGATGGTAAAATGTAAAGAAAAAGGAAGTTAAAAATGAGTGAGATTGGGGACAGTATTTAACATTATAGAAATAATCACTATAATTATTATTATCAGAGGTTTTTAAGTGATCTGCTACATCATACCAAGCAACCATTTTTACAAGGATAACTATCTAAAATATTAACAGCAACACTCTGACCACCCCTTGATATGCTACATGTCTAATTCAATTTCCAATAGTGTCTAATATTTAAAAGCGGAATAATTTAGTGCCAAATTGATACACATTTATAACATGAAAGTATTTTTCCTTTGTACATATTTTTAATTTTTATAGTTAATTTTTGGAACAAGCCACTTAGCAGTGTTGTATGCAGGGTCATGTGGTAGCTATTCACACTATGATGCCACTTAAATGTGTTTTTTTAAAAATTAACATTCAATTGTGATTCTTTGCAATATTGCCCAAAAAGAATATTAGTTTTATTGAAAACATAAAGTACTTTAAAATAAGATTTATAATTACTCAATAGTTCAGTTTTATTTAGTTTTCGTATATGTCTCCTGATGTGGGCATGCATCTGTTTCATTGCCCAGCATGGGGCCAAGTGCTTTAAGAATTCTAGCACAAGAATCTGTCAGTTTGTTGAGCTTTACGGGTAATGCAGGGGGTGTGAAAAGGGGTACCGAGCATGCACATTTGTCCTTCAAGTAAAAAATCCTGTTCTATCGTGGCAATAACACTGAATGGCCAACAGGCTGCTTTAGCAGGAGCTAGGGCACCGCAAAGCAGGGAGTTTAAAGTCTTCAATATCTAAGCGTATATTCACAGTGTTATAACATTATAAAGATTCTTAAAATTAAGAAAATTCATTTCTTCCTAAATTAATTTATGTTCTGTAGCAAATGAGCACATGAGGATGAGCTGCCACATATTACTATTATTATTATATTATAACTACTGTAAACATAATTATTATAATAATATTAGAGGATGTGGAGTCCAGAACTTTGCATAGACTGTAAGATGAGTTGGAAAGAAAGTTCAGAAAGAAGGAGTTCAGCACTTATGAATAGGGGGTAAGTCTTTAAAGACAGTCAGAGTGAAGCATTGGTCAAAATTGTTGGTGTTGTGACTTTGCACACAAGCAACTATTGGGAATTGGGTTTGCAGTGGTTAGCAATGCATTAAGTAATGTCATAATAGAAAGCAGGACAGAGTTTGGAATTAATCTGGTAGATGATTAGGGAGGAGAGGTAGGTAATGTTTTCTTTTATTTTGTATGTGGCTGTTTGTTTAGGATTTTAGAGGATTCAGACTATCCCAGTCTGAATGATAGGGCAGTCACAGCACTTGTTCCTACAGCAGGGTTGGCAACCCAGCTTATGAAGGGGAGTTTCAAGGTGAGGCCTGCAATGGTGGACCACAATACTGTGGCAACCCTTTGTGGAGGTGGAGAGTATTGTGAAAATGTTTTTTATATCTATTGTAGTGAATAACAACCTTAAGTGGCCACGGGCCTGAGGAGGAATACATTAAGCGTGCACGTGTGCTTGCCCGAGAGGCCAAAAGAAATCACAGGTACAGGTCCCTTTTTTTTTGCATCATTTGGGGGGGTCGGAGGACTTATAAATACCCCGAACCCGGGTGAAAGTAGAAGACGCAGGGAGACAGACAGACGCAGAGAGACAGAGACGCAGGAGGACCGAGAGAGTCAAGAGGGTGGAGAATTTGGCGAGCGGGAAGAAACAAAGGTTGTGAAGGACGTCCATCGCGGGGAGGCCGAAGAAGGAGATCGTGTGCTGCTTACTGCAAGACCAGTGATCCACTGCTGACGCCACAAGTAAAGTAAGCATCACAATTTATGTAAAGTGCCTTCAAAAGTAGATTTTTTTTACACAGTGCAGAAATAGACTCTGTTCTTGAATAGCCACCGAACTTTTGTATTTTCTTGTAATAAAGTTTATTTTTTTTATAATAAGTAATAAAAGGCAAATCATCACACTATGTTAGATTGCAGTCAAAGATAGACCAGACAGAAAATGGAGTTAAGTTAACTGAGTGGCTGGCCAGCACAACATTCAAACCTATTGTCCTGAGGAAGGAGCTCAGGCCCTCTAAAGTTAGTCATGACACTTTTTTTCTGATAAGTGACTCCACCTTTCAATTCAAATAAGTCAGCCACTGTTCAGTCCTCTTTCCTGTTTGTGTTTGTCTGTATGAAATTAAAATAATTTGTATGGAAAGGAAATAGAGGTTAGTCAAAGTATGTTGTTGTGATTTAAATACAATAAAAATTGGAATAAACTTTATAGTAAATGCTCACAGGTAGAATTATGCACAAAAGTTCAATGCATAGAGATGGAAGGGAGAAGGAAAGACTGAAAATATTTGGCATGCCTGGGAATTGAACATGGAACTTCTGCTCTGCTCAGTACACAGATGCTTTACTAATTAAACTACCATGAAAATTAATGAACATAGCAATTCTTATTAGGTGTAGAGGTGGAATGGATAGAGTAGGTACTAATATGAGTGTTAAATAATAACAAAAATAACTGTCAGTTATAAATTACTACCTGCATATGAAGTTCATTGAAAATAATATCGAAGCAATTACTGAGCATTTGCAAACTACCAACAGGATTACAATCTTGAGGCTGCCATGGTGGAAGGATAGTATCATCCCAATTTGATGAAGATTGCTGTTTTGCTGCTTCTGGTGGTGCTTGAATTGTAGCAGCAACACTTAATGGTAAGTTATAAGCTCCCAGTGCTGTTAGCCTTCTGAGCATCACTTCTGCAGAAGCATCTACTCTATACTCCAACCTAGCATCTAGAGCAGTAGATATATTAGATGCTGCTGTTGTTGCAACACGTGTTGAAACTCCTTTCTTTGCAAGATTACGTCCCCGTTCTAGGATATCATCAAGAAACTCTTCTAATTCACTATCGTCCGATTCCATAAGAGAAGGTAATTGGAAGCTATTACTTTTTGAACCCGATGGGCCTGGAACAAATAATTTGCATAAGAAGTTAAAATAATTCATCATAAATTTTGAAATGTTTATGTGTAATCCACTAAATGCATTTTCATATTCAGCTATATACTTCTTGAAATTGTACGAAAAACTACTTCATTCTAAATCCAAACTCTATATAGTAGAATTTTTTTACAGGAATATTACTTCCTTTCCAACCACCGGTGTATGTATGTATTACCTGCAACACTAGAGTCAGGCACATCTTCTATTACAAAATCTTCCTCAGCAATTTGTGCACTGCTGGTTGAAGTTTCTGCAGGAATATCAACATCTGCAGAACTCGAGGCAGATAATTCTGAACCCATCATTTCTTGACAGGGAAACATTCTGAAACCCTCAAGAACATCTTGCAGTAGACAGCAAATTGCATGAGATGCCCAGGGGCCACCCCAAGAAGCTCTGTGCTGGTCATTCCAAACCGCTAAACGAACTAGATGAAGCAGCTGGCTTTCTGTCATTAATTCACCTAATGATATAGCAGGACGAGTTGATACCACTAAACGAGCAACAACCTATAACAAATATTTTTGAAGCTTCGAGTCAAAAATCTTATTATTACATTACCTATTTAAAAATAATACTACTGATAACAGTAGAATTAAATTTAAAATTGTATATCTAAAAACTAATTACTGTCAAAGACTTCTTACTATCAATATTTCACATGAAAAATATTAAAGAACAACCACATTGAGATTTTATTCATTTATTCAAGCAGCGTCTACCAGGTTTGAATAAGTAAAAATTCCATTTAAATAAATATTAAAAAATCATCTTTCATATATTTAA
Organism: Zhengitettix transpicula; assembly: GCA_037074705.1. Classification (NCBI taxonomy): domain Eukaryota; kingdom Metazoa; phylum Arthropoda; class Insecta; order Orthoptera; family Tetrigidae; genus Zhengitettix; species Zhengitettix transpicula. The sequence continues at coordinate 30,631,127 of CM073591.1, forward strand.
TTTACCATCACTGATATTTGATTACATTATTAGTATTTTGAACCACAAATATTTTTAATCAGTTTCAATTATAAAAATATGAATATTAAATCATTTTTTAATTTTATTTATTTTAATCAAACAAAATATATATGTATAAAACACTGTGAAAATATGAAGAGGTCAAATTAAATAACATACTTGGATAGGAAAGAGATACAGTGATGCCGACTTACCTGAAATCAGTAGTTGGTCCAGACTGGCATATCAAACTTTCGAGGGCCTGAGCCTCCTTCATCAGGAAGGAAGATCTGAACTGCATGCCGGCTGGACACAAATTCATCAATTTTTACCCGATTTTACTTCCTGATGAAGGGGGCTCAGGCCCTTGAAAATTTAAACTTTCATCTAAGCCAGACTGGACCAACTATTGATTTCAGGAAAGTCGGCATTGCTGTCTCTCTTTCCTATCCAAATGTGTGTGTGTGTGTGTGTGTACATATATAAATTAAGCTCTAAATTAACAAACATTTTAAAAACTAATGGGATAGATAAAATAAAATTTAGGTTTATTCAAGGAACTAAAAATAAAAATTACTTAACTAAGATGAAAATATCTGTATATGACCAATAATTATGATATACTAAATTTGTTAAGATTGTGAAATAAACTACATTGTTCGTGCAGGAGTTCTTGGGTTTCTCACAGCAATTAAGTCACAAAATTTTGACAACCGCAATCTTTGTCATTTGTCATCGCTTCACCTATAAGATGATTACAAAGATTAAGGTCGTCAAAATGTCACCGTTTAATCGCTGTTGGTACCCATGTTTTCACACAAGTCAGACCTCTCCTGACAAAGGTGTCTCAGGTCCTCAAAAATTTGTACCTCAAATTGAAGCCGAGAGCCTCCAAAAATTTGAAGAACTTCCTTCTGTCCCCAGTGACTATATCAAGCTTTTAATTTAGTAATGAAGTCATTGCATATGCTTTCTTATAAAGCATACTCCTATCTTTTTCCATTTATTTCTATCTTTCCTTACTATCCAATTATCAAATGTGACTTAATTATCACTTAATAGTTAAAATCCTTAACATATATATGTATGTGGTGTATAAACTTAAATATAATGTTTTTTAGTAATAAAAGCAAGTTTATTTCATAGAAAACAAAAAGAAATTTATACAAAGTTCCAGCCCTCACTAGTTTTCCCATCCCTCAGGCAATTTGTGAGTACCACGCCAGACTAATTCCTTCTCTTTTGAGGTAAACCCATCAAGCCATTTCTGGACATCTACGTAAGAATTGAAGTTCTGCTCAACAAACAAGTGGTTGTCAACTAAAACAGGTAGTAGTCAGACAGGGCCAAGTCTGATGAATAAGCAGCATAGGGTAGCACCTAACAGTTGCATGCCTTCAAGTAGATTCAGCCATAGCTGATGTGTGTGATAGTGCATTGTCTTGGAGGAAAAACATATTGTCGTGTCTTTGCTGATAATCCAGACTTTTTCACAAAGAGCGTGGTACAATTTGATTAGTTGTTAGTGGTGGGCATTGACAGTTTCACCCAGTTTCTACAGTTCATAGTAGATGATAGTCTGCATATACCACCAAACGCAAAGCATCATCTACTGTACAAAGTGATTTGGTCTTGTGGATGATGCTGAAGTTTTGCCGGAATGAACCCACAATTTCTCGCATTTAAGATTCTCAAAATATATAACCTTTACATCCCCAGTCACAATTTGATGCAGAAACACCATTCTTTTTAGTCTGTCAAGAAGGATTTTGCATGTGTTAGTGTGTCACTTCATTTGCCTATCTTTCAATTCATGTGGCACCCATTTTCTGATCCTTGAACCTTCTCCATGGCATGTAGGTGCACGAAAATGGTTGTTTGAGTAACATCCAATTGCTTGGCAAGCATTTTTTGTGATTCGCTATCGTCCTCATCCAAAAGCATTTGATGGTCCTCAACCTTCGTGGGCCTATTTTCAAAGTTTTTGACGCTCAGGTCAAAATTGCCATCTTTGAACCAAAAAAAACAATCTCTGCACATTGTTTCTGATAAAGCACTGTTGTCCTAGGCCTCCACTAGCATTTTATGCAATTCACTAGCTGATATCTTCAACAACAAAAGCAGAGCTTCCCACATGTTTTTTTTTTTTGCCAAAGGAAAAATGTTTGTTGTATGAAATTGATGATGATGTGCACAGACTTTGTTAACAGATGACAAACTGATAAAAAAAAGAAAAGCATGTCCATAGTAGCATAATATAGTTAATAATGCCATGTGTGAGCAAACAGCAGATTTAAGCCTATACAGGTACATTAAAAATATTTTAAAATTCTTCCTTCACTAAAATGTTATGCAAAGTATATAGTATACAGCCTTAATTTAGCAATTTCTACTGAATTGAATTGATAAACAATAACTAAAAGTTATGGCTCAATGCAAAATGAATCAGTAGCCTACCTTACAGGCAAGTAGAAACATGTCAATATTGCATGTAAAATCCATTTGGAGAATAAGGGCTATAAGTCCCTTTGCCACTGGAAGACAATGAGCTAGAGGTAAACATAAATTAATGGAGTCTTTGTCAGAATCATTTTCATCTTTTTCTTTAGATGATAATGTACTTGATCTGGGAGACTGATAGCCTTGTTTATTCAGAAGAAGAGGTCCTTCATTTCTTCTGATTTGGAGTATATCTTTGAAATGCTGAAATATAAATTTGAACATTACACAAAGTGTCCTAGTATGTGTAGGAAATATTGTTTAAAACACAAAGTAGCTCAAACACAGTAAAAATGTACACTGAAACATGATTAACCTAACAAATCAAACTGATAGAGTAGAAGTTGCTATTTTAATAACAAAATAACTGGTCACAACAAAAAATTGATGTATTAGCCCTTACATGAAAAATTACAATGTATACAATTACAATGTATACAATTTCAATTTACCATTTATACCATTTTAATATTCTTTAAATAAAATTAAATAAACTTACTTTAGCTGAGTGCTGTTTCAATGTTTTCCTAAAAAACTGTTCTTGTTGCTTCAATGCAGCTTCTAATTTGCTTGACAGATTTGCTGCTTGACTTGATAATGCTGAGAGTGCCTAAAATAAACCAGTATTACTGAAACTGGGGGGAAAAAAGTATAATTGAGAAAAAGTTAAAGATATACCTGTGTAGAAGCATGAAATGCTTTCTTGGCGGCTTCCAAGTCTTCAAGTTGCTGTTTATGGAGCATGAGGCGTTTCTGTAGTTTCCTTTTGTAACTCCTAGAAGCACTACTACGATTGGTTGTTGCCATACGTCTTTGCATTGCTACTTCGCCCTGAATAAAGTCCCATCTGGATGGTATGCCTACAATAATTAAACATTCTAAAATAGAATCAATAATAATATACAGCAAACAAAATCTCAAACTTGCTCCATCTATCTAAAAAAAAAAGTAAAAAAGAACTGTATTTGAAAAATAAATAAAAACATTTTATATTTCCAATTTAAACTGTTAACTTTATAAATGAATGTAACTTATCTTTTATTACACATCCTTGTAAGACAGACACGAGCACTATTTAAGTTGTAAAGTATAACACTTGCAGTACAAATGTTGGATGGCTTCTTAAAGAGGAATTTTACAGAGTAGGACAATAGGCACATCAAGGAACTTAGAAAGGATTATTAACATGAAATGTTTCGAATGATGGAGTGGCCTGACTGAGTGTTGAGCAGGTACACAGAAAGAAAAACTTAAATGTGCACCAACAAGTGTAATTTTTTTTATAAAAAACTAAGTATTTGTTGATTTTGACAGATCTAAAGTGAATGTCTCACTTTTAAAATTTTCAGTTTTCTACTACCTGAACTTGAGTTAAAGAAATGTTCTGTCTGCAACCCAAAATTAGAAAAAATAGCACTGTACTATACTCTGAACTCCAAAAATTTTAAGAACTACCTATCTCTCTTATTTACATTTTATCTATATAATTGCAATATTGGTATGGAAAGGAAAGAGAAATAGCTAACCTCAAAGTAAAGTGTGGTGCAGCCATAGGGAACCTAAGGTTATTCTTCAAATTTTCGGAAGCTCTAAGCCTCCTTCTTCAGGAAGAAGTGTTACACCATTCCATGCACCAGCCAGCTGCAGACTATAGTGTAGCCATATCCTTCCTGAAGGAGGAGGCTGAGAGCCTCCAAAAATTTGAAGAACTTCCTTCAGTTCCCTGTGACTACACCATACTTCAATTTCAGGTAAGCCACAAGCTCTCTCTCTCTCTCTCTTTCCTTTCCATACCAATGTTGAAATTATTTTTGACAGTGTCATATCCTTACTAATATAATATATATATAACATACATGCATTCATACCGTGTTCTTTCTCCTTTCCTTTATCAGAAGTTTCATCAGACATATTACTTGTATTGCCAGCAGTGCCATTTGTGTCAATGCATACTGAGAGGAATAGTAAAACCCATCCAATAAGTGAAAGATCCATTTCAGCCCTAAGAAATCCTGTCTGATGACTAATTAGAGGTGACAGAAGTTTTGCAAGCATTCCAAGCACACTATCCAGAACAGATGATCGAGATGCTCCACCAGCAAGGGATTTTCTACCCAGATACGAAAGAAGAATGAAAACTCTGAAAAAAATAAATTTTTTAAAAGTTAAATGGCACACTTATGAATGCAAATAAGATTTAAAATACAGGGGGTTTATTGATAAATGTATGTTTCAAAATTAATAATAACCCTGATTTATATAATAAAAATGTATAAGATAACTTAACATATTAAGTACTATATCTGTATCAATACATTAGAAATAATTAACAAACAAACAAACAAACAACAAAGCCAAGATATCTGAAAATATCGTAATTAAACATATTAAGTAGTTTGTCTGTATCAAATAATTAAAATTTATTAATACAAAAAATAAACAACACAGCCAATATCTCTGAAGAAATGTATATGGTTTGCAAGAAAGTAATTTTGGTTTACACCAGTAGATAGCGTTACGATTTTCTCATTATTCTTCTGTCAATGTTAGAAATTTTTTCTGTTGAGATTTTGTAGTCAATACCATCAGGTTGCAATAGAAATAAATTCTGTTTAATGATTACAACTGTCAGTTTACAGTCAGTTTTAACATGAACCCAAGTTTATAAATACAATTACTTTCTTAAAAAATCATTTACAGAGTAGGAGTAGAGGAGTAGAAATTTTAGTTATTCACTTCTGAACACAACTGGAGTATTTATTAATTCTTTGATGAATTCAGGAAGTTCCATTAATACCACAAACAACTAACAACCTTTCTCCGTCAAGAGTGCTAAGAAGATTGAAAATAAAAAGGCTTGCAGACTTAACAAACTAGAGTAATTATACAATAGGCAGGGGTGGTTCATGAGTTTTTGAAATTATGTGCTACGTCACCTCAAGCAACAATTTTGCAATGGTAAATTTGCAATGGTAACTATGCAAAATAATAAAACTACACCAGTGATGGTGTTACCAATACTCTGACCCCAGATGTAATACGTTACATTTCTAATTCTGTATACATAATTTCTAATTTTTGCAGAATAATTAAATATTTCTAACCCAAAAGTATTTTTCTCAGTAAATATATTAAATAAAGTTAATTTTCGGAACAAGTCACTGATTATGGTTGTATTCTGTGTCATGCAGTAGATCTTCACACTATGATACCTCTTAAATTTTGTTTTCTTTAAAATAACCTTAGATTGTAAAAAAAAAAACCTTTTACCAAAATTGTACGAATCTTATTTTTGTTTTGAACATATAAACTGTTATAAAATAATATTTATAATTTCTGAATAGTTCAAATATATTTTGATTTCACTGGTTATGTTGCCTGATGTGGCCAGGTTCTGTCAAAGCATGGGGGATCTTCTGTTTCCTTGTGCTTTCGGCATCGCAGCACACAAAAGCTAACAACAGTTTGTTCAGCTTTACAGGTGGCACCGGGTGGGGGTGGGAGGGATGAAAAGGTATAGCGCATAAGCGCAGTTGTGACAATTACCAGATCTGGTGCTGTAACTGGAATAGCACTGGCTGACCAGCTGACTGCTTTGATTCTATGCCTACAATTCTAGAAATTCAATCAAAATTAAATTGTGAAAAATAAACTAAAAATGTTATGTAATTGCATTCTTCAATATAATTGTTTGTATTTTAGAATACATTATGAAGTTGGATCTTGGCTTCATTGCTAGTAATACTTTATTTTAATGGAAATACTCATATTATGAATAGTGGTGCATTGATTCTCAGTTGTACCTGGTCTTCAGTATTAGCATATTGAAAAGTTAAAAAATTACATTAGGGAAGTTAATTTTTTTGTGCCAAAATGAATTTAACTGCTATTGGACTTATTTTTTGCATCATTATTGACTTTAAAAGTCATCATTGTGATTTCTAATTCTCAGGAATCTCTTTTCATTGTTAACATAGTTCTTTCTGTCTAATTAAGACACAAAAATTGTATTTCAGTTTACCTTGGAAATGAGATTGAAAAAGGTAAGTTTCCTAAGGCTTCAATGTAGTAGCTTCACATTTCAAGTTGAATCATGCAGTATTTAATGACTTACATACACTGATGTTTACTATTTTGATTAATTATTTTAAAATTGTTTAATGTTTTTCTGAAATATTTGTTTTTGTGAAATCTATATAGTACTAGAAGCTTTAACAATTCGTTAGATTGATTGTTTTCATAGTATATTTTGCTTTTGTTACAATTCCCATTCTTGAACCCCTTTTAGCAAGTAATTGCATTATTTTCAAATTTGTAAAGAATCTGGTATCACAAATATTATTCATGTTACTGTAATTGCTTGACCAGAAATCTTCCTCATCCTTCTGGTTAAAATCCACCTACCCAAACTAATACCTACTATCAGGTCTTTTCTTACTCCAGATTTATTACTTGGATATCTATTTTGGAAGGTTACATTTATATATACAGTGTGTGTGTGTGTGTGTGTATGTGGGAATATGCTTTATGTGAATGCATATGCTCAGGTGTAAAATCACACACAATGCATGGGGAAGAAAATTAACCTATTATCCACAAAAAGATTGTTTATATTTGTCTTGTCAGGAACTTGACCAAGATGTTAAGGTACTTTGTACTGAAAACATTTCAAAGGTTCAAATCCTGTCTGAGTCAAATATTTTTAGTCTTTCCTTCTTATTTCTTCCTTCCCTCTCAATGCTTTAGAACATATGCTTTTCTTTGTGTATGCACATGCTAGAGTTTTCTCAATTCTGCAGGGTTGTTCATGAATCTTAAACGATAAATATACCCATTTTGGTAGTAGCTGTTCCACACATTAATGAATACCATAATTTACAAAGTGTTCTACAATATTAATATTATGCTTTATTTCTTAAAAATAAATTTTTGGGAAAATGACGTCAGAAAAACGTCAATTGGGATAATGTACTGTCGGGCAAATGGCAGTAGGAATTTTGTTCTGTCGGGAAAATGTCAATTGGGATATTTCCGTCGGGAAAAGGTGCATTGGGCAAGTGAGTGTCAGGAAAACGTCCGTATCTCGCCTAAAGTATGCTTTATCTTCAGAGTGTATTCCCAATCTTTTTCCTATATTTCTATCTTTCCTCACTAACCAATTATTGATTGTGACTTTGTCACTTAATAATTAAAAATCTGTAACATATATGTTGTGGACCAACTTTTAATTTTCCCAAGTTCAAAATTAATAATGGATACATAAAGCTCAATGACACCTGTCAATAGCGACTAATTCCAGCATAAAGTATAGAACAATTTAATTAATTTCAGTTATGTCAATATTACCAACGATAGTGAATATTACAATCTGAGTTTGCAAAATATATAACTACTCCACTATCAAAAGTATTTTAATAAGACTTAAACGGGTAAATACCCAAGACAAACAATTGTTTTAAATAAAAAAAATTTAATATTTGAAACATACCTATCTTGAGGAAATAAAGCTGTGTTCTGTGAACTGTAAAGTCTACTCAATGTATTAGCAAGGAAATCGCCCCACCAAGGCTGTAGACCACACATTCGAACAAGGAGTGTGCAAGCGGACAACTGCATACGAGTGTCTTCTCTCACACACAACCAATGAAAGAGACGTTCACACATATTCTGGTCAAATGTACTGTAAAGCACAGTTGGTATCTGAAATAAGAGCACACAAAATAATAAAGGTCTCTTAAAAAAAAAGTGGTTTGGGAAAATATACACTTCACAAATAACAATAAAAATTGGTAGTCAAACCATGAAACTGATGAGAAACTAAATTCATATCAATATTTTTTGAACTAACAAAATGCATATATATGAAAATTCTGATGAGCCTGTAACGCTATGTAGTAATAGAAAATTTGTGCTTAAATTAAATCATTTAGACATAGTAAGGGACTTTTATGATTAAAAAATAAAAATATCTTTTGAAACAGGATACATAAATTGATTGAGAACTGAACTATTATCAGAAGTAACAACATATCTCAGATGAAATTCAAAGCATTATATAGCTATTTAACTTTTACTACAGCTTCAAATGTTCCTTAATACCAGTCATCTGAGGACTAATTAAGACTCCAGATCACTTCTACTCTATTATAACTTAAGGTTATAAATTTGACATAAAATTGGATGAAGTGATTTCTATCAGAGAAACTTGATTCACTACAATACAAACTTTGACCTAAACATTAAAAAAACTGTAGTGTTAATGAGCATAAGTCAGAATAAATACATGAGACCACATAAAAAGGATAAGGTCAGAATAAAATTCCAAATGACACATAATACACCAATTTTTAAAATTAATAGCCTGCCTGTCAGAAATTTACCAAAAGGGGATTATTAACAAAATATTATTTTAAATTTATATTATATTTTGATTATTAGAGTATCCAAGCAGACTCACTTGTCAACTTGGGATGTATCCAAATAATGTACTATTATCTCGTTAAATGAATACACTACTGTATCTATTCAAACTGTTTAATAAAATCCATAAATCAACGTGTAACATATAATCAGTAATATGCCTTGTATCACATGATATATAGGAATTCCATATTCAATTCTGCAACATTAGAATGAAGGTGGGGTGGGGCGGAAGTTGAAAAGTTTCTAAATAGCTGAAAGTTACTTATATGAACATACTATGTAGGATAACAAATCTGTTTTTAATAACCAGATATATTTATATGCCATTTTCTAACTATAAATATGTATATTAATGATTTTTAAATATATCTAATTATAAAACAAAATTGTTGTTTTACAGCACAGCATTACCCAAACAACTGGTCCAATTTCATATACAAAATAGAGCAGCACATCCAAAAGGCCTTCTCCGAGAACTCTTAACTTATCTGTACAACATTCTGCTAAAAGCTTCTGCGTGTCTTTTATTGTAGGAAGTAAACAATTTTTTCCTTGCGCAGATTCCAAACGTTGAATTACATTGCGAACCAAATTCAACTGATGTTGAAAGGTTACACATTCCTATAACAGGTAAACAAACAAATAAAATTATTCTTATATAAGTTCCATATGATAGTAAGAAAGATAGCCAAATACAGTCAAAATAAGTGATAATATAAATACCACATTATTAATTTTCAATCAAACATAATTTTTTTTATTTTAAGTTCCATATGACTGAAAATTATTCATACAAGGAATTATTTGTGTCTAGTCAAATATCTTCTGAAAATTATTTGTTAGATCTATCTATGTGTTCTTTGCGACCAGGAAAAAAATGTGTCCAGATGAGACACATCCACCACCCCCAAGAGCATGGGTGAAATTATTCAAACATGCTAAAAAGGCCGATATTTGAGTTAATATTTTTAGGGGTCACAAAGATAAGTGTTTCTATCAATGTTATCTGTGTATAATTTCAACCCCTTACAGCATGGGAAAGGAGCACACTTAGGGGTGTGGGTGGAGGTGTGTTACAAGAAAATATCACGAATACAACCAAGATTGAAGTCAAATTGAAAATAAAAGTTTATTTTATGTGACAAATCATTAATAGCAGATATTGACTACTTCAGTATAAAAATTATTAAAACTATTTTTAATGCAGTCATAATGAATAAACTTAGTTATAGGCAATAATTTTTCTAACAAAAGAATACATTCAATTTGAATAAATGGATGTTTTATAAAATAACTTCAGCCAGTCATTGTTCACTATCCAAAAATACTAAAATACTGTTATATTTACTTCTTTCAGTTGTCAAAGATAATTAATAGAAAAAATATTTATTTTTTCAAGTATTACCTGATACGATGCCATTATTTTCTGTCCATCAGGACTGGGGAAAAACTTTTCAGCTTCTTTACCTTTTTGCAAATAATAATGCATATGCACTACATTTGGAATCTCGGACGTTAGGAGAGGAGTCAAGAATTCTTGAAGTTTAGCACAAGCTAAACTGTAACGACAATGAAGGTCTTCAAATAGGGCGGAAAGAGCTCTTATCTGGGTCTATACAAAAATAAATATTTCAGATAATGGAATCTATCAAAATAATAAAATAGATAAAAAGTTATATTTGCACCTGTATATTAATTTCCAATATGTTTTTTACAGAATTTGATTCTGAGTAGTTTTCACCAGGTAAAATAACAATGTGGCCATAAAAAGATCCAATAGGAATTTTGCAGCGAGTTGTACTCATACCATACCTTCCAATTGTTGTTATCTGGAACAACATGTGAGATTAATATCTTTAATGGAAAGAATATAAATGGTGTGGGGGTGGAACCTTACCTTAAGAAATCTGCAAACTGGTGGAGGTTGTAGATCACTCATTACCAATGATTTGGTGCCAATGTCTGAAGCCACAACTAATCTTTGGCCATCAATTTCTTCACCTTGAGACCATATATCAATGGAGAGAGAAACTAAATCAGAACATGCTGGTATCATTAAATCAGTCAATAAAATAGGACTGCCGAAGTCAAGGACTACAAATCGCCGTGCCCCTGAGTGCATCCTCTCAATAAGAAGCATGTGTTGTGGTGGCATTAGTAAAAGCTGTTGCCACGGAAGTAACAATGAGCCACAATTATCTCCCTATCAGAAATAAAAGTTATTATTAATAATGTGACACAATTAGATTCCAATAAATTTCTATTATTAGTTCAGTTATACAATTTGTCATCACAGGGTAGAAGTATAAGAGATTATTACCTGCCTGCATACAAAATAAAAGTTATAACACACTCCCATGTTGCTCCCTTGTAATTAAAAATAATAATTAAATATTCTCAATAAATGTAAATTATTTATATATATGTATGTATATATATATATATATATATATATATATATATATATATATATATATATATATACATATATATATATACACATATATATATACATATATACACACACATATACAGTCCAGTCAGGTTGAGCAGAAATAAAAGGCTAATAATCAAGGACTTGAGCCTCCTTTAGCTCTATACATATGATTGCAATATTGGTATGGAAAGGAAAGGAAAGAGAGATATGTTGTGGTTTACCTGAAAGTGAAGTGTGGTGTCGCCGTAAGGAACTGACTCCTTCCTGAAGAAGGCTGAGAGCCTCCGTAAATTTGAAGAACAACCTTCAGTTATGGCGACACCGCACTTCACTTTCAGGTAAGCCACATTTACTAATGTAAGCTGCTCAGCCTCTGTAAGATGCACACCCCTATTTTCTCATATTGTTTACAGGAGAAATTTTTTATTTTCAAAATAGCACATTATTTTATACAAAAATTGAATTATATTTTTCAGTTACAGATGATTTTATTAATACAAGTACAAGTAATTGACCAAGAATAACAGCATCAAATGAGTGGGTCTAATAATAAGCCAGGGGCAATTACCTTTGACCTACATTAAATCCACTCTGTAGACAACGAAGAAGGAAAAACAATCCATTGATGCTAATCTCAGAATTGCTTTCCAACATACAGTGTAAACAGGTTTTACAGAAAGGATTTCCTGATGTAAATAGTTGATTAAATGCTCGTGTGATTCCAGCCAGGTAAGTTCATCAAAAACACAAGACATTTCAATTACTGTTGTCAAAACATCTTACCCAGCTGAAATCCCAGGTGAATTTAATCCACATGGTTTTCAAAGTTGACAGTCTATTTTTTATTTTAATTTTGGGTAAAAAAGATGTGCGATATACACAAGTAAATACAGTAAATCAATCATTTAGGAAGTCAAGCAATACATTTTGTCTACATGCAAAGGGATTCTAATTACATTAATTTGAAACTGTACAACTCCGGATTGTGAATGTAAAATAAATTAGGAGCATATATATTTACACAAAATATACAAGCGTTGATACTTATATGGAATAGAAATAAATTTTGAGGATTAATTTCTTTACCATTTTCAATAACAACTAAAATTTGACAACTTGAACAGGCAAATAGAAAAATGCACACGAAAGTATTGGAGAAAAGTAAAAAAAGATGTAGGTTTTAACTTACCTTAACAAAATTATAGTAACAAATATTTTAATAGAAGCTCACAAGCCTTAGAACTGAAAATGTTATTATAGTTTCAACATTTGATTTTAACTGCACAATTCAGTGTCCATTAAATCATTAAGGAGATAAAGTGACCTTCAAACATGTTACCCACCAAAATCCTGAATAGGATTTAAGATCAGCATTTTACCCTGTTAAAACATTACTAATTAATTTTTTTTAAAAAAAAAGTTTTGAGGTTTGCTAATTAACACAACTATTTGGCTATTATATGGCTGGGTCAGTGGCAGCTGCTGCATATGTGCTCATGTTCTATAGCACATAAATCAATTTAGGAACATTATTTTTACTTAATTTTAAGAGCCTTAATAATAATTGTTTATTCTTTAAGAATTACAAATTTTTCTTCCTCTAATTTAGCCTGCTGGCTGTCTCTGTGCTACTAATGGCTCAACACAGAATTTCTGTCTGGAATAATAAATGCATAGTATTATGTCTCACACTCATCCCCTCACACTACATGTAAAGCTCGACTAACTACCTCCTTTCCAAGTTCTGGGCAAGTGAGCTCATACAACAGTGCTAACATGCATTGCTTGTTTATTAAATTAACTTTATTTAAAATATTTACAAAAGAAAAATTATTTTGTTTACAAATGTGTGAGAACTTTGGGCTAAATTTTTCAACTTTTAGAAATCATAAACTATTGCATATTGTGAAGAAATATACTATATTATGGGTCAGGTCATTTTTTGCTAAGTATTGATAACACCATTGCTGTTATAGCATTATTCATAGTTGTCGTAATAAAAATTGTTGCTTGAGACGATGAAACATATAACATGCAAATTATGTTGGATCTATGGATTAAACTTGAGGCTGCATCTTCTTTTGTAGTGTTTAGATGGGTCTTCCATATACAGAGAATTTATACCAATACTTTTAATGAGTGCATCTGTCTAAAAATCTGTCTAAAAATAACTAACAAGAAATTTAATTATAGACAAAACTTATTCATTTGTTGAAGCAATTTTAGTAGATTTTCCATACCAACCTGCCATATTTGAATTATATCAAACTATGGGGCATAGAATTTATAATAAGTTAGGAAGGAATTAATAATACTGGAATACTTAATATTAGAGGAAAATATCTGAGAGCCTGTCTGTTTGAACATAAGTTTACTACATTAAGTAATTTTAGAATGATTATTGTGGATAATTTTGTGTTTTAGCAAATGTAGATTTGATGAATGTACAGTTATTGGGTTTCCTACCAGGGTTATATCTTGTGTGAAACACGATGTTTCAACAGCTAGCTCAGCCATAGTCATCACATGGCAATGTTGGTGAAGCTAGCTTTTTAAATGTTGTTCAACGACGAAGGCACAGCTAACTGTCAAAACATTGTGGTTCATACAAGACATCACCCGGGTAGAAACCTGACAACTCTACATTCGATAATTTTGTACATGGAGGTGCACTAGTTGCTGTTGAATCATATATTTCCCAGCTCATTTCCCCCTCCTCCGTCCATAGTTTTGCTTCACACAGTATGACACAGAGTGTGGAGGACTTGACCTGCAATTATCTAGTATTAGGGATTTCTCTCACTCCATCGTGACTTCACTGCCAGGGGCAAAGGATTTTTAGAATGTACCTTTCCATTCCAATGCTCGGGGGATTCAATAGTAATGTAATGGGCGGCCTAGTTACCAACATGTGGTAGTCACTTACCTGGGTCCTATCATTTTTTGCTGTGGACTTGCGTTGTAATTATTTTACGCTTAACATACATTATCAATCAATTTTATATTTTTATGACCTAAATGTATTAGATTCATTGTTGCCCCTGTATACCTTTGCATTGTCCATTGATCAATCCATGAATTAGTTGAGCATTGCACTCTTAAGTGTAGCTCAGAGATAAAAAAAAGATTTTTGGCATCTTTGACAGGTAGATTGAAGCAAAAGCTATCATCATCAATGCTGACAGAAGTTATTATATTAAGATTTATTTCATTAACTCTGTAAATTTGGCAGTTTCTACAGAGTAGGAAGAATGATTCATTAGAGGTTTCAGGAATTTATCGTAAAAAGAAGTAAGACAACTCCCACAGCCGACTACAGGTCTAGACGGATTTCAGTTCTACTATTTATAGGAAACCATTTTAAGCTAAGAAGTTTAAGATTGGAGGGAGTGTGGCACTTTTCTACAGATTCAGAGTGTTCTACAGCATGTATTTTATGCATCATTTACCTTCCATCGTAAAAGATGGGATTTTTAGTATAACTAAGTAGGTTCCCTCTAATAGTAGACTCTAAATTGGAATCATAGATGTGTCTAGTATCTCTATTGCCTGTATACCCTGAAGGATTTTTTATGGAACTGTCATTTTTAAACATTTAAGAGCATTTGCTTTATTTGGGTGATGCTGCCAAGACTGAATGTCGTGTCAGCCAGCAGGAACATCATTCAGACCTCCTGTCCTGGAAAGAGCTCTGGCCTTCAAAAATTTGACATTATTGCACCCCAACCAGGCGACTCCAATTCTCGATTCAAGTTGTCACTCACTCTATCCCTATCCAAATACAAACATAATTGCAATATTGGTATGAAAAGGAAAGAGAGATAGCTTGTGGCTTACCTGAAAATGAAGTACAGTGTAGCCAAAGGGAACCAAAGGAAGTTCTTCAAATTTTAGGAGGCTCTCAGCCTCCTTCTTCATGAAGACGTGTTGCACTATACCGTGCACCGGCCAGCTGCGTAGCCCATAAACAATTAACACCACACCAGGAGACTAACTTTCTCTCTCTAGGGAAAGTTGTGATTGTGATCATTCATACACAGCATATCATACATACATATACGAGGGTGAATCAAATATAAACGAGACTTTTGGACCTGCGCACGCAATAGTGATTGAAGAACGTTTCGCTGTATTGGCTGTTAGGTTGGTTTGTCAGGAGTGGGGGAAGCACGTGACTCATCATCATAGACTCGCTCAGTGTCCATCGTTATGATGTCCGAGCAGGAGGTACCTCCCTCTATTGCGCAACGTATTGTTATCAAGTTTTTAGCTGCAGAAGGTGTAAAACCGGCCGAAATCTTGAGAAGATTGACTGCACAGTTAAGGGAAGAGACGCTGTCGCGAGCTAGAGTGTTTGCTTGGCATAAACAGTTCGTGGAGGGCCGTGAACGTGTTGAAAATGAGTGCCATGATCGCAGACCCCGCACCAGCATTACAGCGGGCAACATCGACAGTGTTCGTCAACTTGTTGAAGGTGATAGGCGTCTAACAACTTCGGATATTGCAATTGAGGTTGGAATAAGTTATGGGAGCACTTACTCTATACTCTCAGAGGAGCTAGGGTATCGCGATGTGTGCCAGGTGGGTTCCTCGCCTTCTCACAGTTGACCATAAACTGAATCATTTTCAAGTGTGTGAGCGTCTTCTTGCACGATTTCGGGAAGGAGACCCCATTTCTTTCTCACATTGTCACCTGTGATGAAACGTGGGTGCATCACTACACCCCTGAGTCAAACAAGCGAGTATGGAGTGGAGGAAGAAAGGAGAAACCGGACCAGTGAAAGCCAAGTCACGATTATCGGCTGGCAAGGTTTTGGCTACCGTTTTTTTTGACCAGCGTGGCCTGCTGCACCTTGATTTTTTGCACGAGCGCAGAACAATTAATGTGGCATACTACTGCCAAATTTTGACTGAGGTCAGACTTGCATATCGCCGCAAAAGACGAGACCTTCCGATGAGAAAAGTGATTCTCCTCCATGACAATGCTCGCCCCCATACAGCAGCCCTGACCGTACAAAAATTGGAGCAACTGGGTTGGGAGACACTGGAACACCCTCCATACAGTTCAGACCTGTCTCCCTGTGACTTCCATGTCTTTGGTCCTCTCAAGGAAGCTTTGGGAGGGCAAAAATTCCACAGCGATAATGAGGTTGAAGCATATGTGCGCAATTGGCTACAAACACGACCTGACTCTTTTTACGTGGAAGGAATTAAAAAATTACCTATACGCTGGGAAAAATGTGTTTATAAATCAGGAGATTATGTAGAAAAATAAACTATGATTGTTTGTGGGTTTAAAATCAACATAAATATTTTAAAAATAAGTCTTGTTTATATTTGATTCACCCTCGTATGTATATACATACAAACATGCACATACATACACGCATGCTCTAACATACAAACACACATATGTATGGATACACATACATACATGCATAAGCATGCTCATACATACTCACATGGACTTGTGCAAGAAGGAGTGGCAGTTAGGAAGGGCACCATTTAAAGGATGATTAGTGCAGGGCTTTGCCTGGACTGTAAGACTTGGAAGGAGAGTTCCCACAGATGGAGTTATGCCTCTGATGAATCGAGGGGTAGAGATTTAAGGATGGTGAGTGTGAAGCATTAGTCAAAATTGTTTTTATTGTGGTTTTGGGCATGAGCAGCTACTGGGAATTGAATTTAGGAAAATTTGACAGTGCTGCAGTGGTTGGCTATTCGTTCAGGGAGAGGTCGTTTGTTTGGCCTATATAGAATGCAGGGTAGTGTCTACAGTGAATATGTATATTGTGTGGGAGGAGAGGCAGGTGATGTTTTCTTTGATTTTGTATGTCTTTGTGTGGTTCTTTGTGGTGGGCTGTATGATAGTGCAGACATGGCATCTGTTCCTACCACAAAGTTTGCAACCTGGAATAGGTGGGCGATGGGTTTTGAAGGGGTGGACAAGTAAATTGTGTTTAGAATGGTATTGATTCTTTGTAGGCCAGGGAAGTAGATTATTGTGACAGGTGGAATACTTTTCTTTTTTTGGTCCAGAATGGGAGTGGGTGTTTGGAGATTTGATAGGGCTATCTGTTTTTGTAGGAGGTCTCTGGGATAGTTTCTATTGATGAAGGCATTGAGGATTCGGTTGGCATAAGAGGCCAGACTATTCCGGTGGAGCAAATATGTGCTCCCCTCAGTACTAGACTGGGAGGGAACGTTTTGTGTGGTTTGGGTAAGAACTTGTTAAGCGCAGGTATTGGGGCGTCTCAATGGGTTTTATGTGGACAGATGTGTTGATTGTGCCAGAACTCAGGTGTACAGCAATATCTATGAAAATGACTTTGGTTGGAGTGTAGTTCCAAATTAACTGTACAGGGTTTTTGGAGTTCAAGGTATGGATGAACTCTGATAGGGAGTCTGGTCTGTAGGGCCATAGCATGAAGATGTCGTCTATGAACCTGAACCAGGCTAGGGGTTTCAATGGGGAGGAATTTAGGTTGGCCTGTTCTAGGTGTCCCATGAACACGTTGGTGTAGGAGGGGGCTATCCGGGTGCCCATAGCTGTGTCACTTATTTGATGGAACATGTTGTCTTGGAAGGAAAAGTAATTTCTGGTGAGGACAAACTGTGTGAGGAAGATCAGAAAATTTGTAGTGGGGAAATAATTTTGTGGCCTGCGGAACAAGAAGTACTCAAGTGCTGCTATTGCATTGGCATGGGGGATATTTGCGTAGAGTGAGACATCATCTATAGTAACCAAAAGGGTGTTGGGTGGAAGACTTTTGGGAGTTCATGGAGAAGGCAGACGAAGCGGTTGGTATCGTGGATGAACAAGTGTAATTTTTCTACTATTGGTTGGAGCGACTCATCCACAATGCATAAATCCTCTCAATGGGGGAGTTGTAGTCAACAGCTATCAGGCAGCCCAGTACATCAGGTTTGTGGAATTTGGGGAGCAGGTTCCATTTTTTTTTTTGGGGGGGGGGGGGGGGTGGAGTTCAATGGATGCTGATGACAATATATGGAGTTTTTCATGTGAACAGACAAACTTGTCTATTTCTGAAGTGATGTCTGAATTGGGGTTTGTGGGTATAGGCTTGTACGTTTTGTTATCTCCTAGCTGGCGAAGTGCCTCAGCCGTGTACTTCTGCAAGTCCACGATAACAACAATAGAGTCCTTGTCAGTCAGGAGAATTACACTTTCCTTATTAATTTTTAAGATTAGGTGCTGGTTACGGGTCAGGTTGGGTTGTTTGGGGAGGGAGTTAAGGAAGGATGGTGAGGTAAAGTGGGAGACTAGGTTGTGGGTGAAGGTTTGAAGTGGGTCTCTTTCCTATCCAAATGAGTTAATCAATTTGAACTTGTCACATTTCCTACATATATACACACCACGGATGGTCGGTGCATGGGATATAACTTATTTCTCCTAAAGAAGAAGGCTAACGTCACAGTAAATTTGAAAAACTTCCTCCTGTTCTTCATCAATTTCAGGTAAGCCACCACCTTTCTCTTTCCTTTCAATACAAATTGTAATTATTTTAACATCACATCCTTACTCATACTGGTATGTATATACATAAACCAATATCCCTACTTAAGTGATAGTGTTCAACATTGAATTATAAGAAACACCAGTTTTGTTTCATTAACATGAAGAATTTATCTTGGGAAGTACTTGTGTGGGTGTGTGCGAACAAGTTTTCGATAACTACAGAAGTGCCATTTTTACAAAACAGCTATGTGCATTATACACAAACATGTTGCTACTCATTCTAAGCAAAGCAGAACCTAACACACAAAAATTATATAAAGTCCAGAATATGAAATTAGCTTACAGAATTTAATGCAAAATAAACAACAACTGTGCAAATAAAAGTGGTGTGGGGAATGAGCAGTCTTAGCTGACAACCATACAATGAATATGAAGCCAGCAAACCTTAGATCTTTCTGTTTCAGGAAAGTTCTCATTCCTCAAACCTTGTAACATCATGGCACCAGATGAGTTACAAATTATATTAGAAGCATCAGCCACCCCAAAGCTGTTTACACCTAATTTTCCAACTACATTAATAGGTTTTGGCAACGACTTGGCTTTTGCCATTTCTTTCTCCAAAGTATAAAATACTAGGTCCAGTTTACTTTGGCTTTCACCCGTTTTTATTTCTGAATGAGAAAAGTTCTGATGAAAATTATCATCTTTCTTCATATCTTCATAGAATGTTATCTATTAGGAAGAAATCATTTATATGTATTCGAAACTTATGTATATAATTAATTTAAATGTTCATAACCATTTTTAAAAAATCAAAAATCTGATAAAATCAGAATAGTTAGGAACACAATAAATTATGAATAATTGCTTGATGAAATGAAAAATATATCACATAAATTTACTAAAAAATTTAAAACTATCCTTTATTAACAATATATCATGATGATAAATTGTATATGATTTCATGAGAAATAACTTTCTTCGCCTATCCCGAAATCAGTTTTGGAGCATTAATTGTAACATCACTTAAAAACTATTTCCAAATTATATATAGCATGTTTCTAACATCACATTTTTTACAGTGCTATATAAAGTTCATTGCCCTTAATAATTGTGAAACAGAATAACTATTTTTATGGCCATTTCCTTCATTTTTCAGCACCCTAGCTTCATTCAAAATAAATTCTTTATACTACCTTCTTCCTCAGTATATATATATATATATATATATATATATATAAAAGAAAGAAATATTTAAAACTAAAATGTTACTATAGACTACAAAATTGGCTTTAGTATGTTAACATCAATTGCAAAAATTAATATAAAAAGAATAAAACATCAATAGGCATTTGAGCTGTTCAAACTATTTTATACACAATACTGTAATAACATAAATGAAATAATTACAACTGAAATATATTACCACCACTTGGGCTACAATTAAAAAATTAATTGATACATGATCTATCCTATCTATCTATATCAATCATTTGGATATGAGCAGAGGAAGTGCAATTCCATTAAACTTAATTCATCAAAAGTTACAAATAGTCTTAGTTAATTTGCACACGTATTTTTGTTTTTATATCAGTTGGCTTTTTATTATATAACAGAAAATGTAGTTTACAACCATTAAGTCAAGATTTTGTAGTTATTAGCCAGAAACTACATTTTGCTTCACAAGAGTGTTATTTTAATAAATATGTATACTTACAAAATCATTTTCTGTTTTCTTGGTTCCAGAATTAGTTATAATGTAATTTGAAACATCAAGATAATTTCCAACAGGAACTGAGCTTCCAGAACCAGAAGTTCCTGAAACAATCAATTACTGTAATATTACCCAATTCATGCTGTTAGATACGATGTTTTGAAATTAATACTGTGTTGATAACTATCAAAAATTATTAGGTATACATCCTTTACAATATTATTAAAAGTTGAAATTTATAATCTTAATTTTAGCAAATATTTGGTATTTGGTTTTTACTTGAAAAATTATTTTTAAAAAACTACCAAAAAATAAATGACAAAATATTACCTCGATGTGTGTTTTTATTACAATATGCCACGCTCACATAGATCTGTATCACAATTCAGTTTCAGAACCATATTCAAATACTGTAATACTCTAAATAAGTAATCCTTCATGAGCAAGTTGTAAAAGGAAAAATTAGTAGCATATTTTCTAACAAACTCATCAAAGATAAAATAAATACATAATTGAATTCAAAGTCCCAATGTTATTGCAACATTACCATACACAGACTAAACAAGAATTATTAATTAAAATAAACATTGCTAACATGGTTGTTGTCACTTTCACTCTTCCTAATTTGGATGTACCTATCGTAAGAAAAGATCATGAATATCTAATTGCCCTGAGAAAGACAGCTTCATCTTTAATGGCATTGAATAACATAGCTGCATATGTTATTTATCTCTGATATATCTGACTTAATAAATAATTAAGTAGAAGTTTAAAATAAGCTTCAATCAATCAATTTGAGGTTATAAATAACTATTTTTACCTCAATGGATCAAAATTTGGGTTTGCTCGTTTTTCTTAACAGCTGAAATTTTTATATACAAGTTTTTACCTGTATTGTTTCATATTCTTAATCTATATAAAGTTTTCACTATTTGTAAATAAAGCTATTTAAGAGATTCTGGAGAGACATAAAATAGTCTAAAATGTTAATTTCCAGCAAAGTTCCCAAACTCAAACAGAAACTTTCATTGAAATCAAAAGTTTCAGTATACTAATTACAGGACAATTATGTGACACTAAGACTAAACCATTCCATACAATGAGTAATACTACATTCAATTCTAAATTTACATAAGTTTTTCAGTGAGAAATAAATAACATAATAAATACTAATAATCAGAAAAACAAATTACCTGCTTCAAGTTTTTCCATTTTTGTGCCATCACTAGCAGCATGGCAAGTAAAATGTAATGGTTCAACTTCTAACAATCCCTTCATATAATGATTTGAAGATAAGCCTTTTAATTTCAGGGATCCACATTTGATGTCTGCTACAGAGTTTCCTGTAGCTAAAATAAGAATTTCAAAGATTTATAAATATGTCCTGCTGATTGTTAAAATACACACTAACACATATTTACAAGCTTCTACTGATGAGAATTCTTAATAACCACGAGATTAAAGTTTATAAATGATAATGTACAAGTGTTCTGCAATCTATGTATATAGATAATAATCAAAATTGAACCCACTTATTCAGTCAGCAGTCTCTCTGGAATCGACTAAATTTGGTTTATTTCTTTAGGCAATGATTGGACTCATGTCCATCTCTGATTCCTAATCTGTTTCCCACTTTCATTCCAATAAGAAAAATTCCAGTTAAGTACTTCAAATGTTATTATTCACACATTTAATCATTAACAAAAAAAAAAAATTTCCATAATAAAGTTATATCTAGAATGGTGCCTACCAACATTTTCTTTTGTTAATACTCTCATTTAATCAAATACCATTTCCAGCTAAGGGTTGCTAAAATTAAGAAATTTTCTATTTAACTGAAAAAAGTTTTTAATGTTCAAATGTCAGGGTTTTTCTACCTTTTAGACAATAAGGAACCTAAACACCAATATTCCAAGTATTAACATGCCATTGTCAAAAGTCAAATCTAATGACATCCTTGGTTGCATGGAAAATTAATGGACAACATATACTCATTGCTGAAGATTGTGAATTACACAAACATATGTATGTAAATAAATATATTAATATTTTATTAATTACCAGTGACTCCCAAAAGTTCTCGAAGATCAAGTGAGTCATTTGTAAAGGAAACAGCTGCTGCAACTGGAGATGCAGAAGTTGTAGCAGCTCCAGCTCCATTCCCTCCTGCAGTCATTTCTCCACTAACCACAGTTGCATAAGTTATTGGGACCGATGAAAATTTTGCAAGTACTGGAGGCTCCATATCAAATAACTCAGGCTCAAAAGGGGTGTTATACAAACCAAATCTTAAAGAAAAATTTAATTTATGAATGAAATATTTTACTGTACTTCTTACAATTACTTAAGGTACACAATTTAATCTTTTTCATATATTAATACGAAACATGAAATATGAAGGAGATATGAGGTGAAAAATAACTAACTTTATTACCTAGTGCGTAATAGTAAATGGTATGGATTTATTCTTGTATTCATTTCTTGTGCAATTTGTTGAAGAAGCACAACACATTTTTGACCAGTGGATGCAGATACATCTAAAGACATAACACGACTCAACAGCAAAAAATACCAGCGCAAAGCACCAGCAGATGTACAACAAGGGATTAATGGTAACCATTCCAGCAATGCTTGAAGAACAGAAGTATCAAACTGAATGGATGGAATGTCATGTATATTCTTCATTCCCCTGAAACAAACACAAAACAAATTAAGGGAATATACAGCATCAAGAGTATAATGAACACAACCTTTATATCTGCTTAAGGAGGACAATACCTAAGAAAAAATTAATTATAAATTCATCAATGACCAGCACTGAACCAAATGATTTCAGGTAATTTGGAATCGCTCTTCAGGTAAGCCTCCAAGTTATATCTCTTTCCTTTCCATACCACTAACACAATTATTTTTGACAATGTCATATCCTTATGATATATATTGTATTGCCAATTAATTAGACCAGTAATTGTTTGGACATAAAATTTTAATTGTTTGATAAATCCATTATAGCGGTCTGATTGAACAAAGCAACAATGTAGAAGCGAGCTCGGCTGATTTGTCAAAATGGCGTTTGTGCGCCCGAAAGTCTAAGTCAGTTTTACGTCTACAGTCAGCTAGGATAGAATTGGAGCCGAAAGATTGCTGTGGACGGATGAAGTATTTAGAAAGAGTAGTAGAACAGCGAGACCAGTTAGAACAATTTTGTTATAAGTTGCAGTCTGTGAAATAAACATCCAAATATTCATCCATAAACACTTTTGAGTGCAGAAGTCTAATTTCTATTCTCAAATTAGACCATTGTTTCAATTTTGGAAGACCAAGTAATTGCATCCAGCGTCTAATTATTGTCGAAACAAGTGAATAACATATCCTTAACGAACAGAGAACCAACATTTGGTAAACTAAAAAGTATTAATTAGAGTCAGTGAAAACAAAGGCCTGATGAGTAAAAATTAAAGTGTAAAAGTGTCCGAACGAGGTAAAAATTTATTGTTCCGGTACCAGACCGACAGTCGGTAAGTAACATAATTTTGAATAATTTTGTAAACACTAATTAAAGGATAAAGTCAGATTTCGTTCGTTCGCTTTCTTCTAGTTTTCTTTTCCTTGATTGAATTATTGTTTTATTTTAGGTAAATTTTAGGTAAATTAGGTAAATTTGTTAATTAGTCAAATTCTACATCTATAGTGTCTTAATCATCAAACCCAGTAAAGGCCCTGAGATATAAAATTTTTGATGGTAATTGTTTTTTAGTTTGAAGCCACAATTTGATAATAAATTTTATTTTATGATTTAAATTTTGATTTTCATTTCATTTAAATAAAGCCTACCTGTTGATTAATACTATATATATATCAGAAGGAGGAAATATAAGGCATCGTAAGAGGAGATCAGTCGTAATAATTAAAAGAAATCTTTAATAATAGTAATAAACAAATATTTGGACTAATAATAGTAATAAACAAATATTTGGACTAATAATAGTAATAATAAACAAATATTTGGACTCGCATGGTCAACAGCAGAAGGCACGCAGGGTAGACATAAGGAGATAATGATGGCTTAATTGAGCGACAGATGGTAAATTAAAGGAGGGTGAGTTAAATGTGTTTACACCAAACTCTAAGTGCAGCCAAACTCTGGGAAAAGACCAACCCGATGCGTAGTTTGGACTTGAATTAACAGCAGCAGAAGGGACACGAGTGGTAAACGACAAGGTAATGGAGGATAATTGAGAGACAGATGGCAAATTAGTTGAGGGTGTATTGAGAAGTGCACACGAAGAATTCCTTCGTGAGAGTAAGGTCATCGTGGAGAGGTAGCAGTGGAAATGTAAAGTGTGATCGCGACTTGGTGCTCTTTATGGCCTGTATGAAGTGAGTGCGTGCAAGTATGTGAGTGATCCAAATTGCATGGGGTAACAGAGAGATTGTACGTTCATTTTTACAGTATTCATAGTTGTAAACTTTTAAGTAAATGTATAATCGTCAGATTTCAGAATTTAAATTTGGTTATTGGATGTGTTTTTTGTTTATTTCATTGTACAGGTTGTGTAACAAGTACTCGTTTTGTTAAAGGCCCAGTAAACAACCCTGAGAAAATAAAGTTTCATTATATAACATTAATTATTAACTGTTGTA
Source organism: Zhengitettix transpicula (assembly GCA_037074705.1). NCBI lineage: Eukaryota > Metazoa > Arthropoda > Insecta > Orthoptera > Tetrigidae > Zhengitettix > Zhengitettix transpicula. Next base: position 30,656,324 of record CM073591.1, read on the forward strand.
AAATTTCATTAGATTACTTGTGTAAATTGTGTCTTAATAAATAATAATAGTTTGTTTAAACTTGTAGTATTATTTGTGATTATTAAAAATTGGTGCCCAACATTTAAGCATAAAAAGTAAATATTACAAATTGGCACCCAACATTTAAGCATAAAAAGTAAATATTACAAATTGGCACCCAACATTTAAGTATAAAAAGTAAATAAATAATATTAATTGGTGTCCTCAACTTGCGGCCCATTTTAACCTGTTTTAATTAATTGTTTTAAATAAAAAGGGTGTTTATTACAATATATTTATATGATATTAGTAAGGATATGACATTGTCAAAAATAATTGCAATATTGGTATGGAAAGGAAAGAGAGATAGGTTGTGGCTTACCTGAACGTGAAGTGCGGTGTCACTATAAGGAACTGAAGATTGTTCTTCAAATTTTCAGAGACTTTCAGCAACCTTCTTCATGAAGGAGTGTTACACCAATCCATGCACCAGAAGGCTATATATATATATATATATATATTGGATGTGTTTTTCTTTATTTCATTGTACAGGTTGTGTAACAAGTACTCGTTTTGGTTATTATATATATATATATATATATATATATATATATATATATATATATATATATATACAATATTAGGAGAATCCATTTAAGGAATTAATTCACATTCAAACTTGGATAGTTGGATAGTGAGGAAGGATAGAAATAAATAGGAGAATAGGAGGATTGCGCTTTATTTGAATTCATATGCTCGGGCGAAGAATTACGCACATAGAAAAGCATATGTTCAAAGCAGAGAGAAGGATGGAAGAAGAAGGAAAGACTGAAAATATTTGACCCAGGCGGGACTTGAACCCACGTATTCTGCTTAGTACACAGACGCCTTAACCATCTCGGCCACCGGGTCAAGTTCCCGACCAGGCAAATATAGACAGTCTTATTGTGGACAATTAATAGTTTTAGTGGAGGAATGGATAGAGTAGAGGGAATGAAGTATTAGGAGCTTCCATTAAGGAATAAATACAATATTAGGAGAATCCATTTAAGGAATTAATTCACATTCAAACTTGGATAGTTGGATCCTTCTCTCTGCTTTGAACATATGCTTTTCTATGTGCGTAATTCTTCGCCCGAGCATATGAATTCAAATAAAGCGCAATCCTCCTATTCTCCTATTTATTTCTATCCTTCCTCACTATCCAACTATCCAAGTTTATATATATATATATATATATATATATATATATATATATATATATATATATATATATACAATATTAGGAGAATCCATTAAGGAATTGGAACTAATTTGGTGACAAAGTCACATTCAAACTTGGATAGTGAGGAAGGATAGAAATAAATAGGAGAAATAGGAGGATTGCGCCCTATGTGAATTCATATGCTCAGGCGAAGAATTATGCACATAGAAAAGCATATGTTCAAAGCAGAGAGAAGGATGGAAGAAGAAGGAAAGACTGAAAATATTTGACCCAGGCGGGTATATATATATCCTTCCTCACTATCCAAGTTTGAATGTGTATATATATATATATATATATATATATATATATATATATATATATATATATATATAATAATATGAACTTAAATTTGGTGATGTCTATATCTTTCCTCCTTATATGTGTGTTTTTTACGAGTGTAAAGAAGTCTGCACGGAATGGTGTTCCTGAAGAAGGCAACCAGGAGCCTCCAAAAATTTGAAGAGTCAGATCATTTAAATTATCACAGGCAGAAAATTACACCGTTCAGCCCTGCACCAGGTTCTCTCCCTACTGAATTAGTATTTCATGTCATTAAGTGATAAATCTTAATTTTACAGTGAGCTCTTTCACACTATGTACAGATAGTAGGAAAAAATAATTCTCCTTGTAAATATGTCATTTTTTTATGGTGATTCATACTGGGCAAGAAATACAACCATCAAAATGAATGTTTGATATTTGCAACTTGAAAGTACTTACTCACTACAGATGATGATAAATTTCACACATTTGTGGGCTATACTTCGTCCAGAAAGTAAGATGCAAAATTTTATCAACCGAGATATATTCATCTCAACTATTCGCCCAAATTCTGACTGCTGAAATTTAATGTCACTTTTTAGAGACCTTAAACGGCACAGTCTAATTGATGCAACCCATATCAGTATATCCAAAGCCATACTCTGTGCTATGTGGGTTTTATCTGGACCCTCCAAAAAAATTACTTTGAACAATTTCTCAACAAATGTATTTGATTCTAGCATGTTGCATCTTTGATTTCTGTAAGGACATAAAACATATTTTATAGAGAACATATGTAGGTTTAACTCATAAATATTCAGCATTAACAATAAAAATATATTGGTAATAATCCTGATTTGGCAAGTGTTTCAAAATATTAAATTGCAGTAGGACATTTAACAAAACTACATGCTTATGATTTATAATTTCTTAACGTAAACCTAACACAAATAACAAACACACACATTTTCAACAACATTCAAATGTGAAAAATGTATGGATAAAATATCATGTTAAGTGATAATTAATAATTGAAGAAATTAGCAAGTAAGTTATGTACAAAACACACAGGACTGGTAAAAGTATGGAGGGTGAGAATAGTAGATGAAAAGTGTAGTTACACAAATAAATCAAATAATGGAGAACTAGATGGAGAATCTAAACAAACCAGTCACATTACTTCTGATTTAAAATTAATCTATTATGTACAAATATGATGTCCTTAGTCTACAAAAAAAGAATTAGTACCTTTCATTTGAAATATTTGTCTGCTTGGTTTTTCTTATTGTTATGGATACTTCGTGTAACCAATCACAACCAAGGTAATATTCCATTTTTTTGGTTGCAACAGCAGTAACTAATCTGTCAACAGAATTGGAATTTCTTGGAACTTGAATATAATAGTCGAGCAGTGGATCGCCAGTTTTACCTTTGCCACCTTCAAGTTTACTCTTTTTTGATGCAGAACCTTTCTCCTCACTTCCACGACTTTTCCCATTCTGTTTATAAACCCATTACAAATTATATTAGTTTCAGAAAGTGAAATAAACATAGATATTTGGAGTAACAAGTAAGCATTGTAATCAACATTTTTTTAAAAAAAGTCATTCAAAGTGAAAATATCAAAGACAAGTTATATTTATTATACTTAACACTATATTCATCAGTTTCATAATTATTTGTTAGATTTTAGGGAAAGTTTCAGTAGAAAAATTTTGTGGTATGTGTGATACACAGAAAACCTCATCTTATTAGACAAGTGTATAGAACAAAATTTTCCATAAATGTGAAATTTAATTTCTGTACCTATACTCATGAATTTAGTAAGCCCTGAATTTCCCTGTCATTATTTGATTCCAATGGTGGTTAATGAACTGAAGTTGGTGAATCTGAGTACAGCATTTCAATTTTAATTTCTTAGAATCTCATTGAGTAATAAATCTTTTGGCTATGTCTTACATGGACATGTGTTTAAATTTCATTTGAATAAATTTAAATTGAGTAATTAATGATTGACTTAATTATGAGACCATTATAGTAAAAGAAGCAAGCAACATACAACAATTTAAATAAGAATATAAATTCAATGGCATTCATACACATTAGTGTTAAATAATGTGAAGCAATATTTATTTATAAAAGAAAATGTTCAAAGAGACTTAAGTGATACTCTTAAAAACTACACTAACTTACAGAATCCTTTTCATTTGTGAGAGCTTTTATGTGAATCAGTAAAGTCCTTCCTCTTATCCTCAAGAGCTGAGGACTTGTAAGTGTAATTGTACCACCTTGATCAGTAAGATCCAGGCACTGAGACAAGTTGACAGGGCCACATAATATCTCACAGTTATGATCACGCATGAATTCTTCGGATATGACAGGATTTTCCATCTTACCTAAACAATAAGAAATAAACTTAATTACACAAATATAACTATGATATTTAAACTATTTAAAATGTTTAGACAAAACTAACTCCAGTAAAAAACTATTGTATCTTAATTTTTTCCCACACTTTTCTGTGTTTATGTAATATGATTAGATAAATAAGTAGCCAAATAACAAACAAAAATAAGTGCTAAATAAATACGACACAACATGTGCATTTTAAAATAGTTAAGACACTGGAGAAGTCCACATGCATGCATTCAGAAGTCTAATTAAATAATATGCAAACTATAATATTGAATGGTATAGATCATTTGTGGAATATGGTTTTTCTTTTACAAATTCAAAATGAGTGTGTACACTCTAAATATTTTATGATAATTTAATTATATATAGAATTATCATCTGATTCAATTAATAAATAATAATATGATATTATTTTCCAGACAAATTTAATATGACACACAATTACCAGAAATTTTTTTAAACATAGCTGTAAATTTTTAGTAACAGCATTTGAACATAAGACACACATGTTTAAATGCTGCTATAGAAAGATGCAAAGTAATGTCAAAACGTCTAATTTTCTTTTCTGTGTAATTGTTTCTCATATTAAATTTGTCTGGAAACCAAGATTATATTATTATTTAGTAAGTATATTCTTGAGTCTCGGTAATCCATTTAAATTAAAATATTTTAGAATACCTTTACTGCAACCATCAAACTGCATGTTGAAATCCACTGACTCATCCACATGTGAAATAATTACTTTTTCTTTCCTGCCTATGCCAGTTGCATTTTGTTTCAATAAAGTTACTTGTATATTAGGTGGTGTTGTGCATGGAGCATGAAGAGTGAACTTGAGATCTATATGTCCAATGCAACATCCTCGAGGCAATGTAAGTTCAAACACATGTTCATCCCATGTAGTGCTGTTTACAAAATGACGACAGAATTAGGAATGAAAAACCATGACAAATAATAGTTCAATAAATAATATACCTAGGGAAACATTTTTCATACATACACATAATCACAATCTTTTTAACTTATCTGCAAAAATACCACTCCATTTCCACGTACCTACACATGACAAATCCAACCCAGAATTGAAAATATCCTCTCCCAAAACACTCACCATATCACCAAGAGTTTCCTTCAGACACTTCCCTTGTATAAGCAACATTCACCTCCACCTATGAAAACGTTGCCCACACATATATACACAACAGCCAGGATCCCAACTGCCATTTATGCTCTCAGACACTGTTCTAATAACGCTGACCATTGCATCACACTCACTCTCCTAATATCCTGACCTCTCCAATTGATCAGACGAATGATCTGATTAATCTTTTTGCAACTCTGGTGATATAGACTTTAACTTTGAAGGATAAATATAACAGTTCTTGGGTTTCTACCCAGGTTATATCTTGTGGAAACATGATGTTTTGACAGCTAGCTCTACCATAATTGTCAGGTGACCTGTCAAACCGTATTTCACACAAGATATAACCTGGGTAGAACCAAAAACTCTACATTCAATAGTTGAAATAATGAAATTCACCAGGAAAATATTGAAGGAATAGATCAGTAAAACAATAAATTTATTTTTTATAAAAGTATGACTTCAATATATTAGAAACACATAAAGCAAAGTTATCAAGTAAAGCTTACTCAGATAATATGATGCAAGTGATTGAGCTCATAACTTATATCTTGTTGAGTGAATAGCTGCCACATTTTATTAAGCGCTGTGGTCTACTGTACTAGATTTGCAATAGAAGTGAAAAAATTTACATCTGATTGAAAATTAATAAGAAAGATAGCCAAACACACTCAAAAGAAATGATAATAGAAATACCAGACAATGTTTCTGGGATCCTCATCCCTTTCATCAGGTGCTAAGAAGAGCCTAGTGACACAACTGCACTAGTCAGTTGACAAAATTACAATTCACCCATGAACTTGAATTGAACTGTTCTCTTAATTTCCTTGACATCACTGTACCCATTCACAATACTTCCATTCTCACCAATTGGTTCAGAAAACCTACATATTCAGGGGATGTTTCAATTTTCTTTCTGATCATCCTCCTAACCAAGAGATGTAGACAGAGCTATAATACTTTTTACCTCCAAATTCCATCAACATAACATAAAGATTGTCTGGAACATTCTCTAATACATACCCTTTAAATTTTATTAATAAACACACAAACATTAGTGAATAAGAAAGATAGCGATACAGACAAAAAAGGGTAATATAAATACCACACAATGTTTCTGGGATCCTTGTCCCTTTCGTCAGGTGCTATAATTATTTTCATTTTAATATAAACATTAGATTGAACAAAATACAATATCCTACAGTTATTTGTCCCCAATCACCTCAATCCAAATTGTTTCTCGTACTTCCTTATTACAAATTTCTACATCACAAATTCATCCAAATTTTTATAGAATATCAAATATCAGCAATTTACAGGTCAACTAAAACTCTTTCATACTTTAAAAACCACAAGGATCCCCTTGACACATACAGAAAACATTGTGTAGTTTACAAAATCTCTTGCTCTAATTTTTTTTTTTTTTAATTAGACAAAATTATATTTTAGGATTGTTTGTTGTTACATAAAGTATTAGAGTATATACAATTAAAATCCTGTACATAATTAACCTGGGAACATGGCACTTAAGTTAATCCAGTTATAACACAATTTTGCAATTTTTTTTTCATGTATTTTAATTTGTGTGTCTGAGGGCATACATTGTTTGGTTGTGAGGGTTCGCTGGTGATGTTGAATTTGATGGAATGGATGGGTGGGGTCTGCGGGTATGAGGATGGGGTGGGTTAGGAGGTGCCAGTGTTCTGGGGGAAGGATAAGGTCGATAGGGCATTTTCTCTTGAGGTGACGTGCATGTGGGGGTGGGTTGCAATGGAATTGCTGGATCGTGGTGTTAGGATGGTTTGAAGGTGCTTTTGATTAATGAGGTTACGGATTTGGTGATTATTGAGTTGACTTGGGGAAGTTTAATGTTGTGGTGGATGATGGAATTTCTGAGGTACCAGGGAGAGTTAGTGATGGTACGAAGGATTATGTTTTGTTTGGATTTTGGCTGAATGGATTTTGGCTGAATGGGTTTTGGCTGTTGCTCCCCATATGGATGAGGCGTAGGACCAGGTGGGTTGAATTATGGAGAGCTATACTAGGCGTTTTGTGCTGAGGGCGAGTGGGGATTTTCTGTTTAGGAGAGGATATAAAGTTTTGAATTTAAGGTTAATTTTAGAGAGGAGGTGTTTAATGTGGGGTTTCCGAGAGAGTTTTGAATCGAAGAGGAGTCCTAGATAGGTGGTTTCTGTTTTTGTGGGTATTTCGGCGTTGTTTAGATATAAGGGGATGTGCAGAGGAGGATTTTTGGATAGTATGAATGGAATGGTTATTGATTTGGTGGGATTTATGCTGATTCGCCATTGTTTGAACCAATGTTCTAGGTGGCTGAGTGCTGACTGAAGAGGTTGGTTATTGGAGGTGAGAGAGGAGGTTTGGTAGGAGATGGCAATGTTGTCTGCGAAAAAGATTGTGCTTGTGGCGGGATGTTGTGGAATATCGTGGGAGAAGATGTTGTATAGGAGGGGGTAATAACACTTCCTTGCGGGAATCCTGCAGCGATGGGGTGGGGTAGGGAGATGTGGTTATTTATTTTGATGGAGAAGATTTTGATGGAGAAGATTTTGATGGAGAAGATTTTGATGGAGAAGATTTTGATGGAGAAGATTTTGATGGAGAAGATTTTGATGGAGAAGATTTTGATGGAGAAGATTTTGATGGAGAAGGTTTTGATGCAGACGGTTTTGATGGAGAAGGTTCTGTTGGAGAGGTAGTTGAGGAGTATTCTATAATGGGTGTCATTTAAGTAATCTTTGATTTTTGAGAGAAGGGAAGGGTGATGAATTTTGTCGAACGCTTTTTCTATGTCAATAAAAGTGGTGATACAGGATTTACGTTGTTCGAAGGAGTTGTTTATGAGGTTGGAGAGGGAGTATAATTGATGGCAGCAGGAATGTTTTGGACGAAAACCGTATTGTGTGTCAAGAACTAGGAAGGAGAGTTGTTTGATTAAACGAGGGAGAAGTAATTTTTTAAATAGTTTGGAGATTGTAGGAAGGAGACTTACTGGTCGGTAATTTTCAGGGTGGGATTTTGGTTTGTTGGGTTTCGGTAACATGATTATGGTAGCATGTTTCCATTTGGTTGGGTAGTAGGTGGTTCTGAGGATGGCGTTGAAGATATAGGTGATTAGGATTATTGGTTTTTCGGGGAGATGTTTTAGATGGCGGTTGGTGATGTGGTCATGTCCTGGGGAGGCTTTGTTTTTGCTCTAATTGTAATTCCTGCTACATAGGGCAAACAAAACGTTCCCTTAATACCTGTATCAAAGAACATATGTATAATATCAATCAATTCAAAATATACATTTGATTGGCAAAATGCTAAAATTTTAGACATTGACACCACGTACAATTCCAGACTTCTATCAGATATGCTTCACTTTAAATCAAACATCACAGCAATAAGATGATAACTCAATATAATTGAATCAGAAGTATTCCAAGTTTCTAGGACTCAGAAGTACTTCCGGTTCCTAGAGGAGGTACAGTGTACCTTAAGTCAGGCATACTGCCAACATACCTTAAGGGAATTAGGAATACTACCGGCATACCTTAAGGGAATTAGGAATACTACCGGCATACCTTAAAGGAGACAGGAATACTACCAGCATACCTTAAGGGAGTCAAGAATACTTTATATTAACAGGCATTAACAGTGTTCAATTAACACTCCCATTCATTATGTCAAGAAATGTCAGCAAGAATTATAAATATCAGCAAGATTTATAAATGTCATTTTTTAATTCACCAAGCTCAAAATAAGTGAATTCAATATTAACTTGGTGTCACATTATGAGTTGACACCTTTCATCCTCTCACCTATGGACTGAAATAGAACTTAACTGGCACAGTTAATTTCAGAATAAAATTCGTGAGGCTCCCCTGAACCTTGGTAACAATGTCCGTTATTGAACATGTGCTTTCACAGTGTAAATTCTAAATAAATTCTTCACAGTTGACCAGTCGGATTAGACTTGTAATAACATCAAACGTTTCTCCACAAACATTCTCTGCCATCCCGATTAATCAAACATGAAGATAATTATAATAATAATTAAATATACAAAATTAAAATGGTTATAAAATATACTAAAAGCACTTTCAATATTTGTTTATTTGTATTTACACGACATAAACAAAAGCTTCGTAACATAAACAATAGCATCGGAACATCAACATCAAAGATACAACAACCACTCCTCAGATATTCCCCTCCTACTCTCTTTTTTATTTATTCGACAAAACTTTTATCCTGACCTCTCTGTCCAAGGATCTCGCAAACAGAAATATACAAACATGGATATCATTACAAATTTATAAACAACCTCCGTTTTCACATTTCCACATCACCCACTTCCACCCCTATCCTAGAGTTACTCCCCTCTGATGCTGTTGTGGGTGTGGGACTGTACTTACCATTTTCTTTGGTGACCTGCATGTGTATCGTGCCTCACATATTTTTTAACTACATTCCCTTGCATCCCTAAACATTCTAGTTTTTTCTCCTCGATTGTAACAAATTTCTTAAAAGTTTGGTTGAAATTGCTCCACAGATTTTAATTTGTATTGTATTGTAACCAATACATTTTTTTAAATTGACAAAACTTACGCATCATTTTGTAATCTCCAACTGCGAGTATGATGTAATTCATCTCCTTGTTGAAGATGTTGGGGGTGTCGTCGTTGCTTTTGTGCCTGCATCATTTCACTCCAACAAGGAGGAACAGTTGCAGCATAACAAGGAGACAAGTTCTCATACTGAGTCAATTCATATAGAAGATTAAGTTCTTGGATTCCCAGAACAGTTCGATTGACTATTAATTGAGATGAGCTAAATTGGAGACAAAAAATTAAGCATGAATACTATTAAAAGTTACTACTATAATAACTTAATATAAATAAGACAAAAATATGTACACTTTAGACAAATTACCATAAAATAAAATTATTGTGAACGAATATTTATTTCACTTTGGAAATATAATCATTTAGCACAGGTACAGTAAACAAGTAAATGCCAATGTTACGCAAAATTATTAATAATATATTTTAGGTTTAACTTTAAAATAATGCACACAGGCTAGGATTGGGCAAAGGCAGGAAACATTTTGTGTCTATTATTATATCAATTACGCAAAGGTAATATGGAAGTATCTCTTCAGAGCAGAAGGAAGACTGGCATGACAAACTTGAAAGATAATAAACAAGTTCCATAACCGATATGCATCAAATATATAAAAGGCAATTTTACCTACTCTAGCTACTGCTGTATGAAATTGAGTATGTTGGAATTATTGTAGTCTCAAGCAAATGTTTCCAAAAAGAACCATTCTTACTATTAAGAAGTATAATTAGTATTCACTGTCTCTCACATACAAATCAGATTTTTTTATTCTGCAAACATAAAAATTCTGTAAGAAGGGTATTGATATTAACATACTTTAAATTTGATGACCCAGCAGCTGAAGACTTGAGTTGATCTGATGAGCTATTTAAGATTGTACTCAATCCAGGGGATAATTCAAAGTGTTGACTACTAACACTAGGACCATACAATTTGTTCAAGTTATGAGTAGTTGACAAGCTACTTGATTCATTGGAACTTGATACACCATCTTCATCCCTTTCATCTAACAAGTTATCACCTGTTACCATGTAAAAGTGAAGAGATCCCTTATCTGTACAAGCGCACAATCTCTCAAGACCTAAAACAAAGTATGAACCAATACAATCAAAAGAATTGAATAATCAATACATCATTATTTTACAAACTGTCATTGCTAGTTTTATAACAGTCATACGTTATAAAAGTTATACTCATAGTGAACTGTATCCCAAAAAAGTTGAGCATCTTTTGTTTCCTATTAACACTGAGTATGCCTTAAAAATAATACTAAACACTATCTTACAACTGCCAGAAAATCTTAATTCGTAGGACTTAGGCTAGTTAGACCTCAACAGTTATATCTGAATTCTTCAATAAGTAATCTTCACTTCCACTTTCCAGTCTTTTTCATCGGGTTGCGAATGAAGGATCTCCATATATGTCTATCTCTCCACCACTCTTTTTCTCCATTCTGTTATTATTCTTCCCCCTCTTCTCTTTGCTTTTCTTCACTGTATCTATTGACCTCTTTCTAGGCCTTCCTGTGTTCTTTTTCCTTTTACTTTCTCAGCAAATACTTGCTTTAACTTCCTAATCACTATGAAGTCTTGTATTTTCACTAACCCCAATTTTTTCTAAGATTATTTATTTCTTTTCTTTTCCTGTCGTTCCTCTCCAGAAATTCATTTTGGCTGCTTTGATTTTACTTTACTCACTGTTGTCAATGTACCTGCTAAATATGTCAATATTGGTGTATAATATATTGAATAGAGAACCCATTTACATTCTTCTGGCATTTTATCATTCCACACTAATAATCTCAGGATAAAAGTTTTGTAATAATTAAAGTATCTTACACACTGGAAAACGTGTTCATCACACAATATGAAGCTAACAACAAATCCAAAATTGTCACATAGTATTGAAAACAATTAGTTCACATAAAAACTGTATAAATAAAAATATATCAATTACTGTAACTGGTAAAGCTGAGTTATTTCAAAATTGATTTTGTGGATGTGTGATAAAAGTAGAATGGCATTCCCGTAATTCACTTTCAGGTAAGCCA